>JAGQAX010000002.1:49643009-50313755 GCA_019142605.1 Cephalopholis sonnerati
AGATTGTTTTGGATCAAGAAAGAGTGAATTTTTTGATAAACAACCCTTTCAATGATCTTTGCCAAAAATGTTAGGTTTGATATGGGCCTTTAGTTACTTATTACTGAGGCATCCAGATTAGGCTTTTTTAAAAGAGGTTTAATTACTGCAGTTTTGAAGGCCTCAGGAAAATGCCCTGATCAAAGAGAAGTATTTACTATCTGCAATACTTCTGGTCCAACACAATTAGAAACATTTTTTAAAGAGCTTGTAGGCAGCATGTCAAGGCAGCAGGTCGTGGACTTTAAGTGCTGAACAGTTTCTGTCAGAGATGCATGATGAGTTGAAAATGTTCTAGATTTATTAGACAGTAAGGAGGAACAGGTGACATAACCATGTTTCCTGAGGTAGAGCCACATACTGATTGTCTTGTCCTCTGAATTTTATTAGTGAAAAAAGCTGCAAATCATTGCATGACTTGTTGGACAGCAGTTTAGGAGGGACAGATGGTGAGGGGTTTGTCAGTCTGTCGACAACAGTGAATAAGGTGCGGGCATTGTTGGTGTTTTTATTGATAATCTCAGAGAAAAAGGACTGCCTTTCCCTTTTCAATTCTTGGTTATAGATGTGAAGATTCTCTTTATAGATGTCATAATGAACCTGAAGTTTGGTTTTTCGCCATCTGCATTCAGTCTGCCTACACTCTCTTTTTTGAGCTTTAACCAGTGTGGCATTCCTCCATGGTGACTTTTTCCTTCCAGAGATAACTTTGGTCTAGAACACATACATTTGAAACTCAGACTATCATCTATGTCCACAACAGTAATATCTATGTAACTTGTCATTCCAGGGATTTGGGGATCAGAGCTAACCATCACTGCAAGGAAGAATGCTTCCGTAACACTTGTCTGTTCCAGCAGAGAGAACTTAGGGTTGTGCTACTGCCCTTCTTTCCCTCGAAATTGCCCAAAATGTACAGATGTAACACCACTTGCCAGTTCTTTTAAAACCTATAAAGAAGAGAGATATTTTAAGCTGTTTGGACTTAAGCGCAGTAACTCAGGACTGTATGCATGCTTCAGTTCATCAGGCCCAAGACTTGGAAAAAAGTACAGAATAAATGTGCTTGAAGGTAAGTCCTACATCACTAGATTCTATTATTGCACTGTTAGTCACAGATGATTTTCTTAATAAGTGATTTTGTTTGCAAGACAGAAGTTCTTTGATCACTCAGAGCCTTCAAACTAATTGATCGGTAACTTGAACTGCACTGCCTGGAGCTGCATTTTTCGGGCATAAGGACCCTATTGATATCCAAGGGATTTTTTATCTTCTTCCTCCACTTTTATTTTGAGAAAATTCATGAACCTCTGCACACACATCACATATGGTGAAAAATTTGATATTATTGGGGTCTCATGCTTAGGTGCAAAAAAATGGCTCAGTAGCACCGCCTATAATTTTCTATGAAGCAGCCCCAAAGCTGGTTTCACAGACATGTAAGAAACTTGGTAGGCACATGTAACTCCAGTATACATGTTCCAATCTGCCCTTAACGTCATAGGATTGATAACTGTCCCTCCCTGAACACATCTACATGCCAATAATCAGTAATTGTTATAGCGCCCTCTACTGGTAATAGGAAAGGTTAAGTTTTATACTTTGATATACATCTCATACAAAGTTGACCAGATCCACCTCAAATTTAGCCAAAACAGCCATACGACCTTGATGATGGTTTATTGTGCAAATTGAGTTTTCGTCGATGGGCACTGCCGTCATGACAACAAAAGCTGTTATAACTTCACTCCACATAGTCATATCTTTTCAAAACTTCACACATAAGATGACAGTGATAGATTACATCTACAGAGGAAGTTTGAATTATAGCCAAAGCATCACCCACTTGCAACAGCAAAAGACAGTTTTTATATTTAATGTCCTCCCTCTAGCAGGCTAATAAGACCCACCTCAGATTTGTTCAGAAAAGTCCTAAGATCTTGATGAAACTCAGAAATTAAGCTTTTGAGTTTTCATTAAACACTATCGCCGTGGTGTCCCATTATTCACCATGACACAGGAAGTTGTTTTTAAGGGGTAAGGGATGCTTGAAAACTCAGAAACAGCCATCAGAAGTCATGAAATGTGTTATGTGATGTGATTTTTTCTTTGATGTGCCAAGGGGACTCGGTAGCAACCCCTGGAAAATTTCAACTAAGCAGCCCTCACCCTACATTTAGAGGTATGAAAATTTGTAAGCATATGTGACATCCCAAAACGTACAAAAAAGCCTCTGGAGCCATGCCCTAAACCCAACAAGGAGTCGGCCATTTTGAATTAAATGTTTAATTTTTGGCCATTTCCAAAGGTCGCACTTTAACCAGCATCTCCCACAGATTTCATCAGGTTGACTTCAGATGTTGTCTGTAACATCTGAAGTCCTTCACATCAAAATTTACTCTTTATAACAAGGCATCAAACTTCCAGGTTTCACCACCAAACAGGAAGTTGTTGAAAGGAAGTTGTTGAAACTGCTGTGTACCTTGTCCAATCTGCCCCAACCTTCACATTTTTTATAAAGCTTCAGGCCTCAAGCCATCAACATGCAAATTAGGTGTCATGGTGATTGCGCTGCCCTCTGGCTACTGGGAGTACATCTTTTCAGCCACTTATCTTGTGGTTTACATGAATTTTTTACGGTGGGGTCTACAATTGATATACAACAACATTGTCTATATAAAACATAGGTTCACCTCACACTATCATTTATCTTCACAATATTCTCCATCCAGATATATCACATATTACACACTATGGATTTGTATTATCATTGGAGCAGATTTTATGCATTGCGTTTCGATTCTTCAGCAACGGCAGTTTTCTTTATAACATCAGAGACGCTGAACACATCAGCAAGGCAACGATTTGTCAGGCCATAAAGAAAAGTGACTCTGGCTCTGAGAAGACTGTTTTTGTGTTTTTCCTGGGGCATAAATCAGAAAGCATCATCTAGAAGGAATTCCAATGAATTGCAGGTTTGTCAGTGTTAATAAGAATTTAATCTACGTTGATACATTATGCAATGATATATAAATGCTTTTCATATATTTAAAGATTAGGCGGTGTAATTGGCTGCATTTATGGGACTCACATCCCCATCATACCTCCATCTGAGAATAAAGGAGATTACATGAATCGGAAGTCATTTCACAGAAATTCAGCAATTCAACTAACCTTACTGAACACATCACATTACATAACGTCACACATGTAAATATTGACATGCTGCAATATTTTTCCATGCCATCTCACACTGTTTAGCTGCAGCTGCCCTATTCTATTCTTTATTTATTTATTTATTTATTTTTTGGAAGACATGTTTAAAGTCCACATTCACCATCATTAAAATCTCTAAATCATTTGGTTGCTTTAACTCTGCTTTCTGTCATTAAAATCATGTCATCTGCACTCCATTGATGATGGCTTTTGGTGCTCACCGTGTCCACGCTTTCCTCAGGCTGAACATACTCAGAGTTGATTGAGTTAATTCTGATCAGTTGTTCTGGAAAGGAAAACTCAAGAGTTTTCCAACTGAGGCTCAATCAACTCAGAGATCTGGATCAGGCTCAGAGTTTGATGGGCCTGCCCTCTGAAATAGGGCCCAGGTGTCCAGTTTGAGGATATGTTAGTGGTGTTATCAGTTAAGAACTACCAAAGCAGCAGTGATCCAAACTCTCATCACTGATTACTTAGTTCTTCATATGTACATTTTCAAATCTTATTTTAAAAAGGCCCCAAAATGAAGAATAGGCCTACTGATTCATATTACTTGAAGATCATTTCCGGATTTTCATGCCTGCAACTAAATTCACAAGTTAATAAAGCACATAATATTGTAACCTGCAAAAAAAATCAAAATATACAGTCATCAAAGACATTAAAATTAAGCAGTCATTTTCATTTCTGATTATCTGTACACCAGATAAACCTCACCCACTTATCAAGCTGTTCACACGATATCAGCTGCTTCCATTTGAGTGCTATAACAGCCACTTTCACATTTTGGTCAACATGTTCTGAACAGTTTAAATCCAAGCAACAAAACTCTTTCCCGTCTTCAATTCCTGGCATCTGTACACATCTTTCAGTACAGACCTCAGCCAATTTAACCCACAAAATGTCTTTAAATTATTTACAAAATGTCCTAATATTTTGACTTGTGATACAGCATTCCATTTTGTTGATATTCATCTTCAAAGTTGTACTATTGTGGCCTATTTTCATCAAATAAAGTGAAGCCTACAAGCTAGTTCAAGCTGTCCTATGGATGGGAAGGGAGGTGGATGGGTTCAACAAGCCCTGGACTCTAACCCGAGAGCCCGTAGTTCACTTCCCATATGAATGTAGTGGCTAACCATAATGTTCTTTTTCAAAACCTAACGATGTGTTTTTGTTAATGTCCTGGCGTTGGTTGTGGTGACCTGGAATGTCAACAGCAGACGCAGGAGGAAACCTAGTATATAAAATGTAGATGTGAAAGTCCACCGACAAAGTGGCGATATGTGACAACTTGGAATGCGAACATGTTGACTCTACACATGAACTTCACATGCTAGTTCTTAGGGTCACTGCAAAATCTAGGGACATTCTACCTCTATGGAGTGTCACCAATTGTATCTAAGTTTGTCATAATAGTCAGATTTTTTTCTTTCCATGTAAGGTCAAATACAGCTCATGAAATGAGGTTGTGTTTAACAACAATAGGCAGGGTTTATAAACCATAAGTAGGTCTTAGAGGATTCAGTCTTTTTTTTAATACATATTGCATTATGTGAAGAATTAATTTGAAAATTTGTAAAAACAGTTAACTCTATAACTTAAAAAAATATAATCAAATGCTTCAAAAATTTAGTATTTATCCTTTTTCTTTCTACCACTAATGTAAAATGGTTTGTGAATTTAACCTTTCCACTACATTGATTTTTATACAGTATACTTCTTTTGTATTTATAAATTAGCCTGTGAGAAAAACCTACCTGCCATTTTCTCATACTCATACTCATACTCAGTAACCTGATTATATTAATAACTCAGTCTCTCTCTACTGTCAACTGTTTGCACACACTGGTGACACCAAAGTTATGAAAAAGTTATAAAATGGATTTCAGTCATCGGTTAAACTGTGCTGTGACCCCACTAATTCTTTTTTCTTTTGATTTCATCAGATCAAGACCCAATTGTTGTGATTGGGACTGTGGGACAATCCATAGTCATATCATGTGGCACTGAACTTGACATCATGGCTGCCTCAGAGAAACACTGGTGCCGCTTGACCAACGCAAATTTTTGTCAACCAGACACAATCATGGGTCCTGATATTAAAACCAGAGGGGATTTCAAGATCATAGACAGTCCTAGCTTATTCTCCCTGGAGAAACGTCAGCTAACACACAACGATTCAGGATTCTACAGATTCACACAGATTTTTCAAGATCAGACAAAATTTCATGTAGTGGAACTCCAGGTTAAAGACAAACCCACTTTTTTGCAGATCAGTCCTGTTCAAGTCAAGCCAAGGCCAAATGAGCTCTTTAAGATCACATGCCAGTATTCCCATGATTTGCAAGAATTTCCAAAATCTTGGCTATGTGACAGTGAGGAGTGTCCTGAGACAGTGAGGAGTGTAGATGATAGATTTCAGTCTGCCCTAATTTTGACTATTGATCATGTGGCTTGCTCAAATATTAGATATTTCCAGTGTGTGGTAAAGACGTCAGGGGGCTCTGTTAATTCCATTGTTTATCGGAAACCTCCATACCAAAATCCTGTTGTAAACGTGGAGTTATCTTCTCATTTAAAGAACAGGAAAGTGCTGGTGAATTCTTACAGTCAGCTTAATCTTATTTGTTTAAAACCTGAAAGATATAATTGGGAATATGAGAAGATTAGTTGGAGTAGATGGGGTTCAAAGAACTATGACCATTATTATCATAACCAGCCTAAGTGGTGCAGAGTGAGTCGCTCTGGGTGTTTGATTGTGAAAACCAATGTAAGAGAAACAATAAGCTCACTCATATTACAAATATGTGTCACACCAAACGATGATGGAACAAAATACCGCTGCTCAGTCAACATGGAGAATCCAGAGGTTGAGATTGCTGTCATTGGTATGTATGATATTTGCAGACAGATTTTACACTTATTAAAAACAACAACAACAAAAACAATTAGAATGCAGATCTATTTTCTTACACTATTATAAAGTTTGTGATGACACTTTGTTACAAAATTCAAATTTAAAAAAACGTTTCATTTGATTACAGCAGCTCCTTCTCCTCAACCAGTCACTCAAGCTATGGGGCCCATCAATCCAAGGGCCACTTTACCAGAGTAGTATTACTTTTTATTGAATCATTTCACAGATTTCATTATATTTCCTTTTTTTTCTGGTATTAGGAAAGTACGCCAGTATCAATTGCATGCAGTGTAACTGACTGAAGTAAAAATTCCTCTCTTCTAGATCCAGTGGTGGCGTAGAACACAGTGTAGGCATCATAATAGTAGTGACCAGCACAATCCTTCTTATCATCATTTTGTCTGTTACTGTCACCAGATGCAACGGTAAGTACCACACAATAAGAATTTAGATTGTTACAATGTGACAGATTTCACACAATACATCACCAATCATTTTAATTAGATTGGTACAATTTCATATAAATTAGGGTGCAGTACTCATCTTTGCATTGTGTTTGTCGGATTTGGCTTTAAAAAGGGTCAGGCTTAGGGGTTAGGGTCATATACATCTAATACATAGTTTCAGCAGGAAGCAGTGCAGTGCTCTGTAATGTACACCTGTTTTTTTGCTGTTTTTCATTTTAACAAACTTAACAAATTTTACAATAACAAAACAGACACAAAAACATTATTTTAATTTTTTTATCATCTACATTTAAAGATCAAGCTTAGTTTTTCTTGTGTTGATGTTTAATTGATCTGTGGACAGCACACTGGCATACATTTTAAACAATGATTACAAGATTTTAATCATTTAATCAAAATTTTAGATACAACTTTTATGAAGTTGTCGGGAAAATAAAAATAAATTTCAGTTGTAGGGCGCTACATGAAAGGAATACAGGATACAGGAAATACTTCTCCTTTAAAACATTTAGAGGTAATATTTTTACATACAAACAAGCAGACAGACAGTAAAAAAGTCATATTTACAAATAATTAAAAGCATAATGTAAAAGCAATTGTCAAAGTATATTAATTAGTTACTTAGTTACTAAGGTACTTAGTCACTGATTAACACATTAGAAAAGGAGTGAGAGAAGGTATAAATTTATTAAATTACATTCCTTCTCCCTTAGTCATTGAGTTAAATGATTATATGTATATATATACAGTACAGGCCAAAAGTTTGGACACACCTTCATCATTCAATGTGTTTTCTTTATTTTCATGACTATTTACATTGTAGATTCTCACTGAAGGCATCAGAACTATGAATGAACACATGTGGAGTTATGTACTTAACAAAAAAAGGTGAAATAACTGAAAACATGTTTTATATTCTAGTTTCTTCAAAATAGCCACCCTTTGCTCTGATTACTGCTTTGCACACTCTTGGTATTCTCTTGATAAGCTTCAAGAGGTAGTCACCTGAAATGGTTTTCACTTCACAGGTGTGCCTTATTGGGGTTAATTAGTGGAATTTCTTGCTTTATCAATGGGGTTGGGACCATCAGTTGTGTTGTGCAGAAGTCAGGTTAATACACAGCCGACAGCCCTATTGGACAACTGTTAAAATTCATATTATGGCAAGAACCAACCAGCTAACTAAAGAAAAACGAGTGGCCATCATTACTTTAAGAAATGAAGGTCAGTCAGTCCGGAAAATTGCAAAAACTTTAAATGTGTCAAGCGCTACAACGAAACTGGCACACATGAGGACCGACCCAGGAAAGGAAGACCAAGAGTCACCTCTGCTTCTGAGGACAAGTTCATCCGAGTCACCAGCCTCAGAAATCGCAAGTTAACAGCAGCTCAGATCAGAGACCAGATGAATGGCACACAGAGTTCTAGCAGCAGACCCATCTCTAGAACAACTGTTAAGAGGAGACTGCGCGAATCAGGCCTTCATGGTCAAATAGCTGCTAGGAAACCACTGCTAAGGAGAGGCAACAAGCAGAAGAGATTTGTTTGGGCCAAGAAACACAAGGAATGGACATTAGACCAGTGGAAATCTGTGCTTTGGTCTGATGAGTCCAAATTTGAGATCTTTGGGTCCAACCGCCATGTCTTTGTGAGACGCAGAAAAGGTGAACGGATGGATTCCACATGCCTGGTTCCCACTGTGAAGCATGGAGGAGGAGGTGTGATGGTGTGGGGGTGTTTTGTTGGTGACACTGTTGGGGATTTATCCAAAATTGAAGGCACACTGAACCAGCATGGCTACCACAGCATCCTGCAGCGACATGCCATCCCATCCGGTTTGCGTTTAGTTGGACGATCATTTATTTTTCAACAGGACAATGACCCCAAACACACTTCCAGGCTGTGTAAGGGCTATTTGACCAAGAAGGAGAGTGATGGAGTGCTGCGGCAGATGACCTGGCTTCCACAGTCACTGGACCTGAACCCAATCGAGATGGTTTGGGGTGAGCTGGACTGCAGAGTGAAGGCAAAGGGGCCAACAAGTGCTAAACACCTCTGGGAACTCCTTCAAGACTGTTGGAAAACCATTTCAGGTGACTACCTCTTGAAGCACATCGAGAGAATGCCAAGAGTGTGCAAAGCAGTAATCAGAGCAAAGGGTGGCTATTTTGAAGAAACTAGAATATAAAACATGTTTTCAGTTATTTCACCTTTTTTTGTTAAGTACATAACTCCACATGTGTTCATTCATAGTTTTGATGCCTTCAGTGAAGAAAAGAAAACGCATTGAATGAGAAGGTGTGTCCAAACTTTTGGCCTGTACTGTATATATATATATATGTATATATGTATATACATAACATGACACACACGCACGCACACACACACACACACACACACACATATATATACACATAGTTCATATATATATATATATATATTTATATATACATAGTTTTAAAACAAATTCTGTAAAGTAAGAATGCTTTCAAAAATATAAAGTTTAATTGTTTGTTTTTTTTAATCCATTTATGAAATGTAAAGTGAGCTAATAGAAGAAAAATCTTAATCAAATCAATACATGGTGTGACCACCCTTTGCCTTCAAAATGGCATTAATTCTTCTGGGTACACTTGCACAAAGTCAGGGATTTTTTTGTAGGATCATAGTCAGATGTATGATTTACCTTTTATTTCTGTTGCTAATGATTATCAATTTTATATGTAGGCTGAAACACAGTCATTAACTGAAACAAAAACAGCTATGTAAGAGGCTTAAAACTGGGTGAGGAACAGCCAAACTGCTACCAAGGTTGTGGAGAAAAGTTTCATGTCTCAGTCATGTCATACACCATGACAAGACTGAGCACAGCAACAAGACTCAAGATACTGCATCAGCAACGTCTTTCCCAGGCAAAGATTTCAAAGCAGACTGGGGTTTCAAGATGTGCTGTTCAAGCTCTTTTGAAGAACCACGAAAGGAACAGGCGATGCTGAGGACTGTAGACGCAGTGGTTGGCCAAGGAAACTTGGTGCAGCAGATGAAAGATATATTATGCTTACTTCCCTTTGAAATTTGAAGACGTCCAGCAGTGCCATTAGCTCAAAACTAGCAGAAACCAGTGGGACCCAGGTACACCCATCTACTGTCCGAAGAAGTCTGGCCAGAAGTGGTGTTCATGGAGAAATTGCAGCCAAAAAGCCATAGCACCGACATGGAAACAAGGCCAAGCAACTCAACTATGCATGACAACATAGGAACTGGGGCGCAGAAAAATGACAGCAGGTGCTCTGGACTGATGATTCAAAATTTGAAATATTTGGCTGTAGCAGAAGGCAGTTTGTTCATCAAAAGGCTAGAGCGGTACAATACTGTGTGTCCACAGGCAACATTGAAGCATGGTGGAGGTTCCTTGCAAGTTTGGGGCTGCATTTCTGCAAATAGAGTTGGGGATTTGGTGAAGGATCAATGATGTCCTCAATGCTGAGAAATACAGGTAAATACGTATCCATCATGCAATAACATCAGGGAGGCGTCTGATTGGCCCCAAATTTATTCTGCAGCAGGACGATGACCCCAAACATACAGCCACAGTCATTAGGAACTATCTTTAGTGAAAAGAAGAACGAAAAGCCCAGGAAGTTATGGTGTGGCCCCCACAGCGCCCTGATCCTCATCGTTAAGTCTGTCTGGGATTACATGAAGAGACAGAGGGATTTGAGGCAGCCTACATCTACAGAAGATCTGTCGTTGGCTCTCCAAGATCTTTGGAAAAACCTACCTGCTAAGTTCCTTCAAAAACTGTGCGCAAGTGTACCTCAAAGAATTGATGCTGTTTTGGTTTAAAAAATAAACAAGTACATTTTAGGGCTGCGTAGTGGTGTAGTGGTAAGCATTGCCGCCTCACAGCAAGAGGGTTCCTGGTTCAATGCGAAGTTTGCATGTTCTCCCCATGCAGCGTGGGTTTTCTGCGGTTACTCCAGCTTCCTACCACATTCCAAAGACATGCAGGTTGGGGATAGGTTAATTGGTTACTGTAAATTGGCCGTAGGTGTGAATGTGAGTGTGAATGGCTATCTGTCTCTATGTGTCAGCCCTGCGATAGTCTGGCGACCTGTCCAGGGTGTACCCTGCCTCTCGCCCAATGTCAGCTGGAATAGGCTCCAGCCCTCCTGTGACCCTTAATAGGATAAGCAGTTACAAAAATGGATGGATGGAAGTAAATTGTGTACTTTTGAAAGCATTCTTACTTTACAGCATTTTTTTCACATCTGCCTAAAACTTTTGCAGTAATCCCCTGGTGAATTTCAAACCCCCTCCTCAGTGCTGTGCCTCCTGAATATCATGTTTTTCATACCTTATTTGAATTGGTACGTGTTTTTGCTTTTTTTGGAGAATAGAAAGTGAATACAGTGAACTTTTGTAAAGTTGCCCCAAACCTTTGCACAACAATTTAAATATGATGATAAATATGATGATGATTTCCAGCTGATTTTCTCATCTTATTGTCACCCCAAGAAATTAAATTTCATTGGTATATCCACCCAACATAATGGAAATTAAAAAGTAAATTTGGCAAAAACCCATGTCTATGTCATATAAAACCCCAAAGCATATTTCAGTGTTACCAAATATGAACCATGTAAATATGGTCAACTTATGTAGCTACCTGTCTTACAGTTAAAAGGCCAACTCCATATCAGTATTTGATGAGGGTTGATGAATCTAATCTAATATACGGACAGTAGATACCAACAGGACCTCTGTTTCTGTGAATGTTGCTCTTCAATATTTTTGAATGTAATGTAATTCATATGAGCTGACCTGTTAAGATTTTGAGTCGACAGCTGTTCACCTTTGAAAAGCTTCACCAGTGTCCATTGTGGTTGTTGTTTGAGGAACCAAATCTTAGGTGCAGCATTCTCAGCATAAACAGAGAGTCTGACCTTTTCTGCCTGCTCAGAATAAACAAACTTAGCAGCAACTGAGGTACCAGAATGTCTAACCCTGATATATTAAGATTACTTTTTGACAAGGAGACAAAAATATTGCTGATTACACTTTATTTTTACACTATTGTTGTATTGTATTTAAATATTCTTTTCCCTTTGTATATGTTGTATGTGTTGCAAATATGTATAAACTAACTGCAGTTTTATGCTCTAGGTCAAAAACTCAGAGACAGGTTGTTTACAAGGAGAACACCATTGTCAGCAGTCGACTTCCATGCAAATATGTATGCCAACTTAGTCGCCCACTATTACAGTCATCAACGTCAAATGCCCCCACCTGATGAACCTAATGAAGGTATGGGTGACTTTTTTTCAGCTGCCCCCCGTGTGGCCAACTATTTTTGTACAGCTACATATTAAAGTCATACTAATCAATATTTTGTACATCACCATTGAACTATCATCCATCACTTGTAGACATCACTAGTTGACTATCTCTAATTTGTAAAAGGTCATACAAAGCAGTTGACCCTCTACACGGCAACTCTGCAGTTTTCTTTGGTTCTAGAAAGCAGCATGCAGCTGTTTTCAGTGAAGACAATCTAATAGACCTACTGTACACTACGTGCCTGCTGCAGAAAGACAACTACCCGGTGAAAATAATGGAACTTTTAGCAAATAAAAAGACAGCTTTTTTTATTTCGGAGTTGATGGAGAACAAACTAGAGCTAAAAGGACAGTAAGTGATGGACTTACATCATCAAGTGGACACAAAATCCAATGGGATGATAATGTGGCTGTGCCTCCTGTATGTGAAAATAGGCAACTGTCAGGACCAGCTTGTATGGCACAACAAAGGAATTAGATGCACACCCAACTTAGCAATGATAAACCCATACACAAACAACAAACCTAGATTTAAACAAACATTTTTTTTAACAAAAATTTTCACAAATGGCTGACTCATATCAATAAATAAAGCAATGCTTATAACACATTGCATATATATATATATTACATTGTGTTTTTCATCATGACTCAAAATATCCTTCATTTCTGAAGTATCTCCAGAAAACAGTCTGTTAAAAACCTCCTGAGATTAACATTCTTTGGACATTATCAATAAATGCACGAAAAGCTAATTGTATTAGAAATGCATATAAGAACAATTTTTTCCTATTTACTCAATGTTTTCCCTTTTCATTTTCTGGTGACACCAAAATCCAACCTCTATTCCAATTGACAGATATTTTTGAAAAAAGTGCTAGAAATCTTTCATTTGATTTTTTTTGTCATGTATAAGTAACATAGCATGCCTTGCTTACTTTAAACACAGCTCAAACACAAGTTATGTACTTAAACAATATAGTGATTCCTCCTTGCCTCACAGTCAGCCATGGTTATTAAAAAAAGGGGGCGTGGCTCTACTACAGTTCACTTTACATGGTATGAAACACTGTGATTGACTCGCAGACATCCAGTCACATAAGTCTGTGCATTTGAGTGGAGTCAGATGACAGTAATCATAGATCTCTGAAAGGAATGGAATGGACATGGGATCTGAACAGGTTAAAGTAAGTTACAGTGATAATTACATGAGGAGTGAAAGTCAGAATCAGAGGTGTATGAGAGTGCATGAATGCAGTGGCTAATGTGAGGTGTGTGTTGTCAGTGTACAATAAATGAAGGCAATGCAAAAACCAGAGCTCGGTAAGTGGTGAAGGTACACAATAAAACTAGCAAAGGCAGGGCCATACTGAAACTGCTGTGGCTGCGTGTCCACAAAGACAACATTGCTGCTGCGGTGCTGCTTATGCCAGCCCAGTGCTGTGCATGAACATGCTAAGACAGCCAGTTCATATGGATATGGATGTTCATACGGACCTCTACAAACAATTCCATACAGATTCCAACAGAAGAAAAATCTCATATTGATGTAGAAATTGTGCCCACCAGATCTCAAAATACACATAGCGAATTTCAGCTAAATGAGCAATGAATTGAAAATGACACAATCTGTTGAAGAATCTGATTAGTCTTAGGGAATATCTGTGAGTAAAATATGATCACAAGATTCAATTTTATTTTATAGAAATGGAAGACTAGTTTATTTATTGGGACCCTGAACTTAGTTCAAAATTGTGAACTATGGATGTGAACTATTTCATTTCAGTCTGTGTGAACTGAACTTTGAGCTAGCTTTTGTGAAGCTTAAACATGTGCAGCACTGCTGCCAACCATATCTTTCTACATTGCGTTTGCCTCATGTAAAAGCTAGAGGAGACCCTTGTGTTAAATTGTCGAAAGAATGAGAGCAATCACACACTTATTTCATCATTACAATGTAAGCTGAATATCAAAAACTGCTACCTCATGTACCCACCATTTTGCTCCCCTTTTACAGGTGTGAAAGATACTTGGTGTGCACAGTATGTTCAGGACTTAATGCAGGAAGTCCCACTGACATTTATTAGCATTGCTCTAATACATCTTCAGTTATGGCTTTTTTCCTGCTATGCCCCGCCCTTTGCTGAAGACTTTTTGATTGATTGTGGCCATAATTTATGGCAAACATTGCTCATTTATAAAAAGACTTGTGTCCTGCAATGCTGTATTCCAAATTTTGTATTGATACAGTCAATGAAAAACAAGTGAATAAATAAAAATAGATGTCATATTACTGTTTTTCACTTTAAGCAAATTAACAAAAAAAATACATGATAGACATTATGAAAAATGGACATAACATCAAGTGACAATCCTGGGTTCAAGCCTTTTCCCCTGCCAACAGGATGAAATAGCTTAATTTTCAATAATTTTTTTAGACTCATGATGTGAGGGGGGTGGCCTATCAAAGTTTTCAGTTTTTCAGCTGTTAATGTAGATATAGCATAGTGTAACAAGAAATCAGTGGAGATAGAGATGGAAAATGTTGCTTTCTCTCTTTATAGGAAATGACAAGGAGACCTCAAGCAGCTCGGATGAGGAGGTGAGTCCTACGTCAGAAAATATTGCCTGAAAAATTCAAGCCAGCATGGACATTTAAATTGTGAAAGCTGGGTAAAATCAAGACCTTTGATACATTGCATTTGTTGATGTTTGAACAAATCCTCATTGATTTATGGCCAGATTTTGTGAAAGACCATTGCACTTGTTTGGAAGTTGTGGTGCCCCCTATTGACCGATTTTAAAATAATACACGTGTTTCATAATTATTATTTAACATAGCCTGCAAGTTTTGAAATGATTGGACGGTCAGTTTCTCATTTCTAGTCTGATTTGTGTTACTGCATGCCCATTTTTTGAATTTTGGTGCCACCTAGTGGTCGATTTTACATGTGCCTGGTATATGGAGCTAAAATCATGCCAAAACCTCACAAACACACATAACATGTTTTACTCATGCCCAACGATCCACAAACAAACTCAGTGTGGTTTGCAAATACAAAACATCATTCACAAACTAATGCATTTCAGTTTGCAAATAAGAAACATACCTATCAAACAAATACATCATGCTTCAGAAACAAATACAGCATGTTTTACACATAGAAAGAAACATTTCTTCAAGTACAAAACATATCCTTCAAGTACAGACTAAAATCTTTCAACTACAAAAAAATCCTTCAAGTACATGAAACCAATTCTACAACTACGAAAATCTTAAAGCCATTCGTGTGTGGATCAGAAGCTGTGCGTGTGCGGATCAGAAGCTGTGCATGTGTGGATCAGAAGCTGTGCGTGTGTGGATCTGCAAGGCGGAATATTACTGGCAAAAGTCACGTGACATTCTAAGAAGTATCCTGTAATTTTGCACTCCACAACAGCAGGTGGCGCTGCTGATTCAATCTAAGGCTGCCAACAAAGATTCAACTATGGCCACATATAACGTTAATAACTTGATACGTCCTGGTCTTAAGACGGGATTTTGAAGTGAAGACGACCTCAGTCCACACACATTTATCTGCAGTAACTGAACACAACTCCTCAGATGGTGCTAAAACAAAACATCCCCCCTCTCGCTGCTTCACATTGAAAGGTTTGAAATAACAAAGTGGAGATATTTAGCGCCTATTTGTTCATGTGTCAGTTATAAATACTACAGGAGATTAAAGTGTAAGCAGAAACAGCCACAGTGGGGTGTTATATGCTGCAAACAAACTGGCTTTGCAAGTTACGTGTCGGTGGTCAAGCCAGCCGGCACTCAATTTGGAGTGCGCACGTTTTCTAATGCTTACAGTAAATGCATTAATACAGCGCTGTAAGCTGACAGGGGGAGGAGCCTCTTGTAGAATGAATGTAATAAGGAAATAAAAAACTTTCGTCCGACTTTGATCTTTAATAAAAAATCATGTTTTCAAGAAGTAGTCCAAGGCACCGAGTGCTGGCTAGCTTGACCAAGGAAACGTTACTGCCAGCTGGCTTGACTGCAGTGGCTTAGTGCACCTCCATCTGCACTTTCAACAGGTGAAAATCCCTGCTTTTACATGCCGTGCTGTGTGGTGAAAAACACTAACATCGGTTTTTGTTCTTTGACTAAAAGGCTTTTGTATAGAATAAGGATGAGGCAAACTTTATTCATTCCAAAGGGAAATTCAATTAGTCATTGATTTATCAAACAGTTATACATTCTAATGGCTGTGGGTAAGAAAGATCTTCTATATCTTTCTGTCCTGCAACGAAAAGAGAGGAGCCGTCAATAGGTAATAAAAAACATAAACCGAAGTAGTCTTTCTTCAAATTGTTCTCAATAAAATTCCTGATGTTAGTGTTTTTCACCACACAGCACGGCATGTTAAAGCATTGATATTCACCTGTTGGAGGTAAAGTGCAGATGGAGGTGCACAAAGCCGGTTTGTTTGCAGCATATAACACCCCACTGTGGCTGTTTCTGCTTACACTTTAACCTCCTGTAGTATTTATAACTGATACATGAACAATTTAGCGCTAAATATCTCCACGTCTCTATCTGACTACCTGATCGCGAGAGTTTGCGCTAACGACCGCATATCACTTCCTACAAACTTTTCACAATAAAAGCCTCCCATTACTTTGTTATTTCAAACCTTTCAATGTGAAGCAGCGAGCAGCAATGTGTGTTTTGTTTTAGCACCATCTGAGGAGTTGTGTTCAGTTACTGCAGATAAATGTGTGTGGACTGAGGTAGTCTTCACTTCAAAATTCTGTCTTAAGACCAAGACGTATCAAGTTATTAACACTGTATGTGGCCATAGTTGAATCTTTGTTGGCGGCCTTAGATTGAATCAACAGCGCCACCTGCTGTTGTGGAGTGCGAATTACAGGATACTTCTTAGAAAGTTCATTGGCATTCGTGTGTGGATCTGCAAGGCAGAAAATTAGTGCCAAAAGTCATGTGACAGTGGTAAGATTGTGCCAAAAGTCACATGACAGTGGTAAGACCGTGTCAAAAGTCACGTGACTTTTGGAAGTAATATTCCGCCTTGCAGATCCACACACGCACAGCTTCTGATCCACACACGAACAACTTCTGATCCACACACGAATGGCTTTCAGATTTTCGTAGTTGTAGAACTGGTTTTATGTACTTGAAGGATTTTTTTGTAGTTTTTTGTAGTAATTGTGGTCCTAGGATATTTGTGCCAAGTTTCATGACTTTACAAGCATCCCTTACCCCTCAAAAACAACCGGCGGCGCCACGGTGACAGTGTTTGACGAAACCTCAAAAGGTTGTGGTTTGATCATCATCAAGGTCTTGGGACTATTTATCTGCCAAATTGAGGTGGTTCTGGTGAACCTGGTAGAAGAGGGACATGAAAGAATGACAAAAATAACGTTCTGCTGCCAGTAGGTGGCGCCATGACACTGATTAAAAATGTCTCTGTAGATGTTTTCAGGGCTAGATTTTTATCATATGTGTGAAGTTTTGGAAAGATATGTCCACGTGGAGTCAAGTTACACAACTTTTGTTATCATGGCGAAACATCAAAGTTTGTCGCCACATCATGGCCACGCCCTTTGACGAAAAACTCACAGTGTTCACAATAAAACATCTTCTACATGTGATGGATAGACTGACCAAGTTTGAGGGGGATCTGGCCAAGTTGTGGGAGTTATACTTCAAAATATGAAACATTTTCTGTTTGCAGTAGGGGGCGCTACATTTATCACAAATTATTGACATGTAGATGTCTTCAGAGCTGGACTGTCATCAATCCTGTGAAGTTTGGGGAAGATTGGACCATGTATGCTGGAGTTATACACTACTTCCTGTTTTGTGGCGTTTTGTGCCCTCTCTTCTACCAAGTTAACCACAACCACCTCAATTTTGCTGAGACATAGTCCCAGGACGTTGATAATGATCACATCAGAAGCTTTTGAGGTTTCGTCAAACGCTGTCACTGTGGCAAGGCCTTATTCACCATAAAACACAAAGTTGTTTTTGAGGGGTAAGGGATGCTTGTAAAGTCATGAAACTTGGCACACATATGATGGGACCTGATTTGTGTTGTCTGATGTGATTTTTGAGCTTTGATGTGCCAACATTTAACGAAGCAGCCCCTGACGCTGGTTTGACCTACATCTATGAAACTTGGTAGGCAAATGCATCACTGAACGACGTACAAAAAAGCCTCTTGCAGCCATGTGCCAAACCCAACAGGAAGTCCGCCATTTTGAATTTGCTTGTAAATGGTTCACAACTTCACAATACACGTTCCAATCTTCCCCAAATTTCACAGGATTGATGACAGTCCTGTCTTGAACACATCTATACACCAATACTTGGTTATTAGTACGGCGCCACCCACTGGCAAAATTACATGTCGTAGTATGATTTGACGGATGATGTGTAACTCCTGCGTGAGGGGTCTGCCTTCGACAGGAATGAATGGCGGCGTCAGCCGGCGTCCTGCCAGCGCCCTTGAGTTGCGTGAAGTTGCGAGGGCCCGTTCATCGCTGCTTGCAGCTTTAATTCAGGCCCGAGCACCATCTGTTGCGAGGACCCTATTGAAACTGAAGGAGTTATTAGGGCCCCCGCACCGTCCGGTGCAAAGACCCTATTGAAACTGAAGGAGTTATTAGGGCCCGAGCACGTACCGTGTGAGGACCCTATTGAAATTGAAGGAATTATTATTTTTCTTCTTCCTTGTAATGAATCGCATTTTTGGGAGCTTCAACATACTCAAAAACTCACCAAATTTGGCACACGTGTCAGTCGTGGTGGAAATTTACATGTGATATGGCTTTTGGTTAAACAGCAGCCCCTGCGGCACGTTTCACCGACAGGCATGAAAATCAGTACACATATGTATCCCACCCAGACGCACAAAAAAGTCTTTTGGAGCAGGAAGTCGGCCATTTTGAATTTAGCGGCCATTTTTGGCATTTTCCACGTTTTGTATTTTAACGAACTCCTCCTACAGGATTAATCACAATGGCTTCAAAATCGCTGTGTATCATCTACACTACTTTGTGAGTTATTAAAAGATCAGTTACCCGTTGAGGGGGGAATCGGCTTTTTGGTGGCGAAGTTTGACTTCTCGCCATGAAAAACAAAATTTCTATTACTTTTTGCACGTGTCCTTCTATAGGATTAATCAGAACGACTTCAAAATCACTGTGTGCCATCTAGACTACGTTGTGATCAAAAGTTATCAAAAGATTAGTAGATCGTTGAACGGTTTGGCCGTCAGGCAAAGTTTGATGTCTCGCCATGAAAAACAAAATTGCTATAACTTTGGGGTAAATGGTCCGATCTGCACCAAACTTCACTGGATATATAATAGTCCCGCCCTGAACACGTCCACATGCAGAAATTTTGTATTTGTCATAGCACCCCCTGCTGGAATGAAAATGCCATGTTTTAGACTTTGAGGTGCAGCTCTGAGCCCGTTCAGCATATCCAACTCAAATTTTGTCAGAGAGGCCTCAAGACCTTGGTAATGCTAAATTATGAAGATTGTCACGTATCGTCAAACAGCGTTGCACCCAGATCGCGGCAAAGTTGATGTTTCACCAAAATGCATTAAAGTGGCCTTAACTTCAGTTTCCTTGGTCATATCTGCCTGAAACTTCATATGTGTGTTAACGGTCCAGGCCTGAACATGTGATATGAGTTGCGTTGATGGGCGTGGCTAAATGACTTGGTCACGCCCATTCATAAAAGTAACCACCATAGGATGTTTCACCGATAAGCACGAAAATCAGTACACGAAAATCAGACACACAAAAATGCCTCTTGCACCCATAGACGAAACCCAACAGGAAGTTGCCCATTTTGAATTTTGCGGCTATTTTTGGCTTTTTGCACGTGTTGTATTTTAACGAACTCCTCCTATAGGATTAATCAGAACGACTTCAAAATCACTGTGTGCCATCTAGACAACGTTGTAATCAAAAGTTATCAAAAGATTAGTAGATCGTTAAACGGTTTGGCCGTCAGGTGGCGGCGAAGTTTGATGTCTCGAAAAATAAAATTGCTGTAACTTTGGGGTAAATGTTCCGATCTGCACCAAACTTCACTGGATATATAATAGTCCCGCCCTGATCACGTCTACATGCAGAAATTTCGTATTTGTCATAGTGCCCCCTGGTGGAAACAGACAAAGCCATGTTTTAGAATTTGTGGTGCTGCTCTCAGGACGTTGACCTTATCCAACTCACATTTGGTCAGAAAGGCCTTACGATGTTGGTAATGCTATATTGTGAAAACCATGATGTCTCGTCAAACGCTGTCACCGTGGCAACGCCTTATTTGCCATAAACCACAAGCTTGTTTTTGAGGGGTAAGGGATGCTTGTAAAGTCATGAAACTTGGCACACATATGAAAGGATCCAACTGGTGTTGTGTGAGGTGATTTTTGATCTTTGATGTACCAACATGGCTCATCAGCGCAGGAAGCAGTCCCCGAAGGTGGTTTGACAGACACCTATGAAACTTGGTAGGAACAAACCCAGCAGGAAGTCCGCCATTTTGAATTTGCTTGTAACTGGTTCACAACTTCACCATACATGTTCCACTCTTCCCCAAATTTCACAGGATTGATGACAGTCCTGCCCTCAACACATCTATACGCCAATACTTGGTTATTAGTACGGCGCCACCTACTGCCAAAATGACATGTCTTTGTATGATTTGAGGGATATGACGTGTAATTCCTGCGTGAGGGGTCTGCCTTAACAGGAATGAACGGCGGTGTCAGCCGGCATCCTGCCAGCCCCCTCGAGTTACGTGAAGGTGCGAGGGCCCGTTCAATGCTGCTTGCAGCTTTAATTAGGGCCCGAGCACGTACCGTGCGAGGACCCTATTGTTTTCCTTAGGATTATTAGGGCCCTGAGCACCAAGCGGTGCGAGGACCCTATTGAAATGCAAGGAATTATTATTATTATTATTCTTAACCGAAATCAATGGCCTTTTTGGGGGCCTTAACATACTCGAAAACTCATGAAACTTCGCAGACTCATCAGAAGTAGGAAAAATTTACATATGGTAGGGGTTTCATCATAATGTGCAAAAGAATGGCTCAGTAGCGCCCCCTAAAATTTTTCTACGGAACAGCCCCTGAAGGTAGTTCAACCTACGTCTATGAAACTTGGCAGGCATATGTAACACACCAAGACGTACAAAAAAGCCTCTTGGGCCCATGCCCTAAACCCAACAGGAAGTCGGCCATTTTGAATTGAATATGCAATTTTTATGCATTTTTGGCCATTTGCAGGGGTCGTAAATGGACGATCTCCTCCTAGAGATTTTGTCCGATCGACTTCAAACTTGGTCTGTCCCACCTACATAAATTGAAGACCAAAAGTTATCAAAAAAATGTACTTTTCGTCACACCGTGTGACCGTGCCGGGACCTCAAACTTCGCTACAAACAGGAAGTAGTATTATAACGCAGGAAGTAGTTTATAACTCCAGCATACATGGTCCAATCTTCCCCAAACTTCACAGGATTGATGACAGTCCCGCTCCGAAGAGATCTACATGTCAATAATTTGTGATTAATATAGCACCCCCTACTGGTAATAGAAAATGTCATGTTTTACACTTTGAAGCACATCTCCTCCAAAGTTGACCACATCAACGTCAACCTTGGGGAAATTATCCATGAGGCCTTGATGATGCTTTCTATCGAATACTGTGAGTTTTAGTCAAAGGGCGTGACCATGGCGTGGCGGGGAACTTTGATGTTTCGCCATGGCGCCGCCTCATTCGCCAAAAAACACGAGGTTGTTTTTGAGGGGCAAGGGATACTTGAAAACTCACGAAACTCGGCACACCCATCACGAGGCCCAAATTGTGTTGTCTGATATGCTTTTTGTGTTTTCATGTGCCAAGATGCCTCAACAGCGCCCCCTACAATTTTTCAATGAAGCAGCCCCCGAAGCTGGTTTGACCTACATGTATGAAACTTGGTATGCATATGTAACACTACAAGACGTACAAAAAAGCCTCTTGGAGTTACGATCCAAACCCAACCGGAAGTCCGCCATTTTGAATTTACTTGTGCCACTTTTGTGCATTTTGGGCGATTTCCAGTAGACGTAAATGAACGAACTGTAAGTTACTGCTTTCATTCTTTCATGTCTGTCTTCTACCAAGTTAATCACAACCACCTCAATTTTGCTGAGACATAGTCCCAAGACCTTGATGATGATCACACCAGAAGCTTTTGAGTTTTTGTCAAACACTGTCACTGTGGCAACGCCTTATTCGCCATAAAACACAAAGTTGTTTTTGAGGGGTAAGGGATGCTTGTAATGTCATGAAACTTGGTACACATACAAGAAGTTCCGATGTGTGTTGTGTGATGTGATTTATCTGCTCTGATGTGCCAACATGGCTCAACAGCGCCCCCTACAATTTTTCAAAAAAGCAGTCCCCGACGCTGGTGTGACCTACATCTATGAAACTTGGTACATACATGCATCACTGAAAGACGTACAAAAAAGGCTCTTGCAACCATGGATTGATGACAGTCCTGCCCTGAACACATCTATAGGCCAATACTTGGTCATTAGTACGGCGCCACCTACTGGCAAAATTACATGTCTTCGTATGCTTTGAGGGATATGCCGTGTAACTCCTGCGTGAGGGGTCTGCCTTCGACAGGAATGAACGTTGGCATTAGCCGGCGTCCTGCCAGCACCCTCGAGTTGCCTGAAGGTTCGAGGGCCCGTTCATCGCTGCTTGCAGCTTTAATTAGGGCCCGAGCACCAAGTGGTGCGAGGACCCTATTGAAATGCAAGGAATTATTATTAGGGCCCGAGCACCAAGCGGTGCGAGGACCCTATTGAAATGCAAGGAATTATTAGGGCCCGAGCACCAAGCGGTGCGAGGACCCTATTGAAATGCAAGGAATTATTATTATTAGGGCCCGAGCACCAAGCGGTGCGAGGACCCTATTGAAATGCAAGGAATTATTATTAGGGCCCGAGCACCAGGCGGTGCGAGGACCCTATTGAAATGCAAGGAATTATTATTATCAGGGCCCGAGCACCAAGCGGTGCGAGGACCCTATTGAAATGCAAGGAATTATTATTTTTCTTCTTATTAGGGCCCGAGCACCAAGCGGTGCGAGGACCCTATTGAAATGCAAGGAATTATTATTATTAGGGCCCGAGCACCAAGCGGTGCGAGGACCCTCTTGAAATGCAAGGAATTATTAGGGCCCAAGCACGTACCGTGCGAGGACCCTATTGTTTTCCTTAGGATTATTATTATTATTAGGGCCCGAGCACGTACCGTGCGAGGACCCTATTGTTTTCCTTAGGATTATTAGGGCCCGAGCACGTACCGTGCGAGGACCCTATTGTTTTCCTTAGGATTATTAGGGCCCGAGCACCTAGCGGTGCGAGGACCCTATTGAAACTGAAGGAGTTATTAGGGCCCGAGCACCGAGGCGCGCACCGTGAAACGGTGCGCACCGAACACGGTGCGAGGCCCCTATTGTTTTCCTTAGGATTATTATTAGGGCCCGAGCACCTAGCGGTGCGAGGACCCTATTGAAACTGAAGGAGTTATTATTAGGGCCCGAGCACGAACCGTGCGAGAGCCCTATTGAAATCATAAAAATTATTCTTATTATTTTTCTTTTAAACCTTTGATCGCATTTTTGAGGGCCTGAACATGCCCAAAAAGTCAGGAAAATTTACACACTCGTCACGTCTGGTGAAAATTTCGATATTTTATGGTCGTTACAAAGGGGCGTGGCAAAATGGCTCAATGGCGCCCCCTAACAGTTTTCAAAATCGAAGCCCCCTGCTTTAACTTTTCCCTAGGCGTATGAAATTTGGTACACATATGTATCATCCCGGGACGCACAAAAAAGCCTCTTGGAGCGACACCCTAAACCCAACAGGAAGTCGGCCATTTTGAATTGAATGTGCAATTTTTATGCATTTTTGGCCATTTGCAGGGGTCGTAAATGGACGATCTCCTCCTAGAGATTTTGTCCGATCGACTTCAAACTTGGTCTGTCCCACCTACATAAATTGAAGACCAAAAGTTATCAAAAAAATTGACTTTTCGATACACCGTGTGACCGTGCCGGGGCCTCAAACTTCGCTATAAACAGGAAGTAGTATTATTACGCAGGAAGTAGTTTATAACTCCAGCATACATGGTCCAATCTTCCCCAAACTTCACAGGATTGATGACAGTCCTGCTCTGAAGACGTCTACATGCAGAAATATTGAAATTTGCATAGCGCCCCCTGCTGGTGACAGAAAAAGCGATGTTTTAGACTTTGAGGTCCAGCTCTGAGCACGTTCAGCAAATCCAGCTCAAATTTGGTCAGAAAGGCCTCAACATGTTGGTAATGCTCCATGATGAAGAATTTTGACTGTCGTCAAACGGCGTTCCATCCGGAGGGTGGCGAAGTCGACCCTTCGCCAAAATGCATAAAAATGGCCTTAACTTTGGTGTTTTTCATGATATCCACCTGAAACTTCATATGTGTGTCAACAGTCCAGCCCTGAATATGTGATATGAATTTCGTCAATGGGCGTGGCCATATGGCTTGGCCACGCCCATTCATATGAATTACTTCCATAGGACGTCTCACCGATATGCACAAAAATTGGTACACATCTCCATCACCCCCAGACAAACAAAAAAGTCTCTTGGACCTCTAGGCTAAATTCAACAGGAAGTCGGCCATTTTGAATGTCATGGTCATTTTTGGTGTCGCGCACGCATCGTATTTTAACGAACTCCTCCTACAGAATTCATCAGAACGGCTTCAAAATTACCGATTACCATCTAGAACACTTCCTGATCAAAAGTTATTAAAAGGTCTCGCAGAATCTAAAGGGCACGCCAGTTGTGGGAGGTTGAATTTTGACGTCTCGCCATGAAACAGGAAGTGGCAATAACTTCACTGTACTTGGTCAGATCTGTGTGAAACTTCACAGGTATATTGACAGTCCAACCCAGAACATATGTTATGAATTTCGTTAATAGGCGTGGCTAAATGGATTGGCCACGCCCATTCACACAAATAACCACCATAGGACGTCTCACTGATATGCACGAAACTTGGTAGACACATGTATAACATCCACACGCACAAAAAAGCCTCTTGCACGGATAGGCCACACCCGACAGGAAGTCGGCCATTTTGAAATTTACAGTCAGTTTTGCCGTTTTCCACGTGTTGTATTTTAATGATCTCCTCCTCCAGAAATGAATCAATTAACTCCAAAACTGGTGTGTACCATCTACACAAGTGTGTGATCAAAACACATTAAGAGAATTGCTCAGCATGGAACGGTGTGGCTGTGACATGGCGTCGACACTTGATGTCTCACCATGAAACATGATATTGCTATAACATGGGATCTAATGGTCGAATCTGCTCCAAACTTCACATGTATGATAATAGTCCTGGCATGAACACACCCACATGACGCTCAGGAGTCAGAGTCATAGCGCCACCCAGTGGAGACGGGAAGACGCAACGCATTGGTTCCTACGCTGTCCGAAGGAGGCGAACATTCAGCGCCTCGTCTGCCGGTCGACCTCTGGCGAGACGGTGGCGGCCGCGCCAGGCCCCGAGTTGCGTGGGGTGCGAGGGCCCGTTCAACGCTGCTTGCAGCTTTAATTATTATTTTTCTGCCTAATGAATTGGCTTTTTGAGGGCTTTATCCTATTCAAAAACTCACCAAACTTCACAGACTCATCAGAACTGGTGAAAAATTTGATATTTTTGGGGTTTCCTGATAATGTGCAAAAAAATGGCTCAGTAGCGCCCCCTTCTCATTTTCAACGAAGCAGCCCCCGAAGCTGGTTTAACCTACGTGTCTGAAACTTGGTAGGCATATGTAACACACCAAGACGTACAAAAAAGCCTCTTGGGCCCATGTCCTAAACCCAACAGGAAGTCGGCCATTTTGAATTGAATGTGCAATTTTCATGCATTTTTGGCCATTTGCAGGGGTCGTAAATGAACGAACTCCTCCTAGAGATTTTGTCCGATCGACTTCAAACTTGGTCTGTCCCACCTGCACAAACTGAAGACAAAAAGTTATCAAAAGCTTGAGTTTTCGTCACACCGTGTGACCGTTCCGGGACCTCAAACTTCGCTACAAACAGGAAGTAGTATTATAACGCAGGAAGTAGTTTATAACTCCAGCATACATTGTCCAATCTTCCCCAAACTTCACAGGATTGATGACAGTCCCGCTCTGAAGAGATCTACATGTCAATAATTTGTGATTAATATAGCGCCCCCTACTGGTAGTAGAAAATGTCATGTTTTACACTTTGAAGCACATCTCGTCCAAAGTTGACCACATCAACGTCAAACTTGGGGAAATTATCCAAAAGGCCTTGATGATGCTTTCTATGGAAAACAGTGAGTTTTCGTCAAAGGGCGTGACCGTGGCGTGGCGGTCAATTTTGATGTTTCGCCATGATGACAAAAGTTGCTGTAACTTGACTCTACGTGGACATATCTTTCCAAAACTTCACACATATGATAACTGTCCAGCCCTGAAAACATCTATACAGAAATTTTGAATCAGCATCATAGCGCCACCTACTGGCGGCAGAAAGTTACTTTTTTCATTCTTTCACGTCCCTCTTCTACCAGGTTCCCCCGAACAAACTCAATTTTGCGAATACATACTCCCAACACCTTGATGATGATCAAAGCAGAAGCCTTTGAGGTTTCGTCAAACGCTGTCACCGTGGCGCCGCCTCATTCGCCATAAAACACGAGGTTGTTTTTGAGGGGCAAGGCATACTTGAAAACTCACGAAACTTGGCACACCCATCACAAGGCCCAAATTGTGTTGTCTGATATGATTTTTGTGTTTTGATGTGCCAAGATGCCTCAACAGCGCCCCCTACAATTTTTCAATGAAGCAGCGCCCGAAGCTGGTTTCACCTACATGTATGAAACTTGGTAGGCGTATGTAACACTCCAAGACGTACAAAAAAGCCTCTTGGAGTTATGCTCCAAACCCAACCGGAAGTCCGCCATTTTGAATTTACTTCTGCCACTTTTCTGCATTTTGGGCTATTTCCAGGAGACGTAAATGAACGAACTTGTCCTAGAGATTTTAGCCAATCCACTTCTAACTTAGTCTGTCTCACCCCAAGACATTGAAGAAGAAAAAGTTTTCACAAGCTTGAGGTTTTGTCAAAAGCTGTCACCGTGGCTCCGCCTTCTTCGCCATAAAAGACGAACTTGTAACTACTCCTACAGATTTTATCCCATCGACTTCTTACTTGGTCTGTCCCACCTCCAGACATTGAAGAATAAAAAGTTATCAAAAGCTGGACTTGTTGTCACACCGTGTGACCGTGGCAGGATCTCAAACTTCGGGGTCTCGCCACAAAACAGGAAGTAGTGTATAATTCCAGCATACATGGTCCAATCTTCCTCAAACTTCCAAGGATTGATAACAGTCCCGCTCTGAAAACATCTACATGTCAATAATTTGTGATAAATATAGCGCCCCCTACTGGTAACAGGAAATGACATGGTGTATATTTTGAAGTATAACTCCCACAACTTGGACAGATCCACCTCAAACTTTGTCAATCTATCCAACACATGTAGAAGATGTCTTATTGTGAACACTGTAAGTTTTCGTCAAAGGGCGTGGCCATGACATGGCGGCGAACTTTGAGGTTTCGCCATGATTACAAAAGTTGTGTAACTTCACTGTACGTGGACATATCTTTCCAAAACTTCACACATATGACAACAGTGTAGCCCTGAAAACATCTACAGAGTAATTTGTCATCAGCGACATAGCGTCACCTACTGGTGGCAGAAAGTTACTGATTTCATTCTTTCATGTTTCTCCTCTACCAGATGAACCACAACCACCTCATTTTTACGGAGACATAGTCCCAACAATTTGATGATGATGACACCAGAAGTTTTTTGAGGTTTCGTCAAACGCTGTCACTGTGGCAACGCCTTATTCGCCATAAAACACTTATAGACACAGTCCTGCCCTGAACACATCTATACGCCAATACATGGTTATTAGTACGGCGCCACCTACTGGCAAAATGACACGTCTTCGTATGATTTCAGGGACATGACATGTAAGTCCTGCGTGAGGGGTCTGCCTTCGACAGGAATGAAGGGCGGCATGAGCCGGCAGCATGAGCCGGCGTCCTGCCAGCGCCCTCGAGTTGCGTGAGGATGCGAGGGCCCGTTCAATGCTGCTTGCAGCTTTAATTATTATTTTTTTTTTTTTTCGCTTTATCGCATTTTTGGGGGCTTTAACATATTCAAAAACTCACCAAATTTGACGTGCACATTCGTCTAGGGGACATTTATGTGTACGCAAAATCTCAACGATGCCAGTTGCAAAATAGCGAAATGGCGCCCCCTAGAATGGTTCAATCGGCTCCCACCGCCAGCCCGTTTGACCAAATTTCTCGAAATTCGGGGGGGTCGTGTATCATCCCAAGACGCACGAAAATGCGCAGTTGGACTTTTTTCTAAAACCAACAGGAAGCCGGCTATTTTGATTTGAATATTCCATTTTTTACCGATTTTGGCGATTTGCTAGTGTGCTCTCAGAGCTATCTCCTCCTAGACGGTTCATTGGATCGGCTTCAAATTTGCCGTGCTGCAACTAGACCACATGATGATCAAAAGTTATTAAAAGATCTTTCCCTTGTTAAACGGTTTGGCCGTCAGGTGGCGGCGAAGTTTGATGTCTCAAAAAAAAACCCCCAAAAACCCAGAATTGCTATTACTTTGGCGTGAAAGGTCCAATCGGCACAAAACTTGCTGGGTATGATCGTAGTCCCGCCCTGAACACGTCTACATCAAAAAATTCCCCTGTTCTCAAAGCGCCCCCTGCTGGCGACAGGAAAAGTGATTTTTTACACTTTGAGGTGCAGCTCTGAGCACGTTCAGCATATCCAACTCAAATTTGGTTAGAAAGGCCTCAACACGTTGTTAATGCTACATGATGAAGATTGTGACGTATCGTCAAACGGCGTTGCGCCCAGAGAGCGGCGAAGTCGATGCTTCGCCAAAACGTAGGAAAGTTGCCTTGACTTCAGTGTCCTTGGGCATATCTGCCTGAAACTTCACATGTGTGTTAAGAGTCCAGCCCTGACAATGTCATGTGAATTTCGTTGATGGGCGTGGTCAAATGGCTTGGCCACGCCCTTTAAACATCAGCCTCTGCGGCACGTTTCACTGACATGCATGAAAATTGGTACACATATGTATCACATCCAGACGCACAAAAAAGTCTCTTGAACAACAGGAAGTCGGCCATTTTGAATTTAATGGTCATTTTTGGCGTTTTCCACGTGTTGTATTTTAATGAACTCCACCTACAGGATGCATCAGAACAACTTCAAAATCATTGTGTGCCATCTAGACAAAGGTGTAATCAAAACTTATAAGCAGATTTTTGCATTGTGAAACGGTTTGGCCGTCAGGTGGCGGCGAAGTTTGATGTCTCGCCATAAAACACGAAATTAGTATAACTTTGGCATACATTGTCCATTCTTCACCAAACTTCACATGTTTGTTAACAGTCCAGACCTGAATGTATAGTATGAGTTTCATCAATAAGCGTGGCCGTTTGGCTTGGCCACGCCCCTTAAAGTGCAGCGTCCCCCCATAACAACTTTCACCGACGTACACGAAAATCAGTATGCACATGTATCGTGTCCAGACGCACAAAAAAGCCTCTTGCACATATAGGCCACATCTGACAGGAAGTCGGCGATTTTTAAATTTACAGTCATTTTTGGCGTTTTCCACGTGTTGTATTTTAATGATCTCCTCCTCCAGAAATGAATCAATTAACTCCAAAACTGGTGTGTACCATCTACACAAGTGTGTGATCAAAACATATTAAGAGAATTGCTCAGCATGGAACGGTGTGGCTGTGACATGGCGTCGACACTTGATGTCTCACCATGAAACATGATATTGCTATAACATGGGATCTAATGGTCGAATCTGCTCCAAACTTCACATGTATGATAATAGTCCTGGCATGAACACACCCACATGACGCTCAGAAGTCAGAGTCATAGCGCCACCCAGTGGAGACGGGAAGTCGCAACGCATTGGTTCCTACACTGTCCGAAGGAGGCGAACAATCAGCACCTCGTCTGCCAGTCGACCTCTGGCGAGACGGTGGCGGCCGCGCCAGGCCCCGAGTTGCGTGGGGTGCGAGGGCCCGTTCAAAGCTGCTTGCAGCTTTAATTATTAGGGCCCGAGCACGTACCGTGCGAGGACCCTATTGTTTTCATTAGGATTATTATTATTATTATTAGGGCCCGAGCACGTACCGTGCGAGAGCCCTATTGAAACCGAAGGAATTCTTATTCTTATTATTATTATTGGGGCCCGAGCACGAACCGTGCGAGAGCCCTATTGAAATCATAAAAATTATTCTTATTATTTTTCTTTTAAACCTTTGATCGCATTTTTGAGGGCCTGAACATGCCCAAAAAGTCAGGAAAATTTGCACACTCGTCACGTCTGGTGAAAATTTCGATATTTTATGGTCGTTACAAAGGGGCGTGGCAAAATGGCTCAATGGCGCCCCCTAACAGTTTTCAAAATCGAAGCCCCCTGCTTTAACTTTGCCCTAGGCGTATGAAATTTGGTACACATATGTATCATCCCGGGACGCACAAAAAAGCCTCTTGGAGCGACACCCTAAACCAAACAGGAAGTCGGCCATTTTGAATTGTTTTTTCAAAATAAGGTCATTTTTGGCCATTTCCACACGTTGTACTTGAGCGAACTCCTCCTACAGATTTTATCGGATTGACTTAAAAATTTACCTGTGCGTGCTCGACTACAGTGGGATCAAAAGTTATTAAAAGATCTTCGTCACGTCGAAGGGCGCGGTCGCTGCGGAAGGGTCAATTTGGATATCTCGCCAAAAAACACGAAATTATACTACAACTACTACAACTTTGGTGTAGATGATCCTATCTGCACCAAACTTCACATGATGGATAATAGTCCCGCCCTGAACACGTCTACATCAAAAAATTCAGTAATTGTCATAGCGCCCCCTGCTGGCAACAGGAAATACCATGTTTTACACTTTGAGGTGCTGCTCTGACCACATTTACCATATTCAACTCAAATTTGGTCAGAAAGGCCTTAACATGTTGGCCATGCTATATTGTGAAGATCATAATGTCTCGTCAAACGGTTTCGCCGTGACGGAGTGGCGAAGGTTGACGTTTCGCCGAAAACCATGAAGTGGCTCTAACTTTGGTGTACTTGGTCGGATCTGCCTGAAACTTCACATGTACGTCACTGGTCTCGCCCTGAGCATATGATATGAATTTCATAAGGGGCGTGGCTAAATGACATGGCCACGCCCTTTAAACACCAGCCCCCGTAGCACGTTTCACCGACATGCATGAAAATTGGTACACACATGTATCACACCCAGACGCACAAAAAAGCATCTTGGACCCATAGGCCACACCCAACAGGAAGTCAGCCATTTTGAATTTCATGGTCATTTTTGGCGTTTTCCACGTGTTGTATTTTAACGAACTCCTCCTACAGGAATAATCAGAACGGCTTCAAAATTGCTGTGCACCAACTAGACTAGTTTGTGATCAAAAGTTATTAACGGATTACGTAAACTCCAAACAACCTGACCTGGGCGTGGCGGCGAAGTTTGATGTCTCTCCATGAAAAATGAGATTGCTACAACTTTGGCATTAATAGTCCGAACGGTACCAAACTCCCCAGGATTCATAATAGTCCCGCCCTGAAGACGTCTACATGCAGAAATATTGAAATTTGCATAGCACCCCCTGCTGGTGACAGAAAAAGCGATGTTTTAGACTTTGAGGTCCAGCTCTGAGCACGTTCAGCAAATCCAGCTCAAATTTGGTCAGAAAGGCCTCAACATGTTGGTAATGCTCCATGATGAAGAATTTTGACTGTCGTCAAACGGCGTTCCATCCGGAGGGCGGCGAAGTCGACCCTTCGCCAAAATGCATAAAAATGGCCTTAACTTTGGTGTTTTTCATGATATCCACCTGAAACTTCATATGTGTGTCAACAGTCCAGCCCTGAATATGTGATATGAATTTCGTCAATGGGCGTGGCCATATGGCTTGGCCACGCCCATTCATATGAATTACTTCCATAGGACGTCTCACCGATATGCACAAAAATTGGTACACATCTCCATCACCCCCAGACAAACAAAAAAGTCTCTTGGACCTCTAGGCTAAATTCAACAGGAAGTCGGCCATTTTGAAGGTCATGGTCATTTTTGGTGTCGCGCACGCATCGTATTTTAACGAACTCCTCCTACAGAATTCATCAGAACGGCTTCAAAATTACCGATTACCATCTAGAACACTTCCTGATCAAAAGTTATTAAAAGGTCTCGCAGAATCTAAAGGGCACGCCAGTTGTGGGAGGTTGAATTTTGACGTCTCGCCATGAAACAGGAAGTGGCAATAACTTCACTGTACTTGGTCAGATCTGTGTGAAACTTCACAGGTATATTGACAGTCCAACCCAGAACATAAGTTATGAATTTCGTTAATAGGCGTGGCTAAATGGATTGGCCACGCCCATTCACACAAATAACCACCATAGGACGTCTCACTGATATGCACGAAACTTGGTAGACACATGTATAACATCCACACGCACAAAAAAGCCTCTTGCACGGATAGGCCACACCCAACAGGAAGTCGGCCATTTTGAAATTTACAGTCATTTCTGGCATTTTCCACGTGTTGTATTTTAATGATCTCCTCCTCCAAAAATGAATCAATTAACTCCAAAACTGGTGTGTACCATCTACACAAGTGTGTGATCAAAACATATTAAGAGAATTGCTCAGCATGGAACGGTGTGGCTGTGACATGGCGTCGACACTTGATGTCTCACCATGAAACACGATATTGCTATAAGATGGGATCTAATGGTCGAATCTGCTCCAAACTTCACATGTATGATAATAGTCCTGGCATGAACACACCCACATGAAGCTCAGGAGTCAGAGTCATAGCGCCACCCAGTGGAGACGGGAAGTCGCAACGCATTGGTTCCTACACGGTCCGAAGGAGGCGAACATTCAGCGCCTCGTCTGCCGGTCGACCTCTGGCGACACGGTGGCGGCCGCGCCAGGCCCAGAGTTGCGTGGGGTGCGAGGGCCTGTTCAACGCTGCTTGCAGCTTTAATTATTATTTTTTTTATCCTATGATCGCATTTTTGAGGGCCTGAACGTACTCAAAAAGTCCCAGAATTTTGCACACTCGTCACATCTGGTGAAAAATTCGATATTTTATGGTCATTACAAAGGGGCGTGACAAAATGGCTCAACGGCGCCCCCTAACAGTTTTCAAAATCAAAGCCCCCTGCTTTAACTTTGTCCGAAGCGTACGAATTTTGGTACACATATGTAGCACGCCGAGACGTACAAAAAAGCCTCTTGGGCCCATGCCCTAAACCCAACAGGAAGTCGGCCATTTTGAATTGAATGTGCAATTTTCATGTATTTTTGGCCATTTGCAGGGGTCGTAAATGAACGATCTCCTCCTAGAGATTTTGTCCGATCGACTTCAAACTTGGTCTGTCCCACCTACATAAGTTGAAGACAAAAAGTTATCAAAAGCTTGAGTTTTCGTCACACCGTGTGGCCGTTGTGGGACCTCAAACTTCGCTACAAACAGGAAGTAGTATTATAACACAGGAAGTAGTTTATAACTCCAGCATACATTGTCCAATCTTCCCCAAACTTCACAGGATTGATGACAGTCCCGCTCTGAAGACATCTACATGTCAATAATTTGTGATTGATATAGCGCCCCCTACTGGTAGTATAAAATGTCATGTTTTACACTTTGAAGCACATCTCGTCCAAAGTTGAACACATCAACGTCAAACTTGGGGAAATTATCCAAAAGGCATTGATGATGCTTTCTATTGAATACTGTGAGTTTTCGTCAAAGGGCATGACCTTGGCGTGGCGGGGAACTTTGATGTTTCGCCATGATGACAAAAGTTGCTGTAACTTGACTCTACGTGGACATATCTTTCCAAAACTTCACACATATGATAACAGTCCAGCCCTGAAAACATCTACAGAGGAAATTTGAATCAGCGTCATAGCGCCACCTACTGGCGGCAGAAAGTTACTTTTTTCATTCTTTCATGTCCCTCTTCTACCAGGTTCACCCGACCCACCTTAATTTTGCGGATACATAGTCCCAAGACCTTGGTGATGATCAAACCAGAACCTTTTGAGGTTTTGTACAACGCTGTCACCGTGGCGCCACCTCATTCGCCATAAAACACGAGGTTCTTTTTGAGGGGCAAGGGATACTTGAAAACTCACGAAACTTGGCACACCCATCACAAGGCCCAAATTGTGTTGTCTGATATGCTTTTTGTGTTTTGATGTGCCAAGATGGCTCAACAGCGTCCCCTACCCATTTTCAAAATGTTTTGGGTTATAACTCTCAGACCATATGTCCCACATTCAAAAACCTCATATCCACAGATTCCATGAATAGCGCTGAATCACCTGGGCTGGGCCACGCCCATTTCTGCCTATAATGTTTTTCGCAACATCGCGAAAACTGGAAAACCTACTTTTTTGAACTCCTCCTAGCGTTTAAGCTCCATCTTCACGACACTTTGCACATACAATCTCGAGACTTGTCTGACCAAAAGTTATCAAAAGAATTTTGCTACTCCAAAAATTGCGCTAGCTAAAAATAAACATTTTTTTACTGCTAGCTAAAAAAAACATCACGTTGCATATTTTTGTCAAAGTAAAAGCGATCAACATCAAACTAAATTTACTTGTTTCAGACGTCAACCAGAGGCTCTGTGCAAAATTTGGCGCAAATTGGCCGATAGGGGGCGCTATAAACAGAGAAAAATCAAATGACATGACAATTGATCGATTCGCACAAAATTTGGCGAGCGTGATGTGGAGTCACTCCTGAGACCACCTGTCAAGCTTAGTGATGTTTGGTCACCGTGGCAACGCCTTATTCGCCATAAAATACAGAGTTGTTTTTGAGGGATAAGGGATGCTTGTAAAGTCATGAAACTTGGCACACATATGACAGTATCCGATTTGTGTTGTCTGATGTGATTTCTCTGCTCTGATGTGCCAACATGGCTCAACACCGCCCCCTAGAAATTTTCAACGAAGCAGCCCCCGAAGCTGGTTTGACCTACATCTATGAAACTTGGTACGCACGTGCATCACTGAAAGACGTATAAAAAAGCCTGTTGCAGCCATGTGCCAAACCCAACAGGAAGTCCGCCATTTTGAATTTGCTTGTAACTGGTTCACAACTTCACCATACACGTTCCTGTCTTCCCCAAACTTCACAGGATTGCTGACAGTCCTGCCCTGCACACATCTATACGCCAATACTTGGTTATTAGTACGGCGCCACCTACTGGCAAAATTACATATCTTCGTATGATTTGAGGGATTTGACGTGTAACTCCTGCGTGAGGGTTCTGCCGTCGACAGGAATGAACGGCGGCGTGAGCCGGCGTCCTACCAGCGCCCTCGAGTTGCGTGAAGGTGCGAGGGCCCGTTCATCGCTGCTTGCAGCTTTAATTATTATTATTATTATTATTATTATTAGGGCCCGAGCACGTACCGTGCGAGGACCCTATTGTTTTCCTTAGGATTATTATTATTATTATTATTATTATTAGGGCCCGAGCACGTACCGTGCGAGGACCCTATTGTTTTCCTTAGGATTATTATTAGGGCCCGAGCACGTACCGTGCGAGAGCCCTATTGAAACCGAAGGAATTCTTATTCTTATTATTATTATTATTTTTTTTATCCTATGATCGCATTTTTGATGGCCTGAACGTACTCAAAAAGTCCCAGAATTTTGCACACTCGTCACGTCTGGTGAAAAATTCGATATTTTATGGTCATTACAAAGGGGCGTGACAAAATGGCTCAACGGCGCCCCCTAACAGTTTTCAAAATCAAAGCCCCCTGCTTTAACTTTGTCCGAAGCGTACGAATTTTGGTACACATATGTAGCACGCCGAGACGGACAAAAAAGCCTCTTGGGCCCATGCCCTAAACTCAACAGGAAGTCGGCCATTTTGAATTGAATGTGGAAGTTTCATGTATTTTTGGCCATTTGCAGGGGTCATAAATGAACGAACTCCTCCTAGAGATTTTGTCCGATCGCCTTCAAACTCGGTCTGTCCCACCAACATAAACTGAAGACGAAAAGTTATCAAAAGCTTGTGTTTTCGTCACACCGTCTGACCGTGCCGGGACCTCAAACTTCGTTACAAACAGGAAGTAGTATTATAACGCAGGAAGTAGTTTATTACTCCAACATACATGCTCCAATCTTCCCCAGACTTCACAGGATTGATGACAGTCCTGCTCTGAAGAGATCTACATGTCAATAATTTGTGATTAATATAGCGCCCCCTACTGGCAGTAGAAAATGTCATGTTTTACACTTTGAAGCACATCTCCTCCAAAGTTGAACACATCAACCTCATACTTGGTGAAATTATCCATAAGGCCTTGATGATGCTTTCTATGGAAAACTGTGAATTTTCGTCAAAGGGCGTCACCTTGGCGTGGCGGCCAACTTTGATGTTTCGCCATGATGACCAAAGTAGCTGTAACTTGACTCTACGTGGACATATCTTTCCAAAACTTCACACATATGATAACTGTCCAGCCCTGAAAACATCTATACAGAAATTTTGAATCAGCATCATAGCGCCACCTACTGGCGGCAGAAGGTTACTTTTTTCATTCTTTCATGTCCCTCTTCTACCAGGTTCCCCCGAACCACCTCAATTTTGCAAATACATACTCCCAAGACCTTGTTGATGGTCAAAGCAGAAGCCTTTGAGGTTTCGTCCAACGCTGTCACTGTGGCGCCACCTTATTCGCCATAAAACACGAGGTTGTTTTTGAGGGGCAAGGGACACTCGAAAACTCACGCAACTTGGCACACACATCAGACATCCCAAATTGTGTTGTCTGATGTGATTTTTGTGTTTTCATGTGCCAAGATGGCTCAACAGCGCCCCCTACTCATTTTCAACGTGTTTTGGGCTATAACTCCCAGACCATATGTCACACATTCAAAAACCTCATATCCACAGATTCCCTGAATAGTGCTGAATCACCTGGGCAGGGCCACTCCCATTTCTGCCTATCATGTTTTTCACAACATCGCAAAAACTGGACAACCTACTTTTTCGAACTCCTCCTTAGGGTTTTGTCCGTTCAGCGTGAAACTTGGCAAGTACAGTCTTCGGCTGGACCTGATCTAAAGTTATCAAAGGAATTTTGATTGGTCATAATATGCTCAAATTATTAATGAATAAATTTTTCTAGCTAGCTATAAAAAGGCGAACGGTGGCATATTTCGGTCAAAATAAATGCTAACAACACCAAATCTGAGATCCTTGCTTGATATGTGCCTGTGAGAGAATGAACCAAATTTAGCTAATTTTGGCCACTAGGGGGCGCTGCAAATATGGGAAATTTATATCTGGTAAATGGCTGCACCGATATTTATGAAATTTGGTGAGTATTATGCTGGGCCTGTCCTGACGCCATATCTTGAAGGTAGTCACGACTGGTAAAAGTGGGCGTGGCTTATTACAAGATAAAAAACAAACATTTATTTCAGCCCAAGTATTATGCTGAGGGCTGTGAAATTCACAGGGTATATAGAGAATAGCATACAGACCAACCATAGCAAAAATTGTGCGTCTTCTCCACTAGGTGGCGCTATAAGAGATACAAACGCATTTTGGCCTGTAACTTCCACATTTTAAATCACATCTTCATAAATTTTATATCCACGTGTTCCCTAAATAGTGTCGCATCTTCTGACATAGGCCACGCCCACTCCCACTGCAAATTTCTCTTTGTAATTTACTATACATCAAAAACCTACTTTTTCGAACTCCTCCTAGCGTTTAATCTCCATCTTCACAAAACTTTGCACATGCAATCTCCAGACTGGCCTGACCAAAAGTTATCAAAAGAATTTTGCTACTCCAAAAATTAGGCTAGCTAAAAATAAACAGTTTTTTTCTGCTAGCTAAAAAACACATACCTTTGCATATTTTTGTCAAAGTAAAAGATATCAATGTCAAACTCAATTCACTTCTTTCAGACGTCATCCAGACGATCCTAGCCCAATTTGGCAGAAATTAGCCAATAGGGGGCGCTATAATCAGAGAAAAATCAAGTGACATAAAATTCATCGATTCGCATGAAATTTGGCGAGCATGATGTGGAGTCACTCCTGAGGCCAGCTGTAAAGTTTGGTGATGTTTGGTCACCGTGGCAACGCCTTATTCGCCATAAAACACGAAGTTGTTTTTGACGGGTAAGGGATGCTTGTAATGTCATGAAACTTGACACACATATGACAGGATCCAATATGCATTTTCTGATGTGATTTTTCGGCTCTGATATGCCAACATGGCTCAACAGCGCCCCCTACAAATTTTCTACGAAACAGCCCCCGAAGCTGGTTTGACCTACAGCTATGAAACTTGGTACGCACATGCATCACTGAAAGACGTATAAAAAAGCCTCTTGCAGCCATGTGCCAAACCCAACAGGAAGTCGGCCAATTTGAATTTGCTTGTAACTGGTTTGCAACTTCACCATACATGTTCCAATCTTCCGCAAACTTCACAGGATTGATGACAATCCTGCCCTGAATACATCTATATGCCAATACTTGGTTATTAGTACAGCGCCACCTACTGGCAAAATTACATGTCTTCATATGATTTGAGGGATATGACGTCCTGCGTAAGGGATCTGCCGTGGACAGGAATGAAGGGCGGCATGAGCCGGCGTCCTGCCAGCACCCTCGAGTTGCGTGAAGGTGCGAGGGCCCGTTCAATGCTGCTTGCAGCTTTAATTATTATTATTAGGGCCCGAGCACGTACCGTGCGAGGACCCTATTGTTTTCCTTAGGATTATTATTATTATTATTATTATTAGGGCCCGAGCAGCGGCGACAGCGTCGCCTGCGAAGGCCCTATTGTTTTCTTGCTGTTTATTATTGTTCGTTATTATTCTTTCCGCTTTTCGTGCCCCAATTTCGCCCATTTCCCCAATTGGAAAAGTTGTCAATTTTTGCACATCCCTGCGGCCCGATCCGAAATTCGATATTTTGAAATAGCGCCCCCTAGAAACTTTCAAACCCCCCCTGGCCATTGGGGTTAGTTTGTCGTAGCCACACGAAATTTGGTACACCCATTCATCATGCCCAGACGCACAAAAAAATGAATTGCAGTCATGGTCAAATCCCAACAGGAAGGCGGCCATTTTGATTTGAACTTTGGCTAAAAGGGCGATTTTGGCCATTTCCACACCTCGTATTTGAACGAACTCGTCCTAGGGGATTCAACCAATCGGCTTCAAATTTTTCACAGCTCATCAAGACAACATGGTGATCTAAAGTTGTGCTCTGCAGGTGTGTAGGTCATAGGTCGTGGCTGATAGGGCTCGATGAACTTCGGCGACTATTTTTTCGCTCGCCGTCTAACTTTGACCGACTGTCACGCCCACATACTTGATCCTATCAGCTTCAAACTTGCTGGGCATGACAATGTGTCCGCCCTGAACGTCCCGATATATTAACTTCCCACTTTAGTCATGGCGCCCCCCGGTGGTAACAGGAAGTGATTTGTTTTTACTTTAACATGTACTGATGACACATGGTTGACTCCATCAACTTCATTCCACTTCTAAAACATACCTAACAAGTTGGTGAAACTAGTCTATCAACGCTGTGAGGTTACAACCAATGGCGTCCATCTGGCGATGCGGCGACTATCGATCACTCGCCAAGAAAATACGTTTGGCTTTTTGATGGCTTTAATGACCTCATATCATCATGAAAATTGGTGCACAGGTCAAGGGTGGCAAGCTCTTTGATCTGATAGGGGCGACGCCCATTTGCGGGGCTAAATGTCTCTATAGCGCCCCCTTGAAATTTTCAAAATACCCTCCCCATAGGGGTTAGTTTGTCGTCGGCACAAGAAATTTGGTACACACATTCATCATGCCCAGACGCACAAAAAAGTCTCTAAATGTCATGGTAAAATCCCAACAGGAAGTCGGCCATTTTGATTTGAACTTTCGAGAAAAGTGTGATTTTGGCCATTTCCACACCTCGTATTTGAACGAACTCGTCCTAGGGGATTCAACCAATCGGCTTGAAATTTTTCACAGCTCATCAAGACAACATGGTGATCTAAAGTTGTGCTCTGCAGGTATGTAGGTCATAGGGCGTGGCTGATAGGGCTCCATGAACTTTGCCAACTGTGTTGGAGCTCGCCGTCTAACTTTGACCGACTGTCACGCCCACATACTTGATCCTATCAGCTTCAAACTTGCTGGGCATGACGATGGCTGCGCCCTGAACGCGCCGATATATTAACTTCCCACTTGACTCATGGCGCCCCCCGGTGGTAACAGGAAGTGATTTGTTTTTACTTTAACATGTACTGATGACACATGGTTGACTCCATCAACTTCATTCCACTTCTACAACATGCCTAACAAGTTGGTGAAGATATATTATGAATGCTGTGAGGTTACAACAAATGGCGTCCGTCTGGCGACGCGGCGACTATCCATCACTCGCCAAAATAGGTTTGGTTCTTTGATGGCTTTAATGACCTCATATCTTCATGAAAATTGATACACAGGTCAAGGGTGGCAAGCTCTTTGATCTGATAGGGGCGCCGCCCATGGGCGGGGCTAAATGCACCGCCATGCACATTCGAGCAGCTCTCTCTCACACGTTATTCATCCAAACTGCTTCAAAATGTCTATAGATGATAAGAGCCCTGCTCTCAGCGCTGCCATATGCTTGAAGACAGTCTGGCTCACGGCGTCCCCTTGTGGAAACAGGAAGTGCCATACTTTACATTGACGAACACCAACTCCAGACTCCTGACCTAATCGGTTCTATTTTGGAGCCATGTGACAATCAAGTTGATGAATCTCCACAGTGACACATATGTCATGTCATGTTGCGGACTGTCCGTGGCGGCGGCGGCGACTTTCGATGTTTCGCCGTTTAACATCAAGTCATGATAACTCCATCACGCATTATTTGATTTGCATGAAACTTGAATAGTGTGATATGGCTCAACCCTTGCATGTATCAGCCCACGTCTGGTTACACTTTGAGCACCCCCTGGTGGGCGAACCATCAACTTGTCATAAATCCTCGGTGCGTTGTCCGATTTTCTCCAAACTTCACGTGTGTGATGACACTTCGCCCCTGATCGCATGCTTATTGAGTCAGAAGCACAGCGCCACCTACTGACAACAGGAAGTCAGCCTTATGTGACAAATTTCATCCGATTGACATGAAATTTACACGGTGTGGTCTACACATGATATACAGCCGTATTATGCGTAACTACTGGGTATTCTCTAGTGCCACATAGTGGACACAGGAAGTGGTCCCTATCTCCTAAATGCAAAGTTCAATATTCATGAAAATGTACATATTAACATGAAATTTACAGTGTGTGGTCTGCGTTTGGTTTAGAGGTTAGTGGTCAAGGGGCATGGCTGCTACGCGCTGTCATATTGGATGCACCACCATGCACATTCCAGCAGCTCTCTCTCGCATGTTATTCATCCAAACTGGTTCAAAATGTCTGTAGATGATAAGAGCCCTGCCCTCAGCGCTGCCATATTCTTGACGACAGTCTCGCTCATGGCGTCCCCTTGTGGAAACAGGAAGTGCCATACTTTACATTGACAAACACCAACTCCAGACTCCTGACCTAATCAGTTCTATTTTGGAGCCATGTGACCATCAAGTTGATGAAACTCCACAGTGACACACATTTGATGTCATGTTGCAGACTTTCGATGTCTCGCCATTGAACATCAAGTCATGATAACTCCTTCATGCTTTATCCAATTTGCATGAAACTTCAATAGTGTGATAAGGGTCCGACCCTGAATGTATCAGCCCACGTCTGGTTACACTTTGAGGGCCCCCTGGTGGGCGAACCGTCAACTTGTCATAACTCCTCGGTGCATTGCCCAGTTTTCTCCAAACTTCACGTGTGTGATGACACTCCGCCCCTGATCGCCATGCATATTGAATCAGAAGCACAGCGCCACCGACTGACAACAGGAAGTCAGCCTTATGTGACAAATTTCATCCCATTGACATGAAATTTACACGGTGTGTTCCACACGTGATATACAGCCATATTATGTATAACTGCTGGGTATTCTCTAGCGCCACATAGAGGACACAGAAAGCGGTCCCTATCTCCTACATGCAACGTCCATTGTTCATGAAAACCACATATTGACATAAAATTTACAGCGTGCGGTCTGCGTTCAGGTCAGAGGTCAGCTGCGCTGCGGCCGCCCGTACCTCCGACGCGCAAGGGGGGCGAGGGCCCGTTCATCGCTGCTTGCAGCTTTAATTTTTTTTTTTTTTTTTCGCTTGATGGCATTTTTGGGGGCTTTAACATATTCAAAAACTCACCAAATTTGACGTGCACATTCGTCTAGGGGACATTTATGTGTACGCAAAATTTAAACGATGCCCATTGCAAAATGGCGAAATGGCGCCCCCTAGAAAATTTCAATCGGCTCCCACCGGCAGCCCGTTTGACCAAATTCCACGAAATTCGGGGAGGTCGTGTATCATCCCAAGACGCACGAAAATGCGCACTTGGACTTTTTTCTAAAACCAACAGGAAGCCGGCTATTTTGATTTGAATATTCCATTTTTTACCGATTTTGGCGATTTGCTAGTGTGCTCTCAGAGCTATCTCCTCCTAGACGGTTCATTGGATCGGCTTCAAATTTGCCGTGCTGCAACTAGACCACATGATGATCAAAAGTTATTAAAAGATCTTTCCCTCGTTAAACGGTTTGGCCGTCAGGTGGCGGCGAAGTTTGATGTCTCAAAAAAAACCCCCAAAAAACCCAGAATTGCTATTACTTGGGCGTGAAAGGTCCAATCGGCACAAAACTTGCTGGGTATGATCGTAGTCCCGCCCTGAACACGTCTACATCAAAAAATTCCCCTGTTCTCACAGCGCCCCCTGCTGGCGACAGGAAAAGTGATTTCTTACACTTTGAGGTGCAGCTCTGAGCACGTTCAGCATATCCAACTCAAATTTGGTCAGAAAGGCCTCAACACGTTGTTAATGCTACATGATGAAGATTGTGACGTATCATCAAACGGCGTTGCGCCCAGAGGGCGGCGAAGTCGATGCTTCGCCAAAACATAGGAAAGTGGCCTTAACTTCAGTGTCCTTGGGCATATCTGCCTGAAACTTCACATGTATTTTAAGAGTCCAGCCCTGACAATGTCATGTGAATTTCGTTGATGGGCGTGGCCAAATGGCTTGGCCACACCCTTTAAACATCAGCCCCTGCGGCACGTTTCACCGACATGCATGAAAATTGGTACACATATGTATCACATCCAGACGCACAAAAAACCCTCTTGGACCCATTGGCTACACCCAACAGGAAGTCAGCCATTTTGAATTTGACACCAGATTGGGCGATTTGCACTCCTCATACTTTTTCTATCTCCTCCTACATGATTCATCGGATCGGCTTCAAATTTGGCGTGCATCAACTAGACCACTTGATGATCAAAAGTTATCATACAATTTTCCCTATGTTAAACGCTTTGGCTGTCAGGTGGCGGCGAAATTTGATGTCTCGCCATAAAACACGAAATTAGTATAACTTTGGCATACATTGTCCATTCTTTACCAAACTTCACATGTTTGTTAACAGTCCAGACCTGAATGTATAGTATGACTTTCATCAATAAGCGTGGCCGTATGGCTTGGCCACGCCCCTTAAAGTGCAGCGTCCCCCATAACAACTTTCACCGACGTGCACGAAAATCAGTATGCACATGTATCGTGTCCAGACGCACAAAAAAGCCTCTTGCACATATAGGCCACACCCGACAGGAAGTCGGCCATTTTGAAATTTACAGTCATTTTTGGCGTTTTCCACGTGTTGTATTTTAATGATCTCCTCCTCCAGAAATGAATCAATTAACTCCAAAACTGGTGTGTACCATCTACACAAGTGTGTGATCAAAACATATTAAGAGAATTGCTCAGCATGGAACGGTGTGGCTGTGACATGGCGTCGACACTTGATGTCTCACCATGAAACACGATATTGCTATAACATGTGATCTAATGGTCGAATCTCCTCCAAACTTCACATGTATGATAATAGTCCTGGCATGAACACACCCACATGACGCTCAGGAGTCAGAGTCATAGCGCCACCCAGTGGAGACGGGAAGTCGCAACGCATTGGTTCTTACACTGTCCGAAGGAGGCGAACATTCAGCGACTCGTCTGCCGGTCGACCTCTGGCGACACGGTGGCGGCCGCGCCAGGCCCCGAGTTGCGTGGGGTGCGAGGGCCCGTTCAACGCTGCTTGCAGCTTTAATTATTATTAGGGCCCGAGCACGTACCGTGCGAGGACCCTATTGAAATTGAAGGAATTATTATTATTATTACGACAAAAGTAAATCGCTTATTTGGAGGTTTTAACATGCTCAAAAACTCCTGAAATTTGGTGGTCGCATCAGTCGCGGTGTAAATTTACATATTTTAGGGTTCGGGGCAATGGACGGGTCAAAATGGCTAGGCCACGCCCATTAAAGAGCAATCTCCTTATAAACAGCGCCCTCCTCATCAATTTTCACGGATCTGCACGAAAATCGGTACACATGTAGATCATGCCGAGCCGCACAAAAAAGTCTCTTGGAGCCATAGGCCACGCCCAACAGGAAGTTGGCTATTTTGAATTTAGCGGCCATTTTTGGCGTTTTACCACGTGTCATATTTTGACGAACTCCTCCTACACGATTAATCAAAACGGCTTCAAAATCGCCGTGTACCAACTAGATAAGTTTGTGATCAAAAGTTATTCAAAGATCCGCTACCCGTCGAACACGGAATCGGCTTTTTGGCGGCGAAGTTTGAAGTTTGAAGTTTGTCTCGCCATGAAAAACGAAATTGCTATAACTTTGGCATTAATCGTCCAATCTGCACCAAACTTCACATGATTCATAATATTCCCGCCCTGAACACGTCTACATGCAGAAATTTTGTAATTACCCTAGCGCCCCCTGCTGGCTACAGGAAAAGTGATGTTTTTAGACTTTGACGTGCAGCTCTGACCACGTTCACCACATGCAACTCAAATTTGGTCAGACAGACCTCAAGACGTTGGTAATGTTACATTATGAAGATTGTGACTAGGCGTCAAACGGTGTTCCGCCCAGAGGGCGGCGAAGTCGAAAATTCGCCAAAACGCGTTGAAAATGGCTTTAATGACATTAACTTCTGTGTCCTTGGTCATATCTGCCTGAAACTTCACATGTGTGTTAACAGTCCAGGCTTGAACATGTGATATGAGTTTCGTTGATGGGCGTGGCCAAATGACTTGACCACGCCCTTTAAACATCAGCCCCTGCCGCACGTGTCACCGACATGCACGAAAATTGGTACACGCATGTATCACACCGAGACGCACAAAAAAGTCTCTCGGACCCACTGGCCATACCCAACAGGAAGTCGGCCATTTTGAATTTTGATGCTATTTTTGGCGTTTTCCACATGTTGTATTTTAACGAACTCCTCCTACAGGATTAATCAGAATGACTTCAAAATCACTGTGTGTGATCTAGACAAGGTTGTGATCAAAAGTTATTAAAAGATTTTTCCACAGTTAAACGGTTTGGCCGTCAGGTGGCGGCGAAGTTTGATGTCTCGCCATGAAACACGAAATTGCTATAATTTTGGGACACATTGTCCAATCTTCACCAAACTTCACATGATTCATAATAGTCCCACACTGAACACGTCTACATGACAAAGTTCTGTGATAGTCATAATGCCCCCTAGTTATTAGTCTTCTTCTTCTTATCCGAAATCAACTGCCTTTTTGGGGGCCGTAACATACTCGAAAACTCATGAAACTTCACAGACTCGTCAGAAGTGGTGAAAATTTACATATGGTAGGGGTTTCATGACAACGTGAAAAAAAATGGCTCAGTAGCGCCCCCTACTCATTTTCAATGTATTTTGGGCTATAACTCCCAGATCATGTGTCGCACATTCAAAAACCTCATATCACCACATTCCCTGAATAGCGCTGAATCACCTGGAAGGGGCCACGCCCATTTCCGCCTAAAATTTTTTTTGCAAATGCGCAAAACCTGGAAAATGTACTTTTTCGAACTCCTCCTTAGGGTTTTGTCCGTTCAGCGTGAAACTTGGCAGGTACAGTCTTTGACTGGACCTGATCTAAAGTTATCACAGGAATTTTGATTGGTCAAAATATGCGCAAATTATTAACGAACAAATTTTTCTAGCTAGCTACAAAAAGGCAAACTGTGGTATATCTCGGTCAAAATACATGCTAACAACACCAAATCTCAGATCCTTGCTTGACCTGTGCCTGTGAGCATGTGAGCCAAATGTGGCTAATGTTGGCCACTAGGGGGCGCTGCAAATATGGAAAATTAATATCATGTAAATGGCTTCACCGAGTTTTACGAAATTTGGTGGGTATGATGCTGGGCCACTCCTGAGGCCATGTCTTGAGGTTCATCACGACTGGTCAAAGTGGGCGTGGCTTATTACAAGATAAACAACAAACATTTATTTCAGCTCAAGTATTATGCTGAGGGCTATGAAATTGATAGGCTATATATAGAACAGCATACAGACCACCCATAGAAACAATTGTGTGTCTACTACACTAGGTGGCGCTATAACAGCTGCAAACGCATTTTGGCCTGTAACTTCCACATTTTAAATCACATCTTCATAAACTTCATATCCACGTGTTCCCTAAATAGCGTCGCATCTTCTGACATAGGCCACGCCCACTCCCACTGCACATTTCTCTTTGTAAGTCACTATACATCAAAAACCTACTTTTTCGAACTCCTCCTAGGGTTTAAGGTCCATCTTCACGAAAGTTTGCACATACAATCTCCAGACTTGCCTGACCAGAAGTTATCAAAAGAATTTTGCTACTACAAAAACTGCGCTAGCTAAAAATAAACATTTTTTTTCTGCTAGCTAAAAAACACATACCATTGCATATTTTTGTCAAAGTAAAAGCTATCCATGTCAAACTCAATTCACTTCTTTCAGACATCATCCAGACACTCTGTGCTAAATTTGGCAGAAGTTGGCAAATAGGGGGCGCTATAATCAGAGAAAAATCAAGTGACATGAAAATTCATATATTTGCACGAAATTTGGTGAGCATGATGTGGAGTCACTCCTGACGCCAGCTGTAAAGCTTAGTGATGTTTGGTCACCGTGGCGACGCCTTATTCGCCATAAAAGACGAAGTTGTTTTTGAGGGGTAAGGGATGCTTGTAAAGTCATGAAACTTGACACACACATGAAAGGATCCGATGTGGGTTGTCTGATGTGATTTTTTGGCTCTGATGTGCCAACATGGCTCAACAGCGCCCCCTACAAATTTTCTACGAAGCAGCCCCCGAAGCTGGTTTGACCTACATCTATGAAACTTGGTACGCACATGCATCACTGAAAGACGTATAAAAAAGCCTCTTGCAGCCATGTGCCAAAACCAACAGGAAGTCCGCCATTTTGAATTTGCTTGTAACTGGGTCGCAACTTCACCATACATGTTCCAATCTTCCCCAAACTTCACAGGATTGCTGACAGTCCTGCCCTGCACACATCTATACGCCAATACTTGGTTATTAGTATGGCGCCACCTACTGGCAAAATTACACGTGTTCTATGATTTGAGGGATATGACGTGTAAGTCCTGCGTGAGGGGTCTGCCTTCGACAGTGATGAACGGCGGCGTGAGCCGGCGTCCTGCCAGCGCCCTCGAGTTGCGTGAAGGTGCGAGGGCCCGTTCAATGCTGCTTGCAGCTTTAATTCTTCTTCTTCTTCTTCTTCTTGTTCTTCAGAAATGTTTTCGCAAATTCCCGTGAGATGGTACATCATAGAGACATGAAATTTTCACCAATAACTGGAAGTTGTGTGCAAATGGTGCTCATAATATAGAAATACCAATTGGCCAGATGGTGGCGCTATAACCAAGGTCAATGCGTTTTGGGCTATAACTCCCACACCATATGTCGCACATTCAAAAACGTTATATCCACAGATTCCCTGGATAGTCCTGAATCACCTGGGATAGGCCACGCCCATTTCCGCCTAGAAATTTTTTTCACAAAATCGCAAAAACTTGAAAACCTTCTTTTTCTATCTCCTCCTTGGGATTTTGTCCAATCAGCGTGAAACTTGGCACGTACAGTCTTTAGCTGGACCTGATCTAAAGTTACTCACAGAATTTTGTTTCGTCGAAAAATGCGCAAATTATTAATGAATACATTTTTCTAGCTAGCTATAAAAATGCGAACTGTTGCATATCTCTGTCAAAATAAATGCTAACAACACCAAATCGGAGATCCTTAGTTGGCATGTGATTGTGAGGGTATGAGCCAAATTTGGCGAATGTTGGCCACTAGGGGGCGCTGCAAATATGGGAAATTTGTATCTCTTAAATGGCTGCACCGATTTTTACCAAATTTGGTGGGTATGATGCTGGGTCACTCCTGAGGTCATATCTTGAAGTTCATCACGACTGGTCAAAGTGGGCGTGGCTTATTACAAGATAAAAAACAAACATTTACTTTAGCTGAAGTATTATGTTGAGAGCTATGAAATTCACAGGGTATATATAGGATAGGACACAGACCATCCATACCAAAAATTGTGTGTCTACTCCACTAGGTGGCGCTATAACGGGTAAAAACGCATTTTGGCCTGTAACTTCCACATTTTAAATCACATTTTCATAAACTTTATATCCACGTGTTCCCTAAATAGAGTCTCATCTTTTGACATAGGCCACGCCCACTTCCACTGCATATTTCTCTTTGTAAGTCACTACACATGAAAAACCTACTTTTTCTATCTCCTCCTAGCGTTTGAGCTCCATCTGCACGAAACTTTGCACATACAATCTACAGATGGGCCTGATGAAAAGTTATCAAAAGAATTCAGCTACTCCAAAAAATGTGGTAGATATAAAGTAACAATTTTTTTCTGCTAGCTAAAAAACACATACCGTTGCATATTTTTGTCAAAGTAAAAGCTATCGACGTCAAACTCAAGTCACTTGTTTTAGACGTCAAACAGAGGATCTGTGCCAAATTTGGCGGAAATTGGCCAATAGGGGGTGCTATAAACAGAGAAACATCAAGTGAAATGAAATTTCACAAAATCCGGCCATAAATCAATGAGGGTTTTTTCAAACATCAACAAACTCAGTGTATCAAAGGTCTTGATCTTACCCACCTTTCAAAATTTAAATGGCTATGCTGGCTTGAACCCCGGAATTGCCGCTTGCGGCTATATTTATTATTATTATTTTTTTTTTTTTTCGCTTAATCGCATTTTTGGGGGCTTTAACATATTCAAAAACTCACCAAATTTGACGTGCACAGTCGTCTAGGGGACATTTATGTGTACGCAAAATCTCAACGATGCCAGTTGCAAAATAGCAAAATGGCGCCCCCTAGAATGGTTCAATCGGCTCCCACCGCCAGCCCGTTTGACCAAATTTCTCGAAATTCGGGGGGGTTGTGTATCATCCCAAGACGCACGAAAATGCGCACTTGGACTTTTTTCTAAAACCAACAGGAAGCCGGCTATTTTGATGTGAATATTCCATTTTTTACCGATTTTGGCGATTTGCTAGTGTGTTCTCAGACCTATCTCCTCCTAGACGGTTCATTGGATCGGCTTCAAATTTGCCGTGCTGCAACTAGACCACATGATGATCAAAAGTTATTAAAAGATCTTTCCCTCGTTAAACGGTTTGGCCGTCAGGTGGCGGCGAAGTTTGATGTCTCAAAAAAAACAACCCAAAAACCCAGAATTGCTATTACTTGGGCGTGAAAGGTCCAATCGGCACAAAACTTGCTGGGTATGATCGTAGTCCCGCCCTGAACACGTCTACATCAAAAAATTCCCCTGTTCTCAAAGCGCCCCCTGCTGGCGACAGGAAAAGTGATTTTTTACACTTTGAGGTGCAGCTCTGAGCACGTTCAGCATATCCAACTCAAATTTGGTTAGAAAGGCCTCAACACGTTGTTAATGCTACATGATGAAGATTGTGACGTATCGTCAAACGGCGTTGCGCCCAGAGGGCGGCGAAGTCGATGCTTCGCCAAAACGTAGGAAAGTGGCCTTAACTTCAGTGTCCTTGGGCATATCTGCCTGAAACTTCACATGTGTGTTAACAGTCCAGCCCTGACAATGTCATGTGAATTTCGTTGATGGGCGTGGTCAAATGGCTTGGCCACGCCCTTTAAACATCAGCCCCTGCGGCACGTTTCACTGACATGCATGAAAATTGGTACACATATGTATCACATCCAGGCGCACAAAAAAGTCTGTTGGACCCATTGGCCAAACCCAACAGGAAGTCGGCCATTTTGAATTTAATGGTCATTTTTGGCGTTTTCCACGTGTTGTATTTTAATGAACTCCACCTACAGGATGCATCAGAACAACTTCAAAATCATTGTGTGCCATCTAGACAAAGGTGTAATCAAAACTTAGAAGCAGATTTTTGCATCGTGAAACGGTTTGGCCGTCAGGTGGCGGCGAAGTTTGATGTCTCGCCATAAAACACGAAATTAGTATAACTTTGGCATACATTGTCCATTCTTCACCAAACTTCACATGTTTGTTGACAGTCCACACCTGAATGTATAGTATGAGGTTCATCAATAAGCGTGGCCGTATGGCTTGGCCAAGCCCCTTAAAGAGCAGCGTCCCCCATAACAACTTTCACAGACGTACACGAAAATCAGTATGCACATGTATCGTGTCCAGACGCACAAAAAAGCCTCTTGCACATGTAGGCCACACCCGACAGGAAGTCGGCCATTTTGAAATTTACAGTCATTTTTGGCGTTTTCCACGTGTTGTATTTTAATGATCTCCTCCTCCAGAAATGAATCAATTAACTCCAAAACTGGTGTGTACCATCTACACAAGTGTGTGATCAAAACATATTAAGAGAATTGCTCAGCATGGAACGGTGTGGCTGTGACATGGCGTCGACACTTGATGTCTCACCATGAAACACGATATTGCTATAACATGGGATCTAATGGTCGAATCTGCTCCAAACTTCACATGTATGATAATAGTCCTGGCATGAACACACCCACATGACGCTCAGGAGTCAGAGTCATAGCGCCACCCAGTGGAGACGGGAAGTCGCAACGCATTGGTTCCTACACTGTCCGAAGGAGGCGAACATTCAGCGCCTCGTCTGCCGGTCGACCTCTGGCGAGACGGTGGCGGCCGCGCCAGGCCCCGAGTTGCGTGGGCCCGTTCAACGCTGCTTGCAGCTTTAATTAGGGCCCGAGCACGTACCGTGCGAGGACCCTATTGTTTTCCTTAGGATTATTATTATTATTATTATTATTATTATTATTATTATTATTATTATTATTATTTTTTTCCGCGACTTTAAACGCATTTTTGGGGGCTTTAACATATTCGAAAACTCACCAAATTTGGCATGCACATTCGTCTTGGCGAAAATTTATGTGTACCCAAAATTTAAAAGATGCCCGTTGCAAAATAGCGAAATGGCGCCCCCTAGAAAATTTCAATCGGCTCCCACCGGCAGCCCGTTTGACCAAATTCCACGAAATTCGGGGAGGTCGTGTATCATCCCAAGACGCACGAAAATGCGCAGTTGGACTTTTTTCTAAAACCAACAGGAAGCCGGCTATTTTGATTTGAATATTCATTTTTTTACCGATTTTGGCGATTTCCGAGAAATCTCTCAGAGCTATCTCCTCCTACACGGTTCATTGGATCGGCTTCAAATTTGGTGTGCTGGAACTAGACCACTTGATGATCAAAAGTTATCATACGATTTTCCCTACGTTAAACGGTTTGGCCGTCAGGTGGCGGTGAAGTTTGACGTCTCGCCAAAAAAACCCCCCAAAAAACAAAAGTGCTATTACTTGGGCATGAAAAGTCCGATCGGCACAAAACTTGCTGGGTATGATCGTAGTCCGGCCTTCATCACGCCAACATCAAAAAATTCCCCCGTTCTCAAAGCGCCCCCTGCTGGCGACAGGAAAAGCGATGTTTTAGACTTTGAGGTGCTACTCTCAGCACGTTCAGTATATCCAACTCAAAATTGGTCAGAAAGGCCTCAACACGTTGGTAATGCTACATGATGAAGATTTGTGAAGTTTCGCCGAACGGCGTTCCGCCCACAGGGCGGCGAAGTCAACGGTTCGCCAAAACGCAGTTAAGTGGCCTTAACTTCAGTGTCCTTGGTCATATCTGCCTGAAACTTCACATGTGTGTTAACAGTCCAGCCCTGAACATGTGATATGAATTTCGTTGATGGGCGTGGCCAAATGGCTTGGCCACACCCTTTAAACATCAGCCCCTACGGCACGTTTCACCGACATGCATGAAAATTGGTACACATATGTATCACATCCAGACGCACAAAAAAGCCTCTTGGACCCATTGGCTACACCCAACAGGAAGTCAGCCATTTTGAATTTGACGCCAGATTGGGCGATTCGCACTCCTCGTACTTTTTCTATCTCCTCCTACATGATTCATCGGATCGGCTTCAAATTTGGCGTGCATCAACTAGACCACTTGATGATCAAAAGTTATCATACGATTTTCCCTATGTTAAACGGTTTGGCTGTCAGGTGGCGGCGAAGTTTGACGTCTCGCCAAAAAAACCCAAAAAAACAAAAGTGCTATTACTTGGGCATGATAAGTCCGATCGGCACAAAACTTGCTGGGTATGATCGTAGTCCGGCCTTCATCACGCCAACATCAAAAAATTCCCCCTTCTCAAAGTGCCCCCTGCTGGCGACAGGAAAAGCGATGTTTTAGCCTTTGAGGTGCTACTCTCAGCACGTTCAGTATATCCAACTCAAAATTGGTCAGAAAGGCCTCAACACGTTGGTAATGCTACATGATGAAGATTTGTGACGTATCGCCGAACGGCGTTCCGCCCACAGGGCGGCGAAGTCAACGGTTCGCCAAAACGCAGTTAAGTGGCCTTAACTTCAGTGTCCTTGGTCATATCTGCCTGAAACTTCACATGTGTGTTAACAGTCCAGCCCTGAACATGTGATATGATGGGCGTGGCCAAATGGCTTGGCCACACCCACACGTTTCACTGACATGCATGAAAATTGGTACACATATGTATCACATCCAGACGCACAAAAAAATCTCTTGGACCCGTTGGCCAAACCCAACAGGAAGTCGGCCATTTTGAATTTAATGGTCATTTTTGGCGTTTTCCACGTGTTGTATTTTAATGAACTCCACCTACAGGATGCATCAGAACAACTTCAAAATCATTGTGTGCCATCTAGACAAAGGTGTAATCAAAACTTAGAAGCAGATTTTTGCATCGTGAAACGGTTTGGCCGTCAGGTGGCGGTGAAGTTTGATGTCTCGCCATAAAACATGAAATTAGTATAACTTTGGCATACATTGTCCATTCTTCACCAAACTTCACATGTTTGTTAACAGTCCAGACCTGAATGTATAGTATGACTTTCATCAATAAGCGTGGCCGTATGGCTTGGCCACGCCCCTTAAAGTGCAGCGTCCCCCATAACAACTTTCACCGACGTGCACGAAAATCAGTATGCACATGTATCGTGTCCAGACGCACAAAAAAGCCTCTTGCACATATAGGCCACACCCGACAGGAAGTCGGCCATTTTGAAATTTACAGTCATTTTTGGCGTTTTCCACGTGTTGTATTTTAATGATCTCCTCCTCCAGAAATGAATCAATTAACTCCAAAACTGGTGTGTACCATCTACACAAGTGTGTGATCAAAACATATTAAGAGAATTGCTCAGCATGGAACGGTGTGGCTGTGACATGGCGTCGACACTTGATGTCTCACCATGAAACACGATATTGCTATAACATGGGATCTAATGGTCGAATCTGCTCCAAACTTCACATGTATGATAATAGTCCTGGCATGAACACGCCCACATGACGCTCAGGAGTCAGAGTCATAGCGCCACCCAGTGGAGACGGGAAGTCGCAACGCATTGGTTCCTACACTGTCCGAAGGAGGCGAACATTCAGCGCCTCGTCTGCCGGTCGACCTCTGGCGACACGGTGGCGGCCGCGCCAGGCCCCGAGTTGCGTGGGGTGCGAGGGCCCGCTCAACGCTGCTTGCAGCTTTAATTTTATTTATTTTTTTTTTTCTGCGACTTTAAACGCATTTTTGGGGGCTTTAACATATTCGAAAACTCACCAAATTTGGCATGCACATTCGTCTTGGTGAAAATTTATGTGTACGCAAAATTTAAACGATGCCCGTTGCAAAATAGCGAAATGGCACCCCCTAGAAAATTTCAATCGGCTCCCACCGGCAGCCCGTTTGACCAAATTCCACGAAATTCGGGGAGGTCGTGTATCATCCCAAGACGCACGAAAATGCGCACTTGGACTTTTTTCTAAAACCAAAAGGAAGCCAGCTATTTTGATTTGAATATTCCTGTTTTTACGATTTTGACGATTTCCAAGAATTCTCTCAGAGCTATCTCCTCCTACACGGTTCATTGCATCGGCTTCAAATTTGGCGTGCATCAACTAGACCACTTGATGATCAAAAGTTATCATACGATTTTCTCTACGTTAAATGATTTGGCCGTCAGGTGCCGGCGAAGTTTGACGTCTCGCCAAAAAAACCCCCAAAAAACAAAAGTGCTATTACTTGGGCATGATAAGTCCGATCGGCACAAAACTTGCTGGGTATGATCGTAGTCCGGCCTTCATCACGCCAACATCATAAAATTCCCCCGTTCTCAAAGCGCCCCCTGCTGGCGACAGGAAAAGCGATGTTTTAGACTTTGAGGTGCTACTCTCAGCACGTTCAGTATATCCAACTCGAAATTGGTCAGAAAGGCCTTAACACGTTGGTAATGCTACATGATGAAGATTTGTGACGTATTGCCGAACAGCGTTCCGCCCACAGGGCGGCGAAGTCAACGGTTCGCCAAAACGCAGTTAAGTGGCCTTAACTTCAGTGTCCTTGGTCATATCTGCCTGAAACTTCACATGTGTGTTAACAGTCCAGCCCTGAACATGTGATATGAATTTCGTTGGTGGGCGTGGCCAAATGGCTTGGCCACACCCTTTAAACATCAGCCCCTACGGCACGTTTCACCGACATGCATGAAAATTGGTACACATATGTATCACATCCAGACGCACAAAAAAGCCTCTTGGACCCATTGGCTACACCCAACAGGAAGTCAGCCATTTTGAATTTGACGCCAGATTGGGCGATTCGCACTCCTCGTACTTTTTCTATCTCCTCCTACATGATTCATCGGATCGGCTTCAAATTTGGCGTGCATCAACTAGACCACTTGATGATCAAAAGTTATCATACGATTTCCCCTATGTTAAACGGTTTGGCTGTCAGGTGGCGGTGAAGTTTGATATTTCGCCAAAAAAAACCCAAAAAACAAAAGTGCTATTACTTGGGCATCATAAGTCCGATCGGCACAAAACTTGCTGGGTATGATCGAAGTCCAGCCTTCATCACGCCAACATCAAAAAATTCCCCCGTTCTCAAAGCGCCCCCTGCTGGCGACAGGAAAAGCGATGTTTTAGACTTTGAGGTGCTACTCTCAGCACGTTCAGTATATCCAACTCAAAATTGGTCAGAAAGGCCTCAACACGTTGGTAATGCTACATGATGAAGATTTGTGATTTCGCCCACAGGGCGGCGAAGTCAACGGTTCGCCAAAACGCAGTTAAGTGTCCTTAACTTCAGTGTCCTTGGTCATATCTGCCTGAAACTTTACATGTGTGTTAACAGTCCAGCCCTGAACATGTGATATGAATTTCGTTGATGGGCGTGGCCAAATGGCTTGGCCACACCCTTTAAACATCAGCCCCTGCGGCACGTTTCACTGACATGCATGAAAATTGGTACACATATGTATCACATCCAGGCGCACAAAAAAGTCTCTTGGACCCATTGGCCAAACCCAACAGGAAGTCGGCCATTTTGAATTTAATGGTTCATTTTTGGCGTTTTCCACGTGTTGTATTTTAATGAACTCCACCTACAGGATGCATCAAAACAACTTCAAAATCATTGTGTGCCATCTAGACAAAGGTGTAATCAAAATTTATAAGCAGATTTTTGCATCGTGAAACGGTTTGGCCGTCAGGTGGCGGCGAAGTTTGATGTCTCGCCATAAAACACGAAATTAGTATAACTTTGGCATACATTGTCCATTCTTCACCAAACTTCACATGTTTGTTAACAGTCCAGACCTGAATGTATAGTATGAGATTCATCAATAAGCGTGGCCGTATGGCTTGGCCACGCCCCTTAAAGTGCAGCGTCCCCCATAACAACTTTCACCGACGTGCACGAAAATCAGTATGCACATGTGTCGTGTCCAGACGCACAAAATTTTGAAATTTACAGTCATTTATCCAACACCAGAACCCTTCCTCCAGAAATGAATCAATTAACTCCAAAACCGGTGTGTACCATCTACACAAGTGTGTGATCAAAACATATTAAGAGAATTCTTCAGCATGGAACGGTGTGGCTGTGACATGGTGTCGACACTTGATGTCTCACCATGAAACACGATATTGCTATAACATGGGATCTAATGGTCGAATCTGCTCCAAACTTCACATGTATGATAATAGTCCTGGCATGAACACACCCACATAACGCTCAGGAGTCAGAGTCATAGCGCCACCCAGTGGAGACGGGAAGTCGCAACGCATTGGTTCCTACACTGTCCGAAGGAGGCGAACATTCAGCGCCTCGTCTGCCGGTCGACCTCTGGCGACACGGTGGCGGCCGCGCCAGGCCCCGAGTTGCGTGGGGTGCGAGGGCCCGTTCAACGCTGCTTGCAGCTTTAATTACTATTATTTTTCTGCCTAATGAATTGGCTTTTTGAGGGCTTTATCATATTCAAAAACTCACCAAACTTCACAGACTCATCAGAAGTGGTGAAAAATTTGATATTTTTGGGGTTTCGTGATAATGTGCATAAAAATGGCTCAACAGCGCCCCCCACTCATTTTCAACGAAGCAGCCCCCCAAGCTGGTTTAACCTACGTGTATGAAACTTGGTAGGCATATGTAACACACCAAGACATACAAAAAAAGCCTCTTGGGCCCATGCCCTAAACCCAACAGGAAGTCGGCCATTTTTAATTGAATGTGCAATTTTCATGCATTTTTGGCCAATTGCAGGGGTCGTAAATGAACGAACTCCTAGAGATTTTGTCAGATCGACTTCAAACTTGGTCTGTCCCACCTACACAAATTGAAAACGAAAAGTTATTAACAGCTTGCGTTTTCGTCACACCGTGTGACCGAACAAACCCAACAGGAAGTTGGCCATTTTGAATTTTGCAGCTATTTTTGGCTTTTTGCACGTGTTGTATTTCAACTAACTCCTCCTATAGGATTAATCAGAACGACTTCAAAATTACTGTGTGCCATCTAGACAATGTTGTAATCAAACGTTATCAAAAGATCACTAGATCGTTAAACGGTTTGGCCGTCAGATGGCGGCGAAGTTTGATGTCTCGCCATGAAACATGAAATTGCTATAATCTTGGGATACATTGTTCAATCTTCACCAAACTCCACGATTTATAAAATTCCTACCCTCAACACATCTACATGACAAATTTCTGAGATTGTCACAACGCCCCCTGCTCTTGACAGGAAATGCCATGTTTTAGACTTTGTGGTGCTGCTCTCAGGACGTTGACCTTATCCAACTCACATTTGGTCAGAAAGGCCTTAAGATGTTGGTAATGCTATATTGTGAAAACCATGATGTCTCGTCAAACGCTGTCACGGTGGCAACGCCTTATTCGCCATAAACCACGAGCTTGTATTTGATGGGTAAGGGATGCTTGTAAAGTCAAGAAACTTGGCACACATATTACAGGATCCAATTGGTGTTGTGTGATGTGATTTTTGATCTTTGATGTACCAACATGGCTCATCAGCGCCCCCTATAAATATTCTACGAAGCAGTCCCAGAAGGTGGTTTGACCTATATCTATGAAACTTGGTAGGAACAAACCCAGCAGGAAGTCTGCCATTTTGAATTTGCTTGTAACTAGTTCACAACTTCACCATACATGTTCCAATCTTCCCCAAACTTCACAGGATTGATGACAGTCCTGCCCTCAACACATCTATACGCCAATACTTGGTTATTAGTACAGCGCCACCTACTGGCAAAATTACATATCTTCGTATGATTTGAGGGATATGACATGTAACTCCTGCGTGAAGGGTCTGCCTTCGACAGGAATGAACGGCGGTGTGACCCGGCGTCCTGCCATCGCGTTCGAGTTGCGTGAAGGTGCGAGGGCCCATTCAATGCTGCTTGCAGTTTTAATTATGATTATTATTCTTCAGAACTGTTTTCGCAAATTTCCATGAGGTAATACATTGTAAAGACATGAAATTTTCACCAATGACTGGAAGTTGTGTGCAAATGGTGCTCATAATATAAAAACGCCAATTGGCCAGATGGTGGCGCTATAGTTAAGGTCAATGTAAATTTGAATTTGAAAAGCAACACCCTCGCACTGTATGTCAGATTGACTAGAAACTCAACACATGTGGTCAGGTGAAGGGTTCTACAAAAGCCTGAAAAAAACCTCAAGGTCTGCCCACTAGATTATTCACCATATTGGATTTTTTTGCAAAGCACTTTTTTGATATCTCCTCCCAAGGTGTAGGTCTGACTTGTACCAAACATACTGTGGATCATCATGGGATGAGGCTTTTCAAAACTTATCAAAGACTTTTTGATATGTCATTGCATTTTGATGATATTGATCAATGAACTTTAGAGAGGGCGTTGCTCAGCACATAAATGGAATTTACCTTCTTAACCGTTAAGCCAATTGTCACAAAAGTTGTAGGAAATGTCAACATCACGATCTGAATCATACCCTGAAAGTTTGATTAAAATCAACCCATAGGGGGCGCTACACAAGCAAAAAGTTGATATCTCATTATCAGCTGGAGATATTTGTACAAAACTTGGTTTCTGTCATCTAGAGTCATGTCTCAGTCAGTACACCAAATTTCATAATGATTGTTTAAAGGGGGCATGGCCTATTACGTAAGATCTAAATTCCAAGGCATTTCACATTCCATAATTCAAAAAATCATAAAAAATCACCTGTGTTTCCTACACAGCTGAAAGTTTTTCAGCAGAGTCACTGAATTGTGACAAAACTTTGGCATGTGCAACCTATTGTCAATTCAGAAGTCCGTCACACTATATTTTTAAGAATATGCAAAATTGATTAACATCAATATCTCCAAAAGTCTTCAAGTAAATGCAAGCATAGTTGACACACTTACTTTCTGGATATTACATGTCAGATATTTTAAATGGTGTTCAGATCGGTATAACTGTTAGCTCACAGTGATATTCATTATCTTATTGTAATTTGTACTGTATGCCCAATATTTTCTGTTTCATCTAATTTTTAACCAAATGTCACCAAAATATTTGCCAATATACTTGATGTCAGCAGAATGGTGTGCAATTTTTTTCAGAATTTTATCATCAACGCTTTCACTGTTATTGAGATCTCAGTCTGTTCTAAAAATATTGACTAATGAACTTTAAAGGGGGCGTGGCTCAGCAAATGACTCCACAACATTTGGACCAATCGTCACAAACCTTGCAAGCAATGTCTTAAGAGGTACATACCCTGAAAGTTTCATTCAAATTGACCACTAGGTGGCACCAAAATTCAAAAAATGGGCACGTAGTAACACAAATCAGACTAGAAATCAGAAACTGATTGTCCAATCATTACAAAACTTGCAGGGTATGTTAAATAATAATCATGAAACACGTGTATTATTCTAAAATTGGTCAATAGGGGGCGCCACAACTTCCAAACAAGTGCAATGGCCTTTCACAAAATCCAGCCATAAATTAGTGAGAATTTGTTCAAACATCAACAAACTCAATGTATCAAAGGTCTTGATCTTACCCAGCTTTCAAAATTTAAATGTCCATGCTGTCTTGAACCCTGGAATTGCTGGTTGTGGCTATATTTTCCAGTTGCTTTGCAATTTTTATTACTCTGCTCAACATGTGAGCACTGTGACTCTTGCTTGTGTTGTCCATTAGCTATGTATTATTTACATTCTGTCCTACAATTAATCTTGCCACAGTTCTGCCATTTGCTCGGGTGGTGTTAATAACCACACATTTAATAATAACCACACAAATTTCCTGTTTAGACAGGAAATTTGAATGAAACTATGGTTTCTTACAATGTAGGTTTAGTTTTCATTGTTCTGTCCACAACATGATTGGCTTTGATAATCAATCAATCAATCAATTTTATTTATAAAGCCCAATATCACAAATCACAATTTGCCTCAGAGGGCTTTACAGCATACAACATCCCTCTGTCCTTTGGACCCTCACAGCGGCTAAGGAAAAACTCCCCAAAAAAACCCCTTTAACGGGGAGAAAAAAATGGTAGAAACCTCAGGAAGAGCGACTGAAGGAGGGATCCCTCTTCCAGGACGGACAGACGAGCAATAGATGTTGTACAGAACAGATCAATATAATGAATTAACATTAATCCATATGACACAATGAGACATAAGGAGAAACAGATATTATATTAATAATATGATTATATATGTATGTGACAATAATGATATGTGTATAATAGTCCAGGTATGACTAATAGTAACAGCAGCAGTGGGAGGCATCAGGCAGGACCACGGCAGCAGCACAACCACGACACACCATCCAGGCACAGCTGCGACACGAGTTAACCTGAGAGACAGTGGAGCACAAAGGCTCCGGAGAACAAGCCGAGTTAGTGACATGCAGTAGGCCCGGGTTAGAGAGATGCATTAACAGGACATGAATACTAGCAAGGGAGAGAGAGAGAGAGAGAAGGAGAGAAGGGGCTCGGTGTATTATAGAAGGTCCCCCGGCAGACTAGGCCTATGTCAGCCTAACTAGGGGCTGGTCCAAGACAAGCCTGAGCCAGCCCTAACTATAAGCTTTATCAAAAAGGAAAGTCTTAAGTCTAGTCTTAAAAGTGGAGACGGTGTCTGCCTCCCGGACCAATGCTGCAATAATGCTGCACTCATCCAAGCAATTGCTGAGATTTTGGTATAGGGCAACATCACTGCAAAGAATAATAAGAAACTTAAGTAGTTAGACGACCACACAGGTGGTAAACAGTTTATCCTGATTATCTAAACCACTTTATGTTGCAGTACAACTAATAGTGAGCTCATCCGTAAAACTCCCTTACAGAATTAAATGTCAATGGTGGCTGCATGGGGCTGTTTCCAACTCACATCATTCAAATAATTCCAAAAACATAATTGTTTGTTAAGTCCATAAACAAGACATTTATTGAAATAAAGTAGATGTAAGCACTTTTAAAATTCATAACATGTTTTTGTTTCATGAAAAGTCCAGTGACGATTTCTATGAAAACCACATCTATAATGCATTATGAGGGCATTCATAGTGAATTATAATATATTTATAATGATCTATGAATACACTCATAAACACACATAATGCTTTCTAATGCACTATATCAATGGCCATAAAACATTATAGATGTGACTTATAATGTATTACAAGTGTCAAGTGTCTTATGGATGCTCTTGACTAGTTATAAGCTAGAGGTTGACTGATGGGGCTTAGAATGCATTATGAATACCTATACAGTGTGTATAGACTATGCATAATGCATTATAAACCCCATCAGTCAACCTCTAGTTTATAGGTAGTCAAGAGCATCCATAAGACAGTTGATACTTTATGTGTGTTTATGAGTGTGATCATAGAGCATCATGAATGCAGTATGATTCAGTAAAAATGCCCTCATAATGCTTTATAGATGTAGTCTTGATAGAAAATGTCAGAGTGTCTGTCAGAGTTTAACTTTTCAAAAGAAATATTTTTACTGCAGTCAAAAAACTGAGCTTTGCTGCTTGCCACACACAATGGGAGGCACACACCTGTTTAGAAAAGGTAAAATTTAAAAGGACACACCTTTCCTATAGCTCTATCCATCCACATTACTGTACTATTCAATTGCAAAGAAAATAAACTACAATTTAAAACTCTGAAAACTGTAATGTCTGTGACTGCAAGCAATTGTCACAGTTATTTTGCAATATACTAACTAAAAATAAATTGTGTTTTCATATTTACATAACCATAATAACAAAAATCTCTTTTGGTTCTAACACACTGGCCCCAGTTGTCAAATGCATGTGTAATTTTACAGTTACCACATAAATTTAAAGAAGAGCTACTAAACTGAATTACAGTGATTACACAATTTTGTAAGTTTTTGAGAGTCTTTACCACTAACTAACTCTGACTGTTCATTTTAGTTATTCAGTCAGCCTCTAATAGCAGCCATAACTTTGTTACTGGCCTTTCCAATATGGTGGACATACTAGACCTTGGGAGTTAGGAGTAGTATTCAGTATATGACACATAATACATGAGAGGTCTAGGGTCATCTATAACCAAAACAGTGTCACCTGGCTGGAAATGTCTTTTCTGTCTTTCCTGTGGGTTTGGAAGATAGGCCTCTGTTCACCTCTTCAACTAGTTTTTTATTTTTCACTTTGTTCCCCAGTTTGAGGAGTTGCCTGTTTGTCCAAAGATGCCCTCCACTGTCATGCCAGAGGAAACAGATTACATCAGGGTTAAACCACGAGGAGCTGCTCAGTCTCAGAATGTCCCTGCTTTGCTCAGGGACAGCAGCCAGTTTGGCTCAGATGGGCTTCCACTGTGTAACGATGACAATGTGTCAGGTTTAGGTAGAGAAAATAAGGTGGGTCACATGAGCAAGACAAACACAAACAACGTAGTGACAAAACAGTTTGAGGATGCCGCTCAGAGTAGCTCAGGGTGCAGAGACAAAGAGAATGATGATGATGATGAAGTCACTTACACTCATGTGATCATCAAACCCAAATACAGACTCAAGTAAGTGAATCATGGGCCTGACGGCAGGTGAAGCCAGGATTTTCCAGCTATCCTGGCTGAATTTAGATTCTGTTTCACAAAAGCAGTGGCACATAAGTTACCATGAAGATTTTTTCTGTACAGCAGGCCTGTTCAGGACCAGGCTAACAGCCAGGCTTGATTATTTCTGGTGCCTTAGCTGTAGCAAACCAGTGTTTTGTTTTCTTTTTTGTTTTTGTTTTTGTTTTTTTCAAGTTTTTCCACAATCTTATGTTTGTGTTTTGCCCTATAATAGCTTGCATTAAAACACCACAGGTACATGTAACCACTCAGTTAATACTGTTATTATTTTAGCATCGTAACCATTATTATTTTCACATCAGGTTATAGACATTGTAACTGTGTTTATGAAGACTGCTATTCATATTGTTGTTAGGTTGAAGTTTGATGAATATATTCTTCCAGTTGTTTAGAATATTACAAATGGCTAATAAAGTTGCAAAGATGTTTTAAATGAAGTCAGTAATGAGGACAATTTTTCAGCCTTTTAAAGTCCTGTTTCCAGAGCCTTGACCACCTCAGGGTCACCCCACACAGGGCCTGTGACATCATTGTAGCCTGCCCTATCTTTTATGAAATTACTTGCCTCAGGAATGAAAAGGCTCCCAACATAGCCTTGGACATGAAAGGGGACAGTGCTGCAGTATTTCCTGATAACACCAATGATAAGGTCACCAATCAGACTGGTCAGAGATCAATTGTTCAGTAATTATTATAATTGATTAATTGATGTTTTTATATATTCTTTGACAATAAAGGATCATGTCACTCTAACATAGTGTATTTTTTTGGCACTGCTAGCACACAACTTGTGGTTTTTAAGTTTCATAATTATATAATCATCTCAAATTGTAAAAATCTTGGCCAACTGGCAGATTTTTTGACTTGTTTCAAGTGAAAATTTGCTTGAAACAATTGTCTATAAACAAGTTACTTTTTTTGGTGATGTGTCCTATTTTTAGTGTAATGAGATTTGTTTTGACCAGGAATGAGACATTTTGACTAGAAATAAGACAAATATTCTTGGTAAGATTTTGAGTTTTTGCAGGTTTGTGACCTTTAGTTTTCTGGGATCACTTGTCCTGGAAGAGAAAAAAAACAAAACAATGTTCAACACATTGTGTTAAAGTCATGCTTACAATGCGCATTGAAACTATATGGTCATAAATACACAGGGCTCTAAGAGGTAGTAATTAATCGTTAGGGTAAATTTCTACTACCAACTTCCACTGCTCAGTTTTACTTTGTGTGAATGACATGTAATTACAGGGATGGTATAAAATGATGGGTTCAGTCAAGTGATTGGTTAATGTATATTCTTTGGCTACTTGTGCATTCAGTTTGTCTGCTATGGTCTGACACACTTTTCTCACTGTTTTATTGCAGTGGCCTTGTGTCCTTTTTTACTTATCTGTGTGTGCTTTGCTTCTTTGTGAGCTTCCATTGTTAGCTGTTCCTTACTGAGTGTAATGTGCACGACCTGGCTTCATCTAGTTGCACCACCTTGATGACCTTCGTGAAACACACAAAGCCAGGATACACAGACAAGACCAGGTCAAGACTCACTTTATCCATTATCCTGGATTTATGAATTCTTCTTTTGTGAAATAGGCCCCTGGAAATCAACTGTGGGAGTTGTCAGTGCAGAAGACAACAACAACAACAACAACATTATGATGATAAATAAGTTGAGATAAGTGAATTGTCCTTATATTGAGGTTTCACACTCCCTAAACAGGTAGAGCAGGCGTGGCTGTTTTGATGTTTGTACTAAAACGCGCCAGGGACACTCAACTAGCTATTTATTTGTTGTACACTCAGTTCTGTTTCCCCCAGCACTTGAGTGAACATGTTTACAGCATTTGGAAATTAGACCAAGCTTCAGACTCTGACATACATCAGTACTGCATTTGTCAGACAGTAATCTTAGGAGCTGTCTTTTTTCAGCTCATGCATCTTACGACTCCTGATGTCAGCTTGTTTCAGGGAGTTTGATCAGAGAACTCTACATATTTTTTTTTTATTATAAACATTTTTGTAATTTTATCCATCTCACTTTAACTTTTCATGTATTATCAGTTTTTCAATCATTTTGTAATTCAGTGATTTTTATTGTCTGTTGTTTTTGACTGTAATATATACCGAACAGATCCATAAACAAATGTCCCATGGGTTGTTACTTCACAAACCTTGAACTATCTCTTTTTTTTTCTTGCCAGTTGCAAGTTTGGTAACACTTTCTTTGAAGGTTATGTCTGCAAGGTCTAAACACAGTCATGTGTTATCTTTTGTTTAAATTTGGATTTCAGTTTTGTGGGGTATGGTCAAAATACCAAAGTGTTTTTAAAAGAGTGAGAGGCTTGCTCATGATTTTACAGTGTGCTGGAATCTGCCTTTGTCTTTTATTATTATGTGATTACTTACTTGAGTATTTAACTGTAGCTCTGCTTTGACCCGGTGTGGAGGCTTGTGTGTTTCTGTGATCTCAAGTCATTTTGCAGGGTGACTGGGATCACAGAGACCAGACTAAAGAGGATTGGGGTCAAAAGCATTGGACTGAAATATAACTATGAAGAACTAGTAACCTACATTTAGTATCAGAATGCAGCCATATCCTGAATTGTGGCACAGCAACCAACTATGTTTCTGACTTTCGTTTAGTTAGCAACAGTGGCGGCTGCTGGTCTTTCAAAGAGGGGAAGCTCATTGTCAGCTTACATCATAAAATTTTTTGATTTGTTTATACGTAAATTCTGCCCTCCGTTCAATCAGTCATACTGTTGAACACTATGACTGATTGAACGATCTAACAAAATGATATTAAACTCCAACAAGGAAATGTTGAAATTATGTTAAACTGAAACAAGGAAATACTATGAGTGTGTTTTATTTACAGTGTAAGAAATGAACAAGTAATTTCGCCAAGCAAATACCAACAAATGGGTTTCAGTTTGTCTTTCGACTTCACCTGCAAAATCCGCAATGGGACTGAGCTGAGCTGTCAAGTGACAGTGTATAGCTCCAAATAGCTGTCAGTCAAAACGGGATTCAGCCTTTCAACTGATCCTCCAATCATCATGCGGAAGCTCAGCATCCAGCCCGGCCGAGGCCCGCCCATAGCTCCATTCACCCCCAGAGACGCTGAGCGTCCGGGGGCGGGACAAAATCGTGGCATTTATCCAATGACCGTTGAGTTTCAAGGCGATGAAAAAAACTGTTCCATGCAGTCCCATTGAAGTGCATGGACGCTCAGCTTCTACAGGCAAATGCCATAGACCATATGAGAAAACTGCGCTACGGGAATGTATGAGAAGTTAACAACATCGTTAAGTAGCTGATTCTGAACGAACTCGTCTTCAAGATGAACGTGTTTTAACGCATCTGTAGTCAATGAAATGTTAACACAACCGTACATATTTGACCATTTAATTTTTGACATTATAGGGGAAGCTGAGCTTCCCTTGCAGTCTTAGAGAAATCGCCTCTGGTTAGCAACAATACAGTACACAGGTCAGTTCAATATGAAGCCAAACATAAATGTACACTGACTCACAGATCTGTTGATCTAGCTCACTGACTGCAAGCACAGCACCATAAGTTAGCCAATTTCCCTTGTACCTGTCCATTTAAAAATACTTTTCTGTCCCTTTCTGTTGATGTAGCTCATTAATGCTGAAGTCTTGCTCCCTTTCTCTTTAATTTCCTTTTGGCTTTGAAAATCAGATTTTGCAAAATTGTTCAGTTCACACATACATATTGTATTCTTCTTTATGCCATCCCTTCTCCAAGTTTGCCCCTGATGGACTGAACACCCCTGGCAACAAAACAGCACAGTATTCTGTTCCCTAGTCCTTAAAGGAAGAGGACAGAATCTTTAACTATATGTGATATGGCCTTTCATCTTTACTTTTTTTTTTTTTTTTGTGTAAACTCCTTACTTGTCACATGCACTGAGCCAATTTGTGACAATAACATCATTTATCAGGAGCAATCTACATTCTTCCACCATTTTAGTTCATTTTTATTAGCTCTGGTACTTTTTTTTTTTTTTTTTTTGTCTGCATTTATTCTCATCGTATAACACCACAAAAGGGGTGTCAACTTTTTATGAGATTGATGCATGTTTTAGTCTTGCAACAAAATATATTGATACTTTGTGCATGTGTTGTGACCATCACCGGCCCCCCCTGGAAGCTAAGCTGTCATTCTTTATTGGATTGTGCCAGAGGGGGCAGTGCTGCACCACAGTGAATGGGGGGGGGGTGCCAATTGTTTTTTTTGGGGGGACAAATGCCAGGCAGGGTGAGATAAGACAAACGGGGGAGGGGCAAGATAAGCAGTGCTATTTGGATGGAAGAACTCAACAACCAATATCCCATCTAAAACCACAAACAAAGAATCGGGATTGAAGACCAGAATTGTGGGAGTCCTGATATTAGAGAGTAGGCCGCCAGAGGGCATGAGTGAGGGAGGAATGCACAAAGGGCGTGATTTAAGTGAGAAGTCGGAAAAGTGACTCAGCGCATACTGGCGGGTTCCCACATCGCTCAACAGTGGGACTCGACAGGAGCTGGCAAGCCCTGAGCGAACATGCATGTGCGATGGACACCCAAGCCCAGAGCAGCCACAATGACCCAGCAGGGCCAGGCTGGCCAAGCGCCCCACCCCGGGACGCGCCCCAGGAGGCATCCCCCAGAGAGCCACAAGGGCATGGACAGACACACAGACCCAGAGGCCAAGAGGAGGCAGCGACCGACGACCCCAGGGCGCCCCGGACCAGCCCAGGAGGCACGGGGCAGGAGGGCCCACCCGCAACCCAGGGGAGTGCAGCAGACCCACAGTCCCTGCATCAGTAGCGGCACACCATCCCCCAACCGGACAATCAAAGCAAGTACACCAAACACAAAAGGGAAAATCAAATCAAATCAAATCAAATAAAAAAAAAAAAATCTTAATAATAATAAATATAAAATAAGACAAATCAGTGACAGACAACCAGGGCCAGACAGACCACAACCAAGCACAACTATGCAGGAACAGTGACAATCAATCACCCGGGCACCACGTCCAAGCACCATAGGACGCCACCAAGTGCGCAGAATCAGATCGCGCGACATCCGGCCACCCGGCAGACACAAAGCCCACCGCACCAGGAGCACAGACAGCACCGCAGTGAGCGCCCTGACCGACTGCAAACATGCAGCGAACAACCAGAGAAGAGCCATGCCGCCGGCGTGCCCCAGCCCACACTCCGCAAACAGACCCAACACCCAAAACCACGCCCACCCCGGCCCAGAACCCCTCCATCCCAGGCCTACGAACCCCATCCATCACCCACTCCCCGGCACCCCCACCGCGACTCATCAAGACATGCGACAACGACGGCCCATATACAAACGGACTCCCACCAGACGGAGACAAATGCAGCCATCTCAAGGGGCACAGGCCCCATTGATGAAGTAAACCGAAGTACCCACCGTCACCCCCCTATTACTACATTTCTACGTTTCCTGACGAGGAAATGTTCTCCCTACACTGTGCCTAAGTGCTACCCTAAGTGTAATGTAATGTGGTGCATTAAAAGTTGGGAGGGCGGGTGGGGCGGCCAGGGCCGGGCTGGAGGGCTGCAGGGGATGGGTACTCTGCAGCCTACCCCGACCTTAAGAACCTGAACCACCCCAGACCTCCCCCCAAAGTGTGAGTGTGTGTGCAGCATTAAAATGGTGGAGCAGGAGAGGCAAGTAGGAGGGAGGATGAGGGGACACAATGCCGTAAAGCATTGCAATCCGCCCCACCACAGAGCCCCCTGTCCTCACCCCCACCTGTCCACAGGGCCCTAATTGTCATGTCCCTATATATGCCTAAGATCAACTACAGTGATGTGTGAGATGTGTGGCGAATACCTCATCGATGAGACATGGGACCCCCAAAACAACCGCACTCACCCAATCCAATGAGAGCACATCCACACACGGGCCACCGCCGACACACATCCCGACAAACCACCGTGAAGGCGGCAACGAGCAAACAACAGATGGGGCCCACAGCCCCAGGACAGAAAAGCCCAGACCAGGGATAGGAGCGGCTACAAATGCCAACATTCATTCACAAAATGCAGGCCAAAATGTGCCAGTAGCCCGACCCCACCCCCCAACAATCCACCACACGCCCACAATAGCCGGTACACCCACCGCAGCGCCATACATGCCAACACTGCCGCGAACTCCAAATCCACCGAATGACCCAGCACCGCACACCCAGAAGCACCCCACAGAACCCAAACATAAAACCCGGGCCGACCACCCACCACCACCTACGCAGAATCGCACCCGATCCCGATCAATCCAGCCTCAACAAAAAGGAAAAAAAAAAAAAAAACACACACATAAAAAACACACACACACACGAAAAAAGTAATAATATATCTACCTCGACCACCCACGCTCTAAGATGCCCAGACTGTGAGCGCCAACACTACCCCAGAAGGCACGCCGAGGGCACAGGACGCGCGTCCCGCAGCAAGACCAATACCGTCCATGCACCACCACAACCCAGGACAGCACCGGACCCACAGCTAGCAGTACTCAACCTCCGGTGGTGGCGCACAGGCACGGGAAGGAGCCTGTGTGAGGATGAGCTGGAGCCCCCCCACAAGAGAGGACACTCGGCCCCCACAGCTGACCCCCAGGCAGCGGAGGGCCCCGGGCCCCCCCGAGGGAAGGCGAGGAGCGAAGAGGAGAGGGCGGGCAGGAGAGGGGTCAAGTCAACGAGAGGGGGGTGGCATACGCTAACAGACAACAGGAAGCTATAGATTTATATTTAGAGAGCTAATAAATGGAGACCATTTCTCTGTAAAGGATGCCAATTGTTTTTTTTGGTAGCAGATATTTTCTCAAGTGAAATGTGTTCAGCGAGAAGGTTCAGCCAATGGGTGATGTTAAGGGCTTTCTTATCCTTCCAGTTAACCAAAATAGTTTTCTTGGCTATGGCGAGAGCTGCAAGTGTGGGTTGGTATTGAGTGTCTGGTAGGGTCATAGTTGTTAGATCGCCAATTAAGCAGAGATTTGGAGATTGCGGGATTCTGCAGCCCAAAATATAAGAGAGTTTCTGTGAGACTGTTTCCCAAAACTGATAGACAGGTGAACATAGCCAAAGAGCATGAAAATAAGTGTCGGAGTGCATATGTTGGAATGTGAGAAACCCATTTTATACAATTTAAATTGCGTTATATGTGTTCTGTGGAGAATCTTAAATTGGATCAGTTGTAGGTTGGAATTTTTTGTCATTTTAAATGTATTTGTACAGATCTGGGTCCAGAATCCGTGGTCAGGAGATATGGATAAGTCCTCTTCCCATTTGGAAACTGGTAGTTTGACTTTGAGAGTGAACTATAAATCTTTGAGAGATTTTTCTTGTTTTTTTGGGGACAGTTTTGCGATGTATTTGGTTGTAGAGTGGTCTGTAGGGCTGGAATTCTTCTTGTAATTGTACTTTTTACCTGTAGATATTGGAGAAAATTCCCATTACTTATTTCAAATGTGCAGAATAAATTTGTATATGTCATGAGTGTGTTATCTTGGAGAAGGTGATGGAGGTGGGTGACCCCTTTCTCTGCCCATGTGCTGTGATAGAGTGGTATTTTATTGTTTACAAATTCAGGGTTGTGCCAGATTGGGGAGAGTATACTGGGTTGTAGTTGGGAGCCTGTGACTTCCAGGGTTTTCCACCAAGCAGTCAAGGTGGAGGCAATCAGGGGGTTCTTGAAGCAAGGATGATGTTTAAGTGTATAGGTGATGAAGGGAAGGTCAGAGATTGTGATGTGGTTGCAGTCTATCTGTTCTAGTTCTAACCAAGAGTTATGCTCTTCATGTGGATGTATCCATTTCGTGAGATATTGTAGTTGGTTGGCTAAGTAATAATGCATAAAGTTGGGAGCCTCCAGTCCTCCTTCCTGTTTATTCTTCTGTAGAGTAGTCAGGCTGATTTTACCTTCTTTGTTCTTTGAATAGAATTTACCAATAGCAGAATCTAATGATTGGAACCATTTGGATGTGGGTTTGAATGGGATCATGGAGAAGAGATAATTGATTTGAGGTAATATTTTCATTTTGACTGTAGCTATTCGTCCCAAAAGTGAGATGGGAAGGTTGTTCCAACGTCTCAGATCACCACGGAGTTTGTCCAAAAGTGGGGTGTAGTTCAAGTGGACCAATTCAGAGAGTTTTGAGGAAATATGTATGCCCAGATATCTAATATTGCCTGTGGGAAAAGAATAATGTAAGTTTTGGGCTGCAGGATTCCATGAGTTCTCTGTTAATGGAAGTATTATTCCTTTCATCTTTACAAATAACAACACCACAGGTGCAGATGCTGTTGCATTTAGACTTTATTCACACTTAAATCAAACACACCAAGACTCCACACAAAGCAAAGTTGACAACTACATTATCTAGGAAGAAAAGCATCATGTCTTAAACAAAGTTACTTTTCTTTTAAAACCATGCAGTGATATACTAAAATCTGAATTCATCAATATCTCAATATGAAAGGGAGATTGTCTAAGTATTACATGTAGGTCTGTGTAACATAGTAAACTTGATTAGCAAAAGCGAAAAGCATTAATTAAATGCTTCAATTATGATAAGAGCTCAGCAGATTAAACAGCCATTGGATAAAAAAGCCATGTCAAATTATGGATTGTTTTGTAATGAAGCTAGCAATCTGACAGAAAAAGACAGTCAAAGCAATTTACTCATATTTAATCAAAAGAGGCTTGTTTTCCCCTCATCCTTTGTTACACTACAGTAGGAATTTGGTAAGGGTAAGAAAAATATAGAACAGTTTTTTTTTTTTTATTATTATTTGGAAATTCTGCAAATAAAGCACAAACTGTGCAAAAAGTTCACACCAGACCAGTGTAAAAAAAAAAAGTGTTTCTGTCACAGGCAGCATTTCCTGGTATTGCATGTCTCAGAACTCAGTATAATGGTTAATGATCAGCATGAAAAGTTTTTGACACATTTAACACTGTTTTCAGGTTTGGGTGGTAGGGTTGACAGCCATGGCAGTCTCCTTCATCACTTCTCTGCATCTGATGAGAAGCTCATGGCATTGAAGTACTTGGGCAGACATCAAGAGTCAGAGGCCAATTCTTCCAAACTACTGTTAATAGAGACTGGTAAAACAAAGGGACAAGAATGAAACAGTCATGAAATGTCAGTTTCAGGCATATACTCAAACCAGCAACCTATGGAGTAAATCACCATTACAATAAAGAAAAGTGTACATGTGGTGTGGGGAGGGTTGGGTGATTAACTACAACCATAAGGTGCAACATCCGTGGTTCCACATTTGTTGCAAATCAGTCTCTCTTCCCTATCACAATGTCTGTTTCTATAGTACATATATAGTACATGCACAAAAAGAGAAGGGCATAGAGATAAGTTTGGTTTCTGAATATGATGACATCATAACGTATTGAATGGGAGCTTATATGATATTGATTTATTCAGTTCTCTGTTTCACAAGTCAGTGTGATTTTCTTGTTCAAACTGGCTCAGCAGTCTGAAGGAAGTCTGCCTGTCTGACACTGCATGAAGAGAGAGTGATGTGTAAAATGTGGGAGTTGTGTTAGTAGTCTTGCCTTGTCATGTCCTTTTTGGACTATGTGTAGAGACATGTGTATCATAATTGTGCGCATGCAAAACTTCCCAGAATCACTTAGAACTAGCTCAAGCAGGTTGCCAGTGGGGACCCACTGGGTTTTAAGAGGTTTTAACATTCTATAAGCCAAGACTTTTTTTATTTGAAATCAGATGAAAAACCACTGTCCTGAACCCTGCCTTGTAACTATCTGTCTTGTCACTCATAATTTCAGGGATACATAGGGAGGTAGACAGAGTCGTCCTGAGTAGGATCAGAGTGTGGCTCACAATTGTTCGCAGCTTGTCATCATGCCTTTATAAGCTTCAAAATTGTATTCATCATGACACAGATCAGATGTTGTCAGAGTAGTGTGCAGACAGAACTCCCTTTTTTTCCAATTAGACCTGGGTCAATTTTATATGTGATCCTAAATACGATACTCATCTGACAGAACTGTTGCTGATCCATGTTTTTTTCATGTTATACTTAACTGCGCAGGCACAGCTTGCTCATCATACAGTGTTGGAATGCCCCATTGAATCAGCAAAAGGCTTCTGTAGCTGTACTGCTATAGTACCATGCCATGCCATTGCTCAGACAGCTCATAATCCGAAAGCCTCAAGAGTTAAATTACTGTCTCATTTTACAACAGGCCAATATCCTGAAAACAAACAAAGGTCCATTGATGTTATTCTGTGTAATAATTAGCCACATGCACCTGTTTGATAAGATAAGATAAGATAAGATAAGATAAGATAAGATAAGATAAGATAAGATACACTTTATTGTCCCCTAGGGGCAATTTGATTAGGACTCCAGTGCTGCCACATGTAGCTGCTTACATGGTGAATAAATAGTTAATAAATAAAAATACCAATCTAGGCCACAGGCCACATATTGTACATGATGCATTATAGCCCTGACACATGAGCTCCATGAGGTCTATATAAACATAAAAACATAGAGTAGTCTTTAAAACATATACAAGCACACACACTCCCACACACATCCTTACAAAACCATCAGGTTCCTCAACATTACTGCACAACCCCTGTGGCTTTAGAAGCATTTAGAATCCTGACTGAGGTTGGCACAAATTAATTCTTAAAATTTGGGGGTGTGCTTATGGAGAAACAGTCCCCTCCTCAACATGCTGAATGGTCATCTTTTTTTTTTTATTTATTTAACCTTTATTTAACCAGGCAGATCAATTAAGAACAGGTTCTTATTTTCATTGATGGCCTGTCAAAAAGCGCAAGCTTCTTGAGGGAGAGGGGAGGAGGGCTGTGAAAGGAAAAGGTTTTTGGTAAGGGAGCAACAGCACACAATACACAGCTATGCAGACATACAGCAGAAGGCAAATGACAGGCTGGTTAAACAAAGCACAGGCAACAAATAAGACAGGCAAGTTAATAAAGCAGAGTAACAACATATTAGAGGATGCAAAGGACAGTGACATACACAACCACAACCACGACAAATAACACAGCCAAAACCATAACAAAGGAAAGAAAAAAAAAGCAAGAGACAATAGTACACAGCCATGTAACAATGGTACATACACAGCAAGGACAAAGGTTCACAATGTGCGGCAGGAGGTACTGGGACAGACAGGACAGCAAGTCAGCTTGCAGCAAGATAAAACATGTTAAAAGCACAAAAACAGGATCAGTTACAAGAATAATTTACAAAACAACAAACAGACAAGCAGGTGAGACGCAGGATACTGAGGGAGGGTTAGTTGATGGGGAAGCAGTTACATGTTTTGGTGAGCAGGAGTGAAATGGCCTCTTTAAAGGAAGGGATGAAAGTGAATTTGTCCAGTTTGAGGTGTTTCTGCAGAGCATTCCAGTCAGAGGAAGCAGCCGACTGAAATGATGCAAGACAGAGAGTAGATCTGGTTTTGGGGACAGTTAGCTGGATGTAGTGAGAGGACCGGATGTTGAATGTAACTGGGAGTCGATGCAGCAGGTGAGACAGGTAGGGGGGAGTCCAGCTAAGAAGGGTCTTGTAGATGAGGGTGAGCCAGTGAAAATTGCGACGAGTGTGAAGTGAGGGCCAGCTTACCAGAGAGTAAAGATTTCAGTGGTGCGTGTTGTAGGGGGCATTTGTGGCAAAGCAGATAGCAGAGTGATAGAGTGTATCGAGTTTGGAAAGTGGACCCTTACATGCAGATCTGTAGATAGTATCACCGAAATCAAGTGTGGGGAGAATGGTCATTTTGACAAGAGTGAGTTTAGCAGAAGAAGTGAAGGCGTGACAATTTCTGTAAAGGATCCCAAGTTTGGCCTTGACCTTAGACTGTAGCTGTGAGATGTGGTGAGAAAAGGAGAGCGTTGAGTCTAACCAAATTCCCAAGTATTTGTAGAGGGAGACATGCTCCAGGGTAGCTCCCTCACAGGTGGTGATTTACGTGGAGACTGAGAGGAAGCACCCTTCCGATGGAACCACATGGCCTTTGTCTTGGATGTATTGAGTGACAGTTTCAGTTAAGAGAGGGCATGTTGTACCTGGAGGAAGCTATCCTGGAGCGTGGTTTGAACGGAGGAGAGAGACGGACCAGAGGCATAAAGGATTGTGTCATCAGTGTAAAGGTGAATGAATGAGTTACCAGCAGCTAGGGGAATGTTGTTGATATAAATGGAGAACAGTGTTGGACCAAGTATAGAACCTTGAGGAACACCCTTAGTGACTGGGAGGGGGTGAGAGAGAGAGTTGTCAAACCTTACACGTTGCACACGGTGGGAAAGATAGTGAGATTACCAAGCCAGTGAGTGTTTTGTGACCCCAATACTGCTCAGCCTGCTGAGGTGGATGGTGTGGTCAACGGTGTCAAAGGCTTTAGCTAGGTCAATGAATATGGCAGCACAGTGTTGTTTGGCGTCTAGAGCAGACGTAATGTCATTTAAAACTTTTAAAGTTGCTGTCGTACACCCATAGCCAGCACGGAAACCAGACTGCACCCCAGATAAGATGCCAAAAACATTAAGATAATTTGTGAGCTGTTTGTTCACAAGCTTCTCAAAAACTTTGGACACACAGGGCAGGATGGAGATAGGTCTGTAGCTATTTGGGTCAGACTGCTCACCACCCTTAAACAGGGGGAGTACAATAGCTTCTTTCCAATCTGTGGGTGTTTTGGCTGTGTGGAGTGAGAGGTTAAAGAGATATGTTATGGGTGCTGCAATGATAGGAGCTGCATTTTTAACAAAAAATGCGGAAAGGTCATCAGACCCAGCAGATTTTTGGGGGTCTCGAGCGGACAGTTCCTTTAGAACCTCCTCCTCTGTGAGAGGCCAAAGGGAGAAACTGTGAGGAGGGGCATGGTGGTCGAGGGGGCAGATAGGACTATGGGCTGTGGAAGGCGGAGAGGTTGGGCCTATGGACTGTGTAGACTTACAAACAGGATTCAGGGATTTGAAGACAGGGCCAGATTCTATGACATGGCCGTTGAGGGCATCTGCCATAGCAGTCTTGTCTGTAATGACAAGATCATTTGCTTTGAGTGATAATGGCAGTGATGAGGACTTGTTCTCGAGTTTTCTTACTGTTTTCCAGAAGGCACTGGGATCGGAACTGCACTGTGTGAATTGAGCCTTAAAGTAACCAGATTTGGCCTGACGCACAGTTTGAGTGGCCTTATTACGGAGCTGCCGGAATTGGAGATAATCGTTAAGAGACTTCGATGAGCGAGCTTTTCTCCATGCAATATTTTTTTGTTTTAGAAGGGATGTGAGCTCTTGGGTGAACCAGGGACTGTAACGATTTTTTATTCGTTGTTTCTTAGAGGGAGCATGCTTATTGACCACAGCACTAAACTGGTCTTTGAACAAAGACCACGCGTCATTCACAGTGGGAACCAGACTGACTCTGTGCCAATTAATGTTGGCCAGGTCATGCAAGAAAGCTTGGATGTTAAAATGCTTTAGTGAGCGCTTAGTGCTGATGGTCACAGGCTCACAGGTCTGACCTCTGCAACACATCAATCAGGAGATGAATGCTTGCTTAAGCACTATATCAGTAAAATTAACAAATTGCCTACTAGGCATGCCACTGTATCTACAATGAGCAAAAATAAAAATAAATGAATGAATAAATAAAATTAAAAAACAAATAAATAAAAACACAACTGGAAGCCAAAGGGTAAAACGGACAGACTTGGAAGCTGAAGTGCATTGTTTGGAACTGAAAGCTAAACGTGAAGACTGTCAGTGTTGAAATTAATTGCCTGAAAAGGCTGAAAGTTCAAATGAACTGACCCTTTGCTAAGTCCCACCCCTCAAATTCAGACTGGCTAATCATAGCAGAGCATTGGCCAGCTCAGATAAGGGTCCGACCACAACACAGCTGTGCTCCACAGACTTTTTGATTGTCCGACCCGCTTGGCACACACCCTGGATAAGTGTTATGGAAACATTCAGAACGCCTACAAATCCATCTGCAGACCAGCCTTGGGGAAGTCTGACCATAATGTCACACATCTATTCCCATGCTACAGGGCTAGGCTGAGAAGGGAAAAGATAGTGACCAAGGAAATAGAGACATGGACAGATGATTGCAGGGAGGAAATGGGATTTGAGTTGGAAACTACTGACTGGCAATTTCTTGCCTCCTGTGATGACTCACACAAACTAATTGACACGTATACATCCTACCTGTTGTTCAATGAAAGTCAAATTATGAAAACTAAAATGGTTTGTGTATTTCCAAACAACAAATTATGGATGACAAGTGATCTGAAACGTTGTATTAGTGAGAAGAAACGTGCTTTTATAGATGGAAATGCGGAGTTGGTCAAGGAAAAGAGATGTGAATTAAGATCTAAATTGAAGAAGGCTAAAATTGAATATAAGAATAAAGTAGAGAACCACTATTTCTCAGGCAACACCAAGAAAGCGTGGGAAGGATTGAACCAGATGATGGGTAGGGAAGTTAAGCAGAAATGTACCCCTCTGTCCCATCCCTCTCCATCATTTGCTGATGATTTAAATGTGTTCTTCTGTCATTTTGATAAGAATGATATCAGTGCTGAGCGTGATAGTGTGTGTAGCTCCATCCCAGAGTTTGTTCCTATTACACTCACAGAACATGAAATTGTAGCTAGTTTGTCTAGAATTAAGCCCAATTCTGCACCTGGGCAAGACGGTCTGAGAGGGAGAGTACTGAAAGACAATATGCATCAACTAAAAGGTGTTCTGTTGAAACTATATCAGTACCTGCTTGATTCTCAAATTACACCTAAATCCTGGAAAATGTCTTACATTGTGCCTGTCCCCAAAAAGCCTGGTGCTACTGAAGTAAAAGACTAAAAAGACTTGCACTTACCTCCATTTTGGGTAAATGCTTTGAGAAAGTTATAAGCAAACAAATTAAATCTTCAGTATCTAATTGTTCAGACCATCTCTAGTTTGCATATAAAGGTCAGAGGGGCACTGATGATGCGACTGTCACTTTGTTTAACACCTTGTCAAAGCATCTTCAAGTCTCCACTCATTATGCCAGGGTTCTTTTTATGGATTTTACCTCTGCTTTTAACACCATGCAGATACACACACTCCTGCACAGACTTACTGACCTGGGGGTGAATGGAGGTATCATCCATCTTGTTAGAGACTTTCTCTCGGACTGCCTTTAAAGGTTCCTTGTTAATGACATCCTTTCTGAGGTCACTGTGCTCAATACAGGAGCTCCGTGCTATTTTATCCCCCTTACCAGGCCCGGCGCCAGGATGAAGTTACTGAGGGGGCAATTAAAAATTGCGAGAGGGCAAATCTTTTTCATATAGTGCAACACAGATAGCATCATAAGACCATTGATTCAAATAATGTATTTGTTAAGATTTCATGAACTAGGCCTATGTCTGAACAACAAAAATCAAAAGACCATAACAGAACGTGGTCTGCTGATAATGACAAAGCATGCTCTCTTTCCCTCTCTCGTCGACCAACTTCACCTCCCTGGCCCTGCTTGTCGCTTCTTTCTGTAATTTAATACAATAGAGACAAATAGAGGTAGGGCTGAAAGTACTATTTACAATACAAGCACAAAAAGTAAGCAAGGCTGAACCGATGTGTTCTGTCTATCTCTCCTCCACCCAGTGGCGTGCACAGACATTTTGGGGGGGCAGGTGGTCAGTGAAAAATAAAGGGCACTTTGTGCGGCATGTGGAACTGCCGGCTGCCTTATTATAGCAGTGTGAGATTTAAAAATAAATAAATAAACATTACAGGCACATGTTGAATGTAATTGCATATTTATTTATGTCAATATGTTAATAAAATTACTTGACCTTTGAACTGGTACAGATTCACACTATAGCACTGATCAGGGGGGTAGCAGCTGTGCACTGTCTGCTGCTACAACACGACTCCGTTTGTGTCCGCTCTGCGCATTCACGTTGACCAGGGAAGAGAGGTGAGTGTGGGTGGGGTGGGGGGTAGAGGGAATATTAATTGGGGCATTATTATCACACGCTTTTAATCGCCAAGCATTTATAGATGATCATGTCAGCATGGGCCACATACACTGTTAAAAAAAAAAAAAAAAAAAAAAAACGAACTTTCAAAAGGGCACTTTAGCTTTAGCACCACCTAGTGTCTACCTGTGCACGCCACTGCCTCCACTGCTCCGCTCCATTTCAGAACCAGGGACAGCGCTGCGCAGCAGCGATAGACGTGTGTGACATAGAACAACGGTTCCCAAACTTTTTTTTGGCCGTGCACTCCTTCAAATTCCTGACATAGCACTCCAAATGCCCGACACATGAAAAAAGGCGATGTGATTTTCAGCCTTTTATATTACCCTTTACATGTAGCACTACAAGCACAGTATTCTTTCCAGAGACCACTGCATTTCAAATGCTCCTTGCTGGACGCATGTCTTGAAAAACCTTTGGTGCTTTCCGTCGCAGTTTCCAGTTGGAGAATCCGGTGTGGGTGAAGGCTTTGTCAGCATTTGCACTGGACCCGATGGCAAATTTCCGACATGGAAAGCAAAAGGCGTTTTTTTTGGAAAACCACGTTCATATATTCATCTTTACCTGCTACTAAACTGTCGCGAAGTAAATTGATAGAACGATAAACTGAAAACTAGCTTAAACCACGTAGCATACGGTGCGCCGTGAGGCTCAAACATAATAACGCGCAACTAACATCACTGTCCATGGTTCTGAACCGCAAATAACAAGGGATTAAGGTGTTTCATACTCTGCACAACCAATCCCGACCGTAACATTATTTGAAGAAGGGCTAATACTACTAATAATTTATTCTTATTTCTTCCACTTACAGAACTGTTTATGACTTGAAACAAACAATGTAATTATATATGACGGTATGGGAGACTGCTATGTTAAACTGAGAGGGCAAAAATTAAAACTGAGGGGGCAATGCCCCCTCCTGCCCCCTCGTGGCGCCGGGCCCACCCCTTACTCTTCTCCATGTATACAAATGAGCACTAGATTGATCAGGATAAGTTTCATTTGTTCAAATATGCTGACGACATGGCCCTGGTTGCTTTATTGAAGAAAGGGGATTTTGAGGGAGAGTGTGCATACAGGGATCATGTGTCATCTCTCCAGAACTGGTGCAAAGCAAGCTCCCTAGAGATGAATGTAACCAAGACTAAGGAGCTTGTTATAGGCCTACAAAATAGCTCAGTGCAGCCTCTCATGATCAATGATCAAACGGTAGAGCTAGTGGATCACTTTAAATATCTTGGCACATACATTGATAGTGGCCTAAATTTTAATGCGAACACTGATCACATTTTTAAAACATGTAATCAACACCTCCACCTACTACGAAAGCTCAATGACTTCCATGTGAGCAAATACATTATAGAAACAGTCTATAAGAATTTAGTGGAGAGCATTCTAACCTTGAACATGGCAATGTAGTACGGTAATCTAAGTATGAAAGGACAAAATAAACTGCAGAGATTAGTGAACTTGGCCTCAAAAATCATAGGAAAACCACAAAAACAGCTAGGTAGCATCTACAAGGAAGTGCTTAGGAAAAAAGCTAGCAAGATCGTAAATGATCCATCTCACCCACGACATAGGGAGTTCGAACTACTACCCTCAGGCAGTTGTTACAGACTGCCTAAGGCAGACCGAAACATTTTTAAGAACTCCTTTGTCCCTAATGCCATTAAGGCGCTAAATGAGACTAGGATTCGTTAGACTCCTATTTTTGTTAGAGTAGGTAGCCTCTATTATCTGTGGGTGTGGGGATGTATTTTTTTTTTTGTCTTTTTCTCTGTACCCTGTGTAAGGGACGATCATGTATATGTCTGTTGTTGTTGTTGTTGCTATTGTTGTTGTGTAATTTGTGAGACCAAAGACAAATTTCCACATTGTGGACAATAAAGTGATCTAACATCTAACATCTAACAAACAGCCTTTTTTTGCTGTTGATTTTTGTTTGGTGTTGTTTGGTGGATTGGATGATTGAAGTCTTAAGAAATAAGACATACTGGCAATTTAACAATATATTCATTTAACAAACAGGAGCCTCAGTAGCATGTACCATACACCACCACAACAACCTGGCACCTCCTTCTCATGTTGGTCACCAGCCTGGTCACACACTGCTGTGGGATGGCATCCCATTCTTCAACCAGCATTTGTTACAAGTCACCCAACGTGTTTGTGCTGGTCACTGGCACGAACAGCACGCCCAAGCTGATCCCACAAGTGTTCAATGGGGTTGGGGTCAGGACTGCTGGCAGGCCATTCAGTCCTCTCCACTCCCAAATTCTGGAGGTAGTCTCTGATAAACCCTGCTCTGTGTGGGCAAGCATTGCCATCTTGGAGGATAGAGTTCGGTCCCAGTGAAGATATGGGATTGCGACTGGTTGCAGAATTTCATCACGATATCCCTCTGCATCGAGATTGCCCCCAATGATGACAAGCCTCGTTTTTCCAGTGAAGGAGATGCCGCCCCACACCATCACACTGCCTCCACCTCCAAAAGATGAATGATCTTTATTGTCATTGACATGTTACAGAGCAACGAAAATTGTTTCGGTTTCAGCCCGTCCACACAGGAGCGGGAGAGCTGTGGGTCGGCAGAGAGTAGAGTGGGTCACTCTATTGGTGCCGTAAGTAATCTGGACTCATCGCTGAACATAACTTTCCACCACTTGTTCAGGTTCCAGTGCTCGTGTCGCTAACACCAGTGCAAACTGGCCTAACCGTAAAGGGCAATCATGGCAGGCCTCCTGGCAGCCCTATGAGACGAGAGATTGGCTGTGTGCAGTCTGTTTCAGATTGTCTGGGCAGAGAGCCATCAGCCATACAGTCCTGCAATCACTGACTGCAAATCTGTTGAAGACTGCCTACAGTTCCTAAGTGCTGACAGGGTGAGGATACAGTCTTCTTGGGGTGCTGTCTTCTTAGGATGCTTACTATGCGGTCTTACTACCCGTTACATGGAACTTGGCCTTCAGTTTGCAGATGGTACTAGGCCTCACTCCAAATAATGACGGAACTTAGTCTTGCGGAACACCAGCTTGAAGTAGCCCTATCACATGGGCCCTATCCAGATCAGTCAAACATGGCATGCCAATTCTTGGAGCAGACACCTACTGACCACTGTAGCAGGGCCCATGCTCACAGGTACTGACATTGAAGTGTGTCAGCACCTGGGGGTACCAGAAGCTCAAAACAAGAGTCAATAGCAACAGCAAAAAAAGCTGTTTGGTATTGGCAGAGAAGATTTGGCAAATTTATCTTGGGTGCAACCCACATATTCAGCTCTGCTGCTCATTCCACATATGCATGTTCCTTACAAATGTGGCACCATTTAAAAGGGAAATAATAAGCATAAGATTTATTGCCAAGAAGCATTGTTACAAAAAAGAAATAATCTACCAAACATAAATTTCCTTACTTTTTGTGCTTAGTTTATTTGTAAGAAGTGACCTCTTTGATGCCCTGACCATGTGTGGCCACAGAACTCTGATCCCCAAGTGTTCTTGAGTCTAACAGCATTTCTACAGTTTTTCCTGTATTGATGTAAAGTTGATGGTCATCAACCAGTTGGTGAACTTGTCCACTGCAGCTCTGTGGCTTCTTGTGTCGGAGTGGTTTGTGAGTAGACTGGATGGCAATATCATTAGAAAATGTCACTACAAATTAATTAGGTTGAGAGCAGATACAGTAGTTTTTTTACACAGTAAACAGAGAAGGTGAGCTGACATGTCCTTATGGGGCCCCAGTACTGCTTACTGCTGTATCGATTAGTACAGAGTTAAATATCACCAGTTGTGGCCTATTTGATAAAGAAAGAGTAGTACCACTTGATTACAAAAGGGTTCACATTCAGATTGACTCATTTTCTAAGAGGGATATGTGAATTGAATTAAAAGTACAACTAAAATTGACTAAAAGCAGTCTGGCATATACAACATGACTTTCTAGGTGCTTCAGGAAATGGTATGGTACTGTGGAGATGGCGTCACTTGTGCTGCAGTTTCTTGTACAGGCGAACTGGTACTGACCTGAGGATGGCTCTACCTCCTTGCATAGTTGCTCCGTTATTAGCCTCTTCAGTGATTTCATAACATTTGAGGCTAGCCACCAGCCTGTAATCATTGTCCTCTTGGGGGCATGCCTTTTTGGGACTTTGTGTGAATATGGAGAGCTGAAAAAGTTGGTGCCAAGCCAGTGTGAGTTCTTCTGCAAACGTCCTTAAAAGAAAAGCAGACAAGCTGCCTGGCCCAGTTGCTTTAATAGTGTGTATGGTTTTAAAAACCTTGGTAACAGATTGTGGATTTATTAAAATCTTGTAATCATTCACATTACAAACTACATCCTCTGAAATGACACAACATTTCCTAAAGTTATCAGTTCACCTATGAAATTATGATGTAGTATGATTGTAGGCAAACAGGGGCTTGCTTTTGTTACTCATGTTGCTCATTCCTCTGATTGAATCCCACAGTTTTGTTGTGTTGGATTTGGACCTGTTCCTGCTCACCCTGTTCCTTATGCTGTAACTGAGCTGCTCTCATTTGCTGGTTGAGTACTTTTCATGCAGCCCTGACTCCTCCGGTGTCTCATGATTTGAAGGCTGTTTTCTTCCCGCTGATACATTTCTTAAAGTCCTTTGTGATATAGGGGTTGTTTGGATATCTGTCAGTTATATGTGGTATAATTGAATCCACACAGAAGGAAATGTAGGCAGTAATTGATTCTGTGACCCTGTCGATATCTGCATCCTGAAAGAAAACTGCAGTGGTTAAAGTCACCAAGAATCAGCATGGGTATACCAGGTTTATTCTGTAGATGCTGGTGGACGCAGTCTGTGATTTGACTAGCTGCTCTGGTGGCATTCCCACTGAGTGGGATATACATGACACACACAAAAATGTTAGTGAATTCCCTTGGCAGGTAGCGTGGTCACAGGGTAACACACAGAAGTTGGAGGTCGGGTTGCATATACTGTCTCTGACTGCAAAGTTACAGCACCAGCTGTCTTCAACATAAACAATAAATGCTCCTTCTCTCGTTTTACTAGAGTTGTCATCTCTATCAGAGTGTATGTGGTGAGAACCCATCCATTTGTATAAAGTTGCCTGGTACATCATTACTTAAACAAGTTTCTGTGAATACCATCAGGACAGACTGAAGATATTCATAGCTGGCTCAAACCTGAGCGCACTGTTTGTCCAGCTTGTTTTTCCAGGAGCAAGGGTTGCAGAACAGCAGGGGAGCAAATGGTAGGTCTGTGGCTCTGTGGGCGTGCTATCTGATGCCGTCCTGGTTCCTGGCCTTCCTGGCTCGGTGAGGGCCTAGTCCAGACTGCCACAACAGCTTCCCGGCATGTTGTCCAGCAATCCTGGCAATGGTAACACCCCATAGTCCCATAAGCCCAGGAGTTCATTCTGGTCCATTGTGCATTAGCTTACCAGTGCTAGTGAGCCTGTCTATGAAGTACTGAGCATCCTTGCTAGACAGGATTGGCCACGCTAATAAGCAGCTGCATTCTTCTCCATTTCTTTCCGCAAACATACAGTTTACAGTCCAGAGCAAGTGTCCCACTCAGCAAATGTAGTGCCAACTATGATCACTGATGGTAACAGACCATAAATGGAGACACCACAAACAAACAAAAACATGCAGCAGGAGCTTTCCTCCATGTCGCAAGCAAAGCAGTGCCATCTTTTAACCCTTAGGTCTGATTTATCACTGCAAACTGACCAATGCAGCAGATGGAACTGTGTCTGAAATCAAAGACTTGTTGGACACACTATAATATGACACAGGCCCACTGTCAGGGGAGGTAGAAGGGTACAGATGACCCCAGCTCAAGGGGAGCCCATGAAAAGTTCTATGGTTGACCCTTAAATAGGATCAAGTATAACAATTTACTTACTGACTTATATAACTGACAACACAAGTTATATGTATTTACAGGATAAATAAATGTATTTCTATCATTAAAACACATGCCAACATGCCATCTGATACTTCCACTCCTGCAGGTATTGCGAAATGGTGCAGTCAGGGGAGTCAGATGCATGATGCACAGAACTCACAAGCATCACTTTTGTAAACATGTGAGGCAGACTGCAGTCTGACTAGCTAAGTCAGAATGCCTCACCAAAACTCAGGGACTCCTAAAAAAAGGCCAGGGTACAGACAGAACAAGAAAATGAAAGGAGAAGAGAGATGACAGCCAAATGTCTGGGAAACAAAAATGTAAAAAAAAAAAGCAGCAGGTATGTCAGGCAAAGGTGAGAGTGAGGAGTTGGGCAGACTAATGTTAGCAAATAAAACCTGCTGTAGCAGGCTCAGTTTTAAAGCTATAGTGAAGACACTGGTATCATGTCAAACTAGAGGACCTGAGGCATCCATTGGTACCAACCATTTTAAGCTATCATTTTGGAGAGGGGTACGACAGGAGCTGACAGCCATAAATTCTTTGCACTATCTCAGTTCAACACACAATTTGACTGATATTTGATTAAAGTAGCCCTCAAGATTGTATGAATAAATAAAAAAAATATGTAAATATTTGTTCACTCATGATATGATGTCATGATTTAATGCGTTGCAGTAGTTTCTTCAATAAATGTTGATTTTACTTTTCTCCAAATCATGTTGGAGGGCATTTGTCAGCCCAGGACAAACATGTGACTACCTCTGCTTTTCAAAATGAGAAAATAAGTAGAAAAATAAGTAGACAGAGTAGATACAAAATGCATGTGGAAATATGATTAATTGGATTATATTTGCAGGAATATTTACTCTGCTATCCAAATTGACAGTTCAGCTGCAAAAAAAACACTTTCCTTTGCGCTCCATCAATTTCCAGATACATGCACATGCATCAAATGAGTGTAGCATCAGGTATTACAAGTGTCACTTTATGTAAATCAGATGATTCTGGCTGATTCACAAAAATGCAATTTTGGAGCCCCAAACATTAATTTATCACAGGGTTGGTATATAGCCCTTTAGTCTTATTACATCAAGAACAGGTTTTGCTTTAATTTTTCATTATATTTTGATTGGCAGCATGAGAGTATGAGACAGAGCCTGAAAGCACATGTTTTACAACAGCATGTTAGCTGGAAAGTCAATCAATCAATCAATCAATTTTATTTATAAAGCCCAATATCACAAATCACAATTTGCCTCAGAGGGCTTTACAGCATACAACATCCCTCTGTCCTTAGGACCCTCAGAGCGGCTAAGGAAAAACTCCCCAAAAAAAACCCCTTTAACGGGGAGAAAAAAATGGTAGAAACAAGTCTCCCTAGAAGGGCTATTGTGTTCAGTTGTACCAGCACCAACACTGTACTGTATTGTCTAATTTTGTGAAACACTATACAGAAATACAACTCTTTGGAGTGCACACTAAAAAAGAAAAAAAGAAAGAAAAAAAAAACAACAACAATGTGGTAGATGGAATGGATGGACCAGTCATTAAACCACTCAAAGTGCATTCACTCTACTTGTCACAGTCACCCATTCACACACTAGTAGCTGAGGCTACTATGCAAGATGCTACCTGCTACTAATTTTAAACTTTCAAACTCAGTCACACACCAATGGAACAGCCATCTGGAGCAAGTTTGGGCTCAGTATCTGGCTCAAGGATGCTTAAGCATGCTGACTGGAGAAGCTGGGAATTACCGATCTTTTGATCAGTGGATGATCTGCTCTATCTGCTAAGCCACAGCTTCCCAATGATGCAATACACTTAAGGTTCCATCAAAACAAAGTGAATACACCCAAACATACACATGAGCAAACAGACCTGTAACTTGTGCTGCTGTTGGTGATATTTATGTTGTTGTTGATGACTCCTTCTGCCATTTGCAGAGGGCGCTGGTTAGTGGCTTGGTTGGCATTGGCCATCTCACCTTCCACAGAAAACGGGTCAGAGTGGTTTCCAAAGAGACTATCTTGTCTCTGTTTTAAAAAAGAAAACAGCAGAGTTACTGCGGCCTACATTTATAACTGACACATACAGTATGTCAAATATGTCAATACAACGTAATAGAAAAACATGTCACACTAGTATTGAGACTGTCAGTATGATGTATTTGCATTGTGCTTATTTCCTTGTTCATCCCTTATTTGTTTTTATTTGTCAGGAACTATGACTGCTCACTCGATTAAAGCTATAAAACATGGGGCCAAAAGTTTGCAACAATTAATTTTGCATATTTAGAAAAAAATAAAACCAAATAATTTCAAGTATTTTTTTTTAAAAGATAGGGTAGGTTGACCTTGAGAGGTTGGCCTGGAGTTGTTTGGATCCTTCCTGTCTCCTGTCATTCCTTGTGTTTCCCTTCTGTTTTCCCTGCCCTCTTGTTTGTGTTGTCTGTTTCCCTTGTCTGTCTGTTCCCGGGCTGGGCGTGGCTTCTGGTCACCTCATTACTCACCTCCCAGCTGCTCTGCATCAAGTTGATTGCCACCTACCTCTGCTACAGTGTATATATACTTGGTCTTTCTCTCCATTCATCGCCAGTTCGTTGTTATAACCACAAGTGGTACCTACTCAGCCAAATTGTCAGAGAACTTAGACTTTTTTTAATCTAGATTTTTGTATGCTTTTCCTGACTCCTTTATTTTGTCTTCCTCTCAGTGACTGGCCATACTTACTTGTTTTTGTCTGCCACGCTCAGCCCCAGCCTCTTCATCTGCTTGGATCCTCTCCACCTGGACATCCACTGACTCACCTGGCCCAGCTTTGAGTTCCTCTCATCTACAGTCCTGCTTTACTGCCTTTTTCTCCAACCCCTGTCTTTTGTCTGCATCGTGGGTTCAGTTCCTGTATCCAGCAAAAGCTTAACAGGAGTTATGGCCAGGCTTTATTACCGCCTGAATAAATGGGGTTGGGTAATCTCCTCCCATGGTCTGTACATCCCTCGCTCTACATCAGGACAGTACAAATATACTTCCTTATCTTTTTTAGATAGGCTGTCCTAGAGTACTGTTTGAGAGAAGACAGGGAAGGCTGTTTGTTAAACCCTAGCCTATATAAATGGACCTGCACTTGTATAGCGCCTTTCTAGTCATCTGAAATCTCAAAACGCTTTTTATACTACGAGTAACATTCACCCATTCACACACACACATTCATACACTGGTGGCTGAGGCGACTATACAAGATGCCACCTGCTACTCAGTTTTTTTTTTTTTTTTTCACACACTCAAACACTGATGGAACAGCCGTCAGGAGCAATTTGGGTTCAGCATCTTGCTCAAGAAGCCTTCAGACAGATCTTACAATAATCTTCCATTTAGTGGATGACCCGCTCTACCTCTGAGCCACAGTCCTTCCTTCTTTTCCTCACTCCCTCCACCTATCCATTCATCTTTTCATTCTGTCCTGTTACCCTGAAGATGCCCTCCACAGCAGCTCCTCCAATAGCTCGCTCCATCTCTTCTTCAGTCACAAGGTCTCCGGAGATGGCCCTGTGAAGCTCTGGAGCTGCCTCTTCCTCAATGTTCCTCAACCCTGCCTGATGGACACACAGAAAGATTTAGTTAGTAAAAAAAAGAAGAATCAAACCCATTTAGACCCAAAACACATTTGCACGTCTATGTTGAAATATTGGAGTGGGGTATAAAATAGGTACATATATCTAAAAATTATATGTAAAATAATTTGTGTATATTACATATTAAAAGTATGTAAGTAGTGCCGCTATCAGAGGAGAACAGAAAACTCATAAAACACTTTTCTATGTATTTTAGTTCTACATCATGTGGATTGTACCTTTACATTTCACTGTTTCTTTCATTGTTAATCATTTAAAGTGTCTGAGTGTGGGATATTCTCAGTGAAAGGTAGGTAGCTGACAGATACACAGAGGGCCTGCTTCTACAGTAAATAGTAAATGGATTGTACTTGTATAGCCCTTTTCTAATTCAAAACCACTCAAAGCGCTTTTACACTACATGTCAAACTCACCCATTCATAGAAACATTCACTCACTGGTGGCCGAGGCTACCATACAAGGTGCCAACCTGCTTCTCAAGTAACCATTCTCTCGCAATCACACACTGATGGAACAGCCATCAGGAGCAATTTGGGGTCAGTGTCTTGCCTAAGGATAATTTGACATGTGAACTGAGCCACAGCTGCCTTGAAAAGTAATATATGTATGTTTTCTTTAGTGTATAATCACCTGAAGAAAAGATTTATTGCATTTTTGTTTATATTTGCAGGTCCCCGTCCATGGAGTCCACCATATTGCACCACTATGTTTCTAGACAACATCTGGGCCCCGAAATGAGACCTAAGGGCAAGACAACATCACGGGGTGTGAGGAAGGAGCTAAAGCAGGGGGGAGCACACCTAGGATGCCAGTTGTTGCTGTTGAACCCTCTGGAGGTGTCGTGGGCCTATTCAGTGAAACACCTAGGAAGGAGGGCGCCCACCTGATGACCCCAATGAAACCTTAGCTCCTTCAACCACCCATAGCTGTGATGACATCATCATCCCCACCCACGTCTCTCAAGGTAACAAAGGATTGTAACACCTAGTCCGTTTCAGGTATGCAGCCAGGCGCAAGCTTGGTTCAGGGAGAATGCCCCTGCCATGCTGAGTCCATGGCACTTTGGATGATAACATCATATCCTGTGTTTGTAAAAAAACAGCTGCCCAGAATGTAAAAACTAAACAATGCCTCTAGATGGGACTATAAACAGTTATTTTATTTATTTATTCTTTTTTTTTTTTTGCATTAGCCACTGTAGTTATCAGCCCCTTTGTATGAGCAGTGTTGGAAGAACACTGATTTTCTTAACTAGAAATTACATTATTTAATCTTTTTCCCATTTCTGATTGCTCAGTCAGTTTGTTTTGAGGAGCAAGAGACCTCTGCAGATGGCTCAGTACTAGGTGAAAACCTCCTAAATGTCTGGATCTTAAGTTATAAGAGAACAAAAGTGAGCACACATTAGGAGGTGCTGGGCAAGTGGCCCATCTGTGATGTTCCAAAACACTGTCAGGAACTGTTCGATCAGGCTGTCATCACTCAGGCGAAAAACATTGTAAATGACAGTTCTCATGTTTTGTTCAACGAATACTCACTAATGCACACAGGGAGAAGATACAGAGTTCCCTTATGTAAACACAACCGGTACAAACATTCCTTTGTCCCGTTGTCAGTCAAGCTCATTAATGAGCAAAGGTAAGGAGGTATTGTATATGGTGTATTGGCACCTTAATGTGTACTGGCACTTAAATTTTACTGGTAGACATTGCAAATTTTGTGTGTGTGTGTGTGTATTAACCCCTGAATGTGTACTATCTTTGTGTATGGTGTACTAGCACTTTAATATGTACCAGCACCTTAATATGAGCTAGCACTTTAATATGTACCAGTGCCTTAATATGTGCTAGCATTTTTTAATATGTACCAGTGTTTTTAATATGTCCTAGCATTTTAATAGGTACCAACACTTTAATATGTGCTAGCATTTTAATATGTTCCAGAGTTTTAATATGTGTCAGCATTTTAATATGTATAACTAGTAACTAGTAATAGAGTAGAATGATACCACTTCTGTCAAAATGATGGATGGTGATCTTTGACCTTTCCCCCCTCGTTGAACTTTCCCACACTCCCCCCCCCTCCCCCCTCCCCATCGGTCATCCGGAGTCCGGAGGTGACGTCATCAGCCAAGCACCAATCACATCAGGAGGGAGTTTTCATTGGCCCAAAATTTTCCGCCCCCCTTGCATCACAGCCAAGCACTAATCACATCAGGAGGGAGTTTTCATTGGTACAAAATCACCCGCCCCTCGCCTACGAAAAAAAACATGGCCAAGAGAGCTTCTGATTCCTCCAAGAGTGTTGCGGCGAACAAATTTCCAGGTGTTATGTTTGATTAGAGAATCTCATCTGCGCCACCCTCGCCACACTCCTGACGAGTTTTTGTGAATCCTGGCCAGCACCCCAGAAGTGTGTCAGGCATGTCGGTTGCTTGCAGATGCCTCCGGGTTCCGCTCTTGCGCAGGAATGGAGTTCAGATGCTGGAGGTGCGTGGGACTACAAGTTCAACTATAGAACGAACGAAGTGTGTTTTTATCAGTTGGAGAAAGGGGAAACTTTTGGATCTCTTGTTGCCCAAGCAACACTCACCTTGATAGACTGGAGTGTGTTAATACGGTGGGATTAAACGATCTTAGAGTGCCCCTTCTGCCCGAGACAAGAGACACGAGAGAAGCAAATTCCTCGCACGGCCTGAAGGAAATTCTGCCGGGTACAGAGAAGAAGAAAATTGTGGCCAGTACCGTGTGGGAGACAAAAAGCTCGGCTTCAGGCAGATGGTTCTATCGAGCCAGCCATCAGGTGTCGCTGAAGGACAAACACCCGGACGATTTTGTCTTGGAGTATTTCAGTTCTGAATGCGGCGTATTCCAGATGTCATTGAGTATTCCTCTCACAGTCTGGTTGAAAATGATGGGGGAAAATGCAGAAAATATTAAGGAACTCTTTGCCAGCAGTCGGAGCTCTAGAGACATTATGCTTGTGAAAAAAGCGCTGTTTTAGAAGACTCCTCCTTTTCAAAAACCCCTCCCTCCATGCCAATACGTTTAAAAAGCTACGGTGGGCGGATGTAGTTAAAAACGACCGACAGACTCTGAAAAACATGTCTCTCCGGCCACCATCACCACCGCCTTTATCGCCAGAGGACGGCCTTATCAGGCTGTCTTCTGCACCACCGTCGCTGATGCGTTCAGCCTCTCCTCTTCCTCCTGCTTTTCCGCCACTGCAGCCGTCTCCTACTCCTCCATCTTCACCGACAGACCCTACTCCTCCTCCGTCGACTCCAACAACGCCGAATTCACCCAACGGCAGTGGTTCTTCATCTTCTTCATCGCCTGCAGCCGCCGTTTTTTTAGCAGACGCGCGAGCCAGATATCCTTGTAAAGGAATGTATGATGAAACGGACGCAGTGCTGTCTGTGGGATTTCTGAATATGGTGAGAGCCGTAGTGAGTAAACTGCTGCTGAATCTTTTGGGCCAGTACAGAAAGGAAATCTGCAACGGGTGTCAAATCAAGCATCCGAGTCAGTGTCAACACGAATGTCTAGAAGAGACGCCGGACTATTTTTACGAGGTACACCACCCGCAGCTGATGCAAAGACTTTGGACAGATCGTTTTATCCCCACCATCCAACGAGCTGTTAATGCCCGCCGCGCTTCTGATTTCCTGCTGCATGACTTTAAAACGATAAGACGCATCGACCACTCAATCTCCAAGATTTACAACACGATGACCGAAGGAGACGAGGAAAAGATTGAAATCGTAGACCAAGCTCTGGAGTTTTGGCTTGAAAAATGAAAATGGGTCACTACTGGAGTAAACTTGTAACGCGTGTAGAGGAACACGTTGTCATTTGTCGTTTAATTCATGTTTTGGATCAGGTTATTTTTTAATAAACTGATCCAAAACATGAATTAAACGACAAATGATAACGCTATCTCATATGTATACCTCATGTAACTTTTGATTGCTTTTAAATCTTGTATACCTCATATCTTGTGATTGTTTGAATCATGTATACCTCATATATCTTGTGATTGTTTGAATCATGTATACCTCATATACATTATGATTGTTTGAATCATGTATACCTCATATATCTTGTAATGTTTTCAACATGTATACCTCATATAACTTGCGATTGTTTTTAAATCATGTACAGCTCATATAACTTGCGATTGTTTTTCTAAAATAAATGTTTTGGTAAGCGAGCGGTTGTGTTCATTATTGATTCAACATGTCAGAGAAACGCGTCATGAAAAAGGTTTATTACGACCCGTCTCACCCGGGTAGTTTAGGAGGAGTCGAGTGACTCCGCAGGGCCGTAGAAGATGAGACGGGGAAAAGAGTAAACCCTGACCGAGTCAGAGCTTTTTTAGCCGAGCAAGACGCGTACACTCTGCATAAACCCGCCAGAATACTTGGTTAAAAGCCATAATAACGGTTATCACAAGAGTATAAAAATGACGCCCGCGCAAGTGATGTCCGAGAACACCCTGCAAGTTTTTCAAAACCGGTACGGCTCGATCCCCCCGAGCTTCCGAGATCAGTTAAAGATGAATTTTAAACAGGGAGATCTCGTGAGAATATCTAAAGTGAGAGGCGTGTTTGATAAGAAATACGAGCAGAGTTATACCGACGAGGTGTTTACGGTGGCCGAGTGCGTACCCTGGGTACCCCCCGTGTACAAACTGAAAGATTACGACGGAGAACCTATCCGAGGTACGTTTTACGAAGCGGAGCTGCAAAAAGTAACGCTATTGCGAGACAAGAGCTACGCAGTGGAAGAAATTTTGGACCGACGCGTTGTCGGCGAAGAAAAACAAGCGTTGGTACGGTGGAAAAACTGGCCGGAGAAACTCAACAGCTGGGTCAAGGCCGGCGAGCTGAAAAATCTATAAGAACGCGTTGCACGTCGGATTTGTATTCATTTCGTCATGGCTCAAATTTCTGGCGGCGAGGGGTTTTACATTACCCTGCCCTCCAACGCCAACGTATTCAAAAATAATACCAGCTCCACTTTCCACGTCGACTTGGTGCAACATATTGACTTGGAGGGCCCGTGGCAAGTGGCCTTGACGGAGATTTCGTACCCGCACACGTGGCATAACATTCCTCAAAACGCGGCATACTTTGAGTGGAGAAAGAAACCCGCGACACCCGATGAGGAGACCGTAGTCAACGGTTGAAGGTTCAGAGGGGGATATTACGCCAACTTTGAACTGCTCAAGAGCGAGCTAAATACGCATCTTAGAGTCATCGACAATGACATTTTTTTAGCGTTCAGCAACATCCAAAAAAAAAATTAATTTCAGGCAGGCGGTCAGTATCATCTGCACGTTTTTCCGCCCACGTGTTACATATTGGGCATGAAACCGGGAGAATGGTTCACGTTCGTAGCCAGGTTGGTGCCCGACCTGGCCGATATAAAAGCGGGGAATTACCACCTTTACTGCTACAGTGACGTGGTAAGTCATCAGCTCGTAGGCAACGCCTACACTCCGCTCTTGAGGACCGTCCCTATATAAGGGACATACGGCGACGTCGTCACGCAGTGTTTTAACCCTGCCTCGTAACTACCGGTCATCAAGAAACACATTGAAAGAATCCACGTCGAGATTGAGACGCATCAAAATAAGCCGCTAGACTTTACCTTTGGCAAGACTATCGTGAAACTCCATTTCAGACCCGCAAAGACCTCGTTGAAAAAATGACTCATTACCACGATCCTAGTCGTTTTGTGAGCTACTACGAAAACCAAGCGGGCGGAGCCCTCCCCGGTTTTTATGGCTCCCCCGTCATGTATGGACAAGGGCTAGGGTCTACATTTTCAAAATTATTCCGTTTCGTGTCCCCTATCATGAAAAAAGGTTTTACCATCGCTAAACCTCATCTCAAGTCAGCCACTAAAAACATAGCCTCGGAGGTCATAAGCCACGCCGTAGGTAAAATAGCGAGTCAAAACTCTGATCGGACGTCTCAAGAAGGATCCGGGGATATTTTGGCTAGAAGAGCGAGAAAGAGACCTTCGGGGGAGCGCGTTTCACGAGGATATAAAAAACGTCGACGCTCGGCAAAGGGCAAGTCAGTCGGCACGAGAGGCGCTAAGAGAAACAAGTCTACCCGGAGCCCCGCAGCAGCAGCAGCGGTGATAAGGTCTGGAGATATCTTTTAGAAAAAACAAAACAAAACAAAACATGGCTCTTTTACATCACAAATCGGCCGAGTGCAGTATGGCGGCGCTGGATTTATTTTCAGCCCCCATGACGCAGCTGTCTATCAATGAAAAGCTCTACACAGAGATTTTGCCTTTATCGGCCATTACCGAGTCGGGGCCTACAGAGTTTGTCGTTCCCAGAGATGGCGAAAAATATTTGGATTTGAACGACACCTTGCTACACTTGCGACTGAAAATTACCAAAGCACCCGTAGCCCTCATGAATTATCCTATAATACCATTTTCAGTCAGTGCGACGTTATTCTTGGCGATAGATTGATATCGCAATCCAGCGCCACTCACCCGTACAGAGCCGTGATCGAAACCCTCGGAAGATTCGCTAAAAGGTCAGTTTACCGCTGGGTTATTTTACAAAGACACAGCCGGCTCTATGGATTCTGTGGTGACAAATAACGGACCAAACAAAGGTCTAGTGCAGGGAGCTCGGTTCACCGCTAATTCCGGTGAGCTTCACCTGTTGGGCCCACTCCACGCCCACATACTTTTCTGCGAGAGGCTTCTCTTGAACTCTGTGGATCTGAGAATTAAACTGACCCACGCTAGCGACGCCTTCTGTCTCATGCACGCCGGCGACGCTAATTTTAAATTAAAAATATTGGGCGCTTCTTTGTTTGTCAAGAAAACAACCGTTTCCCCCGCTGTGCGTCTGGGTCACGTGGCAGCCCTGTTGAGGGGTAACGCGCTCTATCCTTTGTCCCGTGTCAACGTGAAAACATACTCCATCCTGGCAAATACTCGAGCATGTAATCAAGAAAATCTCTTTTTGGGCGCGATGCCAAAATATATAGTGTTGGCTATGGTGAACCACAAAGCCTTTACTGGAAAAAGCGACCTGTCACCCTTCAACTTTGAGCACAACGAAGTGGAATACTTGGCACTCTGTCAGGACGGCAGACAGGTGCCTGCTAAAGTTTTCCAGCCTCAATTTAACCACGGCCTGTCCGTCAGAGAGTTTTACAACATGTTTACGGCCACGGGAAGACATCTGAAAGATTTGCCGCTGGCCATCGACAGGGAGGATTTTAACCAGGGGTACGCGTTGTTTGTGTTTAATCTCAACGCGGCCGAAGATGCGGATGCCTTGTCCCCGGTTTCCAATGGCTGCTTAAGGTTGGAAATGAGATTCAGAGTTCCCCTGCCGCATACAACCACTCTGATCGTGTAAGCGTGTTACGAGAGTATTTTTGAGATCAACTCAAGTGTTGGTGGATTATTATTGAGAAAGAAAGAAAGAAAGAAAGAATAGGAATAACCACCAATTGGAAGGTGTCATGTGTCATTTACTGGGAGATGCATTTTGCGGCGTGTGGGCTTCGGACCAGCTACCGACGCTGACACGCTCATTCGGGCGTCCTGCCTTCATGATCGTCAATATGCACCCTAGCCATAAGCCCGGAGAACACTGTCTAGCACTCACTCTGGACGAAGACCGGAGCACCACTTTTTTCGACTCGTTCGGACTACCGCCCGACTTTGTCTATTACCTGAAAACCATGTTACAACTTTTAAAAAGCCGTTCTAAAAAATTACTCTACCAGAAAATACAACTTCAAGACGTCGCGTCGACCGCCTGTGGACAGCATTGTGTTTATTTTTTATGTCACAGGGCCTGCGGGCTACCTTTTGAGAGCGTGCTATCTCTGTATCACGACGATGACGTCGTCAAAAATGATGTAATGGTTTCAAAGTTTGTGAAAAAATATCAACGTTGTACGAGGATTCAATGAGCAGATTCTTTTTACCATACCACTTGTTCTCTAGAAATGTTCAAAGATTGTCACAACTTGTTTAATAAATAAATAAATTTAAAAAAAGACGAGACAAACGTCAATGTTGTTGTTGTTGTTGTGCGACTCTTTTATTAAAGATATTATCACGCCGTATAATTAATCCAATGAGTGGCCGTTTTCCACTTTTTTCTTAAGATAAGATAAGATATTCCTTTATTAGTCCCACAGTGGGGAAATTTCCAGTGCTACAGCAGCAAAGTGGATAGAACAAAGATAGGGAACACCAGTAAGAGACAATAAAAAGCAACAAGCAATATAAACAATATATACAAAGTATGAAAATTTTAAGAATTTAAAAGAGGAACATATGGAGTATAAAATATAGAAATAATGCACAATATATAGACAATATATACAGTCTTTCCAAATTTGTACTATGAGTGAATGTGCATTATAGTGCGGTCTATTTACAAGTCTTGTTGTGTGTGTGTGTGTGTGTGTGTGTGTGTGTGTGTGTGTGTGTGTGTGTGTGTGTGTGTGTGTGGTCTACTGGGAGCACTGCTGGTTGTAGAGTCTGACAGCTGCAGGAAGGAAGGACCTACAGTAGCGCTCCTATACACACTTTGGGTGAAGCAGTCCGTTGCTATAGGAGCTCTCCAGTGTTGTTAAAGTGTCCTGCAGGGGGTGGAAGTCATTCTCAATCATGGATTACAGCCTAGCTATCATCCTCCCCTCTCCTACCACCTCCACTGAGTCAAGGGGGCATCCCTGGCCCTCTTGATCAGTTTGTTAAGTCTCTTCTTGTCAGCTGTCGAGATGCTGCTCCCCCAGCAGACCACTCCATAGAAAATGGCTCATGCCACCACAGTATCGTAAAAAGTCTTCAGGAGTGCCCCCTGCACTCCAAAAGACCTCAGTCTCCTGAGCAGATAGAGTCTGCTCTGGCCTTTCTTGTAAAGTGTGGTATTGTTATGAGTCCAGTCTAGTTTATTGTTCAGGTGAACACCCAGGTACTTATAAGACGTCACCACCTCGATGTCTGTTCCTTGGATGTTCACCGGTGTCGGGGGGGAGAGTGTTCACCTGCGGAAATCCACCACCAGTTCATTGGTTTTCCCCGCGTTGATCTGGAGGCAGTTCCGCTGGCACCAGTGCACAAAGTCCTGCATCTGTTCTCTGTACTCTCTGTCGTCCCCATCTGTGATGAGGCCGACGATTGCAGAGTCATCAGAAAACTTCTGCAGGTGGCAGGTGGGTGTGTTGTATGAGAAGCCTGCAGTGTAGAGAGTGAAGAGGAACGGAGCCAGGACCGTTCCCTGCAGGGCCGCCGTGCTGCAGACGACCATGTCGGACACACAGTCCTGTGTCCTCACATACTGTGGACGGTTGGTGAGGTAGTCCAAAATCCAGTGTATGAGGTGCTGGTCCACCCCGGTGTGCCCCAGCTTGTCCCTCAGCAGTGCAGGCTGGATGGTGTTGAAAGCACTGAAGAAATCAAAAAAACATGATTCTCATAGTACTCCCAGGTTTCTCCAGGTGAAAAAGAGCTCAGTGTTGGAGGAAGATGACAGCGTCGTCCACCCCGATGCCAGGCTGGTAGGCAAACTGGAGTGGATCCAACGATGCGCTCACCAGGGGGCGGAGATGATCAAGGACCAGCCGCTCGAGGGTCTTCATCAGGTGGGATGTTAGTGCCACCGGCCTGTAGCTGCTGAAGTCCTTGGGGTGCGGAGTCTTGGGCACAGGTACCACGCAGGATGTTTTCCACTGCTGTGGTACTCTCTCCAGCTTCAGGCTCAGGCTCTTCCACTCCTTTTTACCGGTGTAACCCATTCCTCCACCTCCTCCTCCTCCTCAGCACACGGAATTAAATCTTATTTTTTTCCGCTTTCCTTTCTCCCTCTCGACCGCCGCTATGGCCCCCTCTTGTTCTTCTTCCTCTTCTTCTTCTTCTTCACGCCACCCTCTGGCAGTTTTGAGTCAACGATATTGAGCGCGAGGATTGGTCACCGAGGTTATCGGTATGTTGAGCTCCATCAGAGTATTTAAAAAGCCCGTCCATCCCTTAGGCATTAGAGATTTCTTTTTTTTATAAGAGATGGATAGGTTTTTAAACAAGTCAATCATATGCGAACCTCTCACAATCTTTCCCTTGTGAATAAATTCGCCCTTGGGAGTCGTCCTGGCTCTTGACTAATTTCTTCATAATATACTCGTTATTTTTGCGGTTGCGCTGAGGAAGATTTTGCAGTACCTTGCACGCCGTCTCATTCAGTCCTCCCTCTTTCTCGTTCTTTCCTTCATTTTCATCTTGTTTTTTTTCCGGCTCGTTAGAGTCACAAGGTAAGCCTCTTGCCGTCTTTATGTAAAGTCGACGTTCCTCCTCCCCTTGTTTGATCAGGGTGAGGTATCTTTGTAGCAAAGCGTTATATTTTTTAATTTTTTCATAAGGATTAAGCCCTCATTCGTTTAATATATCCCTCATTTTTGCATCTAAATCATTTTCAGCCGTACGTCTCATGGCGTGAGATTCACTGCCGTTGTTGTTGTTGTTGTTGTTGCTGCCCAAAGTCTGACTCATACGGTTCAGCTGTTGAGGCGTGACCAGAAACATCTTTTGAGACATTTTTTGATTAGTGCCTATTAATTAGTCCTCCTAGAAGCTGTCCAAAGATGGGCACAACTGTCGAAAGCAGAGGCAATAGAAACCCTCCGGACTGGGTTATCAGAGCTCGGTGCTTGGTTTTTAGGCTGGCTTTTTTATTTGCCAGCAATTTGATAATTTTCTTTTGCTTTTTAAGTTTTTGATATTGAGCGCTGGTCAGGGGAATGTTTCCTTTTAAAAGATTTAAGGAGATTTCGCACAAAGACTTAAGAAAGTCGGAAGAGCAGCGGTTAAGAATATCTTTATGTCTCTGAGGAGTGGCATGACACAAAGCACGCAGTAAAGGAGTGTTCCTTTTTAAACGTACAGACATGATGATGATGATGATGATGATTCAGGAAGATAATTTTATTCATCTTTTGCAGTTCTGCGTACACGGGTTGAAAGGAAGTATATATCCATACAATATTTTCAGGCACCTGAGACAAAACATCTCAACAGTTTTCCAACACACTTTTTACAAAAAAAGTTTTTCCGCAACCGCTGGGTCCAACAATCTGACACGGGAAAGGCACTCGCAGTCTAGGATGAAAGTCAGTCGGCTGGTCGGATGAAAACATTTCAATAGCCAAACGGTAAAGCAACCGTCTCTTGTCAAATACCACACGGAACCTTTTTAAAAATAACGTGTTTTTAAGAAGAAACCCGTTTTCTCGATAAACCCCTCCTCCTCCTCCTCCTCCTCCTCCTCCTCCTCCTCCCTCTCCCCCGTACGGTGGTTTTGCAGGTAACCCTCTACCAGCTCTTTGACGCTGTCAAAATTGATTTTTTTTCAACATTCATGCGTCTGAGTAATGCCCTTCACCCGCAGCATGGCTCGTGTGGCAAGTGTTTGCTGGCACATGCTTTTACAGGTTGTATTTGCTGCAGAGTTGCATTGACGTGACTCATTTTCATCCCAACAACACTGCAATTGTTCAGTTTCACTCTGTCCACATGAGACCTCCGCAAAGCTTTGCCACTTCTGGAAGTTTTTCTGTGATTCACAGATACAGATAATACAGACATAGCCTTCCATGTCTGTGAAAAACTCATAAAAGGTGAGCAAAAGTGGTTTCTCAACCGGTGATGGAAGAAAAATGGTAGAAGAACGTTGTCAGTCTGTGTGTGTGCTGCACTGGACTTATCAGCCACTGATCATGAGATTCCCCCTCTGAAAGCTGAAAGCATTTTAATAGATGAAAGACATGAACCCCCTGCAACCACAGGCTCTAGAAGAGGCAAAGAGGGACAGACAGCAAATGCAGACAGACCACTGGAAGTTAGATTCAGAATCAGAAATACTTTATTGTTCCCCAAGGGGAAATTGTTTTCGTTACAGGTGCTCCTTACAAGTGTAAAAAGAAGAAGATATAGTGCAAACAAGTGTAGAAAGAAGATATAGTGCAAACAGAAGTAAAAATATAAGAAGATAATTTACAAAATATATATGTAGAGACCACACACATAATTTACAATATATACAGGAACCTTGGTTACAGATTGAACAATACAGTCAGTTATTGCACAGATTATTTAAAAATAAATATGTAATAATTCATTATGAGTTGGTGACAGTGGTGAAACAGTCCAAGGGCAACTCAGAGGGAGGAGTTGTACAGTTTGATGGCCACAGGCAGGAATGATTTCCTGTGGCGCTCAGTGGTGCATTTTGGTGGTTTGAGTCTCCCACTGAAAGTTCTCTTGTGCCCGACCAGCACATGGTGGAGTGGGTGTGAGACATTGTCCAAGCTAGTTCGCAGCTTAGACAGCATCCTCCTCTCTGACACCACCATCAGAGAGTCACACGCCATTCCCAAAACGTCACTGGCCTTGCGGATCAGTTTGTTAAGTCTGTTGGCGTCCGCCACCCTCAGCCTGCTGCCCCAGCACACAATAGCATAGAGGATAGCACTGGCCACCACAGACTCATAAAAAATCCTGAGCATAGTCCGGCAGATGTTGAAGGACCTCAGTCGCCTCAGAAAATAGAGACGGCTCTGGCCCTTCCTGTAGAGAGCGTCAGTGTTCTTAGACCAGTCCAGTTTATTGTCAATGTGGACCCCCAGGTACTTATAGTCCTCCACAATGTCCACACTGACCCCATGGATGGAAATCGGGGTCACCGGTGTCTTGGTTCTCTTCAAATCCATCACCAGTTCTTTTGTCTTTGCCACGTTGAGCTGCAGATGGTTCTGCTCACACCATGTGACAAAGTTATCCACAGCAGCCCTGTACTCATCCTCATCACCCTTGCTGATACATCCAACTATGGCAGAGTCATCAGAAAACTTCTGAAGATGGCAGGTCTCAGTGCAATAGCTGGAGTCCGTGGTGTAGAGGGTGAAGAGGAAGGGAGAGAGGACAGTCCCCTGCGGGGCCCCGGTATTGCTGACCACTCTGTCTGACACACAGTGTTGCAAGCGCACGTACTGTGGTCTACCAGTCAAGTAGTCCACAATCCAGGACACCAGAGAGGCATCCACCTGCATAGCTGTCAGCTTGTCACCCAGTAGAGCTGGATGGATGGTGTTGAACGCACTGGAGAAGTCAAAAAACATGACTCTCACAGTGCTCGCCAGCTTGTCCAGTTGGGCGTAGACGCGGTTGAGCAGGTAGATGATGGCGTCCTCCACTCCAAGTCGGGGCTGGTAGGCAAACTAGAGGGGGTCCAAGAGTGGCTTGACCATGGGCCGGAGCTGCTCCAGGACAAGTCTCTCCAGGGTCTTCATGATGTGGGAGGTCAATGCCACGGGTCTGTAGTCCTTGGAGCCACTGGGACGTGGCGTCTTTGGCACAGGAACGAGGCAGGATGTCTTCCACAGCATGGGGACCCTCCGGAGACTCAGGCTCATGTTGAAGACATGCTGAAGTACTCCACATAGCTGGGGGGCACAGGCTTTGAGCACCCTGGGGCTGACACCATCAGGGCCTGCAGCCTTGCTTGAGTGGAGTCTCATCACTCCGCTGTCTCCTCACATGATCGGTGGTGAAGCACATTGTGGAGTCCTCACGATGAAGAGTGTGGTCAGTCTGGCTACTGGGGGAGGAGGTGTGAAGGGGGCTCACACTGGAGGGTAAGGGGGTATAAGCAGGAGGAGTGGGGGAAGGTGGAGTCGCTGTTGGTTGCACAAGACAGACAGCAGCAGTCAGTGGGGGGGTGGGCGGGACCAGCAGTGTCAAATCTGTTAAAAAACAGATTCAGTTCATTGGCCCTGTCCACGCTGCCTTCAACTTCTCTATTGTTGTTGGTCCTGAAGCCAGTGATGGTCCTCATTCCACTCCAGACCTCCCTCATATTATTCTGCTGGAGTTTCCACTCCAGCTTTCTCCTGTACCTCTCCTTAGCCTCTCTTATCTTCACCTTCAGTTCCTCCTGTATTGTTCTCACCTCCTCCCTGTCACCAGCTCTGAAGGCCCTCTTCTTGGCGTTGAGGATGGTTTTGATGTCCTTTGTTACCCATGGTTTGTTATTTGGGTAACAATGGACGATCCTGGCTGGGACAGTGGTGTCCACACAGAAGGTGATGTAATCCGTGATGCACTCTGTTAGCCCGTCAATGTCCTCCCCATGTGGCTCACAGAGTGCCTGCCAGTCTGTCACCTCAAAACAGCTCTGCAGTGTCTCATAAGCCTCCTCTGACCATCTCCTCACTGTCCTCATGGTCGCAGGCTGGCTCCTTACTAGAGGCACATAGCAGGGGTTGCACTCAAGCTGGAGCACACCGTCCACAGTATGTGAGGACACGGAACTGTGTGTCCGACATGGTCGTCTGCAGCATGGGGGCCCCGCAGGGAACGGTCCTGGCTCCGTTCCTCTTCACCCTCTACACTGCAGACTTCTCATACAACACACCCACCTGTCACCTGCAGAAGTTTTCTGACGACTCTGCAATCGTCGGCCTCATCACAGACGGGGACGACAGAGAGTACAGAGAACTGACGAAGGACTTTTTGCACTGGTGCCAGCGGAACTGCCTCCAGATCAACGCAGGGAAAACCAAAGAACTGGTGGTGGATTTCCGCAGGCGAACACTCTCCCCCCCGACACCGGTGAACATCCAAGGAACAGACATTGAGGTGGTAACATCTTATAAGTACCTGGGTGTTCACCTGAACAATAAACTAGACTGGACTCACAACACCACTGCACTTTACAAGAAAGGCCAGAGCAGACTCTATCTGCTCAGGAGACTGAGGTCTTTTGGAGTGCAGGGGGCACTCCTGAGGACCTTTTACGACACTGTGGTGGCATCAGCCATCTTCTATGGAGTGGTCTGCTGGGGGAGCAGCATCTCAACAGCTGACAGGAAGAGACTTGATAAACTGATCAAGAGGGCCAGCTCTGTCCTGGGATGCCCCCTTGACTCGGTGGAGGTGGTAGGAGAGAGGAGGATGATGGCTAGGCTGTCATCCATGATGGAGAATGACTCCCACCCCCTGCAGGGCACTTTGAGAACACTGGAGAGCTCCATTAGCAACAGGCTCCTTCACCCAAAGTGTGTAAAGGAGCGCTACCGTAGGTCCTTCCTTCCTGCAGCTGTCAGACTCTACAACCAGCAGTGCTCCCAATAGACCACACACACACACACACACACACACACACACACACACACACACACACACACACAACAAGACTTGTAAATAGACCGCACTATAATGCACATTCACTCATAGTGCAAATTTGGAAAGACTGTATATATTGTGTATATATTGTGCATTATTTCTATATTTTATACTCCATATGTTCCTCTTTTAAATTCTTAAAAATTTCATACTTGTATATATTGTTTATATTGCTTGTTGCTATTTATTGTCTGTTACCGGTGTTCCCTATCTTTGTTCTATCCACTTTGCTGCTGTAGCACTGGAAATTTCCCCACTGTGGGACTAATAAAGGAATATCTTATCTTATCTTATCTTACTTGACTAAAAAATATTTTTTTGTAGATAAAGGGGAGCAACCACAGACCCCCGAAAGGCCCCCTGTTGATTGGAGTGATGATGAAGGGGGTGAGTCCAAGCATTGTCAACACTAGAAATGGTGTCAGACAGAGTTCAGTACTCTTTCACTGTGCTAGTGTAAACTCTCTCAGATTTTAATACTTACACTTTACTAAAACTTAATTGTTTCAGATGGAGAGGAGCAACACTCGATCACAAGAAAATCCCTCTGCTGACAGGCAAAAGAAGGGTGCAACTACTGTGACGGGGTGTGTGTGGAACCCAAAAGCAGCACTCAAAATCTGGAACGGTTGTAAGTGTGATTTTTAATAGTTTGGCAGCAAAACAGGAACTTGGACAGATGATTAAACTCAATACACAGTTCTATGTTTAGGCCTAGAGCCCACAGGCAGTCTCTGGGTTTCAGAAATGATGACCGGATTTTGCCGAACCCGGCCGCGGAACCGAAGAGGGGGATGGGAGCCCTCGGACCCGAATAATACAGTTCATGGATTGCCGGGAGTAAAGCGAATGAGCTTCCGGTGGGTGAGAAGGCTGAAGCGTGGTGTCCAAAGCCAGGAGAACCAGCCGAGCATGCTGAGGTACCGATGGGGAGCAGGCAGAAGGAGAGCCGGGGCCAGGCAGACGAGTCGAAGCCGGGAGAGCAGACAGACGCCAGAGGTGAGGTGGTGTCAGAAGAACAACCTTCAGCTGAACACCACAAAAACTAAAGAGGTGGTGCTGGACTTTCGCCGTGCACCCCCCTCTCTGCAGCCTATCATGATAAATGGATCAGCTGTTGATATGGTCTCTACCTACAGGTACCTAGGGGTGCAGCTGGACGACAAACTGAACTGGTCAGCAAACATGGACTCTGTGTACAAGAAGGGGCAGAGCAGAATGTACTTTCTGAGAAGGCTATTTTCATTCAGGGTCTGTTCAAAGCTATTGTACATGTTTTATCAATCTGTTGTGTCCAGTGTACTCTTTTATGCTGTTGTGTGTTGGGGAGGCAGCGCCAAGAAGAAGGACGTCCAGAGGCTAAGCAGGCTGATTCGAAAAGCTGGCTCTGTGGTTGGACTGAGTCTGGACTCTGTGGAGAAGGTGGTGGAGCAGAGGACGCTCTCCAAGATCAGGGCGATCCTCTCTGATCAGAGCCACCCCCTGAATTCAGTCTTCTCCCGTCAGAGGAGCACCATGAGCTCCAGACTCCTGTCACTGAAATGTACAACTGGAAGACTAAAGAACTCTTTTGTTCCTTCTGCCATCAGGCTGTATAATGCAGCCATTTCAGGAGGGAGCAGGAGAGGAGTGCTGGACATGTCCTGAGCATTGTTTTTTATTGTGTTTTAATAACTGCACATTTTAGCTCTGTATTATTATTTATTCAGTCATTTATTTATTGTATTTTTGTGTATATTTTTTATTTATTTTATCGTTTTTATTTCTTATCTTTTATTATTATCTTTTATCGTGATTGGTCTGTGTGAATGTGAGCAACAGACTACTGCAATTTCCCTCGGGATTAATAAAGTACCTACCTACCTACCTACCTACGCTGAGGCAGAGAACGTGGTCAGGGACAGAAGGCAGGTGGTTTTGCCTGTCCCCGACCTGCTCTCCTCGTCTGCCTGCTGGTAGAGTCGGTACCGGGTGATCAGACGGGTCAGGAACGCTGGAAAGTCTCGCATGACGCTGAAGAATGATATGGCAATGAGTGAGTGTGCTGGAGAGTCTTATATTCACCGGGCTGATTACAACGAGCTGCAGCTGTGCTGACAGGTGAGCAGAGTTGGGCTGATGAGGTGGAGTGGAGCAGAGGCAGGGAGAGTGGAAAAATACTGAGGGCAGGAGGGCAACAGGGAGAATGGAGCTGTGACAACTACTAAACATGATGACTATGATGCTGATGAGGAAAGTGAACGTGATGTGGGTAAGTCCAGGTGTTAATACAGATGTTCTCAGTCTGTGTTCTGTACACAGTTGCAGATATCAGTCCTTTCACACTACTAAAATTTTTCTTTTATAGGAGAAGAGAAGTATCCATAAAATCTCAGGCTTCAACTAAAATGAAAAATAATATGTTCTGAACCAGAGACTACTGTTTGAGTCCATTGATGTTTTCTTGTCAGATGGAAAGGAGCAGCCCATAATGAACACTGCGCCTCCTGTTAAGAGGTTAAAAAAGACCTCAACTAAACAAAAAGATGATGAAGTTTCAGGTGAGTCCAGGTGATATGAAACAAGTGAAGTGTTCTGAATCTGACTCTTCAGTACTTTAACTGTATTAATATCCACTTTCAGATGAAGAGGAACAAAGTGTCACTGCCACAAAATCCTCTGCCAAGAAGGGTGTTGGGATTTGCTAAAGGCAGATTGGTTATTGATTATTAATTACAAATGTAATTAATCAAGAAATTAAATTATTAATGTAAATTAATAATTCCGGGGCACCACCCTGGATACAGGGATCAATGACCAACCGGTATTTAGTCAAATAAAAAGAAAGAGAGAAAATCCTCGTCTCAGTCTGTTAATATATGTGGATATTAACAATCAAATAATCTAGAAGGCGTGAACCCGAGCACTGACCATCACAACCAGCTATTGACACAATAAACAATGCACAAATAACTACAGATAACTGCTCAGGTAAAGACAAAAATGTTTATTAAACAATCAACTGTTGAACAATTGAGCTTTGGTAACAAACACTATACTACAAACTAATCACCTATGCAGTAACTCAAGCATGCAAATTGATCTGTGCGTGTGTGTGTGTGTGTGTGTGTGTGTGTGTGTGTGTGTGCGTGTGGGGGTTGAGGGGCGAGAGAGAAAGAGGGAAAATGGCGGACGTGGCCCGCTGGTGGGTCGCGTTGAGACAGACCTAAGATGGCGGACGCGAGACACGTCACGCCAGGTACTAGTAAAAGTGAGGCGGGAGATTTGAAAGAGAAAATGTTGGTCGTGGTGTGAAACACGTCACCAGATGCCGGTTAGAGCGAGACAAAGGGTCATAAAACCGCTGGCCTGATGTGCTCCTTTAAAGTACGCACAAGATGGCGTTCAACGGGATCAAACCCACTGCGTGCTCTAACAAAAGCTGTGCTGGCACAGATGTGCAAAGACTGTGGTGATGGCGAGCTTCTCTTGAGGAGTTGCTCACAAGGCAATGTGTGATTTCACCACACTCATAAAGTGTATGTGCGTGCGAGTGTGTGCGGGTTAGCAAGAGAGAGAGAGAGAGAGAGGGAGGGAAAGCGAGCGAGCGCTCGGAATTTGTAAGGGGTAACGGCGGGTGCGAGGGGACACAATGGTCGCCTTCCTGTCCCTCAGAGGCCGGTAGGCTAACGGGAGTCAGTCTACCGTCCGCTGGTCTTTGTTCCAGATAGGAAAGCGGCGTATTGTGAGCGCACGGCCGGCAGAAACTAACGGCGGGTTATCCACCGAATAGGACATGATCAGTGTGCTCAGGTGAGCACAACAACAAACAGCAATCAAAAGAACAACGTAAAATAGGACACGGCGGTCCTTGCAGTTCAAACAGTCACAGTTTAACACCCTAACTATGAAGTCTCTGCCCAGACTAAAGCTCTTACTTGGAATCGCTTGGCGCGATCAGCGTGTGTCCCGTCTTTTCGTTCCGTAGCTCCGTAGCTCTGGGATGAAAGCGCGGGGCTGCTGTAGCGTCCTACAGCGGGATGAAGGATGCTGTCCTCGGTGTGGCAGAAGAGGGGTCAGCGGTGAAGAAGCGGGGCCTCGGGGGTTCCGTTTCTTCTGGAGAAAGTGGTATTTCTCCTAACTCTGCAGATGTGTGGGAACGGCGAGGTTGCGCGGCGTTCCTCTGGGTCTCCGTGGAGTGTTAAAAACAAAAAGAAAGAGGTATCTTTCCTCGTCCAGCGAGTGAAGAAAAAGGGCGGCCTTGGTCGGTAAATTCAAACGTTTGAATCGCTCCCTATCAGCAACTTGCGCTCAGAAGCTTTTGGCTTCCTTCCAGCAATGAGTCACACGGGGATTGCGAGGGGCGTCGGCGCGCAGCGACAATTAAAGTTTCGGTGACGTCAGAGGGAATTCCGCCTGACAGTACCTGGATCCGGCCGCTGTCACCCAATAGGGAGCGAGAGTTTGAACTTTAAAAATGATTTACATTTCTAACAGTTACCGGACGACAGAAACCTGGCGTGGCTCCTTTGTTCTCAGGCTCACTGGTTTCGTAAAGGCCTCTCTATTGTTTGAGACACATGGTTGTGGTCCCAACAAGGGAAAGAAAACTGCATCTCAAAGAGGGAATACAGGTAAATTTTCTGAAGACTGTACAGTTGCCACTTGCTGACAATGCAGAGGTCTCTAGGACTGGATGACTGCATTAGAGGTATTATGTGTTGTGGTACAGGTTCATTTCATTAGTGTTGTTACATGATTGGTAGGATGTATGTTGTGTTTTAGGGTGGGGTTTATTTATGTTTGTAGCAGCTACCTGAACTCACTACATTACTGCTGTCTGTTGTATAAATACTGAAATCTTGCAGTCCTTTTCAGAATTCATCTGTCACATCCAGTGATGGCAAGGGAAAGTAGCTCTGAGATTTGCTTATGAAATAGTGAATATCTTGGTGGCAGGTCTAAGTCATGACATACAAACAGTCCACAGACCATCACTGCAATTCATCTTCTATCCTGACAGACAAAATAAATACACAAGGAGCACTCTGAACAATATCTATTTTTTTTAGTTCTTTTCAATTATCAGATCATTAATTGTAACTGTATTATTACACATCTTGTTCAGTCAGCAGATCATACCTGTTTCACAGTGAGAGTTCAGGTGAAGGAGGGAGCATTGGTGCTGTCGTGTTTGATTTCTTGGTAGATTAGCTGCTTTGATGGATGATATCAGACCATTTCCTGGCTAGAGTTGATACCTTTTGGTCTAGCACTAGTACAAAGGCTTTAAAAGTAATCATTAGGGAAGGTTGGAAGTCTCCACAGCTGATGCAGTGGTGTTGGGACACATCCAGGGGAGTGTGTCAGCCATGGTTGTGACAGAATGCTCTGAATTTGATGTCATTGCTTGAATAAAGATCTGTCTTGTCTGTTAGCATTTGTTCCGTCCAGTTATATGGGACCTTTATTTTCTGATTTTATAGATGCAAAAATCCAAGTTAAGAGACCCTGGACTGACCGAGAGAAGAATGCAGTCAAGCGAGGGATGGCAAAATTCATTGCGCTGAAGAAGGTGCCCGGAAAGAATGACTGTCTACTATGTATTGGGAAAGAATCTCCAGTCCTTCGCACTCGAACATGGAAGGATATTAGATATTTTGTCTATAATGAAATAATTAAAATCAAGAGAAAGCTTGATTTTTGAAGAGGAGCAATTAAGGTAATCTTACCTTCATTTTGTATTAGTGTATTGAGTGGGAGAAATTTAAGCAGGGATACAAGGAGGAGAAAGGTCTGTTTATTTTTTGTTGTTGTTTTTCAACAGCTCCACTCCTGTTTCAGGAACACTGGGTGGTCCTGTTTTGAGGGTGAACTGGCAACTGCAGTTTGTTTGAAGCTGTATGTTTGAGCATGTTTTAGTTCAGCTTACAGCTGCTATGTGGTTTTCTGCTGTTAAAAAATGTAGGAGGAACAGCCTGGTGAACTTTTACACTCCAAAACAGGAACTGCAAACATATGGACAAGAGGTGAGGAGGGGTCCTCTGAGAGCCAAAGTTTAACGGCTCTGACCCAGCCTGAACTCAAAAGTGGATTGGCGTTTAGGTTTGGGTGTCAGTTTTCGAAACCTTTCAGGTTCCAGGTCACTGACCTGCCTCCTGTAAAACCCAGCAGGCATGACACCCAGCCAGACCAGGAACATCAAGTAAGCTTGGTAAGCCACTGACCTGCTGAGATCAAAAGCAGCAGGAACAGCAATTCGCGCAGACTGTTTATCTCAAGGAAATACCACCCCCATCCTCTCTCCTCTCAACTAAGCTCATTCACCTCTGTTTGTTACTCTACACCTTTATGAGAGCCAAAAGGTCCAGACACACTCCTAAGCAAAGAATAAGCTTATCTGGTTAACCAAAGGTAATATGTCTCCTGAATGTAAAGCATACATGTTACTTATGTGATAACATTGTATTTCTTTTTTTTATTTTATTATCTTACTTTTGTTTTCCTTGTTCCTTAACTGATTAGGGTTAATCCCACGCTAGTAAATCATAAATTGAGCCAGTTATAATCTCACGCATTTAATCCCTCAGTTAGAAGTAGTCTCATACTGCCATCTTATGGCGATAGTTAAGCAAGGTTCTCGTAGGAAGCACATAGTTAAGTTTGAGAATAGTAGTTTGATTAATTAACCAGTGTATGCGATCTCATTTAGGATGTTGATGCACCTACAAACTAATTGGTAATGTTTGTGCACAAAACATTTTTTTTTCTTTTTCCGTTCTTCTTCTTCTTGTTCTTTTCTTGTTGATTCAAGGATAAATATGTATGTCGTAGAAGGAATACATGATGTCTAAATGTGATGGTATAAAAGCCGATTTTTGACCATAATGGGAAGAGTATGTGACTATCGCGAGTAAAATGTGAAAGTATATGATCTGAAAAATCAAGTCATGCTTAAACTGAGAGACCCGCCTTGCGTGAAACACGCCCACTGAATTCTGTTAGATAAAACTCAGTGGCTCGGTAGTTCTTATTCTTCCCTTCTCTTTTTCTTTTCTTCTTCTCCAGCTCTTGTTTTTTTATTTCGTTGTTTTCTTTTTTTTTTTGTTTTCCGACTTTTCTTTTTGTAAGATTTTTTTTTATGCTTTACCAGTCCTGCTCTTAGTCTCAGTCTCTGCGTAACTTTTCCCACTCCGTGTCATTGACAACATTAAGCTCTGTGCACCAGGATTGCTTGCCAGTCCTGAGTTTTTCCTGTTTTTCTTTTTCTTTGGACCTGAGGTGACGAAGCCCTCTGATCGCATTAATTTTATTTTTGAGTATTAATGATAACTTTATTAATAATCTCGTACGGACAACGAGATTGTTTCAACTTTATCATAAGCCGGTAGCTACGGTCCCATAACAGAGCGTCTATTCGACCTGCAACTCCATCCAAGATCCATCAGGTCCAGCGGCCAGCCACCTGCCGGAATTATTCCCAAGGCAGTGACTCTTTTGCCAAACTAAGACTTTCAGCAGCTCAAGATAACGGACGTTTGAGGACTATCAGAAGGACTTCGCCGTCAGACCGTCGCCCATCACTGGTTCCCGTTGGCATCGTCCCGTGGGGACACTGTGAAGTGAAGCCGTGTGGTTAGCGACGGCTGGGGTCCCCTGAGACACGTCCGATTGGATCAACGCTGCAAAGAAAGTAGGCAAGCCTTCCCTCACCTGATGCAGCCGCTGTGTTGTGATAAGAGTTGATGTTGAATAGGAGACTTAATTATTCGGATCTTAATTTAGGTTTCGTTAGATACATAGTTTTGCGTCTGCAATTTATCCAAAGTTACACACTCTTCTCACTATGGCCAAACTGACTAACTGCCAAAATGTTTTCTACTGCTTTCACCCATTTACCCTTCCTGTGATTTTACATAATTTCATCTCATCTCCATTTAAGATTATTTTTCTCTGTTGTTAAACATTCCATCAATATATTTTCATTTATTGCCAAGTCGTTGTCCATGTATGTCCTTGAACTGAAACTACGATCACTGTATAGAGAACTCATAACTTAGGCCCCCTTTACACCTTGCATTAGCATGCATTTTTTGCAATCGGATAGCAATCGGATAGCGTATGACCACATACATTTATACCTGGTATTAACATGCGTCTCCAGTGTCCCATCCAGATCCGTTTGCTATCCGATCACGCTCCGTCCCGCCGACGTTACATCCTAGTGGCACAAAACGTCATATCATGTGCACCACAGTAACAACAACAAGATATTAGCCACCCATAAAGTTGCCTTCTTGTATGGACACTTTTGTCAGACCAAATGGAGAGCAGACACTTCGTCTCACCGTGGCTCGTCCTCGGCGTCTCTTTACCGTGGTGAAGATAGTTTGATGTTGGATATTCAACAGATACTCACATATTCTTTTTGGGTTCAACACTGATTTCCACCTCCATATCATAGGCAGAAAACAATGAGCAACACAGGGTAGGGCTATTAACCCACCGCCCACACACACACATAAACACTCACAAAAACACACTTTTTATTTTATAAGAATTTTTTAAACAAACTTCAACAAACCATTTAACATTTGTGTGGGGTGTCTGTGTCCAGTTATGTGAAAGCTATTGGGTTTTCTTTTTCTCTGCAGTCACTACCCGGTGAGTGTTGTTGTTATCTCCTTCTTCCTCCTGCTTCCTGTGTCCAGCTGGCACACCGCGCTTACTTCTTTTCATCCACGGAGTCGTTGCATGTGGATTGGAGACGCATGTGCATTTACACTTGTGTTAGATGTGGTCACGATGCGTCCCTGACCACCTTCAGAAGTGGTTTGACTGATCGGATAACAATCCGTCCTCAATGCGTTTCGAGTGTATTTACACCTGTACTTTCATGTTGATGCAAGGTGTAAAGGGGGTCATTGATATTGAGACTGATTTATAATTGATAAGTGTACCGACAAATTAATGATTGATTTACATAGTTATTAATTTGATTAGGGTCACTTTCCGTTGAGAGGGTGGTGCCCAAAACAAGTGCAAAATTAACCTACAGGTAATTTTCCTAAAAAACTGCAACAGTTTCTTACTTTTCATTACTTTGTATGTTTGATCTTTTTTATTTTGTTTATTAAGATGGAATTTGTCGTGTGGGGCTCTACTGTAGTCTGATGTCTAAAACAATTCCTATTTCCCAGTTTGCCAATTACCTGGTAGATGTTTGATAATACAATATCAGAAATACCCTCAGTTGAGATAAAATTACCCTTCTAATGACCATTTTTAAAAGTAAACAAATCATTACAGGTCATATTAATTCATATTTGATGATGAATAAGACATCCTTGCTGGCCACTGAATAGGGAAGGGGTATTTATGGGGTATTCTAGGTGAAAAATATAAAATTATTATTATTAGATAAATTATTATTGACATCAACAGTAGCAGTGATATACTTTGGGTTAATGAAAACTCCCTCCTGATGTGAATAGTGCTTGGCTGATGATGTCACCACCGGACTCCGCCTGACTGGAGGGGTAGCGGGGAGGGGGACAGTGGGGGAAAGTTCACGGAGGGGGGGACTGAGGAAGGAATGATGTGAATACCTGAACATCAGACATAGATATTTTGCCTTTTTCTTTAACCTCCCTGTTTAGTTCATCAACGTATATTCTTAGGTTTCATCCATCTGTGAGCAACAGAAAGCAAGCATGTTGATGAACTAAACACATTTTGCTCGGAAGAGTGGCGGGGAATTTTGGGCTGATGACGTCACCTCCGGACTCCACCTGACTGGAAGGGGGAGTGGGGAGGGGGGAAGTGGGGGAAAGTTCAACGAGGGGGAAAGGTCAAAGATCACCATCCATCATTTTGACAGAAGCGGTATCATTCTACTCTCTCTAGTACGCAGGGCAAATTGCACAGTTCAGGTATACCTTTTGCACTTTGGGCCCTATCTGGTTGTCTTGTACGTTTCTTGCTGTCTATGCAGCAGTAACTTGTCTCTAACTCAAATTTCTCCCAAGGAGACAAATAAATGAACTTTGACTTTGACTTTGACTGTCTGAGAAACACTGATCAGTAAACTTTAAGCACTGCAGTGAGCAAATGGCAAGGAAGGACATACTGCGTTCCCACTCTAGCTACAGGCCATGTGCAGTACTTGTGCTCTAAAGCCAAGCTTGCACACTAGCTGGCACAGAGAACCACAGAGCACCCATTATGGATCTCGAGGATAAGTGACCCAAATTTCCATTTCGATTCTAAAGAAATCCTGAAGCCTTTTAATTTTTTTATGTTACATTTTTCAATATCATGAAAAAAAAGTTGGATGACTTAATTGTCATTAGTAGTTATTGTGATCTAGCAGAACTTAAAATTAAAAATATTCAGAAGGTGACTCTTCTAGTGATAACAATGTAACTACTAAGAGTATACATTTTTAAAAGAACATTAAATTTAGGTAGGTCCAGTGTGTATGATTTAGCGGCATATCAAGGTGAGGCTGCAGAATTTAAAAATTTCCCGTGTGCTAGGCGTTTAGGAGAACTACAATGGCCAACTTGAAAATGCAAATGGCCCAATCTGGAGCCACAGTTTGTTTTGTCCATTTCAGGCTACTGTAAAACAACGTGACAGAGTTTGTGGAAGAGGACTCGCTCCATAAATAGTTCTAAAAGGGTCATTCTAAGGTAACAAAAACACAACCATTCTTGTTTCCAAGTGATTATAAACTAATGAAAACATAGAACATCAATATTATGTTGCATTCCTGGCAATAGTTACTCCACAATTCTACACACTGGACATTTGTAGAATATATGTGTGTCACATATGTGTGCTTTGTTGTTTTCAGTGAATCCAGTGTGTGTTTTACAGAACAAGGACTTGGGATTTTGTCTTGAAAAAATGTGAATCTATACTCGAAGTTTCAATCTGTGTTGAATCATTTATCTTACACAAAATAGTTTTATTATTTTCTTTGTTGTTTATATTTTGGTTTTAATGTTGTGTTTAGATGTTGAAGGTGGGAAACCCCGTGCTCACTGGATAATTCTGTCTTCCACTGCTTTCCACCACAAAACAAACAAATGCTGGTATGATTATCCTTACTTTTACTATTTTGAGTGGCAGTCACATGAATCTCATAATTTGGCTTGACCAAGATCAAAGAATAATCCAAACATTCACTACTCATACAACTAACTCCTTACCTGTATCTCATGAGTAGCACTTTTCTTGGTGAGTCCGTAGCCATAGTACTCTTCCTCTCTTTTCTTCAATTTCCTGAAATAATCCTGGATTAGGAAAGTGGCATAGAATTTTCCCACTGTCACCTCATCGTCTGTGAAGACAAAGAAAGGCATGTAAAGCATAGCATGCTTTCAAAAACTATTGACATTTAAAAATGGTTAACCCCCTGTACAGTAACCATTTTCAAACACCTCAGACTCACCAGGCTCTTCTTTACATTACTAAGTTGTACAAAAGCAGACACAATAAATTTTATATCAAACAGAGTTACATTAGAAGTAATTTTTTAAAAAGGCAAATAGACATTTGCAAATGCAATGAGGCATCTGGGCAAGATGAAACTAGTATTTCAATTTGAGTGAAAATATTGCACTTATCACAGGTTTCATAAATTGACTGCATGTATTAAGAGGTGAGAACCTGAGGGGTGTAACTGAGTTTTTGGGTCAAAACAAGTTTTATATATCAAATGAAAGCTCTTTCTGCAACCCAAATGGTACTTGTAAATTGTAAACCAATCCAGAGTTCATCTTTAAAAACCAGGACTCAGTTGTTCAGGAGTAATCTGATTGGATATCCGATTGGATTAAATCTTGAAAATGGGTTGTTCAGAGGGGAAAAAAAAGAATCTAAAATCAGATGAAAATATGTAATTTAATCCTGGTTGTGATTTGGATCAAACCTTCAGTTTGTATTTTTCAAAACATTTTGGTAGTATTTGGATACCATTGATCCAAAAAAATCAGGATTATTCTGATCCCTTTGTAGTTGTTCCCATGAAATAATACCACAAACAGCTGTCAATATTAAATAAATATGGTTCAATTTTAATGTATCGACATCCACTTTATTATACTGCAAATGCAAGAGTAGCTGAAAACATCCCAGTTCTTGCATGGCCAGCATACATACATGTCTGTCATGTCTCTGTTAAGTGTCTGTTTCTTTATTTATTTCTTATGTTTCATGTCTGGATTTCCTGTTTTATTTTGAAGATCACTCACCCCTGTCTCTGTTTCAGGTTTGTGTCCTGCCCTTTCCCCCCCGTCATGTGCGCACCTGCCCCTGATTGTGCCTTCCCACATGTCTCCAATAACTCCCCATTACCTCTTGTATTTTACCTCTTGTCTCACTCTGTCTCGTCGCCTGTTCGTTGAATTTCATTGTCACGACCCAGCATTTATTCCTGTCTTGTTGTCTAGTGTTATCTGACCCTGTTAGTTTATCGACCTTGCCTTTCTGCGTCACGTCTTGGGATACCTCTGTCTTGTTTGACTGCCTTCCTGTGTAATGAACCCGTTCTGTCATTAAACCACGATTTTTTGGAAAACCCTCTCGTTTTGAGTCTTGCATTTGGGTCCTCTCTGGTTTTGTTCATGACAGAATGAACTGGCCATCGATGGACCCAGCAGACTCCGACCCTGTGCGTAAAGCCCTCCAGGTGCAGGGACAGCGGCTCGCCCAGCAGGACGAGCAGCTCAGTGCTCTGCATATAAGTCTGAGAGAACTGACAGAGCGTTAGGACTCAATGATGATGAATTTGGGCTCTCAGTTAAACGTATTGATGCAGGCGCTGCAGAGAGGGGAGACTGCAGCCACTGCCTCTGACACAACCACGGTGCCATTTCCGGGTGCGCCAGCCTCCACGCAGCCTCCTGACGCAGCACCGGCAGCCTTCTCACAGCTCTCTCATCCGGAGAAGTTCTCTGGGGACTCAGGAGACATCAGGCCCTTCGTCACACAGTGTGAGTTACATTCTGAACTGCAGGCAGCGGCATTTCCCACAGAGCGAGCGAAGGTTGCATTTATTATCTCGCATCTGACCGGCCGCGCAGAGGCGTGGGCCACCACTGAATGGAGCCGCAATTCAGCCACCTGTCACTCATTGGCTGTGTTTGTCAAGACTTTGGAGCAAGTTTTTCAGCATACAGCCCCAGGCCATGAGGCAGCACGAACTCTCGTCACCCTGAGGCAAGGTAAACGCAGGGTGTCAGATTACGCCATCGAGTTCTGCACACTCGCGGCTGAGAGTGAATGGAACAATAATGTATTAATTGACATATTTTTTCAAGGTCTTTCTGACAATGTTAAGGATCATTTGGTCCCTTTGGACCTTCCGGGAGACCTGGACACGCTTATTTCTCTCGCTATCAAGATCGACAAGAGACTGGTGGAGCGAGAGAGAGAGAGGCCGTCAGACAAACAGCCGCCAATCTGACTCCACATACCGCTGTCATGGAGGAACCCATGCAGTTGGGCAGAACGCAGCTCTCCCCTGAGGAACCTCATCGCAGGTTGAGAGATGGAAGGTGCTTCTACTGTGGTCAGCTGGGCCATTCCGTGAGTAACTGCCACATCAAGGGTGCCACTTCCAGCATTAAAGGGCGAGTAGCGATGAGTCAAAACTTGGTTATTAATAATCCTGCCCACGTTCTACCCAAAATTGAACTATGCTCTGCCAACTACTCCCTTGAACTGCCTGTATTTATTGATTCCGGTTCAGACGCTAATCTCATGAACTCTCTCCTCGTTAGGAGGCTCCATCTAAGAACCTTTCGTCTGAACCACCCCCTCGGAGTTAATGCTGTGGACGGCAGCTTTATGGGCAATGTAACTCACCGCACTCAGTCCCTAAGACTAAGTTTTCCAGACTCTCACTTGCTAATTAGTTTTCATGTCTTTGACCTAATGAACCATGACCTTATTTTAGGGCACCCTTGGCTGAAGTTACACAATCCTCAGATTGATTGGTCTTCTGGACAGGTTGTTTCCTGGGGAAGTAACTGCTCCCTTAACTGTCTCAAGCCCTCATGTAACATTAAAGCTCCTGTCCAGACCAAAAGTTTTCAATCCCCCTCTGAAGATCCAGACCTCTCATCTGTTCCTGCCTGCTATCATGATCTCAAGGAGGTCTTTTCCAAAGCCAAAGCCAAGTCTCTGCCACCCCATAGACCTTATGACTATTGACCTGCTGCCTGGAACTACACCTCCTAGGGGGAGATTGTTCTCGCTTTCAGCTCCAGAACAAAAAGCCATGAAGGAGTACATGGAAGAATCTCTTGCAGCAGGCATCATCCGCCCCTCCTCATTGCCAGCAGGAGCAGGATTTTTCTTTGTGGAGAAAAATGATAAGTGACTTCGACCTTGTATTGATTATAGGGGGATCAACAACATTACAGTAAAGAACAGGTACCCCCTCCCTCTTATGTCTACTGCTTTTGAACTCCTGGGTGGAGCCAAAATATTCACCAAGCTTGACTTAAGAAATGCTTACCACCTTGTCAGAATAATTGGGGGGGGGGGGGGGGGAGTGGAAAACAGGGTATAATACAGATACAGGGCATTATGAATACTTAGTAATGCCTTTTGGACTTACTAATGCTCCAAGTGTCTTTCAAAACCTTGTCAATGACGTACTCAGAGATATGCTCAGTGTTTATGTTTTTGTCTATTTGGATGACATTCTGATTTTTTTCCCCCAATGAGGAAACTCATGACTGCCGTGTTTGCTCTGTGCTTCAGCGGTTGCTGGAAAATGAGCTTTACGTTAAGGCAGAAAAATGTGAGTTTCACAAGTCCTCGGTTTCTTTTCTGGGGTTTGTGCTTGCTGAGGGGGAGATAAAAATGGATCCAGGAAAGGTTACTGCAGTGGCTAATTGGCCCACTCCCATGTCACGCAAAGATGTGTAAAGGTTTCTAGGTTTTGCCAATTTTTACAGAAAGTTCATTAGAAACTTTAGCTCACTGGCTTCACCTTTGCATAACCTGACTTCTCCTCACCAACCTTTTGTGTGGAGTTCTGATTGTGATTCTGCTTTTCAGAGACTAAAAGAGAGCTTCACCTCAGCCCCCATCCTCATTCTTCTGGACCGCAGCCAGCAGTTCATTGTGTAGGTCGATGCCTCAGATGTCGGGGTAGGAGCTGTCCTCTCTCAGAAAAGCCTCAGAGATGGGAAGCTGCATCCTTGTGCTTTCCTCTCCAGGAAGCTCTCCCCGGCAGAAAGGAGTTACGACATTGGTGATTGGGAACTGCTGGCAGTTAAGGTGGCTCTGGAAGAGTGGAGGCACTGGCTGGAGGGAGCTCAGTGTCCATTCATGGTATGGACTGATCATAAAAATCTAGAATACTTGAAAATTGCTAAAAGGTTGAATGCGAGGCAAGCTAGGTGGGCACTGTTTTTCAACAGATTTGATTTCGTTTTGTCTTACCGTCCTGGCTCAAAAAATGCTAAACCTGATGCTTTATCAAGCATATTCTCTGATGAATCCGTGTCTGAGCCTAAAACAATTTTACCCATGTCATGCTTTGTTTCAGCCTTAACTTTGGAAATCGAAGCTAAGGTTAAAGAGGCCATTAGCAACCTTGAGGTTCCCCAGGATTGTCCTGATAACAGACTCTTTGTGGTTCCCCACTTAAGGGAGGACGTTATTCATTGGGCCCACACTAACAAAGCCGTCTGCCATCCTAAGACCCAGTTTGTAGCTGAGCAGCGATTCTGGTGGCCCAATCTCAGGAAGGACATCTCAGAATATGTGAATGCATGCCATGTCTGTGCCGCTAACAAGCCTTCTTACCAGAAGCCCCCGGGAGAATTACAGCCCTTGCCAATACCTCAACGTCCCTGGTCTGATGTTTCTCTGGACTTTGTTACGGGGCTGCCTCCCTCTGAAGGTAACACTACAGTCCTGACTGTTGTTGACAGATTTTCTAAAATGGTGCGTTTCATTGCATGACCCAAGCTTCCCTCAGCCAAAGAAACGGCTGAGGTCATGATTAATCATGTGTTTAGAATCCATGGATTTCCCAGAAACGTGGTGTCAGACAGAGGCCCTCAGTTTGTGTCTCAATTCTGGAAAGAATTCTGTAACCAGCTAAGAGCTACAGTCAGCCTGTCCTCCGGATCCCATCCCCAAACCAATGGACAGTCTGAGAGACTCAACCAGGAGCTGGAGACCGGTCTCCGGTGTCTCGCATCCCAGAACCCAGGAACCTGGACTCAAAAAATTGTTAGGGTGGAGTATGCCCACAACTCACTTCCCTCTTCATCCACTGGTCTGTCACCTTTTCACATTGTTCATGGTTACCAACCCTCTCTGTTTCCTGCCCTAGCCCCTGATTCTTCCGTCCCGTCTGCGTTGGCCTTGGTGAGACACTGCAGGAGGACCTGGGAGCGAGCCCGTCAGATGCTGCTCCGCCAATCCAAGAGTTGTAAGACTGCAGCAGATCGTAAGAGGGCTCTGGCTCCAGACTACAAGGTTGGACAGCAGGTGTGGCTCTCCACAAAGCATCTTCCCAGGTCTATGCGGGTCCACTCTGCATTTCACGTCAGTCTGCTCAAACCAGCTAAAGAGTCCCCATTGGTCCCTCCTTCCAGACCCCCTCCTCCCCCTGATTCGTGGATGCACATTTTAGAGTGGCCTTTTATTGTGGCCAGCCTAAGGCATACCTGTGCAATATTCATGTTGTCTAATCAGCATATTGATATGCCACACCTGTGAGGTGGGATGGATTATCTTGGCAAAGGAGAAGTGCTCACTAACACAGATTTAGACAGATTTGTGAACAATATTTGAGAGAAATGGTCTTTTAAAAAAATGTTTTAGATCTTTGAGTTCAGCTCATGAAAAATGTGAGCAAAAACAAAAGTGTTGCATTTATATTTTTGTTCAGTGTATCTTGCTGTATCAACAGCAAAACAAAAATCTGCAGATGTTCAACTTACTTTCTACTCTTCTCCTGCTTTTGGCAATGGCCAGCTATGACTTGTTGGCAAAAAACACTGCAAGCTTGATGGCATCAGCTGCTCTGCAGATCCAACCTTTCTGGGAAATTGTAGGTCTAGAAAAGGCAAAAGCATTATCTACGCTGTGCATTCTCTGTTGCTGACTGTACTGTTTGCAAGAGTTGGTTTAAGCTCAGTTTACAATACACGACTTCCAAAGTAATTTTCACGCTACCCAACTTGTCTTGTAATTGGGAGTCTTGAAGTCATTGTGGTTTTACACTACACGACTGACCAGCAACAAGGAGGTCACACACTAAGATCCTTCACCAGGAGGAATCTCCAATGAATAGGCTCATGTCTTGGGATGCAAGTGTCAACTTGTGGTGCTTGCAAATAGCATAGGTTATTCATAATTTACAGAAACATTACAGATTATTATACATCTCATGTAATAGTCCACCTTGTCTGTCCCTCTCTCTGTTACTCTTTCCAGAGATACTCTATAACAAAAGATACCACAGTACAAGCTATGCCAATGGTATGAATTGGTATATACTTTCAATCTTCTAAGTGGGTGTGGGCGTCTCTCCACCGCATACCCCTCATTTTGAAGTGTAGTGAATGTGGTGTGGATGGATGAAAGCAGATTCAAAACATTACAAAACAAAATGCAATACAAATTGTATGTTTGTTCCTTATTTTGCTGCTTGTTTTATCTACAGGCTTAATGTCTAATATCAACCCAGTGAGAGAGCATGTCAGTTGTTGCCAGATCTTGCCAGAGTGTGTTGCTAAAGGAGACGCATGTCTCGATCAAAGTAGATTTTCTCCTTATCAGTCAGTCTGAAGATACCATTTTAGTGTCAGCATGCTTGTGAATAATGGGTCCAGTACTTACTTCAGTGACTATGAGGTGAAAGTATTGGGCATAATCTGTACTCATATTCACTTTTCCGATTGGGATGAATAGACTCAGGACTGCTGCTAGTCTCCTAAAGAGGCAGAGCAGTGGCGAAACCCACGTGATACAGATACAGAGAGGAAAAAGCACCACAGGGCTCAGTTCTTGTCCCTGTTCTCGACCTGTGTCTTGGGCTCTCATCAGCTGACAGAGTCCCTGACAGGTCCAGATTTTTAGCATGCTGAATATCTGGAGTGCGTCTGCATTGCATTGGTGATTCCTCCCTCACACTTTTCAACAATAAGCGTTCGAGCACCAATTTTGTGAGTGTGGAGCCATCATTGATTTGCATCTTTTTTAGGGCCCCCGGTTGGGGAGATCCAAAAAATGTCTGAAATTATTTTAAACTAGTGCAGTGCCCGAAGGAAGTATGTACTTCTATAGAAAAGTGGAAGCTTAAGTAGATTTTTCATGTATGGTGAAATGAGGCTGTGTTTGATGGTTGGATGTACAACGAGGTGTACATACTCTTACATAGTGTTAATAGAGAAACTGTACATTGGGTAAGACATGAACGTACATTGAGATATGGAGAGACACACAACATCATTAGGTTTCCTAGCTTTCTGTAGGCGAACAATCTTGAAATGGTAGCTAGCAAACACGTAACCCTGCATGTCTGAAAGGAAAAACAAACATTTCCGACCTAGCCATACTTTGGTATGGGAAGTTTAGGCAATGTTTTAGTCAATCTAACCATGTTGTATCCATGTCAGCAAACACCATGAGCAGATGAGAAAGCGTGGTGAAACTTAAGAAATACTACTTACCATGAGATTACTGAAACATGTCATGTTAATGCAAATTGCACCACTTCATCTATTCCTATATGGGGGAGGGACGAAAGGGAATGCCATAACCCCGGGTGTACACTGGATCCGTCGCGTGTGTGGTCCGGCCGTGGCACGGACTCCTCCGTCCTGTGCCGGGCGTCAATGTCCACTGGAAGCCTATCTATAGTGGCGCGCACGCGAGCAGCTGGAATTGACGGAGCGCGAGATCATGATGTCACACGATAATTTGCGGAAACACTGGAGGTATAAAAACATACAACAAAGAAAAGATTTCTCTACCTGCTGGGGGCCGCAAACTTTGATGTCATGTTGTTGTAGCGATGTGAAATAGGCTCCGGAGTTTTCATGGGTGTTTTTATTTTGAAAATCGACCGGATACTCTCGTCTTTTCTGAGCCTGACTTCCTGTTTGACTCATTTGGTCTATGGAAATTGACGCGTCAACGCGCGGCGTCCGTCAAAAAATAGTCCCGGCGCATATTTTTAGCGTAGCGGAGCAGAGCGGAGCGCCGAGCCGCTTCTGGTGGAGCAGTTTACATTGACTTGAATGGCCGCGATGAGCTCCGTGGCTGAATCGCCCACTTGACGGATCCAGTGGACATCCGGGGTAAGCCTGTGCAAAGTTTTGGGTGACGCAGAGTGGTATAGCAGTAGGATACATTGATCTTTTATGCCGTGAGGCGTGGCTATAGCTGCGAGCGAGAGCACGATAGGTTGACTGGTTACACGGAGGTCTATGGGATTTTAACTTTTAATGATCTTTCCTAAAGCTGAGGATGACATCATTAAAGCTCTGAGGATGCTTTCAGATAATTAAAGAATAACGCAGGAACAACAGACAGCTTGACTAGTTTTGTGTGTGCTTCCTATTACTCAAAAGGAATTGCAATAAGAAACCTTCCAGAGCTGAGGTGGCACATTTTGACCAGTATAAGGCGGAGAGTAACAAGCTACCATCTACAGAGGATGTGCTAAAGCAGCTTATTGATATGGGAGTTACATGTGCAAGAGTTTGGGGCCAGGCAAGCATTCCTCTGCAAAATAGCTACTACATGGATGACAAAAGACCTGTTGAGTCCTACTAACCTGATGTACTACCAGCTCCTCAGGCCATCACTGAAATGGTGAGATGCCACTGCAAAGGAGATTGTTCAACACTAAGATGTTCCTGTAGGTCAAGAGACTTAATATGCACTGACTTTAGCTTTTGCAGAAAACAATGAGGACTCAAGATCTAAAAAACAGGATTAAAATGAAAGTGATACTGAAGATGAAGAATGACATTTTAAGTTTACAGGCAGTCACTAAAACTATAATTACTGCCACATGGTTGTATGCCTCTGCCCATCAGTCAAGTTTCTTTTCCAGTTTCCATCCACATCTGCGAAAACATGGATGCTTCACGCACAGAAAATCTATACAATCAGCAGTTTCAAGATTAGAGTCACCAATTCAGTATCTGACCAAATGTCTCCCCTTCTGTTCCTGAGATATGACGCTGAATAAAGGACAAAAAAGTGTTTTATGCGGATCATTATGATGTCACAGTAAAGTTGACCTGTGACCTTCTGGATATAAAATGTCCTCTCTTCATCATTTTATCCTGTTAGACATTTGTGTGGAATGTTAGCACAAGAATTCTTAAGTTATGGCCAAAACATGTTTTATGAGGTCAAAGTGACCTTGACCTTTGGCCTTCGAACACCAAATTCAATTAATTTACAAATCTAAGTGATTGTTTTTAGTTAATGTGAACATGTGAATATATAAAATGTATGTTTAGCCACCCAAAGTAAACATTTGCATAGCTTTGAACCTGGCTTTTTTTTTTAAAAAAGGTGTTTTGAACATTCACTGTTTAAAATCCAAAATGGCCATCATAAAGAGTTTGAAAAAAAATGGAAACATTAATTTTCATATTCCTCATTCCAAAAATGTATAGTTCATCAACTCCCCAAAAAATTTTGAACAAAAATACGTAAGGAACTGGGCCATACAGCCCGGACGATGTGGAGCCATGGACTTCAGAGAAGCTTCCAGTCTTGCCTGAAGTGTGGCATACAAGTCGGTAAGCTCACACTTTGCTTGCAGCTGTAAACACACACACACACACACACACACAGAAGCATCTATGTATGTATATATATATATATGAGGAACTGATACTCTGATTTATCAGCCCAACCTCGGTATTGGCTGATATTTGCCTTGTTGACAGCAGCTGGCCTATCAGCAACTAAATAAAATGACAAATGACAGTGACCGTAACCATAATGTTTAAATGGTACTGTGTGCATTGTTACATGTGGTTTGTTTTGCAAGTGAAAAAAAATGTCAGCTGTGTCGACGTATTACACTATCTTGCAGAAAGATCTGCAGTTTCTTCTGGTGACATTTCAAGAGAAGGTACTACAAGCAAGAATTTTAAGACATCAAGTCTTGTTGTGATGCTTTGGATTACAGAGATTATAGAATTCTTTGTAATTCTCAGTAATGGGTATTCACCTATGACTGTTTTATGCTCAAGATCAAAGCTCACCCCACCATCGCCACATCCAAGAGGAAGAGAAGGAATAAAAGGAGGTGGAAGAAAAAGCCCAGGCCAAAAACCTGGGTGGGAAAGCCCTACATCATTAACATCTCTAGCTAAGAGCTAAGTAAAGATCAGTGCAGGTTGTTATCACAAGGCCTCTCATATGTCCTCTCTAGGAATTTAGATTCTTTTACTACAAGAGAGAGGAATTATTGAAGTTTTTCAGGGGCATAAAGGCTTTTTACATGAAAGCTGTTAGGAACTTTGTGTCTTATCACGGCATTTACCAGTCACAGCGTGCCTCCACTGGTAAAGTTTAATGTTTTTTTTTAGTTTGTTTGTTTTTTAATATTTTTTCAAACATTAAAGTACATTTATACCACAGATAAATAATCCATTAGTGGAAACCTTTGGTCAGCTAGAGGAAAGAGATGTCATGGACTTGTATGCTCAGACCAAACAAAATACTTCATATTCCAATTTCTTAGAGTCTGAGAGAGATGCTCTGATAGAGTAGATGAAAAATGAGGACATTGCTATACATCATGCAGAAAAGGGTGGGGCAATCGTTAAGTATAAAACCTGATACATAACAGAAATTGGAGGACAATTCAGTGACAGAGATGTGTATATTCCTATACACTGAAACCCTACTTTAAAATTTGGCGATGACAGCAAGACTGTCTTAAAACAGACCTTAAGAGAGGGTTATATCAGTGATGATGACTATAAACACACGGTCCAAGACAACCCAATATGACTGACGCTATACATTCTTCCTAATATCCACAAGGACCTGCTACATCCTCCAGGCTGACCTATTGTACTGGGAAACAGATCTCTCACTGAGCCATACTCTCACTATGTCAACTCTCATATCAAAGACAATGAATTGCCCTCCTATCTCAAAGACACCACAGCATTTTTGAATAAATTGAAAGCTTTGAACTATTTTTTTGAATCATAAATCTGTACTGTATCCTTTAACTGAGTGTTGTTATCCTTAATTTTTGAAGTATTGACAAAGAATTATTTCATGTTTTGGGATCAATATTATCTTCCTCAAGTCAAGCCATGGGCTCACCAGAAGCACATTTATTTATGGAGAAATTTGAGTTGGATTTTATTTATAACCATATCCCTATTCTAAGTTCATCAAAAATTACTGGTATAAAGATTATTTATTTTTCATAAGGTAGACATGCTGACGTACTGCAGTATGCGTGTTTTGTCATTTCCAGTGTTTCTGTCTTGGCGTCTCTGTGCTGCTCTAGTGAACTCTCCCCAGCTAGTTTTCTGATTTTCCTCACTTCAGCTGTTAAACATCTACTTTACATCTTAACCCATACTAGTTCTGTTAATCACTCATTCCGCTTCTTTCAACGACTTCCTTGTTAATCTTTGCTTGTTTACACATTATTAGCCTTGTTAGCTACATTAGCATAACATTTAGCAATGGCTTCTTCTCCTGCTCTCTCTTGCTCGGTGTGCCACATGTTTAGCTATTCCTCTGCCTCCTTTAGCGACAGTGGTACATACATTAAATGTAGTTTATTTGCTGCATTGGAGGCGGGGCTTAGTGAGTTGGAAGCTCGGCTCCGCACCATGGAAAGTCACTCTATAGCTGTGGTACTTAGCCAGCCCCCTGTAGCCAGCGCGGAGCCATGTAGCATAGCCTCTGCTAGCAGTCCTCTGGTAACCCCCATGCAGCCGGGAGGCTGGGTGACTGTATGAGAGAAGCGTAGCCAAAGCCCACGGTTCACCACCAGCCCGTTCACGTTTCCAACCATTTTTCCCCACTCAGCGAAACACCCGATGAGGAGAAAACTCTGGTAATTGGCAGCTCTATTCTGAGAAATGTAAAGTTAGCAACACCAGCGACCATAGTCAAATGTATTCCTGGGGCTAGAGCGGGTGACACTGAGTCAAATCTAAAACTGCTGGCTAAGGCCAAACGTAGATTTAGTAAAATTGTTATTCACGTCTGCGTTAATGACACCCGGTTAAGCCAATTGGAGGTCACTAAAATTAATGTTGCTTCGGTGTGTCAGTACCCAAAAACTGTCGGACTTCTCTGGACCCCTGCCAAATCTGACCTCTGATGATATGTTTAGCCGCATGTCATCATTGAATCGCAGGCTGTCCAGGTGGTGTCCAGCAAATGATATGGGTTTTGTTAATAATTGGAAAACTTTTTGGGGAAAACCTGGTCTGCTTAGGAGAGATGGCATTCATCCCACTTTGGATGGAGCTGCTTTCATATCTAGAAACCTGGACAAGTTTATTAGTGATTTAAAACCATAACAACACAGAGTTGAGACCAGGAATCAGAGTCGCAGTCTTAAACGCTTCTCTGAGCTTCTAGTGCAGTTACCCACCCAAAGTGTTATACAAACAGTGTCTGTCCTCCGACCACCTAAACTATTTTAATCTGAAGTCAAACAAAGAGGAGTTGAACATAACAACCTGATAAAAATTGAAACCTCTTCTGTGACAGAAAGACAAAACAGGAGAATTAAACGTGGACTGTTAAATATCAGATCTCTATCTTCCAAAGCAGTGTTAGTAAACGAAGTAATATCAGATAATCATATTGATTCACTCAGCCTCACTGAAACCTGACTGTGTCACAATGAATATGTCAGTCTAAATGAATCCACTCCTCCCAGTCATAATAATACCTGTATTCCTTGAGGCAGCGGCTGAGGAGGGGGAGTTGCAGCCATTTTTAACTCTAGTCTATTAATCGGCACTAAACCTAAACTAGATTATAATTCCTTTGAAAGCCTTGTCCTTAGCCTTTTACATCCCACCTGGAAAACCTCACAGCCTCTTCTATTTGTTATAGTGTACCGTGCTCCTGGCCCGTATTCGGAATTTTTATCTGAATTCTCAGAGTTTTTATCCAGTTTAGTCCTTAAATCAGATAAAGTTATTATTGTAAGCGATTTTAATATTTACGTGGACATTGATAATGACTCCCTCACTGTGTTTATCACATTATTAGACTCCATTGGCTTCAGTCAAAGTGTACATAAGCCCACTCACCGTTTTAACCACACCCTCGATCTACTTTTAACGTATGGAACTGAAAGTGATAACTTAATGGTCTTTCCACAGAGTCCCTCTCTATCAGATCATTACTTAATAACTTTTGATTTCTTTCTACTCGACTACACGCCACTCAGCAACAGTTACTATACTAGGTACTATACTAGGTGTTTATCTGATAGCGCGGTAGCAAAATTTAAGGAAATGATTCCATCGGTGTTAAATTTCATACCACGTCCCTCTGTAACTGAGGTTTCCCGGTTACAAATGATCTTCTGATTGCTTCAGACCAAGGACTCTCTTAGTGCTGCATTTGACACAATTGACCATCAAATTCTGCTACAGAGACTGGAACATTCAATTGGCCTTCAAGGTTCTGCACTATGCTGGTTTAAATGTTATTTATCCAATCGTTTCAGTTCGTTTGCATTTATGATGAATCATCTTTTCGTATTAAAGTTTGTTTTGGAGTTCCACAAGGTTCAATGTTTGGACCAATTCTATTCACTCTATATATGCCTCCCTTAAGTAACAGCATTAGAAACCACTCTGTAAATTTCCATTGTCATGCGGATGAAACACAGCTGTATTTATCAATAAAGCTGGAAGAAACGGACCAATTAACTAAACTTCAAAAATGCCTTAAAGATATAAAAACCTGGATGAGCTCCAATTTCCTGATGTTCAATTCAGACAAAACTGAAGTTATTGTTCTTGTTATGTTATTATATTGTTCTTTGTTATATATAAATATATATATATACTGTGAAAATTAGGCCTAACCTGTCACAAAAAGATGCAGAAAAATTGGTCTATGCGTTTGTTACCTCTAGGCTGGATTACTGTAATTCCCTATTATCAGGTAGCTCTAATAAGTGCCTGAAAACTCTCCAGGTAATCCAGAATGCGGCGGCACGTGTGCTGACAGGAACTAAGAAACAAGATCACATTTCTCCTGTTTTAGCTTCTCTGCACTGGCTCCCTGTAAAATCCAGAATTTAATTTTAAATCTCACTCCTAATTTACAAAGCTCTAAATGTTCAGGCTCCATCATATCTTAGAGAGCTCATAGTGCCCTATTATCCCACCAGAACACTGCGCTCTGAGAATGCAGGGTTACTTGTGGTCCCTAAAGTCTCCAAAAGTAGAACAGGAGCCAGAGCCTTCAGCTATCAGGCTCCTCTTTTGTGGAATCACCTTCCTGTTTCGGTCTGGGAGGCAGACACCGTCTCCACTTTTAAGACTGGACTTAAGACTTTCCTTTCTGATAAAGCTTATACTTAGGGCTGGCTCAGGCTTCTCTTGGACCAGCCCTAGTTAGGCTGACATAGGCCTAGTCTGCCGGGGGACCTCCTATAATACACAGAGCCCCTTCTCTCCTTCTCCTCCTAACCCTCCTTTGCTAACATTCATGTCCTGTTACTGCATCTCCCTAACTCTGCTCTACTGCATGTCACTAACTCGGCTTGTTCTCTGGAGCCTTTATGCTCCACTGTCTCGCAGGTTAATTCGTACCGCAGCTGTGCCTGGATGATGTGTGGTGTTGTGCTGCTGCCGTGGTCCTGCCTGGTGCCTCCCACTGCTGCTGTTACTATTAGTCATACTTGTACTGTTATTATACACTTCTGATAATTGTCACATACATATAATATCATAAATTAATACGTGCCTAAAACATATTGTACCACAATTACTGTAATTATGACTATAATATTTTTACCTAAATTAATGTTGTTGTAAGCTATTATCATTGCTGTCGGTCCTGCATCTCTCTCTGTCTCTGTCTCAACTTCTCTCTCTGTCTCTGTCTCTCTTTATGTCTCATTGTGTCATATGGATTACTGTTGATTTATTATGTTGATCTGTTCTGTTCGACAGCTATTGCACGTCTGTCCGTCCTGGAAGAGGGATCCCTCCTCAGTTGCTCTTCTGAGGTTTCTCCCTTTTTTTTTCCCCGTTAAAGAGGGTTTTTTTGGGGAGTTTTTCCTTATCCGCTGTGAGGGTCGAAAGGACAGAGGGATGTCGTATGCCGTAAAGCCCTCTGAGGCAAACTGTGATTTGTGATATTGGGCTTTATAAATAAAATTGATTGATTGATTGATTGATTGATTGATTGATAAGGAGTGGTAATGCTTTCATAAATTAAAGAAAGGAATCCATTAAGTTTACCTGGAACATATTTCTTGTTTGGATGTTTAGGTGAAAAAAGAGGGGGGCTCTCTACATACCAAAGAACACTACAAGGTGACTGAAAGAAATACATTTCTACAATTCAGCAGTTATCATCCACCAGCACTGAAAATAAGTCTACCGTGTAGCCTGTTACTAAGGATTAAACATATATGTAGCTCTGATGAATCTTCTGAAGCACAAGCTAAAGTACTTTGTAAGTGCTTTAACAAGAGGGAATATGGAGACAAATTGTTAGACAGCCATCTCAATAAGGTATGCCAAGTTCAGTGATCTGATTTACTAAAACCTGCTCTAAAGACACTTTTCAGCATCTTGCATTTGTTGGGGTGACTCCTGTGCAAGAGGAGGTACATGCTGTTACTATTCCTCATATTTATTGGGTGTGAATGTGAATAAAATGTTCTATGCACAAATTCTTTATTATTATTATTCTGATGCATTTCTCGCCACATAACTCCTTCCACATTTTTCAACACGGAAACTTCATTCAAATGCCAAAATATTTAGCTCCATTAGGAATGGATTGCTTGTGTTTTTATTATTCATAACATTCATTCTTTCTGAAATATTCAACCTTTTTTGGGATTTTTTCCCCATTCAAGTGGAATTTGACACAAATTCAAGGTTTTTTTTCAAGCATTTTCAACTGATATCATCGCTGTGTGTAGAGCAGCTTCACAATCTTCTTCAAAAATTCTCTTTAACCCATGGCCACAATTTTCATTCTATATACACAATTTATACATCAAAATGTATGGAAATTCGTGCTGGTTGCAGACATGTTCTTACTGAATCAAACATACTTACACATTTGGCTCACTAAGCTGCTAAGCGAAGGGAGAGCCACATTTTCCCTTATTTTGTCCTATGTAAACTGAGATGACAAATTTCTTGAAAATTGCTGGAGGTACCAGTTTTTTAACCTGTGATGATGAACACACTTTTGACACAACAAACATAAAAAAGGCATCTACGAGTTTGGGAAAATCTTCTTTCTCTGGTGGTATCCATATTTTGACAATTGGACTCTTTTGGCGGGTTTGGAGGTGTTTGCGAGCTTTCAAATCCACTGCCCCAGGTGTCCCTCTTTATTAACCATATCAACGACCACTGACACAAACTCACGGACATGTTAGTGTATGCGTGCCTCATCTCTGAACTCCACCACCATCTCCTTGGTTTTGGCTGTGTTCAGGTGGAAACAGCACTTACTGCACCAGTCCCTAAGGGCATCCACAAGGTCCCTGTACTCCCGCTCCTGTTTGCTCCTGATACAAGCCACATTAGCTGTATCGTCAGAGTATTTTTGTATGTGGCAGGACTTTGAGTTGTACTTAAAGTCTGTTGTGTAGAGTGTGAACAAGAACAGTGCTAGAACAGTTTCCTGTGGAGCACCAGTGCTGCTCCTGACCATCCTGGAGACACAGCTTCCCAGCCTGACATACTGAGGCCGCTCTGTCAGATAGTCTATTATCCAGGAGGTGAGGAAGCGATCTACTCCCATCCCCTCACACAACATCCCAGCTCCTCCAAGTAGATGTGGGCCCGATGCAGCATGTAAAGAACCATATCTTCCATTCCCATGTGCTCCTGATAGGCAAACTGGAGGGGGTCCACAGCACAGTGAGCTCTGACTTCAGGAAACCAAGGAACACTCGCTCCGAGGCTTTCATAATGTGTGATGTTCAGGCCACTGGTTGGTAGTCATTTAACTTGGCTGGGCGTCTCACTTTGGGCACCGGTACAAGACGAGATGTTTTGCACTGCACTGGGACTCTGCCTGTTCGAAGACTCCCATTAAGGAGCCACTGAAGGGGCTCTGCTAGCTGGGCTGCACAGTCTTTCAGGAGCCTTGGACACACTCCATCCGGGTCCACAGCATCCCTGTCCACTTGCACAGTAGAGAAGCCAGGTAGGTCAGGCACGTTGTCACGTTGCCACGTCTCCGTAAAGTACATGAGACTACACTCCCCATAGAGTTGTCCGCTCCTCACTAGTGCCGGCAGCTCATCACACTAGTTGGATAGCGAGTTTACATTTCCCATAATGACCAACTCCCGGAAAGGCTTGTATCTCCACCTCCTAGCCTTTAGCTTAGCTCCTGCTCTGCAGCCTCGGAATGGCTTACTTAGCTCAGCCGTTAACGGGTGTCTATCTCCGTAAGTAGTTCCTCACAGAGCCAGAAGATCATCCCTTGCGTACACAACTTTACTCATCATATTGGAAAAATTAACAATCATTAAAAAAGAAAAACACACTCAAACATGACTTAAAAACAGGAGCTACTCAGACTTGCTGCCACTCTAACCAGCACATCTTTCCAAAAAAACACCAAAAAAAAAAAAAAAAGGTGTCTCCCCGAAATCTACAATGATGTGGCAACATGTATTCATGAACTACTGGTTTGTGAGCTTGTGACATCCTTGCCATCAGTTTTCAACTGATATATTGAGTTGGGATGTTAGCCCTGTGAGCATTAAAAGCCTTAAAGTACAGAGCAGTGGATTAATGAAAATTTGAAGATTTTAACTTCAAAAATTTCAACAGTTCACAGGCTCCGGCTCTGCTATCTCAGAGGCATCTAAAAAAGTTTGAAACATGGAAAATGGACAAATCTAAAGTGCATGCTGTGGTGACAAAAAAATGCCAGCAATATGGTAAAAGCTATGACAGATAGTGGTCTGGCTGCATGACACACACCCTGCAGCTGGCTGTTCACAACAGCATTTTGAGCCAGCACACCATCTTGGATGTGGTGACAGTTGGCCAAGAAATAACTGGACACTTTAAACACTCAGCCCTTGCCTACCTGTGCCTGTAAGCTGTGCAGATCCAGTTGGGGATGAAACCAAAAAGGCTACAGCAAGATGTTGCCACTCTCTGGAATAGTACTTTCAACAGAATGAAAAGCCTGATGGAGTTCATTTCACCATAAGGGGAAATTTTTTATATGATATTTTTTTAATAGTTTAAGTAAGTCCATTAAAGCCCGGCTTCAGCAACGGTGATATGTTCATGTCTGACAAATTCAACAGCGAATAAACTGAGTCTTATTTACTTTTTGTAGCTCAGAAAAGCACCAGTGTCAGTCCCTCCTTAATGACTGCTACTTTTGTTGAAAGAATATATACATTGTCATAGTCTGACAGTCTCTACCTCTATATCCAACGTAGAGTTCATAGTTACTGTACTGTACTGTACTGTACTGTACTGTTGCTGTAGTCAGTACTGTGTCAACGTGCTGTTCCAAGAGCACTTAGAGAGAGGATGCGTCTGAGGCAAATTCACATTTAAATTCAGGTTGCCCTTTCGTACCTTTGACAGTGACCTGAGTAAACCAAGAATCTATCAATAATAGACTTCAGAACAGCTCCTCATGCCAAACTGTGAGCCTGCAACATATATGCTGTCTCACATACAAAGACGCATGATGAATAATGGCTCCTGGACATTTTGCACATTACCTCCATTACTAATGGACTGTTGCAGTAGTTTTTACAATGACTGTTGCACTGTTGTTACTAAAAAATATTTATTTTTTTTAAGAATTTACACTTGATTTTAACTAGCACACAACTTTTTTTAATTCCAGTTATTATGTCATTTTATATATCTTTCCAGTGCTGTTGATGGATATCAAAATTCTTCAAATTAATGCAGTTTTTAATGTGCAGTAAAGATATTTATGAAGCTCTAAGTTTGTTGATGGTTTTTATGCTGCGCATCTGGTTTGAATTTTAACAATAGCAACATGTATAATATTGTAATCATACAAGAACATGCTGATGTAGGTTTTAACAGCAATTAATTACAAGGCAATGTCTATGATATCTTTGATCAGCTGCATAAATTGAAGTGTTTATTACATGTTACCATCCTTGAACACTGACAACAAAGGATCAAATGATAGATATTAGAGTTTGTGTTTTTCTTACTTTTCACTTTTAATTACACTGAAAATAATTCACCGAAGTGTCCTGCTAGATTCATTGCAACTAAGGCATAGGGTAAATGTGTACAAAACATACAGGAGTGTTGTGGAAATCACATTTGGTACTATTAAACCACTATAGGTTTATTTACAATTCAACATAACAGAAAACTTACAAGGGCAAATTAATTAAACACTAAATTCAATTACAATTATTTGTAAAGTGGTAACATCAGTACACATCTCTGCCACATTTTGCTCCTGAGTGCACTTCTGGTTGGCTATTTCCAGCTGTTTCCTACTGAAGACCCATTTCTTATCAAATTGTGAAATACTTTCACCTGTAAAGGTGTTGACTGTGTTGACAGTCCAGATGAATGGCAACAAATACATACTTACATACATACATACATACACAAGGTCCTCCTTGTGTTTGCACCAGTCATCCTCTTTTCAAAGTGTGGTTCCCTTTTGAATTACAGTAAAAGACAGACACTTTGGTTTAAGACATGGTGGATCACAATGAATCACATACAAATACCAACTTGTCAGGACAGGTGCCTAAATGTCTGCTTCAGTTACTAACGCCTACTAATGTTACATAATAATAGTTGTATAAAGAATGACAACGTATAAATTATAATTATAAAACAGCAGCCTAAAATGTAAAAGGTGAAAAAAAGGACTCAATTACAATGCACAGATTGAAGGAACTGATGAAATCTTATTTTACTGGAGTTGTAACTTGTATGATTCCATGTAACAAACAAACAAAAAAAAAAGGTGCGCTGATTCACTGGTCGACTGATTAACATTTTAACCACATATAAGTTACCTAAACGTTTGGTTGACCTAAACTGTCATAACGTCGTCATGGACAGTTGTATTAAGGTAATGCTAGCACTGGCTAGCTATCTTAGTTAGCAAAGTGCATCTATAATTAACATTAACTGGGATGCTTATGCTAGCAAAAATCTGACTCAAAACAAAATTGTACTCACCAGAAAATATGTACAGCCGACTCTTTAGTGTGTCTTACAGTACAACCGAAGACTAAACAAGACATTTTAGGTTGCCATGGTTGCAACTAGTCAATCTGAAGGTGGCAATGCCCCAAAGCTTACCCCTGCTTTATCATCCATTTAACTCAAAATAATGCTATTATTTACAAAATGCACATCATGTAGTGTTAAAGAAGACTTAGAACTAGCAACATAACCATAAACTCCTGAGGAAAAATTACTGAGGTAATAAATCAAGTGAAAATTTGGGTCATTTTCTCATGAGACATTTTTTGGCAACCAGTGGAGTCGTCCGCTGTTGGCCACTTGAAAGAATGAAAAATGAAGCCAATGCGGAAGCGCTTTTAACCTGCAAACGGGGCTAAATAATGCCACTAAAGTAAGCTAAATTTTGCTGAGGCAAAAGAACAATGTTTTTTTAATTTTTCTGCATAGGGTCCCTGAACAGTCTTGAAATTTCAGAAATTCCTTAATTTCTTAATTATAAACACTGGATTTGGAAATGGTGATAGATTAACAGCAAATGTATTTGTTCACTAATTTGATTTGAATTGAATTTGATTTTCAATGATTCACATCATTGAAGATGGCACCGCACTAGTGGCAGCCTGCTCACTGTTGAGATTTTTCTCCTTTATTCTGTCTTTCTTACTTTTTTTTATTTATTCTTACGTGTCTGTCTTTTTAAACTGATCAGGGAACTATGGAGTCAAAAGTCGCAGAGTTTGTTCTGGTCTTTCTTTTGTTTTTTCACTGTTTTCGACCATGTCTGGGGACCCCGTACGCAGCCATGGCTCTATTGTTTACAGTAGGGATCAGCTGTTGGTCTCTGTAACACCGCAGTGCTGCCCCATGAGAGACCCGATGTCCCCTGCAAGCTGAAAAGGGGGAGACGGGGGAGCCGGGCTGGAGCTGATCGCCGTGCCCGGAAGAGGAGATATAGACCCGTCCTCCTGTCCATCATCATGGGGTATGTGAGATCTCCTCCCATTAAGATGGACGAGTTAGCGGCGCTGACCCAGCACCAGGGGGACTACCGGGCGTGCAGCATCCTGACATTTACGGAAACGTGGCTGACTGCACTGACTCCAGATACGGCCGTGGAGCTGGACGGTTTCAAACTGTTAAGGGCGGACAGGACGAGGGAGAGCGGTAAGAGGAAAGAAGGAGGGCTTGCAGTGTTTGTGAACAATAGATGGTGTAACTCTAGACACATCACTATTAAAGAACAGCTCTGCTGCAAGGACATTCAACTGTTAGCTGTTAGCATGAGGCCATATTACCTGCCGCAGGAATTCTCGCATGTTATCGTGATAGCTGCGTATATTCCCCCCTCTGCTAACGCTGATGCAGCATGTGATGTCCTCCACTCTGTCACAAGCAGGCTGCAGACAGAGCACCCACAGGCCCTCCCTCTTATCTCTGGGGACTTTAATCATGCCTCTCCACCCTCTACTCTGCCCACATTCACCCAGTATGTTACATGTTGCACCAGAGACAATAAGATACTGGATTTGTGTTATGCCAACACCAAGGAGGCATACACTTCATCAGATTTGATCAGTCATCTGCCCCCTCCCCGGCCCAGTCCTCCTGCTGCAGCCCCCCTTCTCTGTGTAGCGGTTCTTGTACTCCTCTTGCGTGTGTATTTGATGACAAGGCAGACTTTTTTACCATTGGCACACTTGCCGTTTATTTCTCATCTGGATTGACCTGGCATGGAGATTTAACACACAGTCAGTCCAGTTCGCCCGTTCACACACACACATACACGGCCCAGAGGCAGCGAGGTCCGACTGTTCAACCAGTCCACAAATGAACATAAAATAAAACAAAGCGTACCTGGCATGGAGATTTAACACACAGTCAGTCCAGTTCGCCCGTTCACACACACACATACACGGCTGCAAGAAGTAAAATGAAAAGAAAGTGCAGGTTAGCTAACATGTGTAACTTTAGCCATTTGTAAGCAGAAATAAAAGAAAAACACCGTCAACTTTTTATAAAAAAAGGACAGGCTCGACCGTACGAGAGCTTTATGATTCAAAATACAACTTAAACCACTCCTTAGTATTAAAATGAAAGTAATTAATATAAAACAAAGATGGAGCCCATAGCTCATACACCTACCCCGGAGGCAGCGAGGTCCGACTGTTGCTACCCCCCAGGATGCACGACCCTAAACCACAGGGGTGCTGCATTTAATTACAATAGGAAAAGCTAGTTCCCGTGTTTTGTAGTGTTTTATATGGCAAGTGGGATCACATTAACTCTTAACTCCGTTACATCTGCTCCCAGTGTACACTGCCCCAACTCTTCCCCACCTCCTCCTCCTCTTCTACAACACTCAGCTCACAGCCACCCCCCACTGCTCATCCCATCAGCCCAAACCCCCCACCCACACCCTCCAGTACACAGCCCCCCTGCCCCCACCTGTCCTTCATAACAACCCAGGTGAGAAAGCAGCTCCGGAGGATCAAAGCGAGGAAGGCTGCAGGTCCAGACAGCATCAGCTCCAGGCTCCTCAAGTCCTGCGCAGACCAACTGTGTGGGATTGTTGAGCACATGTTCAACTTGAGCCTGAAGCTGGGGAGAATACCACAGCAGTGGAAAACATCCTGCGTGGTACCTGTGCCCAAGACTCCGCACCCTAAGGACTTCAGCAGCTACAGGCCGGTGGCACTAACATCCCACCTGATGAAGACCCTGGAGCGGCTGGTCCTTGTTCATCTCCGCCCCCTGGTGAGCGCATCGTTGATTCCGCTTCAGTTTGCCTGGCATCGGCGGTGGACGATGCTGTCATCCTCCTCCAACACCGAGCTCTCTCTCACCTGGAGAAACCTGGGAGTACTGTGAGAATCATGTTTTTTTTATCTCTCCAGTGCTTTCAACACCATACAGCCTGCACTGCTGAGGGACAAGCTGGAGCATATTGGGGTGGACCAGCACCTCACACACTGGATTTTGGACTACCTCACCAACACACAGTATGTGAGGACATGGGACTGTGTGTCCGACATTGTCGTCTGCAGCACGGGGGCCCCGCAGGGAACGGTCCTGGCTCCGTTCCTCTTCGCCCTCTACACTGTAGACTTCTCATACAACACACCCACCTGTCACCTGCAGAAGTTTTCTGATGACTCTGCAATCGTCGACCTCATCACAGACGGGGACGACAGAGAGTACAGAGAACTTAACCAGGACTTTGTGCACTGGTGCCAGCAGAACCGCCTCCAGATCAACGCGGGGAAAACCAAAGAACTGGTGGTGGATTTGCGCAGGCGAACCCCCCCCCCCCCCCCCAACACCGGTGAACATCCAAGGAACAGACATCGAGATGGTGACATCTTATAAGTACTTGGGTGTTCACCTGAATAATAAACTGGACTGGACTCACAACACCACCGCACTTTACAAGAAAGGCCAGAGCAGACTCTTTCTGCTCAAGAGACTGAGGTCTTTTGGAGTGCAGGGGGCACTCGTGAAGACCTTTTACGCCACTGTGGTGGCATGAGCCATTTTCTATGGAGTGGTCTGGGGGGGAGCAGCATCTCGACAGCTGACAGGTAGAGACTTGACAAACTGATCAAGAGGGCCAGCTCTGTCCTGGGATGCCCCCTTGACTCAGTGGAGGTGGTAGGTGAAAAGAGGATGATGGCTAGGCTGTCATCCATGATTGAGAATGACTCCCACCCCCTGCAGGACACTTTGACAACACTGGAGAGCTCCTTTAGCAACAGGCTCCTTCACCCAAAGTGTGTGAAGGAGCGCTATCATAGGTCCTTCCTTCCTGCAGCTGTCAGACTCTACAATCAGCAGTGCTCCCAGTAGAACACACACATACACACACCAAGACTTTTAAACAGACTGCACTATAATGCACATTCACTCAAAGTGCAAATTTGTAAAACTGTGTATATTGTGTATATATTGTGTATTATTCTCTATTTTCTACTGTTCCTCTTTTAATTTTTTTCATACTTTTTATATATTGTTTATACTGCTGCTATTTATTGACTCTTTACTGGTGTTCTCTGTTTTTTGCTATCCACTTTGTTGCTGTAGCACTGGAAATTTCCCCACTGTGGGACTAATAAAGGAATATCTTATCTTATCTTATCTTATCTTATCTTAATACCTGCAGTAAATCAGTGGTTGAGTTTACTTTTCTCAAATCATTTATTGAAGGGAATTTTTCTCTCTGCATTTTGTTTTCGAGGGAAAAAAAAGGAATGGAACTGTCACAGTCTAATTTTGAAGTTTTTTTGTACCCATACCCTTTGTGCACTGTAGTCACATAAGGTATTTGTATGCAAAACAGAGCACAACCTAGATGGGTCTGTAACACTGAATTCTAAAATGGTTGTTAGAGACTTTGTCCAGGAGCTTATTTGGTTTTGCTTGTATTAGAGCTATAGGAGGATTGTTGGTGGTGGTGCTGGAGTAGGTGTGGATGAGGGGCCCAATTCGGAGGAATTTTTCCCGTTGTCCATAACTGCAAATGGCCGGCCTGCAAACTGCCATGATGTTATCAACATGACGGCAGACTGGCTTGCTCCATTACTTCTTCTTCTATGAGGATTTTTTTGGCAGACAAGGCGAGTCAAGCTTCACTCTCTATGTGTCCCACTGGGGGTGCTCCAAAACGTGTGACCTGCCAGTTCACTCAGCGTCTGTTTGCAAGGTTTTAATATTTTTTTGAATGTAATAGGTGGTTAATCAACCTCCTTTTGTGCTCTGTGCACGAGTGTGAAACAGGACTGAGAGGATTGTAGCGATGCTTCTTATTGGTATGTTTGCTCAGGTTTTTTTACTCTTTTATGTGGCAACGCTGCTGATGGCCTTCTCCCTCGGCCTTCTAATGAAGGGTGAGCTGAAAACTTGTGTCAAACTTAAATGCGAACTCTGGGAAACTTGTCTTCTTGCTTTCACTTAGACCTGGCTCAGCGAGGATCGAGACCGGGATGAGGAAATGGAGCTGAGCCGCTTTGGAACCCCAGTACACCTGGACAGATCACAGGAGATCACCAGGAAGAGTAGAGGTAGCGGAGTGTGCTTTTATGTCAACGAAAGGTATTTCAAGAGAGAGAAGATATGCACTGCTGACTTGGAACTGTTGACAATCTCACTTTGTCCGTTTTAGCTGCCACGTGAATTTCAACAGCTGTTCTTCACAATTGTTTACCTATACCCACATGCCACTGTGTTGGCTGCTGCTCAGCTGATTGATGACGTCACATGCAGATTGGATTCTACGTGCCCGGATGCACCAAAATGTATTCTTGAGAATTTCAATAGGTGTGATCTGAGGAAAACACTGAGATCATACACACAGTACGTGATTTGTGCCACCACACAGAGGAAAACGACTATTTACCTCTGCTATGGTTCAGTTGGCGGAGCGTATAAATCCTTCCCTATGCCCGCGTTTGGTGATTCTTTCCACTATAGTGTCTTCCTCATGCCAGTGTACAAATTTGTACTCAGGAGCGTGGAGCATAAAGAGAAAACTATAAAGTCATGGACAGAGGACAGCATCTCTTCACTTCAGGCATGCTTGGAGTGCACTGATTGGCAGCAGTTCTACGAGGCTTGTGGTGACGTAGACAGTCTAACTGATACAGTCTCATCATATATAACTTTCTGTGTAGATCCAGTCATCCCATCAAAAAGAGTGGTCATATACCCAAATAACAAACCCTGGGTAACTAAAGAACTCTAAGCCGCAATAATTAATAAGGGCATTTTACAATGGTGATTGTCTGATAAATAAAGAGGCCTCCAGAGAGCTCAGGAACAGAATAAGGAAGGCAAAAGTAGAATATAAGAACAAGATTGAGGAGCAGTATACTAGCAGTAACCTTAGAACAGCCTGGCAGGGCATAAAACTAACCCTTAAATCAGACACCGATCACCAGTAGGCAACATATAGTTGTAAAAGAAGTAGATGATAATGATCTGCCAAATGCTTTTAATTCCTCTTTTTCATGTTTTGAAAATTCTGACCTTTTGGGTAATATTTCCTCCTTGAAGAAGTCTCTTGTTCCTCAGAGAGACATCATAATATCCAAGGAACAGGTTACTAAACTATTCAAGAGGGTGGATATTAGGAAGGCTGCTGGGCCTGAAGGAATCTGTGGACGCACACTACGACACTGTGCTGACCAGCTTAGTGGAGTTTTTACATCACTTTTTCAGATCTGTGTTGAAACTTGTCAGCTACCCAGATTATGGAAATCATCAGCAATAATACCTGTTCCTAAACATAAAAACCCAAGTGATCTGAAAGATTTTAGACCTGTAGCACTTACATCTCTTGTGATGAAAAACTTTGAAAAGATCTTGAGAGATGAGGTGGTCTCCTTAATTCATGGCAAACTTGATCAACTACAGTTTGCATATCAAACTGGCAAAGGTGTTGATGACGCATTTTATTTTATATTTATATAAAGCATACCTTGAAAATCCAAACAGCCACATAAGACTTCTATTTGCCGATTTTTCCCCTGCTTTTAATAAGATACAGCCTCATATTTTAATTGACAGACTGTCTTCTCTTTTTTACTTACTTTAAGTACTTTTTTTACTTACCAGATCTTACTCCTGATTTTAAACTTTTTTACTGACAGGGCTCAGTGGGTCTGTGTAAATGAGCAAACATCCCACACCATTGTTACCAACACTGGTTCTCCACAGGGCTGTGATTTGTCCCCGCTTCTTTTTATCATGTATACTGATAGCTGCAGGTCATCCCTGTCAGAAAAGTTTCCTTGTCAAATTCTTGGATGATACAGCACTATTGACACTTTTGCAGGGTTCACAGTCAGATCATGGCTACCTTTCTACAGTGGTGTGAGGACAACTATCTTGACCTGAATGCCTCAAAGACTAAAGAAATGATCACTGACTTCAGGAGGAACAGGCCGGAACCAAGGGGAAGCACTTTACACGGCCAGGAAGTCCAGATAGTGGAGTCACACAAGTATTTAGGTACAGTCTTCAACTCCCAACTGTAACACTGAGTCTCTTGTCAAGAGGGGGCAGCAGAGGATCCACTTGTTGCGGGGGTTGAACCTTTTTAATGTTTGTAGGAATATTTTGTGTGTCTTTTATCATTCTTTTATTGAAAGTCTTTTACAGTAGCATTCTCTTTTATATGTTGGTTTATTGGGTTGCTTCTGAGAGATAAAAACAGTTTGCACAGAATTGTGAAGATCTGGTCCAAGATTATGGGAGTCCAGTTGAGTGACTTGGCCTTGTTGTGGAAGACGCAGGTGGTCAGGAAAGCAAAAAGCATTATTGGACATCCTGACCACATCCTTTCTCAGAATTTTGTGTTAATGCCCTCAGGGCAGCACTATTATGCTCCTCTGAGGAAAACAAACAGATACTCAAACTCCTTCTTTCCTTCAGAGGTCATTGCTGAACAGCAAACAACTATGAATGTAGAGCCAATGCCACTGACAGCCTGAATGTAATCTGAATGTAATATTTTTTTATTGTAATCTTGTTGCTGGGAATGTGTTATGTGTGTTTGTTGTGATACATGTTGTTGACTCTAGTTGTAGTCGTCATTATAACTTAGTTGGCACCTTCTGGCCTGAGTCCTTGGATACAGGCCTACAGTATGAAGACAGTTAATGATATTTCTAGCAGTTTGGCTTTTACTCCTCTAAAAATGCCCAATAGCTCAATAGCTATTAATAGCTATCTAAAAATGCCCAAATGCTCAATAGCCTATTGGGAAAGTTTAATAACAACAAATGTAACTCACCCATAGATGGATTTAGAGCAGAAAGGTCAGCATAAAGATTTAGTTCTATGACTTGTGTTCCAGTCAATTAAAACAAATAACTAGCCGTTGAAGGGTCAGTGCTTCGCAGGCTTGTAGAGTGCCAGAAAGAGCAACTCCACAAAAATTCCTTACAGTTTCTGAAAGTTTTCTGTGCTGCCTTCAAATTCCTTTGAACATTCATGTACCAGTACTTTCAGAGCAGTTTACAATGTCGTTTACTGACAAAAATCCCAATTTTCATGCAGTGTCAGATTATGTCATTCAGCACTTTTGCCATAAATGTCGGAAGGAAAGGTGTGAGGAAATACTCATAGTGGACTTTCAGAAAACACTGAACTATAGCAATACTTGATATAAATTCTATCTACAGTATGTAAGACCTTCACAATTCATTAATTCGCTGCCTCCTTAAAACAAAATCTTTTTTTTTTCTTTTTTTTAAGGAGCAAAATAAGTTCTAGCACTTAATGTATTGAATACCATTTGCAGTTGAAATGTCAAGTCTATACAGAATAAATTAAGAATTGGCACAGAATAGCGCTATGCGAGTACATGTTTTGCTTTGTTTGTGTATATTATTGTTACCGAACATCTGCAAAAATCACTGGATGAAAAGTGGGATTTTCGTCCCCGTAAACGCCCGGAAATCTCACCCATTTACATCATTTTCACCCAATTTACAGGCTGCGAACGCGGCGTTTATGGGTGCCAGAAATTGTCGAAAACGGACCCATGACGTATGTGGAGACCTCCCTCCCTCCCTCCCGGGAGGTCTCCACATACGTCGTGGGTGCTAATGGCTCTAAATAGCATATGAATAGCAGCGGAGCCGCGTCTGGCTTGAAATTCCTCACTCCAGGATTGGATGAAACTGTAGAAGCAGATAATGTATTATCACTCTGTATTTAGGATTCAACTGAAGATAGTTACGCAAGGCCCAGGCAGCAGCTAGATAAATATCAGGTTTGGCTATGAAAAGGACCCATAAGAAGGAAACAGGTGTTTTGATAGACTAAGTGGTTCGTGTTAAAATAAATAAATATTTTTATGTAGTATATTCATGTCATTGTTATCCTATGGGCTACACTATTATTACCATCAAGGACATGAATGAATTTATTGAGTAAAGGAACATTTGCGAGGAACATGTTTATTCAAATAAAGAGCTTTATTTATAACACACAACTATGTACAAGTACAAATAGGAGATTTCAACAACAAATCAAAATCCTACAGCGCCATCAACTGTCTATTATTCGCCGCCTCGGAGCTGTAGGCATCTGACGGCGATCTGTCTGCATGTGCTCCATCTTGCAGACGTCTGTGGTGCTGCCCTGTAGTTCGGGTTCGCCTCCAATCTGACTGCAGCGTGGCACAGAGTTCAGTCAGCTCCTGCTGCGGAACCACGGAGGTCGCACAATTCACCCAGTCTTCCTCATCATCGTCCTCTGCCAGGACACTCCGTCTCGCTTCCAGCAGCTGTAAAAACAATCAGTAAAGACAATAAGTACTGCGCAGTGCACTGCATATTGACACATCACATCTATTAATGCACCTGAAAAATAGTCACACTGACCAACAACGAGTCTGATCTAAAAGTCACAGTAAAAAGTAAAAAATAAACAGTGAAAATCACTTACACACAATGGCGTCATTATCCGCATCAAGTGAATCCGGACTTGCAGACAGAGCTCTCAGTAAATAACAGGTCACGGCCTCGTTATGAGGCGAGGTCAGTCTGTGAAAAACAAAATGTAAGGTTAAGATTGGTCAGTAACGTGTCTGAACATTTCCTCATACAGCACAATGAAAGCATATTCTTTAAACTTACCCTCGCTCCGGTTCGTAGTGCATACAATTTGTCTCCGAGTTGTGGAGACGGCGTACTGCTTCCTGTAAATTACAAGACCAAAAAAAATACACGTTAATAACCAAACTTAGACTGGTTCTGCTTCTTCATTTGTTCTTTTACTGTTAGCTTAGCTAGCAGTCACTGAATATATTCTTACCGCCGTTTGGGGATTGTGCGCCGTCTCCTCTTGTTAGTTAGTCTCCTCCACACGAGTTTACTGCGGTGAACTGCTGAGTCATATCGGCAGCAAACACAGCAAGCTGGCAGACAGCCCACTGATAGCGTTCAGCTGTGTCTTTGTCCATGCTGAGGAGTTTCCGGGTGTTGAAGGAGAGACGCTGTCCAGACATTGTAGTTCACGAAACAGCAAAACAGCGAAAAACACGCGAAACGGAGGAGACTGTCTGAATATACAGGAGTAAAAACAGGACTGTTGATATGCTCGTCTTGCGAGGTCTTCCGTTTGAATCATGCCGAGCTCGCACGTGATTGGATAGACGGCTCGTCGGGCTCCTCCAATCACATGATCATTGTTTACGGAAGAGGTCACTGCAGTCATGCCACTATGCACAGTGGGTGAGCTCTAGCAGACTGTGACGTTGTTTGCATGGAGTGCACATTTGACCTTTGTGGCAAAGCCTGGTTAAAACTAATTGTTGAAATAAATTGTTTTGTGTATCTTTTTTAGTGAACATTGACCATTGCAAATGACCATACACAGTAATTAATCTAGCATACTTTCATGAAATAAATCAATTCAAGCTAAAATTTAAGAGTCTATAATTAGGCTATACTAAGCCTCATCTATTTATACCAGAGATGAATTAAGTTAATACCTCTGTGTGGGGAGTGAAACTCCCCCTGCTCCCCTGGTTTGCATTTCTATAGCTCACAGCATGTTCATTTACATGTTAAACCCTCCCCTAGAATTAGGGGAAGGGGGGACAACTGCCAAGCAAGGCCCACGACAATTTACGACAATTTCCGGCAGTTTTCTGTGTTGCCCGTAAATTGCCGCGCGCAGCCGTAAACCTGAAATTCCACGGCAATTTACAGTGCCGCATACTGACGGAAATCCCTCTTTTCATGCAGTGAATGAATGGCTCTGCATTTTCCTCCTGGTGATTGCCTTTTTTTCTTAGACCGCAGGAAAGCTGACCTCCTATAGATGGGATGACTTGATCCAGAAGTTTCATGCTGGTACGCTTCCAAATCTTCTTGATAATTCCCCTCAGCTCCTCGTTGGCTTGTTCAAAATTACCTAAACAATGGAAAAAACACAAAACAATGGACATAACTGAAATTCAAGACAATCAAAATTTAGATTTGTTAAAGTATGTCATTCAATCAGTTTCAAAACCCAAGCAGATTGAGTTTTGACACTTTGGAGGTGGAAATGCAAAAGACAGTGGCTAATGTTTGGATGTCTCTGCTCCTTTGACAGGCCCTTTTCACAGTTATGCCACTTTACTTATGCTTTTCGGCAAAGCAGTTTATGTTTACTCCTGTTTTATGGCTGTACTACTCATATTGGAGACTTTACAACTCAAAATAATTTCAAAGGTGAAGTATAGACTATTCGGTTTTTTCTTGGTAACGTTATTTATCATTTCCAATCTACCATTTTGTGACTGCCTTAGTTTGTTGGGAAAGTAGGCTTGCTAAGTTAGCGCAACTTCAGCAACAGGCATAACAATGGCATACACTGCTGCCTGCTAGTGCCATAATAAGTTTACTTGCCCTTTATGTGAAGTCTTTTCTTTTATAATAATGTGTAATTAGTCACTTATTCCAACACTGTTAGACTGTAGAATAGCTTGATAGATACTGACTCTTAATCCAAGCTAAATGACAGTTAAGCATTTCCATTTGCTGATGTGATGTATAGTTTTGCTGTTTCCTGTCTTCCTGACTCCATCTCTCAGCAGCAGCCCGTCCAATAAGCAAAAGGTCAAAAGACCTTACAAGTGCTCAGAGCTTAATCAAATCAACTTGAACATTGCCTGACTAGAAAAGTGTTTTATGTGTTTTGGATATAAAATCACGTCACTGTTTTATCCTATCGAACATTTGTGTTAAATTTTGTCATATTTAGTATGTGTATTATGAGTCATGGCCAAAAACCTATTTTGTGAGATCAAACTGACCTTGACCTTTGACCCTTGACCATACTAGTCAGTATATTCTTCAGTCCAAGTGGTTGTCCAAGTCCAAGTCTCAAATTTAAAGAGATTCCCTTATGGTGTTCTTGAGATATCATGTTCATAAGAATGAAAGAAATACAAGGTCACCTTGACCTCTGACCTTTGACCACCAAAGTCTAATGAGTTCATTGTTGAGCCCAAGTAAACATTTGTGCCTTATTTGACGAAATTTCCTTTAAGTGTTCTTTAGATATTGCATTTATAGGGATGGACGGAGGGACATACAACAGTGAACTGAAAACAGTTGACGCAGAGGCATGAAAGTGTTGTAACAAATTTAGTTTTTCCTTAGTAAAATGCCTATGTGCACCTTTTACACTTGGATCTTGTTAAGTTTACACATTTGGTAATAATATATAAGGGGACTTGGACAAAAACTGATAAAAAGCTTCCATAGTGGCTCATAGCGCATGCGCCAACCATGCGGGCAGCCTGTTGCAGTCTCTCCTGCTTGTTTTCTTAGTTTTCCAACATTTTTGCATTATTACGTTATGACTTGTATTTTGTATTTTTATGATTGAAGCTGCACCCTCTCTAAACATGCTGATCGAGAGAGTTCTGGTCCGTTTCTTTACTCTGAAATTGCTACTTTCATTTGGACCTGGCACCATTGCGCAACAACTTCATGGATTGTTTACTCCGGAGATCAGCTGATTGGGCTGAGACCGGCTGGCTTGGTTAGAACATCAGAGATCCCTGCTGAAATGTGGAGGAAAACACATAGAGGATGCAGGGGAGGATTTAAGCAGTGGGGGAAAAGAGCAGGGTTGAGACAATGGAGGCTTATGGAGAAGAGAAGATATAAGCCGTGTCTCTCCTCTCTCATCATCAGCAACATAAGGTCGCTGGAAAAAAAGATGGATGAGCTAATAGCAATTGCCAGGAGTCAGAGGGAGTACCGGGAGTGTAGTCTGATGTGTTTTACTGAGACATGGCTGCACCAGGACATACCCGACGACAACGTCTCCATCAGCTTCTTTCAGACTGTTCGGGCCACTGGGGATTGCACTGAGAGCGGTAAGTGCAAAGGAGGGGGCTTTGCCATTCTAGTCAACAACCGATGGTGCAGTCTTGCCCATTTTACTATCAAGGAACAAATCTGTTGCCCGGACATTGAACTGTTTGCTGTTGGACTCAGGCAGTATTATTTGCCCAGGGAGTTTTCACATGCCATTATGGTGACTGTTTACATCCCCCCCCTGCCAACCCAATGTTGGCATGTGACATAATTCACTCCGCCATAGCCCCCCCACCCTCCAGTGTGAGACCTCCTCACACCTCCTCCCCCAGTGGCAAGACTGACTGTACTCTCCATCGTGAGGACTCCGCCCCTCCTCCACCTGTCACCTCCACAATGTGCTTCACTGCTGACCATGTGAGAAGACAGCTGATGAAACTTCACTCAAGCAAGGCTGCAGGCCCAGATGATGTCAGCCCCAGGGTGCTCAAAGCCTGTGCCCCCAGCTATGTGGAGTACTTCAGCATGTCTTCAACATGAGCCTGAGTCTCAAGAGGGTCCCCATGCTGTGGAAGACATCCTGCCTCGTTCCTGTGCCAAAGACGCCGTGTCCTAGTGGCTCCATAGGGGGGTGTTGCCCAGGGTGCCATTTAGGCAAGAACCACCACTGGCCACATCTCTTCCATCTTTTCCAATATGTAATAATCCACTGTTAACTGCAGGTGGTGCAACACTGACGAAGACCACTTGGCGACACCAAAACATCACTCAGACTGGAAAAAATACAAGGGAAGGAGATATTCATTGAGCTGAAAATGCAATTTGGTCTGAATGAATCTACATTTCAACAATACTTTCAGCCTAGGTCTATCTTAATAAATTTAACTTCCAAGGGAATCATACTGGGATCTGAACGTGTCCTTGACAGCAAACTGAGGAATGCTGCTACTGGGCGAGAAATTGTTTCAGCAATTTATGTGTTACTAAATCTATCCCTCCCTGACACCCCTCCCTGACCAAGTTACAATGGGAACAAAAATCACCACCTTAACATGGTGGAGAGGTTTGCGTGTCCCTGTGAACCTGGGAGCTGTGTTGTCCAGGGCTAATAGCCCTTGGAAGGGTTCTCAAATCAAAGTGGTCCCAGGGGATGGGCCAGTCTAAGAGCGAGACCTGGGGGAAGAGCTCGCCAGCGAACAACTAGTGGCCGGGCCTTGGGCCATGAGGCCTGGTTGGGCACAGCCCGAATAAATAACATGGAGTCATTGCCCTGTGGACCCGACACTCACAGGGACAGGAAAGGAAAGTTTTCAGACAGGAAAGAAGGGGGCAAAATGTTGACTTACGTCAACATTAAAAGTAAACACATCACAAAGCACCCCTGAAATTGTTACAGCACCAACAGGCAGCAATGTTTATTGTACCCGTTGCTAAAGTTGTGGCTAACTTAGCTAGCCTCCTGTCCAAACTACCGAAGGCAGTTACAGGAAGGCGCATTGAAAATGTTAGATAACATTACCAAGAAAAAAAAACACAGTAAATATTAACACTATACATTAACATTATAATAATATGGAGAGCTAAGCCATCACATAGAACCATAGTAAGCCTATGGTTTGCCCTTTGCTAAGGACTGCCCCTTGAACACAGACTAGGTAGCAGGCAGTAGCATCAGGCAGCTCTGAAGCAGTAGGTACCTCTGACATCAACAGCTACACGGCTGTGCTCCATAGACTCAAACAGTCATTTCAGATTGTCTTTTTTCAGGTTGGTTTTGTGGATTTTAAGCTAGTTGTGAATAAATATTGTGCCTGGGAATGTGTAATAGTGATGCACAAACCAGGAGAGGTTTTCCATCCCAAAACCAACCTTGAGAAGTGTAGGGTTAGCTACCAAGCTATTGAAGGTATAATGAATGTATACACATGCTGCTTTTGTTTTTTGATGACTGTAACGGATAATGTAATAAAGATCTACCTTGCTTTGTAGGAACAGTAGAGGGAAACAGGAAGTGTTTGCCAATTTTCACCCAGCAACAGTTTGTGTCATGGCAGTGTCTGCAATTAAGGGGTGTTTGGCTTCTCCGGAGCTCCCTGCCCCTCCACCAGCAGATGTCCAGGTGCTGGTAGTATGGGGGTTGGCCAAACGCCATTCATCTGCACACACTTCATTTTACTGAAATCATATTTTATGTTACAAATTGACTGACCAATTGAATGATTGATGACACTGTGATGACTCATAACCAGTCTAATATCTGCAAAGTTTCCCTTTAATTTCATTGTCCTCTGTCTTAATTGGCAGGCGATATGATGGTTTACTTTTACACTGTGATCTGTAGGCTTTAGCTTCTATCTTTAGGCCTGGAAGGACTACTTTGAGATCACTGTGTGGGAGGTACTCAGTGATTCCCATGGGGAGAACATTGACAGTCTGACATCATGTATTACAGACTACTCTGGAACCAAGGAGGAGCTGAAGGCCGTGCAGAAGGAGAAACATCAGGCAGGCGAAGGAAGGATTTAAAAAGAAGATGGGGGAACAGGTGCAGCAGAGCGACATCACCGGAGTCAGCAGAGGTCTGAAAACCGTCTCAGTACACAAACAACCAGACTCCCAGGCCAGAGGCGACCAGAAGTGGGTGAATGATTTGAATCTGTTCTTTAATAGATGTGATCGGTCGCTGCAGTTTGCCTACTAGCCTGGCATTGGGGTGGACGACGCCATCATCTTCCTCCTGCATAGAGCTCTTTCTCACCTGGAGAAGCCAGGAAGCTCTGTGAGAATCATGTTCTTCGACTTCTCCAGCGCCTTTAACACCATACAGCCTGTGCTTCTGAGGGACAAACTGGAGCACATAGGAGTGGCTTATCACTTCACATCCTGGATCCTGGACTACCTCACGGACCAGCCGTATTGTGTATCGGACTTGGTTGTCTGTAGTACAGGGACCTTGCAGGGGATGGTGCTGGCACCGTTCCTCCTCACCCTCTACACTGCAGACTTGTCATAGAACACCCCACCTGTCGTCTGCATAAGTTCTCCAATGACTCTGCCATAGTTGGCCTCATCACAGATGGGGACGACAGGGAGTACAGAGAACTAAACCAGGACTTTGTGGACTGGTGTCTGAGGAACCACCTTCAGATCAACGTGGGGAAAACCAAAGAACTGGTGGTGGATTTCCGCAGGCAGACTCCTGCTCCCAACACCGGTGAACATCCTGGAAAAGGACATTGAGATGGTGACAGGGTAATCTCAGGGTTTCCCACCTGGGTGTTCATCTGAACAATAAACTGGACTGGACCGATCACATAACAGCAGTGTACAGAAAAGGCCAAAGCAGATTCTACCTGCTGAGGCAGCTCAGGTCTTTTGGAGTGCAGGGGGCACTCCTGAGGACCTTCTTTGACACTGTGGTGGCATCAGCCATGTTTTACAGAGTGGTCTGTCCTGGGATGCTCTCTGGACTCTGTGCAGGTGGTGGGAGAAAGGAGGATGACAGCCAAGCTGTCATCTCTGAGGACTAACGACTCCCACCCCCTGCAGGAAGAGATAAAAGCTCTGGAGAGCTCCTTCAACGATAGACTGATTCACCCGAAGTGTGTGAAGGAACGCTATCGCAGGTTTTTCCTGCCTGCTGCTGTCAGGATACACAACCAGCACTGCTCACAATAAACTGCACCATATTACTTTACACAGTACAAGTCACCCAACAACATTCATTCATTAACATTTTTTTACACTGCTTATCTTATCTTATCTTATCTTATCTTATCTTATCTTATCTTATCTTATCTTTACCTCTCTATCTGGCTGCGGAGTCAGTTTGAAGTCCTATGCATAATAAAGACCCTCCTTTCTGCTTCTCTCTGAAATCAATTTTTGTTTTTCATAAATTTCATCATATTTATTCAGGGAGCGCAGTTTGACAGTGTGAAGTCAATGCTATGTCCAACAGCTAGATGGAACTTCACAAAGGGGTGAAAGGCCAAATATTAAGAACGCTTAGGGAAATAGAGAACCTCAAATCAAAATAAAATATTTGAGGGGATTTGCAGTTCCAAAATAGGGCACATACTCTGCCAACTAGAGTTACTAAAAAATACTGAAATAACCATGCATGGAGTGTCAAAAAGCCCTAATTACCTGATCCTATCTATGAAAAAGGTGAAGGTTTAAGTATTTCTTTTTTTACTTGAAGTAGTAAAAGGTTGATCTCTCTGGATCTAATTTCATTTGACAGGGTAATCTCAGGGTTTCCCATGCATCCACAGACATTTGAACTCCCATAGCTGATAGATGATCAGTTAATTGAAAATGTTCTACTTTAGCTCCACTGCAGCCACCTCTCTGTGTGTTGTCACCACTCTGTGGGCTCGCTCAGTGTCCTGCTCACAGCACTATCTGATTGTATACACAACATAAATAATAGTCAGTCAACACTTAAGGCTGCTGTGCCCAGGGCCCCAGCCTTGCAGCAATTTTTTTCCCAGAGGCCACTTGCAGTATCACAGCAAAGAAATCCCCTATGGCCCAAAAAGCATAGACCACCATTGTAAAAGACGTGTGTAAAACTGTTAACAGCACACCTCAAACCTCAAACAATTTCAGTTTTCTGTTTTCTCTCTATTCTGAATTTTTGAGCCATGGTGATTTTATATTTATAAAACTTCCCTGAAGCCAAGAAAAGTGATTTTAAAATCTGTCACAATGTCAAGTCTATGAGCTGAGTGGGAACTTGTGGGCGGGGCCAGTGGGAGAGACACTACAGCACATGTTCAGTGAGCCACATATCGCAGAAGTAAACCTGGATGCTAGAAATTGTTTTGACATTTGCACAAGGCGAGCCAATCCGCTGGAATGAATAGGTGCCAACTTGCTGTCCGGTATCTCGTTTGACCACCTTTGCCCACTGGGCCCAGTCCAGTGGCATCTTGCATTTTTGCAGTGCAACACTGTGCCAGTCCATCATCCCACCATGCCTGTAGTCGCCCACAATCGTCCCGCTGCCCAAAAAGACCACCATCAGCAGCCTCAATGACTACCGACCAGTTGTTCTGACAACTGTTACAATGACGTGCTTTGAGAAACTGGTCCGACGTCACATCATGTCCTGCCTCCCACCCACATTTGATGCACTTAAATTTGTATACAGAGCGAACGATCGACAGAGGACGCCATTGTCACAACGTTGCTTTTCTTCGACTTTAGCTCTGCCTTTAACACAATACTCCAGGACAAACTGACAGTAAAGTTACTGGACATTGGACTTCCTTTCACCACCTCCTGCTGGATCAGAAACTTTCTTTCTGACCGTGTACAGAGAGTCAGTGTGGGTCCCCATCTTTCCACAGCTCTCAGCCTCAACAGTGGCTCTCCACAGGGCTGAGTGCTGAGCCCTCTTCTCTATACTCTATACACCCATGACTGTGTCAGCACCCACCCAGACAATGCCATTATTAAGTTCACTGACAACATTACCGTGGTGGGGCTTATCTCTGGAAGTGACGAGACAGCATACAGGGATGAGGTCCAATAGCTCATGGGGTGGTGTGCAGACAACAACTTGTTTCTCAATACCTCAAAAACCAAGGAACTAACGGTTGACGTCAGGAGGAGGAAGCCTGACCTGTAGCCCATCTGCATCAATGGGGAGGGTGTGGAGAGGGTGCCCAGCTTCAAGTTCCTGGGTGTGTACATGGACGCAGACCTCCAATGGAGCACTAACACCTCGGCAGTCATGAGGAAGGCCCAGCAGCGGCTCCATTTCCTAAGGATCCTCTGGAGGATCAACCCGAGGAGGGAGCTGCAGACTATGTTCTACCGCCGCTCCATTAAGAGTGTGCTGACATACTGCATCTCTGTGGGGTTCTCCAGCTGCACCATGGTCCACAAGATGGCACTACAAAGGGTCATTAACACCACCCAGAAAATCATTGGCCACCCTCTCCCCTCCCTGGAAGACCTCTACAGTACCCGCTGTCTCAAGAGGGCACGTAGCATCCTGAGAAACTGCTCTCTTGCCCTCTGGCAGGAGATTCAGGGCACTTAAGTCACAGACAAATAGACTCAGGGATAACTGTTATAACAGGGCAATAGCACTCATCAATACAAACCTCATCTGATTAGCTGCTTTTTTTTCAACAATGGGTGGGCCTTGTGCAATGAACAGTAATCTATTTATTACCTGCACTTTTATCATACTTGACTGCGTACTTTGTATATATTTTTCTTTTTTATCGTTGATACTGCATGCCTTCTGTTGCACCAACATGGTTATGCTTTATGGGCATAGAACATAGAGGTAAGACCTGTTCCCTTGGAGTCATACAGCAGTGGCAAAAGTAAAGAGCTGCCTAATCTTTATGGTTGCTGGAGCTGACAAACTCAGCTAAGCTAAGCTAAGCTAAGCTATTGATGTTGACCCCAGTTCTTTGTATCTCATCAAAACTCTCAAACATACTGTAAATGCTAACACAAACCTTCTGTCTTTATTTTCAGTGCAGTTCTAACCAGGGCAAACAGTGTGGCGTTGAAGGTGACTGTTCCATCACTGTTAAGAGGCATGTTCATGGAGACCAACCTCTGTAGAAACAAACACATGTAAGATAAGGTTGAAATGTAAATCATATCTAGTTTTATAAATGACTTACAAACAAAAAGAATGCTAAAAATGTTGCATTTTGTATATGCATTTTCATATTTTCAGTTTCACATCATTTTCTCTTTTCAGTTTTTATGAGATATTCCACACCCTTTTTCGATCAAAATTTTAATGACCAGTATAAACAGGGGGAATGAAACAAAATGCAAACAGCAAAACATGTCAATGTTTACATGGGCACCTTGGGAAGACAAACTTGAAATATAACGTGATGCATTTTTTCAATATTTTAAGCAAGATTACTTTTTTTTTTAATTTCAATGTATTATAATTTTACAACAACAAAATAGGAAAAGGACCTGAAATAAAAGTTTGGGCACCCTGCATGGCCAGTGCTTAGTGGCACCCCATCCCAAAAGTACTTAGTATCTGTACTTTTCATAACCAGCTAAGAGTCTTTCGATTCTTGTTTGGGGGATTTTCACCCATTCTTCCTGCAAAAAGCTTCTGGTTCTGTGAGATTCTTGTGCTGTCTTGTATGCACTGCTCTTTTGAGGTTTATCCACAGATTTTCCACTGATTAGAAAATGTTATGCTGCGTTGTATCTTTGCATGTGTTGTGTAAAGTTACCCTCCTTGAACTGACTAATCTATGTAGTATTTTGTCACTAGAAACAACAGACATGGCATCTGTAAGGTGAGTTTTTTTTATAATGTACATGTACATTTTAGTAAATTTGTGAAGTATATTTAATATAGCAACTTTCACATATCAAGGTCAAAAAGTGCTTCACTGGAATGACAATATTGAGTCAGGAGATAAGCATACTGTTCTAGCCTTACTTAGAAAGCTAATACTGAACTTGCAGATACTGATATAAACTAGTAGTTGTAGTACTGTTCAGCAGTTAGTGCTGAATTATGTCTCTTGTTTTTCCTTTCCATTGGAGGATACATTGGAGGCCACTGTCTTACTTCATAGCAGACTAGATTAAGAATGGGTGAAGACAAATGCATATCTTTGCAGTCAAGGTGGATTTGCTTCAGGTACTGAATATGGTAGAGAATATGTTGGCACTTGCTCAGCAGTAAGCAAAGACTTGATATCAGCTAAAGTCTTAGAATACAACTCAAAGCAATAATCCCAGGTTCAAACCCTTTCTCGGCCAACAGAAGGAAGCAGCACAACTGTACCAGATTAAAGCCACCAGCTGCAATAATCAAGTTTCAGGCTTCACAAAGCTGTGCAAAGTCACCTCAGCTAGTTTGATTCTGACTAGCAAAAGAATGGTTACCAATCACAGACTTGCTCCACTATTTCAATGTGTGCAGTATTTCAGTAACAGTACACTCAAAATTCCTGCCATTTGCTCTTCCTTTATTGTACTATAATGCAACTTGATTTGTATGTTCAAATCTTAGAATTATGTTGTTTGTCCCAAGAGCATGGCGTAGGGCAGGGGGTGTCCTCATTCCTAGGGAGAAGAAGTCCGTGGAACTTAGCCAGTTCCGGACAATTTCTCTCTTGAATGTGGAGGAGAAGATTTTCTTTAGTGTAGAAGTGCAGAGATTGGCTAGCTACTTAGAAAGGAATAGCTTAATAGATACTATGGTGCAGAGGGCTGGAACACCAGGTTTTGCAGAGTGTTTAGAGCATATTAGCATGAGCTCTCACCAGATTCAGGCAAGATGAAGATCAAGCCTAGTAAGTCTAGAAGCATCTCAACACGTGGAGAGAAGTTAAGTGATAGGAAGTTTGTCATAGATGATGAGGAAATCCCAACAATTAGGGAAAAGTCAGTGAAGAGCTTAGGTAGGTGGTACAATGTGGAGTTGAATGATGAGGAACAGGTGGTGAAATTTAGAAAGGGTGTGGCTAAAGGGTTGGACAAGATAGATAAATCTGAACTCCCAAGAAAGTTGAAGTTGTGGTGTTTGCAGTTTGGGTTATATCCTAGGTTAATGTGGCCACTGTCAGTTCATGAAATTCCAATATCCCTTGTGGAGAGAATAGAAAAGTTGGTTTGCTCCAGTATTAGGAAGTGGTTGGGCACTCCTAGGTGTCTAAGTAGTGTGGCATTGTATGGAAAAGGGATCCGTCAGCTGCCAGTATCCAATGTTCAGTTTGGCTGGGGCTTGGCTCATGCAAAGCAATGTGGAATAAAGTAGGTCCCAAAGATAAAAGAAAGCTGGTTGTAAAAACAGATATGTAGACAGGAGGAGATATTAAGGGGTGCAAAGGTAGTGGCCCTGGCTAAGCAGGGACAGTGGTTGAATTGGGAAAGTGTAGAGAAGAGGAAGGTTAGATAGAGGGACCTGTGGAACATGGAGGAGAGCCGTATTAGATTCCTGGTAGGGGCTACACACAATGTGTTACCAACACCCCAGAACCTAAAACTGGGGGTAAATGTGGACCCACCGTGCCCATTGTGATCAGGTACCGCAAACGTAAAGCATATTTTGTCAGGCTGTAAAGATAGCTTGTCACAAGGCTGGTATACATGGTGACATAACCAGGTGTTGAAAAGCTTAGCTTCAGGCATCGAAGAAAAACAAAGACAGGCACATTCAGAAGGTTTTAAGTACAGGTGTTTAGCAATTCAGTTTGTCCGTGAGGGGGAGAAATACAGAAGTGATAAGTTAGTAAGGAGACAAGGGTGTGGCCGCTTAGAAGCTGCTTGTGACTGGGAAATACAAGTAGATTTAGGGGGAAAGCTTATTGTTCCTTGGGACCTAGTTTGTACCAATCGGAGGCCTGACATAGTGATAGTGGTTTGTTGAAGGTGGCAGTGCTGTCTGGGCTGAGAAAGCCATTGTTGTAAATAGGTTAGGTCAAGGAGTTGTGGGTCGGTGCGAGGAGCAGTGAGAGCTGGCATTAAGGGAGTGTCTCTGGGATGCCAGAGATCACTGTCTAGCCTCCTGGAGATGTCATGGGACCAACTAGACGAAACACTGGTGAAAGGAGGTTCCCACCTGATGACCCTAAAGATGTGTTAGTTTTCACTGCTCACTGGTCTGTATAGTTAAGCCTTGCCATTATAGCTTATCATAGGGCTTAGGAGGTCCTTCACTGAGCGCTGATCCTTTCTGTGGAGCACAAATTTCTTGTGTATATTTGAACGTTAGAACTATGAAAACAATTGAAGACATTGTCTTTCTTAAAATGGATCATAATCTGTCCCACTTTAAAACACAAAGGCCTGCCTATGTTGTGATTTTATTCTGCCTTATGGAAACCTGAATTGTGTTGAAGTTACAATTTATTGTAAACAACTGAACTGGTAGAACCACATAGAGGCTTCTTCCTAACTTGTCATCATCTAACTAAAGAGCAAAGTACATGATTGCATTAGGATTGCCATGTGACACCCGAAATAAGGCTAAACATTTTTCCTCACCTTGCAGGCGACACGATGAGGACAAAACTTGCCAAAACCCAGAGGAGGAGGTATTCTTCGTAGGAGTGTCACCACATCAAGATGCTTAATACGCCCCCTGTAAGAAAAAATACAACATTTTAAATTTTAACCATGTGACCAATTGGGGGTCATATTTCTTGAGAAATATTTGCTCATCATTTTCAGATATTGGGCCAGGTTTCATGTTTCCAGTTCATTACAGCTCACAGCAATATGAGCGGTGGCATAGGATGACAAATAATTTATATAGCTACAAGTGGCAACCCTGAGTTCAAGCCCTGTCTCAGCCAACACAAGGAATTGCCAAAATTCAATGCCAAGGTGTGTCTTTACTGATGTTGGGATTCACTGGACCACAGATGATTTGTCATTTCTACAGATCTAACCTGGACATGTGAAGGTTTTTCCTCTGGGCTTTGCCATCTGAAATGTTGGCAGAGATTGTGTGTTTTCTGTTTAGCAAACAAAGGACAGCACTCATCTCCACAGAATCATTGTCACACCTCTAAGTGAAGGACCAGTTTTCAAACTTGACTGGACACTACTGCCACAGTGACGTGTGACGCTGTGATGTCACAAGCCAGCTTAAGGAGAGCTCAGTTTCTGCTCTCCACTCTTGCTCCTCTTTCTCCTGAGCTGCTGATGGGCTCTCTGATCCTAAACCTCTGAAGAGGTAGGATGTAGGCAGGAGGACCTGCCACAACCTTCCCCCATTTTCTTATCTCTGCGTGCCCACAGCAGGAGCTGCAGTTTTGCTCCAAATGTGGCCTGCTCCCAGCAGGCACTGAACCTGGCAACCAGACAAGTTAGTGTGCCAAACACAAGGTTTGCATCTACCTTACCGAGTTAGCACCAGACTTCTAACTCTACAAAGACACCGAGCGGCCAGTCTCCTTGGATCTATGCCTTTGGAACAAGGGCACAGCAAAGGCTACATCTGGAACCACAGTTCTTTCCGGCCTTCCACTACTGACTAACAAAAGCAGCACGCCGCAGCATCTCTTTTTCCCTCCACCCATTCAAGGATTGGTAATGTAACAACTGGGCACAGCACTATCACAGCTGTACAGGCTAAGCAAGACTGTTTAACTTTGTCGATTGTGATTAATGTTGTTCACTGAGTTATCATTGTGATTGTTTGCAGTTAGGTTATTGGCTAGTTGGCTTCACCAAAGCAAAGTGATGTTAGTTTGCTAATGCTTTTCACAGACAGTCTTGCATGCAACTAAACATCCTCTGTACAAACCAGACCCTTTTGCAACACATATTGCATAGACATATGCTTACAAATTGACTTTCAAGAGACCTACACCCAAAGAGAGGCCTCAAAGTTTCTGCTTCACCTCCTTTGTCCTTTTTCTGACTGACCACAAGGTCAGACTAACCCTTCCCTGGTCTGAAGCCATCGGCCATCTTGTAATTCTCCGTTGTCAGCCATTTTGTTTTGTAGGCCAAACTGCCCTTTGTTTAACACACACGCCTTTCCTCTCTCTCTCTCTCTCTCTCTCTCTCTCTCTCTCCCATTCACACACACACACACACACATCATATACACACCAATGCTTGTATACAGTTAGTGAGAATTTGTTTGTTTTGTTGCTTTGCTTTCTTTGTGAATAAATACACTTGGAATCATACCTGCTGTCTGTTTAATATTGCACAAGAGTAATTGGATAGTCAACCTCTGCTACATCAAGCCAAAATCCTTCAGCTTTTACTATTAATATGGTAAATTTGGTTATGGTTATTAAATTAATTATTAATCAAAATTCCAAATTAATAGTTTAGTGAACTTTATGAGACTGGCTATCATTTTCCCTTTTCGGGAATGTTGCCCCATGAGTTGATTTAATTTAGATGAAAATTAATTATTATTGTTAATGATGATTATTTATTTCCTATAGCCATTTTGATACTTTAATTGGAGGCCTGTTGCAAGGTCAGCTCCCAACAAATGCATGTTAAGGCTTAGATCACAACACCAACAAGGAACTGGCCACTGGAAGGATCAATGTATTTTCACCAACAGAAATGGGATTTTGTCCTGATGCGGGCTTATGAAGATGGGGTTGGTACCTGCACCGCAGCATAATATGCTGTGTGAGTGTGACCTGGTGCACCTGGTGTTCTTGCTGCCTTTATGTGCCCCATGTTGCCATTTGATGGTGTATTCATGATTCTGGGAAACAATGTGGCTTGTCGTGCTGTGAGGGCTAATGTGCTGACTCCTCCTCTGGTTACTCCTAAACCGGTGTCTGGATGAGAGTGGTCTGAGGTTTCCTGGGAAGTTACCAGTCTTTGCTGTGACAAACGCACATATTCATACTGAAGCTGTTCCAGACACACCCACTTGTGGGGAGAAAAGGAAGTCAGAGTATGTGGTTCCCATGCCTAATCCCCTGCCCTCTGTCCCACAGGAGGAATGGCTTAAAGGTTGACAGGTCAATCCGTCTCAGTCCAGTTTATTGGACAATATCCTTCCTGTAGGTAAGATAAAAAAATGTTTCTCATTTATATTATAGATTATATATTGTGCCAGGCAGTTACCCACTTTAAAATCTGGTTGCTTTCTTTGCTATGCTATGCTTTGCACTTATTTTCTGCAATGTTAACAGTCAAGGCTCTGACACAGTTAATTTCTATTTTTGGTATCTCACGTCTGGTTTATCTGTTTGTGCAGGTGTTGAAAGAACTGCAGCTGAACCATAACCATGTGTTAGCATGTTGAGCACAGAGTCAGGGGGTGCTAGAGCACTTCCATCAAAGTCGGTATGACTGCCAACTGAAGCATTGCCAATTTAGCCTTGGAAATCAGGTTTTGGCTTTTACTCTAATTGTTGGTTTGCCATTCCAAGCAAAATTTAAAGACCTATGCAGTGTACTGTACATTGCTCTTGTTATGGGGGTGGATAAGGGAGTAGATGTTAGAGTGCCAGATGATCCTGTGGTTGCATAATTTGGAGTTTCTTAGTTTACCTGAGTCTTAAGCAGTTGAACTTGAGATAATCAGGAAGTATCTTGTTCTGCTTGGTAACACACCATCATCAAAGCTAATACAGCACGATACTGATGGAGACAGTACACCAATTAAGCAGTGTTTCTGTAGGTATGCATCACATGGGCCTTATTTCAGAAAGTGACATTAGTGAAAACCCTGAGTATGTTAAGCCTGAAATGAGGAAAAACTCTGAGTTTTCTGTCTCACAAAGCCAGTTCAGCGTAACCCTGAGTCAGTGACTATGGCAACATATTCAGTGAAGCAAACCTGCCAATTGAAAGGTTTGCTTCATCTACGCCTGAGGTTGACCACCCGCTGAGCATGTAGCAGGACGGAGGGGGTGATTAGATCTCGTTTGGATGTTGTATCATTCCTGGAAGAGTGTCTATATAAAAGATACAGTTTCACATCATGCGCACATCATGTATCTTAACAATATTCTTCACCCAGACATATCATATATCACACATTTTGGATTTGCATTATCATTGGAGCAAATTTTATGCATCGCCCTTCCATTCTTCGGCAACGGAAGCTTTCTTTATAACATCAAAGATACTGAACACATCAGCAAGGCAACAGTTTGTAGGGCCATTAGAATAGTGATTCTGGCAGCAGTTTGCCTTTTTATAGCTAGTTAGAAAATTTTATTTGTTAATAACTACCGCATATTTTAACGGAACAAAATTCTTTTGATAACTTTACATCAGGTTCAGCTGCAAACTTTACATGCCAAGTTTCACGCTGATCGGACCAAACCCCAAGGAGGAGTTCGAAAAAGTATGTTTTCCAGTTTTTGCGATTTTGCGAAAAAAAATTATAGGCGGAAATGGGCGTGGCCCAGCCCCTGTGATTCAGTGTTATTCAGGGAATCTGGGGATATGAGGTTTTTGAATGTGCGACATACGGTGTGGGAGTTATAGCCCAAAACACGTTGAAAATGAGTAGGGGGCGCTGTTGAGCCATCTTGGCACATGAAAACACAAAAATCACATCAGACAACACAATTTGGGATGTCTGATGTGTGTGCCAAGTTGCGTGAGTTTTCGAGTGTCCCTTGCCCCTCAAAAACAACCTCGTGTTTTATGGCGAATAAGGTGGCGCCACAGTGACAGCGTTGGTTGATGCACGCCAAATTTGAAGCCGATCCGATGAATCATGTAGGAGGAGATAGAAAAAGTATGAGGAGTGCAAATCGCCCAATCTGGCGTCAAATTCAAAATGGCTGACTTCCTGTTGGGTGTAGCCAATGGGTCCAAGAGGGTTTTTTGTGCGTCTGGATGTGATACATATGTGTACCAATTTTCATGCATGTCGGTGAAACGTGCCGCAGGGGCTGATGTTTAAAGGGTGTGGCCAAGCCATTTGGCCACGCCCATCAACGAAATTCACATGACATTGTCAGGGCTGGACAATTAAAACACATGTGAAGTTTCAGGCAGATATGCCCAAGGACACTGAAGTTAAGGCCACTTTCCTACGTTTTGGCGAAGCATCGACTTCGCCGCCCTCTGGGCGCAACGCCGTTTGACGATACATCACAATCTTCATCATGTAGCATTAACAATGTGTTGAGGCCTTTCTGACCAAATTTGAGTTGGATATGCTGAACGTGCTCAGAGCTGCACCTCAAAGTGTAAAAAATCACTTTTCCTGTCGCCAGCAGGGGGCGCTTTGAGAACAGGGGAATTTTTTGATGTAGGCGTGTTCAGGGCGGGACTACGATCATACCCAGCAAGTTTTGTGCCGATTGGACCTTTCACGCCCAAGTAATAGCAATTCTGGGTTTTTGGGTTTTTTTTTTTGAGACATCAAACTTCGCCGCCACCTGACGGCCAAACCGTTTAACGAGGGAAAGATCTTTTAATAACTTTTGATCATCATGTGGTCTAGTTGCAGCACGGCAAATTTGAAGCCGATCCAATGAACCGTCTAGGAGGAGATAGCTCTGAGAGAATTCTTGGAAATCGCCAAAATCGGTAAAAAAATGAATATTCAAATCAAAATAGCCGGCTTCCTGTTGGTTTTAGAAAAAAGTCCAACTGTGCATTTTCGTGCGTCTTGGGATGATACACGACCTCCCCGAATTTCGTGGAATTTGGTCAAACGGGCTGCCGGTGGGAGCCGATTGAAATTTTCTAGGGGGCGCCATTTCGCCATTTTGCAATGGGCATCGTTTAAATTTTGCGTACACATAAATGTCCCCTAGACGAATGTGCACGACAAATTTGGTGAGTTTTTGAATATGTTAAAGCCCCCAAAAATGCGATCAAGCGAAAAAAAAAAAAAAAAAAAATAATAATCCTAAGGAAAACAATAGGGTCCTCGCACGGTTCGTGCTCGGGCCCTAATTAAAGCTGCAAGCAGCGTTGAACGGGCCCTCGCACCCCACGCAACTCGGGGCCTGGCGCGGCCGCCACCGTGTCGCCAGAGGTCGACCGTTAGACGAGTCGCTGAATGTTCGCCTCCTTCGGACAGTGTAAGAACCAATGCGTTGCGACTTCCCGTCTCCACTGGGTGGCGCTATGACTCTGACTCCTGAGCGTCATGTGGGTGTGTTCATGCCAGGACTATTATCATACATGTGAAGTTTGGAGCAGATTCGACCATTAGATCCCATGTTATAGCAATATCGTGTTTCATGGTGAGACATCAAGTGTCGACGCCATGTCACAGCCACACCGTTCCATGCTGAGCAATTCTCTTAATATGTTTTGATCACACACTTGTGTAGATGGTACACACCAGTTTTGGAGTTAATTGATTCATTTCTGGAGGAGGAGATCATTAAAATACAACACGTGGAAAACGCCAAAAATGACTGTAAATTTCAAAATGGCCGACTTCCTGTCGGGTGTGGCCTATATGTGCAAGAGGCTTTTTTGTGCGTCTGGACACGATACATGTGCATACTGATTTTCGTGCACGTCGGTGAAAGTTGTTATGGGGGACGCTGCACTTTAAGGGGCGTGGCCAAGCCATACGGCCACGCTTATTGATGAAAGTCATACTATACATTCAGGTCTGGACTGTTAACAAACATGTGAAGTTTGGTGAAGAATGGACAATGTATGCCAAAGTTATACTAATTTCGTGTTTTATGGCGAGACATCAAACTTCGCCGCCACCTGACAGCCAAAGCGTTTAACATAGGGAAAATCGTATGATAACTTTTGATCATCAAGTGGTCTAGTTGATGCACGCCAAATTTGAAGCCGATCCGATGAATCATGTAGGAGGAGATAGAAAAAGTATGAGGAGTGCAAATCGCCCAATCTGGCGTCAAATTCAAAATGGCTGACTTCCTGTTGGGTGTAGCCAATGGGTCCAAGAGGGTTTTTTGTGCGTCTGGATGTGATACATATGTGTACCAATTTTCATGCATGTCGGTGAAACGTGCCGCAGGGGCTGATGTTTAAAGGGTGTGAAGTACATGTGAAGTTTGGAGCAGATTCGACCATTAGATCCCATGTTATAGCAATATCGTGTTTCATGGTGAGACATCAAGTGTCGACGCCATGTCACAGCCACACCGTTCCATGCTGAGCAATTCTCTTAATATGTTTTGATCACACACTTGTGTAGATGGTACACACCAGTTTTGGAGTTAATTGATTCATTTCTGGAGGAGGAGATCATTAAAATACAACACGTGGAAAACACCAAAAATGACCGCAAAATTCAAAATGGCTGACTTCCTGTTGGGTTTGGCCTATGTGTTCAAGAGACTTTTTTGTGCGTCTGCGGATGATACATGTGCACACCTATTTTCGTGCATATCGGCGAAACTTGCTATGGGGGATGCTGCACTTTAAGGGGTGTGGCCAAGCCATACGACCACACTCATCCACAAAACTCATACCATATGTTCAGGCCTGGACTGTTAACAACCATGTGAAATTTCAGTAAGATTGGACCAAGTATAATAAAGTTAATGCCAATCAAAGTTTAAAATATGTCATTTCCTGTCGCCACTAGGGGGCGTTATGACTATCACAGAACTTTGTCATGTAGACGTGTTCAGTGTGGGACTATTATGAATCATGTGAAGTTTGGTGAAGATTGGACAATGTGTCCCAAAATTATAGCAATTTCGTGTTTCATGGCGAGACATCAAACTTCGCCGCCACCTGACGGCCAAACCGTTTAACTGTGGAAAAATCTTTTAATAACTTTTGATCACAACCTTGTCTAGATCACACACAGTGATTTTGAAGTCATTCTGATTAATCCTGTAGGAGGAGTTCGTTAAAATACAACGTGGAAAACGCCAAAAATAGCATCAAAATTCAAAATGGCCGACTTCCTGTTGGGTATGGCCAGTGGGTCCAAGAGACTTTTTTGTGCGTCTCGGTGTGATACATGCGTGTACCAATTTTCGTGCATGTCGGTGACACGTGCGGCAGGGGCTGATGTTTAAAGGGCGTGGTCAAGTCATTTGGCCACGCCCATCAACGAAACTCATATCACATGTTCAAGCCTGGACTGTTAACACACATGTGAAGTTTCAGGCAGATATGACCAAGGACACAGAAGTTAATGTCATTAAAGCCATTTTCAACGCGTTTTGGCGAATTTTCGACTTCGCCGCCCTCTGGGCGGAACACCGTTTGACGCCTAGTCACAATCTTCATAACGTAGCATTACCAACGTCTTGAGGTCTGTCTGACCAAATTTGAGTTGCATATGGTGAACGTGGTCAGAGCTGCACGTCAAAGTCTAAAAACATCGCTTTTCCTGTCGCCAGCAGGGGGCGCTAGGGTAATTACAAAATTTCTGCATGTAGACGTGTTCAGGGCGGGAATATTATGAATCATGTGAAGTTTGGTGCAGATCGGACGATTAATGCCAAAGTTATAGCAATTTCGTTTTTCATGGCGAGACAAACTTCAAACTTCAAACTTTGCCGCCAAAAAGCCGATTCCGTGTTCAACGGGTAGCGGATCTTTGAATAACTTTTGATCACAAACTTATCTAGTTGGTACACGGCGATTTTGAAGCCGTTTTGATTAATCGTGTAGGAGGAGTTCGTCAAAATATGACACGTGGTAAAACGCCAAAAATGGCCGCTAAATTCAAAATAGCCAACTTCCTGTTGGGCGTGGCCTATGGCTCCAAGAGACTTTTTTGTGCGGCTCGGCATGATCTACATGTGTACCGATTTTCGTGCAGATCCGTGAAAATTGATGAGGAGGGCGCTGTTTATAAGGAGATTGCTCTTTAATGGGCGTGGCCTAGCCATTTTGACCCGTCCATTGCCGCGAACCCTAAAATACGTAAATTTACACCGCCACTGATGCGACCGCCAAATTTCAGGAGTTTTTGAGCATGTTAAAACCTCCAAATAAGCGATTTACTTTTGTCGTAATAATAATAATAATTCCTTCAATTTCAATAGGGTCCTCGCACGGTACGTGCTCGGGCCCTAATAATAATAATAATAATTAAAGCTGCAAGCAGCATTGAACGGGCCCTCGCACCTTCACGCAACTCGAGGGTGCTGGCAGGACGCCGGCTCATGCCGCCCTTCATTCCTGTCCACGGCAGATCCCTTACGCAGGACGTCATATCCCTCAAATCATATGAAGACATGTAATTTTGCCAGTAGGTGGCGCTGTACTAATAACCAAGTATTGGCATATAGATGTATTCAGGGCAGGATTGTCATCAATCCTGTGAAGTTTGCGGAAGATTGGAACATGTATGGTGAAGTTGCAAACCAGTTACAAGCAAATTCAAATTGGCCGACTTCCTGTTGGGTTTGGCACATGGCTGCAAGAGGCTTTTTTATACGTCTTTCAGTGATGCATGTGCGTACCAAGTTTCATAGATGTAGGTCAAACCAGCTTCGGGGGCTGTTTCGTAGAAAATTTGTAGGGGGCGCTGTTGAGCCATGTTGGCATATCAGAGCCGAAAAATCACATCAGAAAATGCATATTGGATCCTGTCATATGTGTGTCAAGTTTCATGACATTACAAGCATCCCTTACCCGTCAAAAACAACTTCGTGTTTTATGGCGAATAAGGCGTTGCCACGGTGACCAAACATCACCAAGCTTTACAGCTGGCCTCAGGAGTGACTCCACATCATGCTCGCCAAATTTCATGCGAATCGATGAATTTTATGTCACTTGATTTTTCTCTGATTATAGCGCCCCCTATTGGCTAATTTCTGCCAAATTGGGCTAGGATCGTCTGGATGACGTCTGAAAGAAGTGAATTGAGTTTGACATTGATATCTTTTACTTTGACAAAAATATGCAAAGGTATGTGTTTTTTAGCTAGCAGAAAAAAACTGTTTATTTTTAGCTAGCCTAATTTTTGGAGTAGCAAAATTCTTTTGATAACTTTTGGTCAGGCCAGTCTGGAGATTGCATGTGCAAAGTTTTGTGAAGATGGAGATTAAACGCTAGGAGGAGTTCGAAAAAGTAGGTTTTTGATGTATAGTAAATTACAAAGAGAAATTTGCAGTGGGAGTGGGCGTGGCCTATGTCAGAAGATGCGACACTATTTAGGGAACACGTGGATATAAAATTTATGAAGATGTGATTTAAAATGTGGAAGTTACAGGCCAAAATGCGTTTGTATCTCTTATAGCGCCACCTAGTGGAGAAGACGCACAATTTTTGCTATGGTTGGTCTGTATGCTATTCTCTATATACCCTGTGAATTTCACAGCCCTCAGCATAATACTTGGGCTGAAATAAATGTTTGTTTTTTATCTTGTAATAAGCCACGCCCACTTTTACCAGTCGTGACTACCTTCAAGATATGGCGTCAGGACAGGCCCAGCATAATACTCACCAAATTTCATAAATATCGGTGCAGCCATTTACCAGATATAAATTTCCCATATTTGCAGCGCCCCCTAGTGGCCAAAATTAGCTAAATTTGGTTCATTCTCTCACAGGCACATATCAAGCAAGGATCTCAGATTTGGTGTTGTTAGCATTTATTTTGACCGAAATATGCCACCGTTCGCCTTTTTATAGCTAGCTAGAAAAATTTATTCATTAATAATTTGAGCATATTATGACCAATCAAAATTCCTTTGATAACTTTAGATCAGGTCCAGCCGAAGACTGTACTTGCCAAGTTTCACGCTGAACGGACAAAACCCTAAGGAGGAGTTCGAAAAAGTAGGTTGTCCAGTTTTTGCGATGTTGTGAAAAACATGATAGGCAGAAATGGGAGTGGCCCTGCCCAGGTGATTCAGCACTATTCAGGGAATCTGTGGATATGAGGTTTTTGAATGTGTGACATATGGTCTGGGAGTTATAGCCCAAAACACGTTGAAAATGAGTAGGGGGCGCTGTTGAGCCATCTTGGCACATGAAAACACAAAAATCACATCAGACAACACAATTTGGGATGTCTGATGTGTGTGCCAAGTTGCGTGAGTTTTCGAGTGTCCCTTGCCCCTCAAAAACAACCTCGTGTTTTATGGCGAATAAGGTGGCGCCACAGTGACAGCGTTGGACGAAACCTCAAAGGCTTCTGCTTTGACCATCAACAAGGTCTTGGGAGTATGTATTTGCAAAATTGAGGTGGTTCGGGGGAACCTGGTAGAAGAGGGACATGAAAGAATGAAAAAAGTAACCTTCTGCCGCCAGTAGGTGGCGCTATGATGCTGATTCAAAATTTCTGTATAGATGTTTTCAGGGCTGGACAGTTATCATATGTGTGAAGTTTTGGAAAGATATGTCCACGTAGAGTCAAGTTACAGCTACTTTGGTCATCATGGCGAAACATCAAAGTTGGCCGCCACGCCAAGGTCACGCCCTTTGACGAAAATTCACAGTTTTCCATAGAAAGCATCATCAAGGCCTTATGGATAATTTCACCAAGTATGAGGTTGATGTGTTCAACTTTGGAGGAGATGTGCTTCAAAGTGTAAAACATGACATTTTCTACTGCCAGTAGGGGGCGCTATATTAATCACAAATTATTGACATGTAGATCTCTTCAGAGCAGGACTGTCATCAATCCTGTGAAGTTTGGGGAAGATTGGAGCATGTATGTTGGAGTAATAAACTACTTCCTGCGTTATAATACTACTTCCTGTTTGTAACGAAGTTTGAGGTCCCGGCACGGTCAGACGGTGTGACGAAAACACAAGCTTTTGATAACTTTTCGTCTTCAGTTTATGTTGGTGGGACAGACCGAGTTTGAAGGCGATCGGACAAAATCTCTAGGAGGAGTTCGTTCATTTATGACCCCTGCAAATGGCCAAAAATACATGAAACTTCCACATTCAATTCAAAATGGCCGACTTCCTGTTGAGTTTAGGGCATGGGCCCAAGAGGCTTTTTTGTCCGTCTCGGCGTGCTACATATGTGTACCAAAATTCGTACGCTTCGGACAAAGTTAAAGCAGGGGGCTTTGATTTTGAAAACTGTTAGGGGGCGCCGTTGAGCCATTTTGTCACGCCCCTTTGTAATGACCATAAAATATCGAATTTTTCACCAGACGTGACGAGTGTGCAAAATTCTGGGACTTTTTGAGTACGTTCAGGCCCTCAAAAATGCGATCATAGGATAAAAAAAAAAATAATTAAAGCTGCAAGCAGCGTTGAACGGGCCCTCGCACCCCACGCAACTCGGGGCCTGGCGCGGCCGCCACCGTGTCGCCAGAGGTCGACCGGCAGACGAGGCGCTGAATGTTCGCCTCCTTCGGACAGTGTAGGAACCAATGCGTTGCGACTTCCCGTCTCCACTGGGTGGCGCTATGACTCTGACTCCTGAGCGTCATGTGGGTGTGTTCATGCCAGGACTATTATCATACATGTGAAGTTTGGAGCAGATTCGACCATTAGATCCCATGTTATAGCAATATCGTGTTTCATGGTGAGACGTCAAGTGTCGAAGCCATGTCACAGCCACACCGTTCCATGCTGAGCAATTCTCTTAATGTGTTTTGATCACACACTTGTGTAGATGGTACACACCAGTTTTGGAGTTAATTGATTCATTTCTGGAGGAGGAGATCATTAAAATACAACACGTGGAAAACGCCAAAAATGACTGTAAATTTCAAAATGGCCGACTTCCTGTCGGGTGTGGCCTATCCGTGCAAGAGGCTTTTTTGTGCGTGTGGATGTTATACATGTGTCTACCAAGTTTCGTGCATATCAGTGAGACGTCCTATGGTGGTTATTTGTGTGAATGGGCGTGGCCAATCCATTTAGCCACGCCTATTAACGAAATTCATAACATATGTTCTGGGTTGGACTGTCAATATACCTGTGAAGTTTCACACAGATCTGACCAAGTACAGTGAAGTTATTGCCACTTCCTGTTTCATGGCGAGACGTCAAAATTCAACCTCCCACAACTGGCGTGCCCTTTAGATTCTGCGAGACCTTTTAATAACTTTTGATCAGGAAGTGTTCTAGATGGTAATCGGTAATTTTGAAGCCGTTCTGATGAATTCTGTAGGAGGAGTTCGTTAAAATACGATGCGTGCGCGACACCAAAAATGACCATGACATTCAAAATGGCCGACTTCCTCTTGAATTTAGCCTAGAGGTCCAAGAGACTTTTTTGTTTGTCTGGGGGTGATGGAGATGTGTACCAATTTTTGTGCATATCGGTGAGACGTCCTATGGAAGTAATTCATATGAATGGGCGTGGCCAAGCCATATGGCCACGCCCATTGACGAAATTCATATCACATATTCAGGGCTGGACTGTTGACACACATATGAAGTTTCAGGTGGATATCATCAAAAACACCAAAGTTAAGGCCATTTTTATGCATTTTGGCGAAGGGTCGACTTCGCCGCCCTCCGGATGGAACGCCGTTTGACGACAGTCAAAATTCTTCATCATGGAGCATTACCAACATGTTAAGGCCTTTCTGACCAAATTTGAGTTGAATATGGTAAATGTGGTCAGAGCAGCACCTCAAAGTGTAAAACATGGTATTTCCTGTTGCCAGCAGGGGGCGCTATGACAATTACTGAATTTTTTGATGTAGATGTGTTCAGGGCGGGACTATTATCCATCATGTGAAGTTTGGTGCAGATAGGATCATCTACACCAAAGTTGTAGTAGTTGTAGTATAATTTCGTGTTTTTTGGTGAGATATCCAAATTGACCCTTCCGCAGCGACCGCGCCCTTCGACGTGACGAAGATCTTTTAATAATAAATTGATCCCACTGTAGTCGAGCACGCACAGGTAAATTTTTAAGTCAATCCGATAAAATCTGTAGGACGAGTTCGCTCAAGTACAACGTGTGGAAATGGCCAAAAATGACCTTATTTTGAAAAAACAATTCAAAATGGCCGACTTCCTGTTTGGTTTAGGGTGTCGCTCCAAGAGGCTTTTTTGTGCGTCCCGGGATGATACATATGTGTACCAAATTTCATACGCCTAGGGCAAAGTTAAAGCAGGGGGCTTCGATTTTGAAAACTGTTAGGGGGCGCCATTGAGCCATTTTGCCACGCCCCTTTGTAACGACCATAAAATATCGAAATTTTCACCAGACGTGACGAGTGTGCAAATTTTCCTGACTTTTTGGGCATGTTCAGGCCCTCAAAAATGCGATCAAAGGTTTAAAAGAAAAATAATAAGAATAATTTTTATGATTTCAATAGGGCTCTCGCACGGTTCGTGCTCGGGCCCTAATAATAATAATAATAATAATTAAAGCTGCAAGCAGCGTTGAACGGGCCCTCGCACCCCACGCAACTCGGGGCCTGGCGCGGCCGCCACCGTGTCGCCAGAGGTCGACCGGCAGACGAGTCGCTGAATGTTCGCCTCCTTCGGACAGTGTAAGAACCAATGCGTTGCGACTTCCCGTCTCCACTGGGTGGTGCTATGACTCTGACTCCTGAGCGTCATGTGGGTGTGTTCATGCCAGGACTATTATCATACATGTGAAGTTTGGAGCAGATTCGACCATTAGATCCCATGTTATAGCAATATCGTGTTTCATGGTGAGACATCAAGTGTCGACGCCATGTCACAGCCACACCGTTCCATGCTGAGCAATTCTCTTAATATGTTTTGATCACACACTTGTGTAGATGGTACACACCAGTTTTGGAGTTAATTGATTCATTTCTGGAGGAGGAGATCATTAAAATACAACACGTGGAAATGGACAAAAATGACTGTAAATTTCAAAATGGCCGACTTCCTGTCGGGTGTGGCCTACATGTGCAAGAGGCTTTTTTGTGCGTCTGGACACGATACATGTGCATACTGATTTTCGTGCACGTCGGTGAAAGTTGTTATGGGGGACGCTGCACTTTAAGGGGCGTGGTCAAGCCATACGGCCACGCTTATTGATGAAACTCATACTATACATTCAGGTCTGGACTGTTAACAAACATGTGAAGTTTGGTGAAGAATGGACAATGTATGCCAAAGTTATACTAATTTCGTGTTTCATGGCGAGACATCAAACTTCGCCACCACCTGACGGCCAAACCGTTTAACTGTGGAAAAATCTTTTACTAACTTTTGATCACAACCTTGTCTAGATCACACACAGTGATTTTGAAGTCATTCTGATTAATCCTGTAGGAGGAGTTCGTTAAAATACAACATGTGGAAAACGCCAAAAATAGCATCAAAATTCAAAATGGCCGACTTTCTGTTGGGTATGGCCAGTGGGTCCAAGAGACTATTTTGTGCGTCTCGGTGTGATACATGCGTGTACCAATTTTCGTGCATGTCTGTGACACGTGCCACAGGGGCTGATGTTTAAAGGGTGTGGCCAAGCCATTTGGCCACGCCCATCAACGAAATTCATATCACATGTTCAGGGCTGTATTGTTAACACACATGTGAAGTTTCAGGCAGATATGACCAAGGACACAGAAGTTAATGTCATTAAAGCCATTTTCAATGCGTTTTGGCGAATTTTCGACTTCGCCGCCCTCTGGGCGGAACACCGTTTGACGCCTAGTCACAATCTTCATAATGTAGCATTACCAACGTCTTGAGGTCTGTCTGACCAAATTTGAGTTGCATATGGTGAACGTGGTCAGAGCTGCACGTCAAAGTCTAAAAACATCGCTTTTCCTGTCGCCAGCAGGGGGCGCTAGGGTAATTACAAAATTTCTGCATGTAGACGTGTTCAGGGCGGGAATATTATGAATCATGTGAAGTTTGGTGCAGATCGGACGATTGATGCGAAAGTTATAGCAATTTCGTTTTTCATGGGGAGACAAACTTCAAACTTCAAACTTCGCCGCCAAAAAGCCGATTCCGTGTTCGACGGGTAGCGGATCTTTGAATAACTTTTGATCACAAACTTATCTAGTTGGTACACGGCGATTTTGAAGCCGTTTTGATTAATCGTGTAGGAGGAGTTCGTCAAAATATGACACGTGGTAAAACGCCAAAAATGGCCGCTAAATTCAAAATAGCCAACTTCCTGTTGGGCTTGGCCTATGGCTCCAAGAGACTTTTTTGTGCGGCTCGGCATGATCTACATGTGTACCGATTTTCGTGCAGATCCGTGAAAATTGATGAGGAGGGCGCTGTTTATAAGGAGATTGCTCTTTAATGGGCGTGGCCTAGCCATTTTGACCCGTCCATTGCCGCGAACCCTAAAATACGTAAATTTACACCGCCACTGATGCGACCGCCAAATTTCAGGAGTTTTTGAGCATGTTAAAACCTCCAAATAAGCGATTTACTTTTGTCGTAATAATAATAATAATTCCTTCAATTTCAATAGGGTCCTCGCACGGTACGTGCTCGGGCCCTAATTAAAGCTGCAAGCAGCATTGAACGGGCCCTCGCACCTTCACGCAACTCGAGGGTGCTGGCAGGACGCCGGCTCATGCCGCCCTTCATTCCTGTCCACGGCAGATCCCTTACGCAGGACGTCATATCCCTCAAATCATATGAAGACATGTAATTTTGCCAGTAGGTGGCGCTGTACTAATAACCAAGTATTGGCATATAGATGTATTCAGGGCAGGATTGTCATCAATCCTGTGAAGTTTGCGGAAGATTGGAACATGTATGGTGAAGTTGCAAACCAGTTACAAGCAAATTCAAATTGGCCGACTTCCTGTTGGGTTTGGCACATGGCTGCAAGAGGCTTTTTTATACGTCTTTCAGTGATGCATGTGCGTACCAAGTTTCATAGATGTAGGTCAAACCAGCTTCGGGGGCTGTTTCGTAGAAAATTTGTAGGGGGCGCTGTTGAGCCATGTTGGCATATCAGAGCCGAAAAATCACATCAGAAAATGCATATTGGATCCTGTCATATGTGTGTCAAGTTTCATGACATTACAAGCATCCCTTACCCGTCAAAAACAACTTCGTGTTTTATGGCGAATAAGGCGTTGCCACGGTGACCAAACATCACCAAGCTTTACAGCTGGCCTCAGGAGTGACTCCACATCATGCTCGCCAAATTTCATGCGAATCGATGAATTTTATGTCACTTGATTTTTCTCTGATTATAGCGCCCCCTATTGGCTAATTTCTGCCAAATTGGGCTAGGATCGTCTGGATGACGTCTGAAAGAAGTGAATTGAGTTTGACATTGATATCTTTTACTTTGACAAAAATATGCAAAGGTATGTGTTTTTTAGCTAGCAGAAAAAAACTGTTTATTTTTAGCTAGCCTAATTTTTGGAGTAGCAAAATTCTTTTGATAACTTTTGGTCAGGCCAGTCTGGAGATTGCATGTGCAAAGTTTTGTGAAGATGGAGATTAAACGCTAGGAGGAGTTCGAAAAAGTAGGTTTTTGATGTATAGTAAATTACAAAGAGAAATTTGCAGTGGGAGTGGGCGTGGCCTATGTCAGAAGATGCGACACTATTTAGTGGATATAAAATTTATGAAGATGTGATTTAAAATGTGGAAGTTACAGGCCAAAATGCGTTTGTATCTCTTATAGCGCCACCTAGTGGAGAAGACGCACAATTTTTGCTATGGTTGGTCTGTATGCTATTCTCTATATACCCTGTGAATTTCACAGCCCTCAGCATAATACTTGGGCTGAAATAAATGTTTGTTTTTTATCTTGTAATAAGCCACGCCCACTTTTACCAGTCGTGACTACCTTCAAGATATGGCATCAGGACAGGCCCAGCATAATACTCACCAAATTTCATAAATATCGGTGCAGCCATTTACCAGATATAAATTTCCCATATTTGCAGCGCCCCCTAGTGGCCAAAATTAGCTAAATTTGGTTCATTCTCTCACAGGCACATATCAAGCAAGGATCTCAGATTTGGTGTTGTTAGCATTTATTTTGACCGAAATATGCCACTGTTCGCCTTTTTATAGCTAGCTAGAAAAATTTATTCATTAATAATTTGAGCATATTATGACCAATCAAAATTCCTTTGATAACTTTAGATCAGGTCCAGCCGAAGACTGTACTTGCCAAGTTTCACGCTGAACGGACAAAACCCTAAGGAGGAGTTCGAAAAAGTAGGTTGTCCAGTTTTTGCGATGTTGTGAAAAACATGATAGGCAGAAATGGGAGTGGCCCTGCCCAGGTGATTCAGCACTATTCAGGGAATCTGTGGATATGAGGTTTTTGAATGTGTGACATATGGTCTGGGAGTTATAGCCCAAAACACGTTGAAAATGAGTAGGGGGCGCTGTTGAGCCATCTTGGCACATGAAAACACAAAAATCACATCAGACAACACAATTTGGGATGTCTGATGTGTGTGCCAAGTTGCGTGAGTTTTCGAGTGTCCCTTGCCCCTCAAAAACAACCTCGTGTTTTATGGCGAATAAGGTGGCGCCACAGTGACAGCGTTGGACGAAACCTCAAAGGCTTCTGCTTTGACCATCAACAAGGTCTTGGGAGTATGTATTTGCAAAATTGAGGTGGTTCGGGGGAACCTGGTAGAAGAGGGACATGAAAGAATGAAAAAAGTAACCTTCTGCCGCCAGTAGGTGGCGCTATGATGCTGATTCAAAATTTCTGTATAGATGTTTTCAGGGCTGGACAGTTATCATATGTGTGAAGTTTTGGAAAGATATGTCCACGTAGAGTCAAGTTACAGCTACTTTGGTCATCATGGCGAAACATCAAAGTTGGCCGCCACGCCAAGGTGACGCCCTTTGACGAAAATTCACAGTTTTCCATAGAAAGCATCATCAAGGCCTTATGGATAATTTCACCAAGTATGAGGTTGATGTGTTCAACTTTGGAGGAGATGTGCTTCAAAGTGTAAAACATGACATTTTCTACTGCCAGTAGGGGGCGCTATATTAATCACAAATTATTGACATGTAGATCTCTTCAGAGCAGGACTGTCATCAATCCTGTGAAGTTTGGGGAAGATTGGAGCATGTATGTTGGAGTAATAAACTACTTCCTGCGTTATAATACTACTTCCTGTTTGTAACGAAGTTTGAGGTCCCGGCACGGTCACACGGTGTGACGAAAACACAAGCTTTTGATAACTTTTCGTCTTCAGTTTATGTTGGTGGGACAGACCGAGTTTGAAGGCGATCGGACAAAATCTCTAGGAGGAGTTCGTTCATTTATGACCCCTGCAAATGGCCAAAAATACATGAAACTTCCACATTCAATTCAAAATGGCCGACTTCCTGTTGAGTTTAGGGCATGGGCCCAAAGGCTTTTTTGTCCGTCTCGGCGTGCTACATATGTGTACCAAAATTCGTACGCTTCGGACAAAGTTAAAGCAGGGGGCTTTGATTTTGAAAACTGTTAGGGGGCGCCGTTGAGCCATTTTGTCACGCCCCTTTGTAATGACCATAAAATATCGAATTTTTCACCAGACGTGACGAGTGTGCAAAATTCTGGGACTTTTTGAGTACGTTCAGGCCCTCAAAAATGCGATCATAGGATAAAAAAAAAAAAAATAATAATAATAAGAAGAATTAAAGCTGCAAGCAGCATTGAACGGGCCCTCGCACCTTCACGCAACTCGAGGGCGCTGGCAGGACGTCGGCTGACGTCGCCCTTCATTCCTGTCGACAGCAGACCCCTCACACAGGAGTTACACGTCATATCCCTCAAATCATATGAAGACATATAATTTTGCCAGTAGGTGGCGCTGTACTAATAACCAAGTATTGGCGTATACATGTATTCAGGGCAGGACTGTCATCAATCCTGTGAAGTTTGGGGAAGATTGGAACATGTTTGGTGAAGATGCACACCAGTTACAAGCAAATTCAAAATGGCGGACTTACTGTTGGGTTTGGCACATGGCTGCAAGAGGCTTTATTATACGTCTTTCAGTGATGCATGTGCGTACCAAGTTTCATAGATGTAGGTCAAACCAGCTTCGGGGGCTATTTCGTTGAAAATTTGTAGGGGGTGCTGTTGAGCCATGTGGGCACATCAGAGCAGAAAAATGACATCAGACAACACAAATCTGATCCTGTCATATGTGTGCCAAGTGTCATGACTTTACAAGCATCCATTACCCCTCAAAAACAACTTCGTCTTTTATGGCAAATAAGGCGTGGTCACGGTGACCAAACATCACTAAGCTTTACACCTGGCCTCGGGAGTGACTCCACATCACGCTCGCCAAATTTCATGCGAATCGATCAATTTTCATGTCACTTGATTTTTCTCTGTTTATAGCGCCCCCTATTGGTTAATTTCTGCCAAATTTGGCACAGAGCGTTTGGATGACGTCTGTAAGAAGTGAATTGAGTTTGACATTAATAGCTTTAAGTTAAACAAAAATATGCAATGGTATGTGTTTTTTAGCTAGCAGAAAAAAACTGTTTATTTTTAGCTAGCCTATTTTTTGGAGTAGCAAAATTCTTTTGATAACTTTTGGTCACGCACGTCTGGAGATTGTATGTGCAAAGTTTCGTGAAGATGGACCTTAAACGCTAGGAGGAGTTCGAAAAAGTAGGTTTTTGATGTATACTGACTTACAAATACAAATATGCAGTGGAAGTGGGCGTGGCCTCTGTCAGAAGATGCAAGTCTATTTAGGGAACACGTGGATATAAAATTGATGAAGATGTGATTTAAAATGTGGAAGTTACAGGCCAAAATGCATTTGCATCTGTTATAGCGCCACCTGGTGGAGTACACACATAATTTTTTTTAGGGTTGGTCTGTGTGCTATTCTCTATATACCCTGTAAATTTCACAGTCCTCAGCGTAATACTTGAGCTGAAATAAATGTTTGTTGTTTATCTTGTAATAAGCCACGCCCACTTTGACCAGTCATGACTTACTTGAAGTTATGGGCTCAGGAGTGACCCAGTATCATACCCACCAAATTGCGTAAAAATCGGTGCAGCCATTTACGAGATATAAATTTCCCATATTTGCAGCGCCCCCTAGTGGTCAACATTAGCCAAATTTGGCTCAGCCTTTCACAGCCACATGGCAAGCAAGGATTTGCGATTTGGTGTTGTTAGCATGTTTTATGACCGAAATATGCCACAGTTCGCCTTTTTATAGCTAGCTAGAAAAACTTATTCGTTAATAATTTGCGCAAATTTTGACCAATCAAAATTCCTTTGATAACTTTTGATCAGGTCCAGCCGCAGACTCTACCTGCCAAGTTTCACGCTGAATGAACAAAACCCCAAGGAGGAGTTCGAAAAAGTAGGTTTTCAAGTTGTCGCGATTTTGCGCAAAAAATTTGTGGGCGGAAATGGGCGTGGGCCCACCCAGGTGATTCAGCACTATTCAAGGAATCTGTTGGTATGAGGTTTGTGAATGTGCTACATATGGTCTGGGACTTATAGCCCAAAATATATTGAAAATTAGTAGGGGGCGCTACTGAGCCATTTTTTTGAAAATTTTCATGAAACCCCTACCATATGTAAATTTTGACCACTTCTGACGAGTCTGTGAAGTTTCATGAGTTTTCGAGCAAGTTACGGCCCCCAAAAAGGCAGTTGATTTCGGTTAAGAAGAAGAAGAATAATAATAATAATTAAAGCTGCAAGCAGCGTTGAACGGGCCCTCGCACCCCACGCAACTCGGGGCCTGGCGCGGCCGCCACCGTGTCGCCAGAGGTCGACCGGCAGACGAGTCGCTGAATGTTCGCCTCCTTCGGACAGTGTAAGAACCAATGCGTTGCGACTTCCCGTCTCCACTGGGTGGCGCTATGACTCTGACTCCTGAGCGTCATGTGGGTGTGTTCATGCCAGGACTATTATCATACATGTGAAGTTTGGAGCAGATTCGACCATTAGATCCCATGTTATAGCAATATCGTGTTTCATGGTGAGACATCAAGTGTCGACGCCATGTCACAGCCACACCGTTCCATGCTGAGCAATTCTCTTAATATGTTTTGATCACACACTTGTGTAGATGGTACACACCAGTTTTGGAGTTAATTGATTCATTTCTGGAGGAGGAGATCATTAAAATACAACACGTGGAAAACGCCAAAAATGACTGTAAATTTCAAAATGGCCGACTTCCTGTCGGGTGTGGCCTATATGTGCAAGAGGCTTTTTTGTGCGTCTGGACACGATACATGTGCATACTGATTTTCGTGCACGTCGGTGAAAGTTGTTATGGGGGACGCTGCACTTTAAGGGGCGTGGCCAAGCCATACGGCCACGCTTATTGATGAAAGTCATACTATACATTCAGGTCTGGACTGTTAACAAACATGTGAAGTTTGGTGAAGAATGGACAATGTATGCCAAAGTTATACTAATTTCGTGTTTTATGGCGAGACATCAAACTTCGCCGCCACCTGACAGCCAAAGCGTTTAACATAGGGAAAATCGTATGATAACTTTTGATCATCAAGTGGTCTAGTTGATGCACGCCAAATTTGAAGCCGATCCGATGAATCATGTAGGAGGAGATAGAAAAAGTATGAGGAGTGCAAATCGCCCAATCTGGCGTCAAATTCAAAATGGCTGACTTCCTGTTGGGTGTAGCCAATGGGTCCAAGAGGGTTTTTTGTGCGTCTGGATGTGATACATATGTGTACCAATTTTCATGCATGTCGGTGAAACGTGCCGCAGGGGCTGATGTTTAAAGGGTGTGGCCAAGCCATTTGGCCACGCCCATCAACGAAATTCACATGACATTGTCAGGGCTGGACTCTTAAAACACATGTGAAGTTTCAGGCAGATATGCCCAAGGACACTGAAGTTAAGGCCACTTTCCTACGTTTTGGCGAAGCATCGACTTCGCCGCCCTCTGGGCGCAACGCCGTTTGACGATACGTCACAATCTTCATAATGTAGCATTAACAACGTGTTGAGGCCTTTCTGACCAAATTTGAGTTGGATATGCTGAACGTGCTCAGAGCTGCACCTCAAAGTGTAAAAAATCACTTTTCCTGTCGCCAGCAGGGGGCGCTTTGAGAACAGGGGAATTTTTTGATGTAGACGTGTTCAGGGCGGGACTACGATCATACCCAGCAAGTTTTGTGCCGATTGGACCTTTCACGCCCAAGTAATAGCAATTCTGGGTTTTTGGGTTTTTTTTTTTGAGACATCAAACTTCGCCGCCACCTGACGGCCAAACCGTTTAACGAGGGAAAGATCTTTTAATAACTTTTGATCATCATGTGGTCTAGTTGCAGCACGGCAAATTTGAAGCCGATCCAATGAACTGTCTAGGAGGAGATAGCTCTGAGAGAATTCTTGAAAATCGCTAAAATCGGTAAAAAAATGAATATTCAAATCAAAATAGCCGGCTTCCTGTTGGTTTTAGAAAAAAGTCCAAGTGCGCATTTTCGTGCGTCTTGGGATGATACACGACCTCCCCGAATTTCGTGGAATTTGGTCAAACGGGCTGCCGGTGGGAGCCGATTGAAATTTTCTAGGGGGCGCCATTTCGCCATTTTGCAATGGGCATCGTTTAAATTTTGCGTACACATAAATGTCCCCTAGACGAATGTGCACGTCAAATTTGGTGAGTTTTTGAATATGTTAAAGCCCCCAAAAATGCGATCAAGCGAAAAAAAAAAAAAAAATAAAAAATAATAATAATAATAATCCTAAGGAAAACAATAGGGTCTTCGCACGGTTCGTGCTCGGGCCCTAATAATAATTAAAGCTGCAAGCAGCGTTGAACGGGCCCTCGCACCCCACGCAACTCGGGGCCTGGCGCGGCCGCCACCGTCTCGCCAGAGGTCGACCGGCAGACGAGGCGCTGAATGTTCGCCTCCTTCGGACAGCGTAGGAACCAATGCGTTGCGTCTTCCCGTCTCCACTGGGTGGCGCTATGACTCTGACTCCTGAGCGTCATGTGGGTGTGTTCATGCCAGGACTATTATCATACATGTGAAGTTTGGAGCAGATTCGACCATTAGATCCCATGTTATAGCAATATCGTGTTTCATGGTGAGACATCAAGTGTCGACGCCATGTCACAGCCACACCGTTCCATGCTGAGCAATTCTCTTAATGTGTTTTGATCACACACTTGTGTAGATGGTACACACCAGTTTTGGAGTTAATTGATTCATTTCTGGAGGAGGAGATCATTAAAATACAACACGTGGAAAACGGCAAAACTGACTGTAAATTTCAAAATGGCCGACTTCCTGTCGGGTGTGGCCTATCCGTGCAAGAGGCTTTTTTGTGCGTGTGGATGTTATACATGTGTCTACCAAGTTTCGTGCATATCAGTGAGACGTCCTATGGTGGTTATTTGTGTGAATGGGCGTGGCCAATCCATTTAGCCACGCCTATTAACGAAATTCATAACATATGTTCTGGGTTGGACTGTCAATATACCTGTGAAGTTTCACACAGATCTGACCAAGTACAGTGAAGTTATTGCCACTTCCTGTTTCATGGCGAGACGTCAAAATTCAACCTCCCACAACTGGCGTGCCCTTTAGATTCTGCGAGACCTTTTAATAACTTTTGATCAGGAAGTGTTCTAGATGGTAATCGGTAATTTTGAAGCCGTTCTGATGAATTCTGTAGGAGGAGTTCGTTAAAATACGATGCGTGCGCGACACCAAAAATGACCATGACATTCAAAATGGCCGACTTCCTCTTGAATTTAGCCTAGAGGTCCAAGAGACTTTTTTGTTTGTCTGGGGGTGATGGAGATGTGTACCAATTTTTGTGCATATCGGTGAGACGTCCTATGGAAGTAATTCATATGAATGGGCGTGGCCAAGCCATATGGCCACGCCCATTTACGAAATTCATATCACATATTCAGGGCTGGACTGTTGACACACATATGAAGTTTCAGGTGGATATCATGAAAAACACCAAAGTTAAGGCCATTTTTATGCATTTTGGCGAAGGGTCGACTTCGCCGCCCTCCGGATGGAACGCCGTTTGACGACAGTCAAAATTCTTCATCATGGAGCATTACCAACATGTTGAGGCCTTTCTGACCAAATTTGAGCTGGATTTGCTGAACGTGCTCAGAGCTGGACCTCAAAGTCTAAAACATCGCTTTTTCTGTCACCAGCAGGGGGCGCTATGCAAATTTCAATATTTCTGCATGTAGACGTCTTCAGAGCAGGACTGTCATCAATCCTGTGAAGTTTGGGGAAGATTGGACCATGTATGCTGGAGTTATAAACTACTTCCTGCGTAATAATACTACTTCCTGTTTATAGCGAAGTTTGACGCCCCGGCACGGTCACACGGTGTATCGAAAAGTCAATTTTTTTGATAACTTTTGGTCTTCAATTTATGTAGGTGGGACAGACCAAGTTCGAAGTCGATCGGACAAAATCTCTAGGAGGAGATCGTCCATTTACGACCCCTGCAAATGGCCAAAAATGCATAAAAATTGCACATTCAATTCAAAATGGCCGACTTCCTGTTGGGTTTAGGGTGTCGCTCCAAGAGGCTTTTTTGTGCGTCCCGGGATGATACATATGTGTACCAAATTTCATACGCCTAGGGAAAAGTTAAAGCAGGGGGCTTCGATTTTGAAAACTGTTAGGGGGCGCCATTGAGCCATTTTGCCACGCCCCTTTGTAACGACCATAAAATATCGAAACTTTCACCAGACGTGACGAGTGTGTAAATTTTCCTGACTTTTTGGGCATGTTCAGGCCCTCAAAAATGCGATCAAAGGTTTAAAAGAAAAATAATAAGAATAATTTTTATGATTTCAATAGGGCTCTCGCACGGTTCGTGCTCGGGCCCTAATAATAATAATAATAATAATAATAATAATTCCTTGCATTTCAATAGGGTCCTCGCACCGCTTGGTGCTCGGGCCCTAATAAGAATTCCTTCGGTTTCAATAGGGCTCTCGCACGGTACGTGCTCGGGCCCTAATAATAATCCTAAGGAAAACAATAGGGTCCTCGCACGGTACGTGCTCGGGCCCTAATTAAAGCTGCAAGCAGCGTTGAACGGGCCCTCGCACCCCACGCAACTCGGGGCCTGGCGCGGCCGCCACCGTGTCGCCAGAGGTCGACCGGCAGACGAGGCGCTGAATGTTTGCCTCCTTCGGACAGTGTAGGAACCAATGCGTTGCGACTTCCCGTCTCCACTGGGTGGCGCTATGACTCTGACTCCTGAGCGTCATGTGGGTGTGTTCATGCCAGGACTATTATCATACATGTGAAGTTTGGAGCAGATTCGACCATTAGATCCCATGTTATAGCAATATCGTGTTTCATGGTGAGACATCAAGTGTCGACGCCATGTCACAGCCACACTGTTCCATGCTAAGCAATTCTCTTAATATGTTTTGATCACACACTTGTGTAGATGGTACACACCAGTTTTGGAGTTAATTGATTCATTTCTGGAGGAGGAGATCATTAAAATACAACACGTGGAAAACGCCAAAAATGACTGTAAATTTCAAAATGGCCGACTTCCTGTCGGGTGTGGCCTATCCGTGCAAGAGGCTTTTTTGTGCGTGTGGATGTTATACATGTGTCTACCAAGTTTCGTGCATATCAGTGAGACGTCCTATGGTGGTTATTTGTGTGAATGGGCGTGGCCAATCCATTTAGCCACGCCTATTAACGAAATTCATAACATATGTTCTGGGTTGGACTGTCAATATACCTGTGAAGTTTCACACAGATCTGACCAAGTACAGTGAAGTTATTGCCACTTCCTGTTTCATGGCGAGACGTCAAAATTCAACCTCCCACAACTGGCGTGCCCTTTAGATTCTGCGAGACCTTTTAATAACTTTTGATCAGGAAGTGTTCTAGATGGTAATCGGTAATTTTGAAGCCGTTCTGATGAATTCTGTAGGAGGAGTTCGTTAAAATACGATGCGTGCGCGACACCAAAAATGACCATGACATTCAAAATGGCCGACTTCCTCTTGAATTTAGCCTAGAGGTCCAAGAGACTTTTTTGTTTGTCTGGGGGTGATGGAGATGTGTACCAATTTTTGTGCATATCGGTGAGACGTCCTATGGAAGTAATTCATATGAATGGGCGTGGCCAAGCCATATGGCCACGCCCATTGACGAAATTCATATCACATATTCAGGGCTGGACTGTTGACACACATATGAAGTTTCAGGTGGATATCATCAAAAACACCAAAGTTAAGGCCATTTTTATGCATTTTGGCGAAGGGTCGACTTCGCCGCCCTCCGGATGGAACGCCGTTTGACGACAGTCAAAATTCTTCATCATGGAGCATTACCAACATGTTGAGGCCTTTCTGACCAAATTTGAGCTGGATTTGCTGAACGTGCTCAGAGCTGGACCTCAAAGTCTAAAACATCGCTTTTTCTGTCACCAGCAGGGGGCGCTATGCAAATTTCAATATTTCTGCATGTAGACGTCTTCAGAGCAGGACTGTCATCAATCCTGTGAAGTTTGGGGAAGATTGGACCGTGTATGCTGGAGTTATAAACTACTTCCTGCGTAATAATACTACTTCCTGTTTATAGCGAAGTTTGACGCCCCGGCACGGTCACACGGTGTATCGAAAAGTCAATTTTTTTGATAACTTTTGGTCTTCAATTTATGTAGGTGGGACAGACCAAGTTTGAAGTCGATCGGACAAAATCTCTAGGAGGAGATCGTCCATTTACGACCCCTGCAAATGGCCAAAAATGCATAAAAATTGCACATTCAATTCAAAATGGCCGACTTCCTGTTGGGTTTAGGGTGTCGCTCCAAGAGGCTTTTTTGTGCGTCCCGGGATGATACATATGTGTACCAAATTTCATACGCCTAGGGAAAAGTTAAAGCAGGGGGCTTCGATTTTGAAAACTGTTAGGGGGCGCCATTGAGCCATTTTGCCACGCCCCTTTGTAACGACCATAAAATATCGAAACTTTCACCAGACGTGACGAGTGTGTAAATTTTCCTGACTTTTTGGGCATGTTCAGGCCCTCAAAAATGCGATCAAAGGTTTAAAAGAAAAATAATAAGAATAATTTTTATGATTTCAATAGGGCTCTCGCACGGTTCGTGCTCGGGCCCTAATAATAATAATAATAATAATAATAATAATTCCTTGCATTTCAATAGGGTCCTCGCACCGCTTGGTGCTCGGGCCCTAATAAGAATTCCTTCGGTTTCAATAGGGCTCTCGCACGGTACGTGCTCGGGCCCTAATAATAATCCTAAGGAAAACAATAGGGTCCTCGCACGGTACGTGCTCGGGCCCTAATTAAAGCTGCAAGCAGCGTTGAACGGGCCCTCGCACCCCACGCAACTCGGGGCCTGGCGCGGCCGCCACCGTGTCGCCAGAGGTCGACCGGCAGACGAGGCGCTGAATGTTTGCCTCCTTCGGACAGTGTAGGAACCAATGCGTTGCGACTTCCCGTCTCCACTGGGTGGCGCTATGACTCTGACTCCTGAGCGTCATGTGGGTGTGTTCATGCCAGGACTATTATCATACATGTGAAGTTTGGAGCAGATTCGACCATTAGATCCCATGTTATAGCAATATCGTGTTTCATGGTGAGACATCAAGTGTCGACGCCATGTCACAGCCACACTGTTCCATGCTAAGCAATTCTCTTAATATGTTTTGATCACACACTTGTGTAGATGGTACACACCAGTTTTGGAGTTAATTGATTCATTTCTGGAGGAGGAGATCATTAAAATGCAACACGTGGAAAACGCCAAAAATGACTGTAAATTTCAAAATGGCCGACTTCCTGTCGGGTGTGGCCTATCCGTGCAAGAGGCTTTTTTGTGCGTGTGGATGTTATACATGTGTCTACCAAGTTTCGTGCATATCAGTGAGACGTCCTATGGTGGTTATTTGTGTGAATGGGCGTGGCCAATCCATTTAGCCACGCCTATTAACGAAATTCATAACATATGTTCTGGGTTGGACTGTCAATATACCTGTGAAGTTTCACACAGATCTGACCAAGTACAGTGAAGTTATTGCCACTTCCTGTTTCATGGCGAGACGTCAAAATTCAACCTCCCACAACTGGCGTGCCCTTTAGATTCTGCGAGACCTTTTAATAACTTTTGATCAGGAAGTGTTTTAGATGGTAATCGGTAATTTTGAAGCCGTTCTGATGAATTCTGTAGGAGGAGTTCGTTAAAATACGATGCGTGCGCGACACCAAAAATGACCATGACATTCAAAATGGCCGACTTCCTGTTGAATTGAGCCTAGAGGTCCAAGAGACTTTTTTGTTTGTCTGGGGGTGATGGAGATGTGTACCAATTTTTGTGCATATCGGTGAGACGTCCTATGGAAGTAATTCATATGAATGGGCATGGCCAAGCCATATGGCCACGCCCATTTACGAAATTCATATCACATATTCAGGGCTGGACTGTTGACACACATATGAAGTTTCAGGTGGATATCATCAAAAACACCAAAGTTAAGGCCATTTTTATGCATTTTGGCGAAGGGTCGACTTCGCCGCCCTCCGGATGGAACGCCGTTTGACGACAGTCAAAATTCTTCATCATGGAGCATTACCAACATGTTGAGGCCTTTCTGACCAAATTTGAGCTGGATTTGCTGAACGTGCTCAGAGCTGGACCTCAAAGTCTAAAACATCGCTTTTTCTGTCACCAGCAGGGGGCGCTATGCAAATTTCAATATTTCTGCATGTAGACGTCTTCAGGGCGGGACTATTATGAATCCTGGGGAGTTTGGTACCGTTCGGACTATTAATGCCAAAGTTATAGCAATCTCGTTTTTCATGGCGAGACATCAAACTTCGCCGCCACGCCCAGGTCAGGTTGTTTGGAGTTTACGTAATCCGTTAATAACTTTTGATCACAAACTAGTCTAGTTGGTGCACAGCAATTTTGAAGCCGTTCTGATTATTCCTGTAGGAGGAGTTCGCTAAAATACAACACGTGGAAAATGCCAAAAATGGCCGTTCAACGCCAAATATCTCACTTCCTGTTGGGTTTAGCCTATGTGTCCCTATGACCTTTTTCGTGCGTCTCAGCATGATCTACATGCGAACCGATTTTCGTGCAGATCCGTGAAACCTGCCGAGTAGGGTGCTCTTTAAGGGGCGTGGCCTAGCCATTTTGACCCGCCCACCTCCACGAACCCTAAAATACCTAAATTTACACCGCGACTGATGCGCATGCCAAAATTGGCGTGTTTTGGAATATGTTCAGGCCTCCAAATAAGCGATTTACTTTTGTCGTAATAATAATAATTCCTGCAATTTCAATAGGGTCCTCGCACGGACGTGCTCGGGCCCTAATAATAATAATAATAATAATAATAAAAATCCGATCAAAAACAATAGGGTTCCCAGCACCGCTGGTCCTGGGAAACGCGTATGCTTTGCATTCGCGTTCCCCAGGCCCCGCGGGCTTGGCCCCCTAACTAGGACTGCAAGCAGTTATGATAGGGGGCCAAGTCTCCCCGCGCGACTCGGCCCCCGGGTCTCGCGGAGCCCACGGAAGTCGGCCCCGAAGGACGACGGGTTCGGGTTGAGCGTGGAGACACAGGTCGACGTCGAACCTGCAGTATCGTAATTGTAATGAGATCGGTACTGGAAGTCCGAAAGGCTGAATGTGTGTGTTGTGACAAGTCACGCCCACTTTGACGAAACATCACTAAGATTTAACTCTGGCCTCAAGACTGACACCACAACATGCTCAACAAATTTTGGGCGAATCTGATCAATTTTCATGTCATTTCATTTTTCTCTGTTTTAGCGCCCCCTATGGGCCAATTTCTGCCAAATTTGGCACAGACCCTCTGATTGACGTCTGAAACAATTGATACAAGTTTGACATCAATAGCTTTCACTTTGACAAAATTATGCAACGGTATGTGTTTTTTAGCTAGCAGAAAAAAAATTATTATTTATAACTACTGCATTTTTTGGAGTAGCAAAACTCTTTTGATAACTTTTGATCAGGCCCATCTGGAGATTGTATGTGCAAAGTTTCGTGCAGATGGAGCTTAAACGCTAGGAGGAGTTTGAAAAGGTAGGTTTTTGATGTGTAGTGACTTACAAAGAAAAATATGCAGTGGAAGTGGGCGTGACCTACGTCAGAAGATGCGACTCTATTTAGGGAACACGTGGATATAAAGTTTATGAAGATGTGATTTAAAATGTGGAAGTTACAGGCCAAAATGCCTTTCCATCCGTTATAGCGCCACCTAGTGGCGTAGACACACAATTTTTGCTATGGGTGGTCGGTGTGCTGTTCTATATATACCTTGTGAATTTCACAGCCCTCAGCCTAAAACTTGAGCTGAAATAAATGTTTGTTGTTTATCTTGCAATAAGCCACTCCCACTTTGAGCAGTCGTGATTCACTTCAAGATGTCGTCTCAGGAGTCACCCAGCATCATACCCACCAAATTTCGTAAAAATCGGTGCAGCCATTTAAGAGATATAAATGTCTCAGCTTTGCAGCGCCCCCTAGTTGCCACCATTAGCCAAATTTGGCTCACACCCTCACAGTCCCATGTCAATCAAGGATCTCAGATTTGGTGTTGTTAGCATTTATTTTGGCCGAGATATGCCACAGTTCACGTTTTTATAGCTAGCTAGAAAATGTTATTCGTTAATAATTTGCGCATCTTTTGACGCAACAAAATTCTTTTGATAACTTTAGATCAGGTACAACTGAAGACTGTACGTGCAAAGTTTCAAGTGGTTTTTGTTGGTCATTTTTTACTCCTGTGCTGGTTTGTTAGGTGGGACAGGAACAGCTAAATTTAACAAAATACACTGCTGTGCTTGTGTGAGGTTTAACCTGCACTGTGATGGGATAGACCTCAAAGCATGGGTTAAAATAAGTATGTTCCACATGTAACATGAGTTTACTTATAAGTTAAAGGAAGTCAGCATTTGACCTATTCCTTCATTCAACTTCCTCCCTGTGTGGAATTCGTTGCTCTCTATACTACATCACCTGATTTGCTGTAAGTGTCTATTACTGCCCCGTGTGGGTTTCCACAGGAGTTAGTTTACATCATGTACTGTATGCCTCATCCAGATGATAAAGGGTGCCACAGCAGCTCATCATTAAACTTCATCTTTTTTTTTTTTCTTTAATCTACAGATAATGTACTAGGGGCGGTCCAGTGTAAACATTTACAAACCATTTGATATTACTGAATTTTACGACATGACACTACTCCCGAGTGGAACATTATGACATTAGACTACCACGTCTCATCATGTTACATTGGAACTCTCTGTCCACACTGAATCCACTAAATATTCACTTCTCTTACTTCATATAAACAAACCATTTAAATATCAGCTGTTTACCTGAGATCAGACAGGAGACAAAACCACTTAAACTATGAGTGGGTAGTTTACTTGCTATTTTTCTATGTTGCTAACGTTACTTTTTAACAGAAAACGTTAATTTTATATTGTGATATTTAATGTAAACGACAAGAAATATAGCCAACAACAATTTAGTTGATGTGCTGAAAAAATCCAGCTGGTGATTTATTATGATTTTTTTGTACTGTGAAATGTCTTTTAATAAGCTAAGCTCCCTTTAAGCAATTATTCTAAAATTTTGTGCATCAACTATGACATGACCCTAGATGATGCAAGCCACGCTTTCTACAAATATTTCTGGCTGATTATGCTGATTATGAAATATCAACGTTTTGCATGTCTAGAACCCCCTATTGATTGATTTGAATCAAACTTTCAGGGTTTGATTCAGTTACTTATGTGGACTCATATGTTTTCTACATGTTTTATGATGATTGACTCAACGGTTACGGAGTAAAATCCATTAACTTGCTAAGCCACGCCCCCTCTAAGGGTCATTGGTCAATATCATCAAAACGCAATGGCATATCAAAAAGCCTTTGATAGCTTTTAAAGAAATTCATCTCATGATGATCCACAGAAACTTTGGTACAAATGGGACCTAAGCCTTAGGAGAATATGTCAAAAATGTGTTTTTCAAAATAATGAATATGGCAGACAATCTAGTCAGGCAGACCTTGAGGAATCTTGAAGCTTTTGTAGAACCCATTCACCTGAAAATGTGTGTTGAATCTCAAGTCTGTCTGATATATTGTGCCAGGGTGGTGGCCTTTCAAAACAAAAATTCTTCAACCTTAATTATTGCGTGCCTCTACATTCTCTACATTGTACCATCTCATAATAGTAATAATAATAATAATAATAATAGCTGCAAGCGGCACTTCTGGGATTCAAGTCAGCATGGACTTTTAAAACTTGAAAGCTGGGTAAAATCAAGATAGCAAGATAATGATTATCACTGTGAGCTAACTGTTTAACCAATCTGAACACCACTTGAAAACCTGACATGTAATATCCAAAGAATTCCTATGGCAATTGTGGTTGCATTTAGATGAAGACTTTTAGAGATATAGATGTCAATTAAAGTTGCATTTTCTTAAACAATATAGAGTGACTGACCACTGAATTGGATAAAGATTGCATGTGGCAAAGTTTTATCACAATTCAGTGGATGTGCTCAAAAAATTTCAGCTCTGTTGGACACATTGGTAATTTATTATGATATGTTGAAGTATGGGATGTGAAATGTCTTGAAATTCAAATTTAATGCAATAAGCTTTAAGCAATCATTTTCAAATTCTGTGCATCGACTACATCGTGATCTTAGATGATGCAAACCACATTTCATATAAATTATGAGATTATGAGATATCGACTTTTGGCATGTGTAGCATCACCTATTTGGTGGATTTGAATCAAACTTTAAGGGTAAGGTTTAGTTATGTATGTAGATATTTCATACAAGTTTTTTGATGACTGGCTCAATGGTTGAGGAGTAAAATCCATTCATGTGCTGAGCCATGCCCCCTTTTAAGTTCATTGGTCATTATCATCAAATCACATATCAAAAAGCCATTGATGAATTTTTAAGAACTTGACCCATGATGATCCACAGAAATTTTGGTACAAATCGGACCTATGCCTTGGGAGGAGATGTCAAAAATGTGTTTTTCACAAAATTCAATATGGCAGAAAATCTAGTCAGGCAGACCTTGAGGATTCTTAAGTGTTTCATAGAATCAATTCACCTGTACATGTGTGTCGAATTTCAAGTCAATCTGACATACGGTGCAAGGGTGGTGGCCTTTCAAAACAAAATTTATGTAAACCTTAATTGTAGTGCCCCCATCTGGCCTATTAGCAATATATTTCTTGAGCACCATTTGCACACAACTCCCAGTAATTGGGGAAAATTTCATGTCTCTGTCCTGTACCGTCTTACGGTAATTTGCACAAACATTTCTGAAGAGGAAGAAGAGGAGTAATTAAAGCTGCAAGCAGCAATGAACGGGCCCTCACACCTTCACACAACTCAGGGGTGCTGGCAGGATGCTGACGGATGTGCCAGTTAATTCCTGTCAAAGTCAGACCCTGCACACAGGAGTAAGATGGAACATCTCTCTAATCCTACCTTGACATGTAATTTTGACAGTAGGTGGCGCTGTACTAATTACCAAGAATTGGCATATAGATGTGTTCAGAGCAGGACTGTCATCGATTCTTTGAAGTTTGGGAGAAATTAGAACATGTATGCTGGAGTTGTGAACCACTTACAAACCAATTCAAAATGGCGGACTTCCTGTTGGGTTTGGAGCATGGCTCCAAGAGGCTTTTTTGTACATCTTAGAACGTTACATCTACCAAGTTTCATACATGTAGAAGAAAGCAGCTTCGGGGGCTGCTTTGTCTAAATTTTCTCGGGGGCGCTGTTGAGCCATCTTGGCACATCAAAGAACAAAAACCACATCAGACAGCACAATTTGGGTCCTACCATGTGTGTGCCATGTTTTTTGAGTTTTCAAGCATCCCATGCTCCTTAAAAACAACTTCGTGTTTTATGGTGAATAAGGTGTTGCCACGGTGACAGTGTTTCACGAAAAGTCAAAAGCTTCATTTTTGAGTATTGTCAAGGTCTTAGGACTTTTTATCATTAAATTTGAGGTGGGTCTGATTAACCTGCTAGAATAGGAACATCAATGAATGAAAAAAGTAAGTTTCTGTTGCCAGTAGGTGGTGCTATGTTGATGACTCAAAATTCCTGTATAGATGTTTTCAGGGCTGAACTGTTATCATATGTATGAAGTTTTTGAAAGAAATGTCCACGTGGAGAACAAAAACTCACACTTACCACAGTAAAGCATCATTGAGGTCTAATGGCTTTTTTGACCAAGTTTGAGGTCGATCTGGTTAACTTTGTAGGAGATGTTCTTCAAAGTGTAAAACATGACATTTTCTATTATCAGTAGGGGGCACTATAACTATCACAAATGACTGACATATAGATGTGTTCAGGGCTGGACTGTCATTAATCCTATGATGTTTGGGGAAGACTGAACTATGTATGATGAAGTTATTAACCACTTCCTGTTTCATGGTGTGACCTGTAAGTTTGAGGCCCTGCCACGGTCACACACTTTGACAAAAACTCAAGCTTCGAATAACTTTTCTTCTTCAAGGTCTATCGGTGGGACAGACCAATGCTTGAAGTCAATCGGATTAAATCTCTAGGAGGAATTCGTTAATTTAGGACCCCTGGATATGGACAAAATTGCACAGTAACTTCAAAATGGTGGACTTCCTGTTCTGCTTAGAGTATGGGTCCAAGAGGCTCTTTTGTATGTGTTGGGATGTTACATTATACCTACTAAGTTTTGTACATATAGGTGAAAGCAGCTTTTGTGAAATTCTGTAGGGGGTGCTACTGAGCCAATTTATAGCACCTGAGCAGAAGAGCCCATAAAATATCACATTTTTCCACCAGATGTGTTTGCAAAGTTTCATGAGTTTTCAAGCACCCTAAGTCCCTAATTCCTTCAGTTTCAATAGGGCCTTTGTGGCCACCTGCGGCTGGTGTTTGGGCCCTAATTAAATCTGCAAGCAATGGGCTCAATGATGCCAGCTGATGCGACAATTTCTGTATATGGAGTATACAGTACAGGCCAAAAGTTTGGACACACCTTCTCATTCAATGCGTTTTCTTTATTTTCATGACTATTTACATTGTAGATTCTCACTGAAGCCATCAAAACTATGAATGAACACACGTGGAGTTATGTACTTAACAAAAATAACTGAAAACATGTTTTATATTCTAGTTTCTTCAAAATAGCCACCCTTTGCTCTGATTACTGCTTTGCACACTCTTGGCATTCTCTCGATGAGCTTCAAGAGGTAGTCACCTGAAATGGTTTTCACTTCACAGGTGTGTCTTATCAGGGTTAATTAGTGGAATTTCTTGCTTTATCAATGGGGTTGGGACCATCAGTTGTGTTGTGCAGAAGTCAGGTTAATACACAGCTGATAGCCCTATTGGACAACTGTTAAAATTCATATTATAAAACGGAAAGGTGAAATCCGGCAATCTGATTGGCTGTTAACCGTGATATAATGAGCGCATATCACGGCTACTATTCGAAAAAGCCTTATCACAGCATATCACTCCGCTTCAGGGAAGCAACAATGTTTCCATGACAACAAACAACTGTTACAGTACGCAGCAAAAAGTAGCCGGTTTTGATATTTCTTTTTTGACGGCAGTAACAACATTTAATTATGTTCACGGTCAACTTTGATCTCCGGGGAGGGCTGACCATGGATGAATGGATTGATGAGTGCCTGTCTCCGAAAAAAAAGCGGAGCAAAAGAAGACATGCGGAGCTGACGTCCGGAGAGGTTGACCAACTGGAGAAGGAGAGAAGCGAGGCCAATACAGTTAAACAAACCAGGTGGGCAGTGAAGTGCTTCGCAGACTGGTGTCAAGATAAAGGTGTGGCGGTGGACTTTCAGACATTGATTGAGCAGTGACTTTCTGCCGAAAAAAAGGTGAGGAATAGACAACATGCAGAGCTAACGTACGAGGAGATGGGACTATTTTTTCACAGCCGGGCTATTTTGTTAGATAATAGGCCTATGTATTTCTGTTTAATTAAAAACTACATGAAAATTATTTCCTCTTTCATATTGGCATTATTGGTAACCGTTTTATAAAAGCAATACATCACTCCAGTCCGTGATATACGCTCATTATATCACGCCCCTTAGCTGTGATATAATGAGCGTATATCACGGCCTGTCGTGATGTATTGCTTAATTATGGCAAGAACCAATCAGCTAACTAAAGAAAAACGAGTGGCCATCATTACTTTAAGAAATGAAGGTCAGTCAGTCTGGAAAATTGCAAAAACTTTAAATGTGTCCCCAAGTGGAGTCGCAAAAACCATCAAGCGCTACGACGAAACTAGCACACATGAGGACCGACCCAGGAAAGGAAGACCAAGAGTCACCTCTGCTTCTGAGGATAAGTTCATCCGAGTCACCAGCCTCAGAAATCACAAGATAACAGCAGCTCAGATCAGAGACCAGATGAATGCCACACAGAGTTCTGGCAGCAGACCCATCTCTACAACAACTGTTAAGAGCAGACTGCGTGAATCAGGCCTTCATGGTCAAATAGCTGCTAGGAAACCACTGCTAAGGAGGGGCAACAAGCAGAAGAAATTTGTTTGGGCCAAGAAACACAAGGAATAGACATTGGAAATCTGTGCTTTGGTCTGATGAGTCCAAATTTGAGATCTTTGGTTCCAACCGCCGTGTCTTTGTGAGACGCAGAAAAGGTGAACGGATGAATTCCACATGCCTGGTTCCCACTGTGAAGCATGGAGGAGGAGGTGTGATGGTGTAGGGGTGTTTTGCTGGTGACACTGTTGGGAATTTATTCAAAATTGAAGGCACACTGAACCAGCATGGCTACCACAGCATCCTGCAGCGACATGCCATCCCATCCGGTTTGCGTTTAGTTGGATCAACAGGACAATGACCCCAAACACACCTCCAGGCTGTGTAAGGGCTATTTGACCAAGAAGGAGAGTGATGGAGTGCTGCGGCAGATGACCTGGCCTCCACAGTCACCGGACCTGAACCCAATCGAGATGGTTTGGGGTGAGCTGGACCGCAGACTGAAGGCAAAGGGGCCAACAAGCGCTAAACACCTCTGGGAACTCCTTCAAGACTGTTGGAAAACCATTTCAGGTGACTACCTCTTGAAGCTCATGGAGAGAATGCCAAGAGTGTGCAAAGCAGTAATCAGGGCAAAGGGTGGCTATTTTGAAGAAACTAGAATATAAAACATGTTTTCAGTTATTTCACCTTTTTTTTGTTGAGTACATAACTCCACATGTGTTCATTCATAGTTTTGATGCCTTCAGTGAGAATCTATGTAAATATATGTAAATAGTCATGAAAATAAAGAAAACGCATCGAATGAGAAGGTGTGTCCAAACTTTTGGCCTGTACTGTATATATATATAATATGTATATATATATATATATATATATATCAGAGTACATTGTTTATATTTGGGGACTGTTTAAATGTGTAATATGTGGTGTATTTTATTTTGTTGAACTATAATATTGTATATAGAATCTGAATCTCACTCTGAGTTACTGTTTTTGTTTACAAACTAAAGAAATGAGAGACCATCTTTGTTTAGAATTTGAAGGTTGACATGTAAAACTATATCACTTAAGTTGTTGCAATTCTATTTTCCTAAATTAATTATATATATTTATTATTTTATTTTTATTTTTATTTTTATTTTTATTTTTCTAATTTGTCATTGTGAGGGAAAAATTCCCCTCATTCCTTTAATCTCTCATGCTAACATAGCCTTCTGTGTTAAGAGAGAATCCTCAGAATTGATGCTGGCACTGCCTGCATATACTGCTGCACTGTTGGGGTCACTTTTCCTGAGCTCAGTAAACTTACTACAACATAAGCCATCTGAGTCTCCTGCATGTTTCCCTGTGTCTGCTTCCACATCCTTCCAACAACCTCTCAGATTTCCACAACAGTCACAACAGTCAGTTATTTTAGGGCTATACTACCCACCCCTATTAATTACCATGACGTATTTGGTTTTTATTTATTAAATTATTATTATTATCATCATTTAATCTGCCACACTGTACTTGCTACAGATCATAGATTTTCCATTCCTCCACAGGTATCTCCTCAACTGTAGTCAAAAACTATAGAATTTAGCTTGGAATCTAACAACAAAAGTATCGTCAGATGTAGGTTCCTAAAATTAAATGTTATCCCCTAACATGTTTAATGCAGGTGGCCCTGACATAAAAAAAAGTTGAGAACCACTGCAGCGGAGTGTGACAAAACAAGGCATTCAAATAAGAACGTGTTGAAACATGCTCCCTCTCCCTCTTTTATCTGTTCTTCCTAAGAGTCCATGCCTGCATGGGGACAGTGCCATGCCCTCAGCTGAAAATACATCACAGGGCATTTAATCACGTGACAACATGTTCATGCTGCATATCATTTTAACTTGACTAGCAAGCCAGTGTAGCTTGAACCACGCTACAATCACACTGTTCAAGTAAGTGTACAGGCAAAAAGCATTCTCTTTCTAAACATTGTGCACAATTGCACAACAACATTGCCAACAGCTTTTATTTCATGCTATAAACAACACCTCCATGGATCCAAGCTACTGATTCTAGCAGTGTTACTTCTGTCACTGTACAACAGGTATTCATGGTGCAGATCCTCAAAACAACAAACAAACTCTCCCATATACATCAAAACCTACAGATTTTGTCTGTTTTTGCCTGTGCTGTTTTGTAGTCAAAGCTTGTGCCTGGTTGCATAGCAGAGCTAGAATTGAATAATCCTGAGCCCCAGTGCTTCTATCAGTCCACATCAGTCACTTAACACCATCCCTGTAGAGCTTGCGTGGAAATATAGAAATCAGCCTTTTCTGTCATGGTCAATATCTCTGTGTGGTGGTTGATTCGTGGTAACAAGTCTGACCCTGATATAATGGGTGACATTGATATAGTGTACATGTGACGTCTTTAAAGGGTCATTTTGTCTGTTTATTATGGGTCTCTATAAATTCCCATTTACATGTTCCCACATGTATAAAGGTCTGATTGATTGATTTTTCAAAATAAAGACAAATAATGTTTTAAGTGACATCAAATGAGTTTTACATTTAACTGGAGCCAAAGAGGATGCACAAAGGTAGAAGAAGAAGAAGAAGAAGAAGCTTTATTGTCACTGTAATAAATACAGTGAAATTTCGTATGGTGCTCTCTTACAGCAGCTACAATGTCCTTGTCATAAAATAAACTGGGGGGGGTCATGGTTCCTGTAGCAGTCTCTTCACAGCCATGGGGAAGAAGCTGTGTTTCAGTCTGTTGGTGCGGGCTCTCATGACTCTGAGTCTGCCAGAGGGAAGGCTGGTGAATAGAGAGTGTCCTGGGTGGGCGGGGTCATCCCGAATCTTTGTGGAGATCCTCCGAGATCCTCCTCCGAGACGGCTGGAATAGATCTCCTCTAGGCGTGGAAGTGGGGAGCCGATGATCCACTCAGCCGTCTTGATGACCCACTGCAGTTGTTTCTTTTCAGATGCAGTGCAGCTGGCATACCACACCGTACAGCCATAGGTGAGGACACTCTATATTGTGCAGTGGTAGAAGTTTCTCAGCAGAGGTGGAGGGAGTTTGTTCCTCCTCAGTGTTCTCAGAAAGAAGAGACGCTGCTGGGCCTTTTTGATGATGTGGGTGGTGTTCACAGTCCAGCCCAGGTCCTCCGAGATGTGCAGGCCAAGAAACTTAAAGCTGGTTACCCGTTCCACTTCCTCCCCATTGATGCTCAGGCCTGAGTGCAGTGTGGTCCTCGACTTCCGGAAGTCAATAATGACTTCTTTTGTCTTCTTGGTATTGAGGTTGAGGTGGTTGTCACTGCTCCAGACTGCCAGTGCTTGGACCTCCTCCCTGTATGGTGTCTCATAACCGTTGTTGATGAGCCCCACAACGGTTGTATCATCCACAAATTTGATAAGGGTGTTGGAGCCGTGAGTAGCGACGCAGTCATAACTGTACAGTGTGTACAAGACTGGACTCAGCACACAGCCCTGAGGAACACCAGTATTGAGGACGATAGTGGAGGATGTGGAGGTACCCATTCTGACATGCTGGGGTCTGTTAGTCAGGAAGTCCTTGATCCACAGACAGAGGGAGGTTCCAAGTTGTAGTGTCTGCAGTTTGTTGATGAGTCTGCTGGGGCTGATGGAGTTAAATGCTGAGCTGAAGTCAACAAACAGCATCCTGATATATGTGTTGGGGCTTTCAATGTGGCTGAGAGCGGTGTGGAGGGCGATGGAGATGGCGTCATCTGTGGATCTGTTGAGACCTGTAGGCGAACTGATGTTGATCAAAGCCAGGTGGGATGTGGGCCTTGACATGCTGTAACACCAGTCTCTCCATACATTTCATGATCACCGGTGTCAGGGCCACAGGCCGGTAATCATTCAACCCTGTGATGGCAGAGGATTTGGGCACAGGGATTATGGTGGCAGATTTCAGGCAGGTGGGGACTGTGGCTTGCTGCAGTGAACGGTTGAATTGAATTGAAAGGTAAGGCCAATTTGAAGATTTCACCTCAGATTTTTCTACTGAAACCTCTCTAAATGTGTTCTGCTTTACTTTATTAACATCTGTCTATGCACAGATTGTGATTAGAGGTTTCTGTATGGTTTGCTAGAGGCTGCAACTACATCATTTCAAAGTAATATTCACCCTAAAAGTGTGGGACAAAGGATAAAATATTTTGTTTATTCAGTCTTGTTTTTTCATTTAATCAAACCCAGTAGCATCTATATCGATGCTTACACCTCTGCAGTAAATAATCCAAGTGTTAGGCTTGGTTTAATTTGAGACCCAAAGTATTCATATTAATCTTGGAATTGCAGAAAAATTCTGTAATTTTTGAGCAGAAACCTGAAAAAGAGCCCCGGTTGAAGATTGAGTCTGACCAAGTTTTTCATTCTTTTTAAGGTGTCACTATTGTTGATCAAACATGAAAGTAAAATATACAGCTACAGGTAAAGAAGAATTGTCTTAGTTATTATCTAAAATTTCAGTGGAGTGAGTCTTAAGTTTTCAGGTTCATTAGTACGGTTTTGTATATCTCTGTAACGTACCACAGTGTTAATGTTACTTATACTATTTTTTCTCAGACCATAAACTCCAAACCATTGTGTTGCCCTGCCCAAAATATATGACCAAATTATTAAATCAATATTGTAAACATGCTGGCGAGTTGTTGACTAATGGCCCTAAATGACGACTATTTAGGAATATTCTTAGTCGGGGGCAGCCCTAAAGCTAACACAATAGCCGCAGTAGGCCTACAATGCCCTGAGTCTGGCACTTTCCAAACCTTGTGTTGAGAGTCTTCATCAGCATTTCGGACTGCAAATTCCTTCATTGTTCTCCAACTGACAACTTCAGACATTACAATAAACTTAAAACATAAATTAATGCAATTTTTTTTCTCCCTCTTGCCTGCATGACTGCTCTCCTCCACTGCCTTCATCACTCACTTCATCACTGACCCTCCCATTATAGACTAGACCTTTTTCATTTCAGACATTTGATGTGCCATAGTAGGGAAAACACAGATTTATTTTAAAACATTAATGATAGCTGCATTCTACTTATTGTGCATGTGGGCTTACTGAAATAACTTACTGGGACACTTAATGGAACTAAGCCATCATTAAAGTTATCAATGTCATCTATGCTTTTCCTGCTATGACATGTCAAATGTCTGCTGTGAAAAAGGTCTTTTGCCTGGTTGATGCGTGATCACTTTTTTAATCAGTCAAACACCTGAATTGTCCCTAAATCACATGCTTCCTGCATGATCTTCAACCGAATACATTGCATCAAGGTAATAAAACTGCACCACTGCAATTCCCTGTTAGATGTATTGGCCTCACCTTTCTTTTAACTTTTCTACATTACAGATCATAATAAAATAAATCTGAAATATAATTCATATTGACAAAAAATGAACCAAAATACCTTTATAAAAGTAAAATAATTATTCATGTAAACATATTTTTCCCCACTGGGTTACACCTGCTACCCAAACTAAAAAAGAAGGTGACAGCATAATATCATGTAACCATCCTGTGTCAAAGCAGAGCCGGTCCTGACCATCTTGGGGCTCTAAGCAGAATTCAGTGAAGGGGCCCTCCTACCTGACCCTGGCTGTGAGCTCTGCAAACCATTTGTTATTGCTACACAGTGCTACGTCCTTTTATCCAGATGGTGCTCTCACTACAATTCTCGTTCCTTTGAAACTTGCTTCATCTGTCAGTCCAACAATAAGTAGACCTATACACAACAGAATGAAGGATTAACAAACTATCTCTGCTGAACATATTTTTCCTCAAAATTTCCTTTAATGTGTTTTTAAAAATACAATACTGTTTATACTATGGCTTGGCTGAACACTTGTATATGGTTATTATTTACTGAGAGATATGCTTCTAATTACAACTGAACTTTGACTGAGAGAATAGGTAATCATTGCCTTGTTATGTTCTCTTATAAGGAGTACCATTACACTCATATATGTTCTGGACAGGTCCCCACAGAGGCTGCTGCTGCTGTTGCCGGTAAGCACAAGTTTCATATTGTGCATGCACATATGAAGTAAGATAAGCCTTGGTAGCCTTGCATGTGTGCAGCTGCACTTCTCAAAGATAAACACTCCTGTTAGAACCAGGCACATATACCCCTCTTCCATAAAAATAATCACACTTTTTTTCACATGGAAAATCTTGCTAAAACCACAGCTGTGTACACAGTATGTCTGTCTGTGTGAGAATTGTTTCTTCTTTTTTTTTGTTTTGTTTGTTTGGTGTGTCACAGTCGATGTCAAGGACAGGCCAGAAAACAGGTTAGTGAAGAATAGAAAGCAGCATGGAGGCCTGTGAAAGCTTTATGGTGGTATATATCTCTCAGTTATTTAGTCCCTTATTTAAACTCGGTGCAAACTAACTTCGAACAAAGTTTTCATGCTGCTTGAACAAAGAGAGACAGTATTTTGTACCAGTTAAGGGCTAAAATTAGTGCATTTGCCCAGGTGTTGTGTTTCCATCAATGCTGTTTGGAGCTGGAGTCGATAAATATCTGTGACTACTGCAGAGTCATTTGACCCTGATATGAATACTCATTGCAACCTTTCCCAATACATTAAAAAGCCAAATGTTTGCAGGTTTTAGCGGGCTTTTTCTGCAGTGGATATGGGACTATACACAAACACACACACACACACACAAACACACACACACAAAAAAAAAAACCACTTACGTGGCCTCAGGATCATATTCTGCCCATATTTTCTTGAACTCATCCAAGTGTTGGGGGCCAAGGATGGACCAATCGCGTGTCAGGTAGTCAAAGTTATCCATGATGACAGCCACAAATAGGTTGATGATCTGTGAATGATAGACAATTTTTCGTTGCTATGTGTTTGTGTGAGTATGTTAGTGGCACTGCGCACAAGTGATTTGAGTTTTACTACATGACATAAATGTCCTATTGAAATGATTTCTCATTTGAATCCTTTTAAAGGAATACTTTCCAAAACAACATGACCATTTGCATATAAGTTACTCACGGTGTGTTACCTTGAATGTGTGATGAATGCCTCCCTTCTGTTCCACCCTCATTTTCATTAGGCCTTAGAGCCAAAAGGGCTGAAACCCCATTGTTTTTGTCCTGTTTAATTGTTAGGGGTTCAAGCCTGAGGGACTGAAACCCTTTTTTTTTTTTTTTTGTCCTGTTTTATCATTATTATTACTAGTGCAGTGCCCGTAGGAAGTATGTATTTCTATAGAAAAGTGGAAGCTTAAGTAGATTTTTCATGTATGGCCAAATGAGGCTGTGTTCGATGGTTGGATGTACAAAGAGGTGTACATACTCTTACATAGTGTTAATAGAGAAACTGTACATTGGGTAAGACATGAACATACATACATATATGGAGAGACATGCAACATCATTAGGTTTCCTAGCTTTCCGTAGGCGAACAATCTTGAAATGGTAGATAGCAAGCACGTAACCCTGCACGCCTGAAAGGAAAAACAAACGTTTCCGACCTAGCCATACTTTGGTATGGGAAGTTTAGGCAATGTTTTAGTCAATCTAACCATGTTGTAACCATGTCAGCAAACACCATGAGCAGATGAGAACAGCGTGGTGAAACTTAAGAAATACTACTTACCGATGAGATTACTGAAACATGTCATGTTAATGCAAATTGCACCACTTCATCTATTCCTTATATGGGGGAGGGACAAAAGGGAATGCCATAACCCCGGGTGTACACTGGATCCGTCGCGTGCGCGGTCCGGCCATGGCACGACTCCTCCGTCCTGTGCCGGGCGTCAATGTCTACTGGAAGCGTATCTATAGCGGCGCACATGCGAGCGGCCTGAATTGACGGATCGCGAGATCATGATGTCACGCGATAATTTGCGGAGACACTGGAGCTAAAAAGACATCAACAAACAAAGAAAAGATTTCTCTACCTGCCGGGGGCCACAAACTTTGATGTCATGTTGTTGTAGCGATGTGAAATACGCTCAGGAGTTTTCATGGGTGTTTTTATTTTGAAAATTGACAGGCTACTCTCGTCTTTTCTGAGCTTGACTTCCTGTTTGACTCATTTGGTCTGTGGAAATTGACGCGGCGTCGCGCGGCGTTCGTCAAAAAATAGACCCAGCGCGTATTTTCAGCCGCTTCTGGTAGAGCAGTTTACACTGACTTGAATGGCTGCAATTAGCTCCGGCCGTGGCTGAATCGCGCACGTGACGGATCCAGTGGACATCCGGGGTAAGCCTGTGCAAAGTTTTGGGTGACCCAGAGCGGTATAGCAGTAGGATGCTTTGATCTCTTATTCTGTGAGGCATGGCTATAGCTGTAAAACCAAACAGATATTTGGCCACTTTGAATTCTTGGGGTTCATCATTTTTGGCGTTTCCCATGTGTTATATTTTATCAAACCTCCTACAGATTAAATTGGATTGGCTTCAAACATGGTTTGTGTGAGCTTGACTACTTTGTGATTAAAAGTTATTACAAGATCTACCTGATGTTGAAGGCCACGCCCACTGTGGAGTGTTGAATTTTGATGTCTTGCCATGAAAAAAGAAATTAGTATGACTTTGGAGTAAATGGTCCGATCTCCACCAAAACGTCACATGATTCATATTAATCCCATCCTGAACACATTTATATGACCATATTCCCTGATAGTCATAGCCACACCTAGTGGTGAAGAGAAGTGGGTCTCATCAGACACTTATCTTTTGATTTAGCTGAAATTTAAATGCTGTAGTCTGTATTTGATGTACAAAAACATGACATAATTTTTGTGATCTCCAGTGCCCTCTAGTGGAAAGAGGAAACAGTACAAAATGTGAAATAGGCCATTCCAGCGCCCACACTGAAGGATATGCTATCTCACTCCTGTGTGTGCAGTGTCTGACTTTGACAGAAATCAACTGTCGCGTCAGCTGGCATCCTGCCAGCATTCCCCAGTTGCGTGAAGGCGCAAGAGCCCATTCATCACTGTTTGCAGCATTCATTATTAGAGATTCAAGCCCGAAGGGCTGAAACACTATTGTTTTTGTCCAATTTTATTATTATTAGGGGTTCATTATTATCATTGTTAGGGGGCCAAGCCCGCGGGGCCTGGGGAACGCGCATGCAAAGCATGAGCGTTTCCCAGGACCAGCGGTGCTGGGAACCCTATTGTTTTTGTTCGGGTTTTATTATTAGGGCCCGAGCATCAAGCAGTGCGAGGACCCTATTGAAATGCAAGGAATTATTAGGGCCCGAGCACGTCCGTGCGAGGACCCTATTGAAATTGCAGGAATTATTAGGGCCCGAGCACGTCCGTGCGAGGACCCTATTGAAATTGCAGGAATTATTATTAGGGCCCGAGCACGTCCGTGCGAGGACCCTATTGAAATTGCAGGAATTATTATTATTACGACAAAAGTAAATCGCTTATTTGGAGGCCTGAACATATTCCAAAACACGCCAATTTTGGCATGCGCATCAGTCGTGGTGTAAATTTAGGTATTTTAGGGTTCGTGGAGGTGGGTGGGTCAAAATGGCTAGGCCACGCCCCTTAAAGAGCACCCTACTCGGCAGGTTTCACGGATCTGCACGAAAATCGGTACGCATGTAGATCATGCTGAGACGCACAAAAAAGGTCCAGGGACACATAGGCTAAACCCAACAGGAAGTGAGATATTTGGCGTTGAACGGCCATTTTTGGCGTTTTCCACGTGTTGTATTTTAACGAACTCCTCCTACAGGAATACTCAGAACGGCTTCAAAATTGCTGTGCACCAACTAGACTAGTTTGTGATCAAAAGTTATTAACGGATTACGTAAACTCCAAACAACCTGACCTGGGCGTGGCGGCGAAGTTTGATGTCTCGCCATGAAAAATGAGATTGCTATAACTTTGGCATTAATAGTCCGAACGGTACCAAACTCCCCAGGATTCATAATAGTCCCGCCCTGAAGAGGTCTACATGCAGAAATATTGAAATTTGCATAGCGCCCCCTGCTGGTGACAGAAAAAGCGATGTTTTAGACTTTGAGGTCCAGCTCTGAGCACGTTCAGCAAATCCAGCTCAAATTTGGTCAGAAAGGCCTCAACATGTTGGTAATGCTCCATGATGAAGAATTTTGACTGTCGTCAAACAGCGTTCCATCCGGAGGGCGGCGAAGTCGACCCTTCGCCAAAATGCATAAAAAAGGCCTTAACTTTGGTGTTTTTGATGATATCCACCTGAAACTTCATATGTGTGTCAACAGTCCAGCCCTGAATATGTGATATGAATTTCGTCAATGGGCGTGGCCATATGGCTCGGCCACGCCCATTCATATGAATTACTTCCATAGGACGTCTCACCGATATGCACAAAAATTGGTACACATCTCCATCACCCCCAGACAAACAAAAAAGTCTCTTGGACCTCTAGGCTAAATTCAAGAGGAAGTCGGCCATTTTGAATGTCATGGTCATTTTTGGTGTCGCGCACGCATCGTATTTTAACGAACTCCTCCTACAGAATTCATCAGAACGGCTTCAAAATTACCGATTACCATCTAGAACACTTCCTGATCAAAAGTTATTAAAAGGTCTCGCAGAATCTAAAGGGCACGCCAGTTGTGGGAGGTTGAATTTTGACGTCTCGCCATGAAACAGGAAGTGGCAATAACTTCACTGTACTTGGTCAGATCTGTGTGAAACTTCACAGGTATATTGACAGTCCAACCCAGAACATATGTTATGAATTTCGTTAATAGGCGTGGCTAAATGGATTGGCCACGCCCATTCACACAAATAACCACCATAGGACGTCTCACTGATATGCACGAAACTTGGTAGACACATGTATAACATCCACACGCACAAAAAAGCCTCTTGCACGGATAGGCCACACCCAACAGGAAGTCGGCCATTTTGAAATTTACAGTCATTTTTGGCGTTTTCCACGTGTTGTATTTTAATGATCTCCTCCTCCAGAAATGAATCAATTAACTCCAAAACTGGTGTGTACCATCTACACAAGTGTGTGATCAAAACATATTAAGAGAATTGCTTAGCATGGAACGGTGTGGCTGTGACATGGCGTCGACACTTGATGTCTCACCATGAAACACGATATTGCTATAACATGGGATCTAATGGTCGAATCTGCTCCAAACTTCACATGTATGATAATAGTCCTGGCATGAACACACCCACATGACGCTCAAGAGTCAGAGTCATAGCGCCACCCAGTGGAGACGGGAAGTCGCAAAGCATTGGTTCCTACACTGTCCGAAGGAGGCAAACATTCAGCGCCTCGTCTGCCGGTCGACCTCTGGCGACACGGTGGTGGCCGCGCCAGGCCCCGAGTTGCGTTGGGTGCGAGGGCCCGTTCAACGCTGCTTGCAGCTTTAATTAGGGCCCGAGCACCTAGCGGTGCGAGGACCCTATTGAAATGCAAGGAATTATTAGGGCCCGAGCACCTAGCGGTGCGAGGACCCTATTGAAATGCAAGGAATTATTAGGGCCCGAGCACGTACCGTGCGAGGACCCTATTGTTTTCCTTAGGATTATTATTAGGGCCCGAGCACGTACCGTGCGAGAGCCCTATTGAAACCGAAGGAATTCTTATTCTTATTATTATTAGGGCCCGAGCACGTACCGTGCGAGAGCCCTATTGAAACCGAAGGAATTCTTATTCTTATTATTATTTTTTTTTTTATCCTATGATCGCATTTTTGAGGGCCTGAACGTACTCAAAAAGTCCCAGAATTTTGCACACTCGTCACGTCTGGTGAAAAATTCGATATTTTATGGTCATTACAAAGGGGCGTGACAAAATGGCTCAACGGCGCCCCCTAACAGTTTTCAAAATCAAAGCCCCCTGCTTTAACTTTGTCCGAAGCGTACGAATTTTGGTACACATATGTAGCACGCCGAGACGGACAAAAAAGCCTCTTGGGCCCATGCCCTAAACTCAACAGGAAGTCGGCCATTTTGAATTGAATGTGGAAGTTTCATGTATTTTTGGCCATTTGCAGGGGTCATAAATGAACGAACTCCTCCTAGAGATTTTGTCCGATCGCCTTCAAACTCGGTCTGTCCCACCAACATAAACTGAAGACGAAAAATTATCAAAAGCTTGTGTTTTCGTCACACCGTGTGACCGTGCCGGGACCTCAAACTTCGTTACAAACAGGAAGTAGTATTATAACGCAGGAAGTAGTTTATTACTCCAACATACATGCTCCAATCTTCCCCAAACTTCACAGGATTGATGACAGTCCTGCTCTGAAGAGATCTACATGTCAATAATTTGTGATTAATATAGCGCCCCCTACTGGCAGTAGAAAATGTCATGTTTTACACTTTGAAGCACATCTCCTCCAAAGTTGAACACATCAACCTCATACTTGGTGAAATTATCCATAAGGCCTTGATGATGCTTTCTATGGAAAACTGTGAATTTTCGTCAAAGGGCGTGACCTTGGCGTGGCGGCCAACTTTGATGTTTCGCCATGATGACCAAAGTAGCTGTAACTTGACTCTACGTGGACATATCTTTCCAAAACTTCACACATATGATAACTGTCCAGCCCTGAAAACATCTATACAGAAATTTTGAATCAGCATCATAGCGCCACCTACTGGCGGCAGAAGGTTACTTTTTTCATTCTTTCATGTCCCTCTTCTACCAGGTTCCCCCGAACCACCTCAATTTTGCAAATACATACTCCCAAGACCTTGTTGATGGTCAAAGCAGAAGCCTTTGAGGTTTCGTCCAACGCTGTCACTGTGGCGCCACCTTATTCGCCATAAAACACGAGGTTGTTTTTGAGGGGCAAGGGACACTCGAAAACTCACGCAACTTGGCACACACATCAGACATCCCAAATTGTGTTGTCTGATGTGATTTTTGTGTTTTCATGTGCCAAGATGGCTCAACAGCGCCCCCTACTCATTTTCAACGTGTTTTGGGCTATAACTCCCAGACCATATGTCACACATTCAAAAACCTCATATCCACAGATTCCCTGAATAGTGCTGAATCACCTGGGCAGGGCCACTCCCATTTCTGCCTATCATGTTTTTCACAACATCGCAAAAACTGGACAACCTACTTTTTCGAACTCCTCCTTAGGGTTTTGTCCGTTCAGCGTGAAACTTGGCAAGTACAGTCTTCGGCTGGACCTGATCTAAAGTTATCAAAGGAATTTTGATTGGTCATAATACGCTCAAATTATTAATGAATAAATTTTTCTAGCTAGCTATAAAAAGGCGAACGGTGGCATATTTCGGTCAAAATAAATGCTAACAACACCAAATCTGAGATCCTTGCTTGATATGTGCCTGTGAGAGAATGAACCAAATTTAGCTAATTTTGGCCACTAGGACGCGCTGCAAATATGGGAAATTTATATCTGGTAAATGGCTGCACCGATATTTATGAAATTTGTTGAGTATTATGCTGGGCCTGTCCTGACGCCATATCTTGAAGGTAGTCACGACTGGTAAAAGTGGGCGTGGCTTATTACAAGATAAAAAACAAACATTTATTTCAGCCCAAGTATTATGCTGAGGGCTGTGAAATTCACAGGGTATATAGAGAATAGCATACAGACCAACCATAGCAAAAATTGTGCGTCTTCTCCACTAGGTGGCGCTATAAGAGATACAAACGCATTTTGGCCTGTAACTTCCACATTTTAAATCACATCTTCATAAATTTTATATCCACGTGTTCCCTAAATAGTGTCGCATCTTCTGACATAGGCCACGCCCACTCCCACTGCAAATTTCTCTTTGTAATTTACTATACATCAAAAACCTACTTTTTCGAACTCCTCCTAGCGTTTAATCTCCATCTTCACAAAACTTTGCACATGCAATCTCCAGACTGGCCTGACCAAAAGTTATCAAAAGAATTTTGCTACTCCAAAAATTAGGCTAGCTAAAAATAAACAGTTTTTTTCTGCTAGCTAAAAAACACATACCTTTGCATATTTTTGTCAAAGTAAAAGATATCAATGTCAAACTCAATTCACTTCTTTCAGACGTCATCCAGACGATCCTAGCCCAATTTGGCAGAAATTAGCCAATAGGGGGCGCTATAATCAGAGAAAAATCAAGTGACATAAAATTCATCGATTCGCATGAAATTTGGCGAGCATGATGTGGAGTCACTCCTGAGGCCAGCTGTAAAGCTTGGTGATGTTTGGTCACCGTGGCAACGCCTTATTCGCCATAAAACACGAAGTTGTTTTTGACGGGTAAGGGATGCTTGTAATGTCATGAAACTTGACACACATATGACAGGATCCAATATGCATTTTCTGATGTGATTTTTCGGCTCTGATATGCCAACATGGCTCGACAGCGCCCCCTACAAATTTTCTACGAAACAGCCCCCGAAGCTGGTTTGACCTACATCTATGAAACTTGGTACGCACATGCATCACTGAAAGACGTATAAAAAAGCCTCTTGCAGCCATGTGCCAAACCCAACAGGAAGTCGGCCAATTTGAATTTGCTTGTAACTGGTTTGCAACTTCACCATACATGTTCCAATCTTCCGCAAACTTCACAGGATTGATGACAATCCTGCCCTGAATACATCTATATGCCAATACTTGGTTATTAGTACAGCGCCACCTACTGGCAAAATTACATGTCTTCATATGATTTGAGGGATATGACGTCCTGCGTAAGGGATCTGCCGTGGACAGGAATGAAGGGCGGCATGAGCCGGCGTCCTGCCAGCACCCTCGAGTTGCGTGAAGGTGCGAGGGCCCGTTCAATGCTGCTTGCAGCTTTAATTAGGGCCCGAGCACGTACCGTGCGAGGACCCTATTGTTTTCCTTAGGATTATTATTATTATTATTATTAGGGCCCGAGCACGTACCGTGCGAGGACCCTATTGTTTTCCTTAGGATTATTATTATTATTATTATTATTATTATTATTATTATTATTATTATTTTTTTTTTCCGCGACTTTAAACGCATTTTTGGGGGCTTTAACATATTCGAAAACTCACCAAATTTGGCATGCACATTCGTCTTGGTGAAAATTTATGTGTACGCAAAATTTCAACGATGCGCGTTGCAAAATGGCGAAATGGCGCCCCCTAGAAAATTTCAATCGGCTCCCACCGGCAGCCCGTTTGACCAAATTCCACGAAATTCGGGGAGGTCGTGTATCATCTCAAGACGCACGAAAATGCGCACTTGGACTTTTTTCTAAAACCAACAGGAAGCCGGCTATTTTGATTTGAATATTCATTTTTTTACCGATTTTGGCGATTTCCAAGAATCTCTCAGAGCTATCTCCTCCTACACGGTTCATTGGATCGGCTTCAAATTTGGCGTGCTGGAACTAGACCACTTGATGATCAAAAGTTATCATACGATTTTCCCTACGTTAAACGGTTTGGCCGTCAGGTGGCGGCGAAGTTTGACGTCTCGCCAAAAAAAACCCCAAAAAACAAAAGTGCTATTACTTGGGCATGATAAGTCCAATCGGCACAAAACTTGCTGGGTATGATCGTAGTCCGGCCTTCATCACGGCAACATCAAAAAATTCCCCCGTTCTCAAAGCGCCCCCTGCTGGCGACAGGAAAAGCGATGTTTTAGACTTTGAGGTGCTACTCTCAGCACGTTCAGTATATCCAACTCAAAATTGGTCAGAAAGGCCTTAACACGTTGGTAATGCTACATGATGAAGATTTGTGACGTATCGCCGAACGGCGTTCCGCCCACAGGGCGGCGAAGTCAACGGTTCGCCAAAACGCAGTTAAGTGGCCTTAACTTCAGTGTCCTTGGTCATATCTGCCTGAAACTTCACATGTGTGTTAACAGTCCAGCCCTGAACATGTGATATGAATTTCGTTGATGGGCGTGGCCAAATGGCTTGGCCACACCCTTTAAACATCAGCCCCTACGGCACGTTTCACCGACATGCATGAAAATTGGTACACATATGTATCACATCCAGACGCACAAAAAAGCCTCTTGGACCCATTGGCTACACCCAACAGGAAGTCAGCCATTTTGAATTTGACGCCAGATTGGGCGATTCGCACTCCTCGTACTTTTTCTATCTCCTCCTACATGATTCATCGGATCGGCTTCAAATTTGGCGTGCATCAACTAGACCACTTGATGATCAAAAGTTATCATACGATTTTCCCTATGTTAAACGGTTTGGCTGTCAGGTGGCGGCGAACTTTGACGTCTCGCCGAAAAAACAAAAGTGCTATTACTTGGGCATGATAAGTCCGATCGGCACAAAACTTGCTGGGTATGATCGTAGTCTGGCCTCTATCACGCCAACATCAAAAAATTCCCCCGTTCTCAAAGCGCCCCCTGCTGGCGACAGGAAAAGCGATGTTTTAGACTTTGAGGTGCTACTCTCAGCACATTCAGTATATCCAGCTCAAAATTGGTCAGAAAGGCCTCAACACGTTGGTAATGCTACATGATGAAGATTTGTGACGTATCGCCGAACGGCGTTCCGCCCACAGGGCGGCGAAGTCAACAGTTCGCCAAAATGCAGTTAAGTGGCCGTAACTTCAGTGTCCTTGGTCATATCTGCCTGAAACTTTACATGTGTGTTAACAGTCCAGCCCTGAACATGTGATATGAATTTCGTTGATGGGCGTGGCCAAATGGCTTGGCCACACCCTTTAAACATCAGCCCCTGCGGCACGTTTCACTGACATGCATGAAAATTGGTACACATATGTATCACATCCAGACGCACAAAAAGTCTCTTGGACCCATTGGCCAAACCCAACAGGAAGTCAGCCATTTTGAATTTAGTGGTCATTTTTGGCGTTTTCCACGTGTTGTATTTTAATGAACTCCACCTACAGGATGCATCAGAACAACTTCAAAATCATTGTGTGCCAGCTAGACAAAGGTGTAATCAAAATTTATCAGCAGATTTTTGCATCGTTAAACGGTTTGGCCGTCAGGTGGCGGCGAAGTTTGATGTCTCGCCATAAAATACGAAATTAGTATAACTTTGGCATACATTGTCCATTCTTCACCAAACTTCACATGTTTGTTAACAGTCCAGACCTGAATGTATAGTATGAGTTTCATCAATGAGCGTGGCCGTATGGCTTGGCCACGCCCCTTAAAGTGCAGCGTCCCCCATAACAACTTTCACCAACGTACACGAAAATCAGTATGCACATGTATCGTGTCCAGACGCACAAAAAAGCCTCTTGCACATATAGGCCGCACCCGACAGGAAGATGGCCATTTTGAAATTTACAGTCATTTTTGGCGTTTTCCACGTGTTGTATTTTAATGATCTCCTCCTCCAGAAATGAATCAATTAACTCCAAAACTGGTGTGTACCATCTACACAAGTGTGTGATCAAAACATATTAAGAGAATTGCTCAGCATGGAACGGTGTGGCTGTGACATGGCGTTGACACTTGATGTCTCACCATGAAACACGATATTGCTATAACATGAGATCTAATGGTCGAAACCGCTCCAAACTTCACATGTATGATAATAGTCCTGGCATGAACACACCCACATGACGCTCAGGAGTCAGAGTCATAGCGCCACCCAGTGGAGACGGGAAGTCGCAGCGCATTGGTTCCTACACTGTCTGAAGGAGGCGAACATTCAGCGCCTCGTCTGCCGGTCGACCTCTGGCGAGACGGTGGCGGCCGCGCCAGGCCCCGAGTTGCGTGGGCTGCGAGGGCCCGTTCAACGCTGCTTGCAGCTTTAATTATTATTATTATTATTATTATTATTATTATTATTTTTTTCCGCGACTTTAAACGCATTTTTGGGGGCTTTAACATATTCGAAAACTCACCAAATTTGGCATGCACATTCGTCTTGGTGAAAATTTATGTGTACGCAAAATTTAAACGATGCGCGTTGCAAAATGGCGAAATGGCGCCCCCTAGAAAATTTCAATCGGCTCCCACCGGCAGCCCGTTTGACCAAATTCCACGAAATTCGGGGAGGTCGTGTATCATCCCAAGACGCGCGAAAATGCGCAGTTGGACTTTTTTCTAAAACCAACAGGAAGCCGGCTATTTTGATTTGAATATTCATTTTTTTACCGATTTTGGCGATTTCCAAGAATTCTCTCAGAGCTATCTTCTCCTACACGGTTCATTGGATCGGCTTCAAATTTGGCGTGCTGGAACTAGACCACTTGATGATCAAAAGTTATCATACGATTTTCCCTACGTTAAACGGTTTGGCCGTCAGGTGGCGGCGAAGTTTGACGTCTCGCCAAAAAAAACCCCAAAAAACAAAAGTGCTATTACTTGGGCATGATAAGTCCGATCGGCACAAAACTTGCTGGGTATGATCGTAGTCCGGCCTTCATCACGCCAACATCAAAAAATTCCCCTGTTCTCAAAGCGCCCCCTGCTGGCGACAGGAAAAGCCATGTTTTAGACTTTGAGGTGCTACTCTCAGCACGTTCAGTATATCCAACTCAAAATTGGTCAGAAAGGCCTTAACACGTTGGTAATGCTACATGATGAAGATTTGTGACGTATCGCCGAACGGCGTTCCGCCCACAGGGCGGCGAAGTCAACGGTTCGCCAAAACGCAGTTAAGTGGCCTTAACTTCAGTGTCCTTGGTCATATCTGCCTGAAACTTCACATGTGTGTTAACAGTCCAGCCCTGAACATGTGATATGAATTTCGTTGATGGGCGTGGCCAAATGGCTTGACCACACCCTTTAAACATCAGCCCCTACGGCACGTTTCACCGACATGCAAGAAAATTGGTACACATATGTATCACATCCAGACGCACAAAAAAGCCTCTTGGACCCATTGGCTACACCCAACAGGAAGTCAGCCATTTTGAATTTGACGCCAGATTGGGCGATTCGCACTCCTCGTACTTTTTCTATCTCCTCCTACATGATTCATCGGATCGGCTTCAAATTTGGCGTGCATCAACTAGACCACTTGATGATAAAAAGTTATCATACGATTTTCCCTATGTTAAACAGTTTGGCTGTCAGGTGGCGGCGAAGTTTGACGTCTCGCCGAAAAAACAAAAGTGCTATTACTTGGGCATGATAAGTCCGATCGGCAAAAAACTTGCTGGGTATGATCGTAGTCTGGCCTCTATCACGCCAACATCAAAAAATTCCCCCGTTCTCAAAGCGCCCCCTGCTGGCGACAGGAAAAGCGATGTTTTAGACTTTGAGGTGCTACTCTCAGCACGTTCAGTATATCCAACTCAAAATTGGTCAGAAAGGCCTCAACACGTTGGTAATGCTACATGATGAAGATTTGTGACGTATCGCCGAACGGCGTTCCGCCCACAGGGCAGCGAAGTCAACAGTTCGCCAAAATGCAGTTAAGTGGCCTTAACTTCAGTGTCCTTGGTCATATCTGCCTGAAACTTTACATGTGTGTTAACAGTCCAGCCCTGAACATGTGATATGAATTTCGTTGATGGGCGTAGCCAAATGGCTTGGCCACACCCTTTAAACATCAGCCCCTGCGGCACGTTTCACTGACATGCATGAAAATTGGTACACATATGTATCACATCCAGACGCACAAAAAGTCTCTTGGACCCATTGGCCAAACCCAACAGGAAGTCAGCCATTTTGAATTTAGTGGTCATTTTTGGCGTTTTCCACGTGTTGTATTTTAATGAACTCCACCTACAGGATGCATCAGAACAACTTCAAAATCATTGTGTGCCATCTAGACAAAGGTGTAATCAAAACTTATCAGCAGATTTTTGCATCGTGAAACGGTTTGGCCGTCAGGTGGCGGCGAAGTTTGATGTCTCGCCATAAAACACGAAATTAGTATAACTTTGGCATACATTGTCCATTCTTCACCAAACTTCACATGTTTGTTAACAGTCCAGACCTGAATGTATAGTATGAGTTTCATCAATAAGCGTGGCCGTATGGCTTGGCCACGCCCCTTAAAGTGCAGCGTCCCCCATAACAACTTTCACCAACGTACACGAAAATCAGTATGCACATGTATCGTGTCCAGACGCACAAAAAAGCCTCTTGCACATATAGGCCGCACCCGACAGGAAGATGGCCATTTTGAAATTTACAGTCATTTTTGGCGTTTTCCACGTGTTGTATTTTAATGATCTCCTCCTCCAGAAATGAATCAATTAACTCCAAAACTGGTGTGTACCATCTACACAAGTGTGTGATCAAAACATATTCAGAGAATTGCTCAGCATGGAACGGTGTGGCTGTGACATGGCGTCGACACTTGATGTCTCACCATGAAACACGATATTGCTATAACATGAGATCTAATGGTCAAATCTGCTCCAAACTTCACATGTATGATAATAGTCCTGGCATGAACACACCCACATGACGCTCAGGAGTCAGAGTCATAGCGCCACCCAGTGGAGACGGGAAGTCGCAGCGCATTGGTTCCTACACTGTCCGAAGGAGGCGAACATTCAGCGCCTCCTCTGCCGGTCGACCTCTGGCGAGACGGTGGCGGCCGCGCCAGGCCCCGAGTTGCGTGGGCTGCGAGGGCCCGTTCAACGCTGCTTGCAGCTTTAATTATTATTATTATTATTTTTTTAATCCTATGATCGCATTTTTGAGGGCCTGAACGTACTCAAAAAGTCCCAGAATTTTGCACACTCGTCACGTCTGGTGAAAAATTCGATATTTTATGGTCATTACAAAGGGGCGTGACAAAATGGCTCAACGGCGCCCCCTAACAGTTTTCAAAATCAAAGCCCCCTGCTTTAACTTTGTCCGAAGCGTACGAATTTTGGTACATATATGTAGCACGCCGAGACGTACAAAAAAGCCTCTTGGGCCCATGCCCTAAACCCAACAGGAAGTCGGCCATTTTGAATTGAATGTGCAATTTTCATGCATTTTTGGCCATTTGCAGGGGTCGTAAATGAACGATCTCCTCCTAGAGATTTTGTCCGATCGACTTCAAAATTGGTCTGTCCCACCTACATAAGTTGAAGACAAAATTTATCAAAAGCTTGAGTTTTCGTCACACCGTGTGGCCGTTGTGGGACCTCAAACTTCGCTACAAACAGGAAGTAGTATTATAACACAGGAAGTAGTTTATAACTCCAGCATACATTGTCCAATCTTCCCCAAACTTCACAGGATTGATGACAGTCCCGCTCTGAAGACATCTACATGTCAATAATTTGTGATTGATATAGCGCCCCCTACTGGTAGTATAAAATGTCATGTTTTACACTTTGAAGCACATCTCGTCCAAAGTTGAACACATCAACGTCAAACTTGGGGAAATTATCCAAAAGGCATTGATGATGCTTTCTATTGAATACTGTGAGTTTTCGTCAAAGGGCATGACCTTGGCGTGGCGGGGAACTTTGATGTTTCGCCATGATGACAAAAGTTGCTGTAACTTGACTCTACGTGGACATATCTTTCCAAAACTTCACACATATGATAACAGTCCAGCCCTGAAAACATCTACAGAGGAAATTTGAATCAGCGTCATAGCGCCACCTACTGGCGGCAGAAAGTTACTTTTTTCATTCTTTCATGTCCCTCTTCTACCAGGTTCACCCGACCCACCTTAATTTTGCGGATACATAGTCCCAAGACCTTGGTGATGATCAAACCAGAACCTTTTGAGGTTTCGTACAACGCTTTCACCGTGGCGCCACCTCATTCGCCATAAAACACGAGGTTCTTTTTGAGGGGCAAGGGATACTTGAAAACTCACGAAACTTGGCACACCCATCACAAGGCCCAAATTGTGTTGTCTGATATGCTTTTTGTGTTTTGATGTGCCAAGATGGCTCAACAGCGCCCCCTACCCATTTTCAACATGTTTTGGGTTATAACTCTCAGACCATATGTCCCACATTCAAAAACCTCATATCCACAGATTCCATGAATAGCGCTGAATCACCTGGGCTGGGCCACGCCCATTTCTGCCTATAATGTTTTTCGCAACATCGCGAAAACTGGAAAACCTACTTTTTTGAACTCCTCCTAGCGTTTAAGCTCCATCTTCACGACACTTTGCACATACAATCTCGAGACTTGTCTGACCAAAAGTTATCAAAAGAATTTTGCTACTCCAAAAATTGCGCTAGCTAAAAATAAACATTTTTTTACTGCTAGCTAAAAAAAACATCACGTTGCATATTTTTGTCAAAGTAAAAGCGATCAACATCAAACTAAATTTACTTGTTTCAGACGTCAACCAGAGGCTCTGTGCAAAATTTGGCGCAAATTGGCCGATAGGGGGCGCTATAAACAGAGAAAAATCAAGTGACATGACAATTGATCGATTCGCACAAAATTTGGCGAGCGTGACCTGTCAAGCTTAGTGATGTTTGGTCACCGTGGCAACGCCTTATTCGCCATAAAATACGGAGTTGTTTTTGAGGGATAAGGGATGCTTGTAAAGTCATGAAACTTGGCACACATATGACAGTATCCGATTTGTGTTGTCTGATGTGATTTCTCTGCTCTGATGTGCCAACATGGCTCAACACCGCCCCCTAGAAATTTTCAACGAAGCAGCCCCCGAAGCTGGTTTGACCTACATCTATGAAACTTGGTACGCACGTGCATCACTGAAAGACGTATAAAAAAGCCTGTTGCAGCCATGTGCCAAACCCAACAGGAAGTCCGCCATTTTGAATTTGCTTGTAACTGGTTCACAACTTCACCATACACGTTCCTATCTTCCCCAAACTTCACAGGATTGATGACAGTCCTGCCCTGAACACATCTATACGCCAATACTTGGTTATTAGTACGGCGCCACCTACTGGCAAAATTACATATCTTCGTATGATTTGAGGGATTTGACGTGTAACTCCTGCGTGAGGGTTCTGCCGTCGACAGGAATGAACGGCGGCGTGAGCCGGCGTCCTACCAGCGCCCTCGAGTTGCGTGAAGGTGCGAGGGCCCGTTCATCGCTGCTTGCAGCTTTAATTATTATTATTATTTTTTTTCGCTTGATCGCATTTTTGGGGGCTTTAACATATTCAAAAACTCACCAAATTTGACGTGCACATTTGTCTAGGGGACATTTATGTGTACGCAAAATTTAAACGATGCCCATTGCAAAATGGCGAAATGGCGCCCCCTAGAAAATTTCAATCGGCTCCCACCGGCAGCCCGTTTGACCAAATTCCACGAAATTCGGGGAGGTCGTGTATCATCCCAAGACGCACGAAAACGCGCACTTGGACGTTTTTCTAAAACCAACAGGAAGCCGGCTATTTTGATTTGAATATTCCATTTTTTACCGATTTTGGCGATTTGCTAGTGTGCTCTCAGAGCTATCTCCTCCTAGACGGTTCATTGGATCGGCTTCAAATTTGCCGTGCTGCAACTAGACCACATGATGATCAAAAGTTATTAAAAGATCTTTCCCTCATTAAACGGTTTGGCCGTCAGGTGGCGGCGAAGTTTGATGTCTCAAAAAAAAAACCCCAAAAACCCAGAATTGCTATTACTTGGGCGTGAAAGGTCCAATCGGCACAAAACTTGCTGGGTATGATCGTAGTCCCGCCCTGAACACGTCTACATCAAAAAATTCCCCTGTTCTCAAAGCGCCCCCTGCTGGCGACAGGAAAAGTGATTTTTTACACTTTGAGGTGCAGCTCTGAGCACGTTCAGCATATCCAACTCAAATTTGGTCAGAAAGGCCTCAACACGTTGTTAATGCTACATGATGAAGATTGTGACGTATCGTCAAACGGCGTTGCGCCCAGAGGGCGGCGAAGTCGATGCTTCGCCAAAACGTAGGAAAGTGGCCTTAACTTCAGTGTCCTTGGGCATATCTGCCTGAAACTTCACATGTGTTTTAAGAGTCCAGCCCTGACAATGTCATGTGAATTTCGTTGATGGGCGTGGCCAAATGGCTTGGCCACACCCTTTAAACATCAGCCCCTGCGGCACGTTTCACCGACATGCATGAAAATTGGTACACATATGTATCACATCCAGACGCACAAAAAACCCTCTTGGACCCATTGGCTACACCCAACAGGAAGTCAGCCATTTTGAATTTGACGCCAGATTGGGCGATTTGCACTCCTCATACTTTTTCTATCTTCTCCTACATGATTCATCGGATCGGCTTCAAATTTGGCGTGCTGGAACTAGACCACTTGATGATCAAAAGTTATCATACGATTTTCCCTATGTTAAACGCTTTGGCTGTCAGGTGGCGGCGAAGTTTGATGTCTCGCCATAAAACACGAAATTAGTATAACTTTGGCATACATTGTCCATTCTTCACCAAACTTCACATGTTTGTTAACAGTCCAGACCTGAATGTATAGTATGACTTTCATCAATAAGCGTGGCCGTATGGCTTGGCCACGCCCCTTAAAGTGCAGCGTCCCCCATAACAACTTTCACCGACGTGCACGAAAATCAGTATGCACATGTATCGTGTCCAGACGCACAAAAAAGCCTCTTGCACATATAGGCCACACCCGACAGGAAGTCGGCCATTTTGAAATTTACAGTCATTTTTGGCGTTTTCCACGTGTTGTATTTTAATGATCTCCTCCTCCAGAAATGAATCAATTAACTCCAAAACTGGTGTGTACCATCTACACAAGTGTGTGATCAAAACATATTAAGAGAATTGCTCAGCATGGAACGGTGTGGCTGTGACATGGCGTCGACACTTGATGTCTCACCATGAAACACGATATTGCTATAACATGGGATCTAATGGTCGAATCTGCTCCAAACTTCACATGTATGATAATAGTCCTGGCATGAACACACCCACATGACGCTCAGGAGTCAGAGTCATAGCGCCACCCAGTGGAGACGGGAAGTCGCAACGCATTGGTTCTTACACTGTCCGAAGGAGGCGAACATTCAGCGACTCGTCTGCCGGTCGACCTCTGGCGACACGGTGGCGGCCGTGCCAGGCCCCGAGTTGCGTGGGGTGCGAGGGCCCGTTCAACGCTGCTTGCAGCTTTAATTAGGGCCCGAGCACGTACCGTGCGAGGACCCTATTGAAATTGAAGGAATTATTATTATTATTACGACAAAAGTAAATCGCTTATTTGGAGGTTTTAACATGCTCAAAAACTCCTGAAATTTGGCGGTCGCATCAGTCGCGGTGTAAATTTACGTATTTTAGGGTTCGCGGCAATGGACGGGTCAAAATGGCTAGGCCACGCCCATTAAAGAGCAATCTCCTTATAAACAGCGCCCTCCTCATCAATTTTCACGGATCTGCACGAAAATCGGTACACATGTAGATCATGCCGAGCCGCACAAAAAAGTCTCTTGGAGCCATAGGCCACGCCCAACAGGAAGTTGGCTATTTTGAATTTAGCGGCCATTTTTGGCGTTTTACCACGTGTCATATTTTGACGAACTCCTCCTACACGATTAATCAAAACGGCTTCAAAATCGCCGTGTACCAACTAGATAAGTTTGTGATCAAAAGTTATTCAAAGATCCGCTACCCGTCGAACACGGAATCGGCTTTTTGGCGGCGAAGTTTGAAGTTTGAAGTTTGTCTCGCCATGAAAAACGAAATTGCTATAACTTTGGCATTAATTGTCCGATCTGCACCAAACTTCACATGATTCATAATATTCCCGCCCTGAACACGTCTACATGCAGAAATTTTGTAATTACTCTAGCGCCCCCTGCTGGCGACAGGAAAAGCGATGTTTTTAGACTTTGACGTGCAGCTCTGACCACGTTCACCATATGCAACTCAAATTTGGTCAGACAGACCTCAAGACGTTGGTAATGCTACATTATGAAGATTGTGACTAGGCGTCAAACGGTGTTCTGCCCAGAGGGCGGCGAAGTCGAAAATTCGCCAAAACGCGTTGAAAATGGCTTTAATGACATTAACTTCTGTGTCTTTGGTCATATCTGCCTGACACTTCAAATGTGTGTTAACAGTCCAGGCTTGAACATATGATATGAGTTTCGTTGATGGGCGTGGCCAAACGACTTGACCACGCCCTTTAAACATCAGCCCCTGCCGCACGTGTCACCGACATGCACGAAAATTGGTACACGCATGTATCACACCGAGATGCACAAAAAGTCTCTTGGACCCACTGGCCATACCCAACAGGAAGTCGGCCATTTTGAATTTTGATGCTATTTTTGGCGTTTTCCACATGTTGTATTTTAACGAACTCCTCCTACAGGATTAATCAGAATGACTTCAAAATCACTGTGTGTGATCTAGACAAGGTTGTGATCAAAAGATATTAAAAGATTTTTCCACAGTTAAACGGTTTGGCCGTCAGGTGGCGGCGAAGTTTGATGTCTCGCCATAAAACACGAAATTAGTATAACTTTGGCATACATTGTCCATTCTTCACCAAACTTCACATGTTTGTTAACAGTCCAGACCTGAATGTATAGTATGAGTTTCATCAATAAGCGTGGCCGTATGGCTTGGCCACGCCCCTTAAAGTGCAGCGTCCCCCATAACAACTTTCACCGACGTGCACGAAAATCAGTATGCACATGTATCGTGTCCAGACGCACAAAAAAGCTTCTTGCACATATAGGCCACACCCGACAGGAAGTCGGCCATTTTGAAATGTACAATCATTTTTGGCGTTTTCCACGTGTTGTATTTTAATGATCTCCTCCTCCAGAAATGAATCAATTAACTCCAAAACTGGTGTGTACCATCTACACAAGTGTGTGATCAAAACATATAGAGAATTGCTTAGCATGGAATGGTGTGGCTGTGACATGGCGTTGACACTTGATGTCTCACCATGAAACACGATATTGCTATAACATGGGATCTAATGGTCGAATCTGCTCCAAACTTCACATGTATGATAATAGTCCTGGCATGAACACACCCACATGACGCTCAGGAGTCAGAGTCATAGCGCCACCCAGTGGAGACGGGAAGTCGCAACGCATTGGTTCCTACACTGTCCGAAGGAGGCGAACATTCAGCGCCTCGTCTGCCGGTCGACCTCTGGCGACATGGTGGCGGCTGCGCCAGGCTCCGAGTTGCGTGGGGTGCGAGGGCCCGTTCAACGCTGCTTGCAGCTTTAATTAGGGCCCGAGCACGTACCGTGCGAGGACCCTATTGAAATTGAAGGAATTATTATTATTATTACGACAAAAGTAAATCGCTTATTTGGAGGTTTTAACATGCTTAAAAACTCCTGAAATTTGGCGGTCGCATCAGTCGCGGTGTAAATTTACGTATTTTAGGGTTCGCGGCAATGGACGGGTCAAAATGGCTATGCCACGCCCATTAAAGAGCAATCTCCTTATAAACAGCGCCCTCCTCATCAATTTTCACGGATCTGCACGAAAATCGGTACACATGTAGATCATGCCGAGCTGCACAAAAAAGTCTCTTGGAGCCATAGGCCACGCCCAACAGGAAGTTGGCTATTTTGAATTTAGCGGCCATTTTTGGCGTTTTACCACGTGTCATATTTTGACGAACTCCTCCTACACGATTAATCAAAACGGCTTCAAAATCGCCGTGTACCAACTAGATAAGTTTGTGATCAAAAGTTATTCAAAGATCCGCTACCCGTTGAACACGGAATCGGCTTTTTGGCGGCAAAGTTTGAAGTTTGAAGTTTGTCTCGCCATGAAAAACGAAATTGCTATAACTTTGGCATTAATCGTCCGATCTGCACCAAACTTCACATGATTCATAATATTCCCGCCCTGAACACGTCTACATGCAGAAATTTTGTAATTACCCTAGCGCCCCCTGCTGGCGACAGGAAAAGCGATGTTTTTAGACTTTGACGTGCAGCTCTGACCACGTTCACCATATGCAACTCAAATTTGGTCAGACAGACCTCAAGACGTTGGTAATGCTACATTATGAAGATTGTGACTAGGCGTCAAACGGTGTTCTGCCCAGAGGGCGGCGAAGTCGAAAATTCGCCAAAACGCGTTGAAAATGGCTTTAATGACATTAACTTCTGTGTCCTTGGTCATATCTGCCTGAAACTTCACATGTGTGTTAACAGTCCAGGCTTGAACATGTGATATGAGTTTCGTTGATGGGCGTGGCCAAATGACTTGACCACGCCCTTTAAACATCAGCCCCTGCCGCACGTGTCACCGACATGCACGAAAATTGGTACACGCATGTATCACACCGAGACGCACAAAAAAGTCTCTTGGACCCACTGGCCATACCCAACAGGAAGTCGGCCATTTTGAATTTTGATGCTATTTTTGGCGTTTTCCACATGTTGTATTTTAACGAACTCCTCCTACAGGATTAATCAGAATGACTTCAAAGTCACTGTGTATGATCTAGACAAGGTTGTGATCAAAAGTTATTAAAAGATTTTTCCACAGTTAAACGGTTTGGCCGTCAGGTGGCGGCGAAGTTTGATGTCTTGCCATGAAACACGAAATTGCTATAATTTTGGGACACATTGTCCAATCTTCACCAAACTTCACATGATTCATAATAGTCCCACACTGAACACGTCTACATGACAAAGTTCTGTGATAGTCATAACGCCCCCTAGTGGCGACAGGAAATGACATATTTTAAACTTTGATTGGCATTAACTTTATTATACTTCGTCCAATCTTACTGAAACTTCACATGGTTGTTAACAGTCCAGGCCTGAACATATGGTATGAGTTTCGTGGATGAGTGTGGTCGTATGGCTTGGCCACACCCCTTAAAGTGCAGCATCCCCCATAGCAAGTTTCGCCGATATGCACGAAAATAGGTGTGCACATGTATCATCCGCAGACGCACAAAAAAGTCTCTTGAACACATAGGCCAAACCCAACAGGAAGTCAGCCATTTTGAATTTTGCGGTCATTTTTGGCGTTTTCCACGTGTTGTATTTTAATGATCTCCTCCTCCAGAAATGAATCAATTAACTCCAAAACTGGTGTGTACCATCTACACAAGTGTGTGATCAAAACATATTAAGAGAATTGCTCAGCATGGAACGGTGTGGCTGTGACATGGCGTCGACACTTGATGTCTCACCATGAAACACGATATTGCTATAACATGGGATCTAATGGTCGAATCTGCTCCAAACTTCACATGTATGATAATAGTCCTGGCATGAACACACCCACATGACGCTCAGGAGTCAGAGTCATAGCGCCACCCAGTGGAGACGGGAAGTCGCAACGCATTGGTTCCTACACTGTCCGAAGGAGGCGAACATTCAGCGCCTCGTCTGCCGGTCGACCCCTGGCAACACGGTGGCGGCCGCGCCAGGCTCCGAGTTGCGTGGGGTGCGAGGGCCCGTTCAACGCTGCTTGCAGCTTTAATTAGGGCCCGAGCACGTCCGTGCGAGGACCCTATTGAAATTGCAGGAATTATTATTATTATTACAACAAAAGTAAATCGCTTATTTGGAGGCCTGAACATATTCCAAAACACGCCAATTTTGGCATGCGCATCAGTCGCGGTGTAAATTTAGGTATTTTAGGGTTCGTGGAGGTGGGCGGGTCAAAATAGCTAGGCCACGCCCCTTAAAGAGCACCCTACTCGGCAGGTTTCACGGATCTGCACGAAAATCGGTACGCATGTAGATCATGCTGAGACGCACAAAAAAGGTCATAGGGACACATAGGCTAAACCCAACAGGAAGTGAGATATTTGGCGTTGAACGGCCATTTTTGGCGTTTTCCACGTGTTGCATTTTAACGAACTCCTCCTACAGGAATAATCAGAACGGCTTCAAAATTGCTGTGCACCAACTAGACTAGTTTGTGATCAAAAGTTATTAACGGATTACGTAAACTCCAAACAACCTGACCTGGGCGTGGCGGCGAAGTTTGATGTCTCGCCATGAAAAATGAGATTGCTATAACTTTGGCATTAATAGTCCGAACGGTACCAAACTCCCCAGGATTCATAATAGTCCCGCCCTGAAGACGTCTACATGCAGAAATATTGAAATTTGCATAGCGCCCCCTGCTGGTGACAGAAAAAGCGATGTTTTAGACTTTGAGGTCCAGCTCTGAGCACGTTCAGCAAATCCAGCTCAAATTTGGTCAGAAAGGCCTCAACATGTTGGTAATGCTCCATGATGAAGAATTTTGACTGTCGTCAAACGGCGTTCCATCTGGAGGGCGGCGAAGTCGACCCTTCGCCAAAATGCATAAAAATGGCCTTAACTTTGGTGTTTTTGATGATATCCACCTGAAACTTCATATGTGTGTCAACAGTCCAGCCCTGAATATGTGATATGAATTTCGTCAATGGGCGTGACCATATGGCTTGGCCACGCCCATTCATATGAATTACTTCCATAGGACGTCTCACCGATATGCACAAAAATTGGTACACATCTCCATCACCCCCAGACAAACAAAAAAGTCTCTTGGACCTCTAGGTTAAATTCAACAGGAAGTCGGCCATTTTGAATGTCATGGTCATTTTTGGTGTCGCGCACGCATCGTATTTTAACGAACTCCTCCTACAGAATTCATCAGAACGGCTTCAAAATTACCGATTACCATCTAGAACACTTCCTGATCAAAAGTTATTAAAAGGTCTCGCAGAATCTAAAGGGCACGCCAGTTGTGGGAGGTTGAATTTTGACGTCTCGCCATGAAACAGGAAGTGGCAATAACTTCACTGTACTTGGTCAGATCTGTGTGAAACTTCACAGGTATATTGACAGTCCAACCCAGAACATATGTTATGAATTTCGTTAATAGGCGTGGCTAAATGGATTGGCCACGCCCATTCACACAAATAACCACCATAGGACGTCTCACTGATATGCACGAAACTTGGTAGACACATGTATAACATCCACACGCACAAAAAAGCCTCTTGCACGGATAGGCCACACCCAACAGGAAGTCGGCCATTTTGAAATTTACAGTCATTTTTGGCGTTTTCCACGTGTTGTATTTTAATGATCTCCTCCTCCAGAAATGAATCAATTAACTCCAAAACTGGTGTGTACCATCTACACAAGTGTGTGATCAAAACATATTAAGAGAATTGCTTAGCATGGAACGGTGTGGCTGTGACATGGCGTCGACACTTGATGTCTCACCATGAAACACGATATTGCTATAACATGGGATCTAATGGTCGAATCTGCTCCAAACTTCACATGTATGATAATAGTCCTGGCATGAACACACCCACATGACGCTCAGGAGTCAGAGTCATAGCGCCACCCAGTGGAGACGGGAAGTCGCAACGCATTGGTTCCTACACTGTCCGAAGGAGGCAAACATTCAGCGCCTCGTCTGCCGGTCGACCTCTGGCGACACGGTGGCGGCCGCGCCAGGCCCCGAGTTGCGTGGGGTGCGAGGGCCCGTTCAACGCTGCTTGCAGCTTTAATTAGGGCCCGAGCACCAAGCGGTGCGAGGACCCTATTGAAATTGCAGGAATTATTATTATTATTACGACAAAAGTAAATTGCTTATTTGGAGGCCTGAACATATTCCAAAACACGCCAATTTTGGCATGCGTATCAGTCGCGGTGTAAATTTAGGTATTTTAGGGTTCGTGGAGGTGGGCGGGTCAAAATGGCTAGGCCACGCCCCTTAAAGAGCACCCTACTCGGCAGGTTTCACGGATCTGCACGAAAATCGGTACGCATGTAGATCATGCTGAGACGCACAAAAAAGGTCATAGGGACACATAGGCTAAACCCAACAGGAAGTGAGATATTTGGCGTTGAACGGCCATTTTTGGCGTTTTCCACGTGTTGTATTTTAACGAACTCCTCCCACAGGAATAATCAGAACGGCTTCAAAATTACCGATTACCATCTAAAACACTTCCTGATCAAAAGTTATTAAAAGGTCTCGCAGAATCTAAAGGGCACGCCAGTTGTGGGAGGTTGAATTTTGACGTCTCGCCATGAAACAGGAAGTGGCAATAACTTCACTGTACTTGGTCAGATCTGTGTGAAACTTCACAGGTATATTGACAGTCCAACCCAGAACATATGTTATGAATTTCGTTAATAGCCGTGGCTAAATGGATTGGCCACGCCCATTCACACAAATAACCACCATAGGACGTCTCACTGATATGCACGAAACTTGGTAGACACATGTATAACATCCACACGCACAAAAAAGCCTCTTGCACATATAGGCCACACCCGACAGGAAGTCGGCCATTTTGAAATTTACAGTCATTTTTGGCGTTTTCCACCTGGCGTATTTTAATGATATCCTCCTCCAGAAATGATCCAATTGACTCCAAAACTGCTGTGTACCATCTACACCAGTGTGTGAGCAAAACATATTAAGAGAACTGCTCAGCATGGAACGGTGTGGCTGTGACATGGCGTCGACACTTGATGTCTCACCATGAAACACGATATTGCTATAACATGGGATCTAACGGTCGAATCTGCTCCAAACTTCACATGTATGATAATAGTCCTGGCATGAACACACCCACATGACGCTCAGGAGTCAGAGTCATAGCGCCACCCAGTGGAGACGGGAAGTCGCAACGCATTGGTTCCTACACTGTCCGAAGGAGGCGAACATTCAGCGCCTCGTCTGCCGGTCGACCTCTGGCGAGACGGTGGCGGCCGCGCCAGGCCCCGAGTTGCGTGGGGTGCGAGGGCCCGTTCAACGCTGCTTGCAGCTTTAATTAGGGCCCGAGCACGTACCGTGCGAGGACCCTATTGTTTTCCTTAGGATTATTATTATTATTTTTTTTTTCCGCGACTTTAAACGCATTTTTGGGGGCTTTAACATATTCGAAAACTCACCAAATTTGGCATGCACATTCGTCTTGGTGAAAATTTATGTGTACGCAAAATTTAGACGATGCCCATTGCAAAATGGCGAAATGGCGCCCCCTAGAATATTTCAATCGGCTCCCACCGGCAGCCCGTTTGACCAAATTCCACGAAATTCGGGGAGGTCGTGTATCATCCCAAGACGCACGAAAATGCGCAGTTGGACTTTTTTCTAAAACCAACAGGAAGCCGGCTATTTTGAGTTGAATATTCATTTTTTTACCGATTTTGGCGATTTCCTAGAATTCTCTCAGAGCTATCTCCTCCTACACGGTTCATTGGATCGGCTTCAAATTTGGCGTGCTGGAACTAGACCACTTGATGATCAAAAGTTATCATACGATTTTCCCTACGTTAAACGGTTTGGCCGTCAGGTGGCGGTGAAGTTTGACGTCTCGCCAAAAAAACCCCCAAAAAACAAAAGTGCTATTACTTGGGCATGATGAGTCCGATCGGCACAAAACTTGCTGGGTATGATCGTAGTCCGGCCTTCATCACGCCAACATCAAAAAATTCCCCCATTCTCAAAGTGCCCCCTGCTGGCGACAGGAAAAGCGATGTTTTAGACTTTGAGGTGCTACTCTCAGCACGTTCAGTATATCCAACTCAAAATTGGCCAGAAAGGCCTTAACACGTTGGTAATGCTACATGATGAAGATTTGTGACGTATCGCCGAACGGCGTTCCGCCCACAGGGCGGCAAAGTCAACGGTTCGCCAAAACGCAGTTAAGTGGCCTTAACTTCAGTGTCCTTGGTCATATCTGCCTGAAACTTCACATGTGTGTTAACAGTCCAGCCCTGAACATGTGATATGAATTTCGTTGATGGGCGTGGCCAAATGGCTTGGCCACACCCTTTAAACATCAGCCCCTGCGGCACGTTTCACTGACATGCATGAAAATTGGTACACATATGTATCACATCCAGACGCACAAAAAAGTCTCTTGGACCCATTGGCCAAACCCAACAGGAAGTCGGCCATTTTGAATTTAATGGTCATTTTTGGCGTTTTCCACGTGTTGTATTTTAATGAACTCCACCTACAGGATACATCAGAACAACTTCAAAATCATTGTGTGCCATCTAGACAAAGGTGTCATCAAAACTTAGAAGCAGATTTTTGCATCGTGAAACGGTTTGGCCGTCAGGTGGCGGCGAAGTTTGATGTCTCGCCATAAAACACGAAATTAGTATAACTTTGGCATACATTGTCCATTCTTCACGAAACTTCACATGTTTCTTAACAGTCCAGACCTGAATGTATAGTATGAGTTTCATCAATAAGCGTGGCCGTATGGCTTGGCCACGCCCCTTAAAGTGCAGCGTCCCCCATAACAACTTTCACCAACATACACGAAAATCAGTATGCACATGTATCGTGTCCAGACGCACAAAAAAGCCTCTTGCACATATAGGCCACACCCGACAGGAAGTCGGCCATTTTGAAATTTACAGTCATTTTTGGCGTTTTCCACGTGTTGTATTTTAATGATCTCCTCCTCCAGAAATGAATCAATTAACTCCAAAACTGGTGTGTACCATCTACACAAGTGTGTGATCAAAACATATTAAGAGAATTGCTCAGCATGGAACGGTGTGGCTGTGACATGGCGTCGACACTTGATGTCTCACCATGAAACACGATATTGCTATAACATGGGATCTAATGGTCGAATCTGCTCCAAACTTCACATGTATGATAATAGTCCTGGCATGAACACACCCACATGACGCTCAGGAGTCAGAGTCATAGCGCCACCCAGTGGAGACGGGAAGTCGCAACGCATTGGTTCCTACACTGTCCGAAGGAGGCGAACATTCAGCGCCTCGTCTGCCGGTCGACCTCTGGCGAGACGGTGGCGGCCGCGCCAGGCCCCGAGTTGCGTGGGGTGCGAGGGCCCGTTCAACGCTGCTTGCAGCTTTAATTAGGGCCCGAGCACGTACCGTGCGAGGACCCTATTGTTTTCCTTAGGATTATTATTATTAGGGCCCGAGCACGTACCGTGCAAGGACCCTATTGTTTTCCTAAGGATTATTATTATTATTATTTTTTTCCGCGACTTTAAACGCATTTTTGGGGGCTTTAACATATTCGAAAACTCACCAAATTTGGCATGCACATTCGTCTTGGTGAAAATTTATGTGTACGCAAAATTTAAACGATGCCCGTTGCAAAATGGCGAAATGGCGCCCCCTAGAAAATTTCAATCGGCTCCCACTGGCAGCCCGTTTGACCAAATTCCACGAAATTCGGGGAGGTCGTGTATCATCCCAAGACGCACGAAAATGCGCAGTTGGACTTTTTTCTAAAACCAACAGGAAGCCGGCTATTTTGATTTGAATATTCATTTTTTTACCGATTTTGGCGATTTCCAAGAATTCTCTCAGAGCTATCTCCTCCTACACGGTTCATTGGATCGGCTTCAAATTTGGCGTGCTGGAACTAGACCACTTGATGATCAAAAGTTATCATACGATTTTCCCTACGTTAAACGGTTTGGCCGTCAGGTGGCGGCGAAGTTTGACGTCTCGCCAAAACCCCCCCCCCCCAAAAAAAGTGCTGTTACTTGGGCATGATAAGTCCGATCGGCACAAAACTTGCTGGGTATGATCGTAGTCCGGCCTTCATCACGCCAACATCAAAAAATTCCCCCGTTCTCAAAGCGCCCCCTGCTGGCGACAGGAAAAGCGATGTTTTAGACTTTGAGGTGCTACTCTCAGCAAGTTCAGTATATCCAACTCAAAATTGGTCAGAAAGGCCTCAACACGTTGGTAATGCTACATGATGAAGATTTGTGACGTATCGCCGAACGGCGTTCCGCCTACAGGGCGGCGAAGTCAACGCTTCGCCAAAACGCAGTTAAGTGGCCTTAACTTCAGTGTCCTTGGTCATATCTGCCTGAAACTTCACATGTGTGTTAACAGTCCAGCCCTGAACATGTGATATGAATTTCGTTGATGGGCGTGGCCAAATGGCTTGGCCACAACCTTTAAACATCAGCCCCTACAGCACGTTTCACCGACATGCATGAAAATTGGTACACATATGTATCACATCCAGACGCACAAAAAAGCCTCTTGGACCCATTGGCTACACCCAACAGGAAGTCAGCCATTTTGAATTTGACGCCAGATTGGGCGATTCGCACTCCTCGTACTTTTTCTATCTCCTCCTACATGATTCATCGGATCGGCTTCAAATTTGGCGTGCATCAACTAGACCACTTGATGATCAAAAGTTATCATACGATTTTCCCTATGTTAAACGGTTTGGCTGTCAGGTGGCGGCGAAGTTTGACATCTCGCCAAAAAAACCCCAAAAAACAAAAGTGCTATTACTTGGGCATGATAAGTCCGATCGGCATAAAACTTGCTGGGTATGATAGCAGTTAGGCCTTCATCACGCCAACATCAAAAAATTCCCCCGTTCTCAAAGCGCCCCCTGCTGGCAACAGGAAAAGCGATATTTTAGACTTTGAGGTGCTACTCTCAGCACGTTCAGTATATCCAACTCAAAATTGGTCAGAAAGGCCTCAACACGTTGGTAATGCTACATGATGAAGATTTGTGACGTATCGCCGAACGGCGTTCCGCCCACAGGGCGGCAAAGCCAACGGTTCTCCAAAACGCAGTTAAGTGTCCTTAACTTAAGTGTCCTTGGTCATATCTACCTGAAACTTTACATGTGTGTTAACAGTCGAGCCCTGAACATGTGATATGAAGTTCGTTGATGGGCGTGGCCAAATGGCTTGGCCACACCCTTTAAACATCAGCCCCTGCGGCACGTTTCACTGACATGCATGGTACACATATGTATCACATCCAGACGCACAAAAAAGTCTCATGGACCCATTGGCCAAACCCAACAGGAAGTCCTCCATTTTGAATTTAATGGTCATTTTTGACGTTTTCCACGTGTTGTATTTTAATGAACTCCACCTACAGGATGCATCACAACAACTTCAAAATCAATGTGTGCCATCTAGACAAAGGTGTAATCAAAACTTATAAGCAAATTTTTTCATCGTGAAACGGCTTGGCCGTCAGGTGGCGGCGAATTTGATGTCTCGCCATAAAACACGAAATTAGTATAACTTTGGCATACATTGTCCATTCTTCACCAAACTTCACATGTTTGTTATCAGTCCAGACCTGAATGTATAGTATGAGTTTCATCAATAAGCGTGGCCGTATGGCTTGACCACGCCCCTTAAAGTGCAGCGTCCCCCATAACAACTTTCATCGACGTGCACCAAAATCAGTATGCACATGCATCGTGTCCAGACGCACAAAAAAGCCTCTTGCACATATAGGCCACACCCGACAGGAAGTCGGCCATTTTGAAATTTACAGTCATTTTTGGCGTTTTCCACGTGTTGTATTTTAATGATCTCCTCCTCCAGAAATGAATCAATTAACTCCAAAACTGGTGTGTACCATCTACACAAGTGTGTGATCAAAACATATTAAGAGAATTGCTCAGCATGGAACGGTGTGGCTGTGACATGGCGTCGACACTTGATGTCTCACCATGAAACACGATATTGCTATAACATGGGATCTAACGGTCGAATCTGCTCCAAACTTCACATGTATGATAATAGTCCTGGCATGAACACACCCACATGACGCTCAGGAGTCAGAGTCATAGCGCCACCCAGTGGAGACGGGAAGTCGCAACGCATTGGTTCCTACACTGTCCGAAGGAGGCGAACATTCAGCTTCTCGTCTGCCGGTCGACCTTTGGCGACACGGTGGCGGCCGCGCCAGGCCCCGAGTTGCGTGGGGTGCGAGGGCCCGCTCAACGCTGCTTGCAGCTTTAATTAGGGCCCGAGCACGTACCGTGCGAGGACCCTATTGTTTTCCTTAGGATTATTATTATTATTATTATTATTATTATTATTTTTTTCCGCGACTTTAAACGCATTTTTGGGGGCTTTAACATATTCGAAAACTCACCAAATTTGGCATGCACATTCGTCTTGGTGAAAATTTATGTGTACGCAAAACTTAAACGATGCCCGTTGCAAAATGGCGAAATGGCGCCCCCTAGAAAATTTCAATCGGCTCCCACCGGCAGCCCGTTTGACCAAATTCCACGAAATTCAGGGAGGTCGTGTATCATCCCAAGACGCACGAAAATGCGCAGTTGGACTTTTTTGTAAAACCAACAGGAAGCCGGCTATTTTGATTTGAATATTCATTTTTTTACCGATTTTGACCGATTTTGGCGATTTGCAAGTGTTCTCTCAGAGCTATCTCCTCCTACACGGTTCATTGGATCGGCTTCAAATTTGGCGTGCTGGAACTAGACCACTTGATGATCAAAAGTTATCATACGATTTTCCCTACGTTAAACGGTTTGGCCGTCAGGTGGCGGCGAAGTTTGACGTCTCGCCAAAAAACCCCCCAAAAAACAAAAGTGCTATTACTTGGGCATGATAAGTCCGATCGGCACAAAACTTGCTGGGTATGATCGTAGTCCGGCCTTCATCACGCCAACATCAAAAAATTCCCCCGTTCTCAAAGCGCCCCCTGCTGGCGACAGGAAAAGCGATGTTTTAGACTTTGAGGTGCTACTCTCAGCACGTTTAGTATATCCAACTCAAAATTGGTCAGAAAGGCCTCAACACGTTGGTAATGCTACATGATGAAGATTTGTGACGTATCGCCGAACGGCGTTCCGCCCACAGGGCGGCGAAGTCAACGGTTCGCCAAAACGCAGTTAAGTGGCCTTAACTTCAGTGTCCTTGGTCATATCTGCCTGAAACTTTACATGTGTGTTAACAGTCCAGCCCTGAACATGTGATATGAATTTCGTTGATGGGCGTGGCCAAATGGCTTGGCCACACCCTTTAAACATCAGCCCCTGCGGCACGTTTCACTGACATGCATGAAAATTGGTACACATACGTATCACATCCAGACGCACAAAAAAGTCTCTTGGACCCATTGGCCAAACCCAACAGGAAGTCGGCCATTTTGAATTTAATGGTCATTTTTGGCGTTTTCCACGTGTTGTATTTTAATGAACTCCACCTACAGGATGCATCAGAACAACTTCAAAATCATTGTGTGCCATCTAGACAAATGTGTAATCAAAACTTAGAAGCAGATTTTTGCATCGTGAAACGGTTTGGCCGTCAGGTGGCGGCGAAGTTTGATGTCTCGCCATAAAACACGAAATTAGTATAACTTTGGCATACATTGTCCATTCTTCACCAAACTTCACATGTTTGTTAACAGTCCAGACCTGAATGTATAGTATGAGGTTCATCAATGCGTGGCCGTATGGCTTGGCCACGCCCCTTAAAGTGCAGCATCCCCCATAACAACTTTCACCGACGTGCACGAAAATCAGTATGCACATGTATCGTGTCCAGACGCGCAAAAAAGCCTCTTGCACATATAGGCCACACCCGACAGGAAGTCGGCCATTTTGAAATTTACAGTCATTTTTGGCGTTTTCCACGTGTTGTATTTTAATGATCTCCTCCTCCAGAAATGAATCAATTAAGTCCAAAACTGGTGTGTACCATCTACACAAGTGTGTGATCAAAACACATCAAGAGAATTGCTCAGCATGGAACGGTGTGGCTGTGACATGGCGTCGACACTTGATGTCTCACCATGAAACACGATATTGCTATAACATGGGATCTAATGGTCGAATCTGCTCCAAACTTCACATGTATGATAATAGTCCTGGCATGAACACACCCACATGACGCTCAGGAGTCAGAATCATAGCGCCACCCAGTGGAGACGGGAAGTCGCAACGCATTGGTTCCTACACTGTCCGAAGGAGGCGAACATTCAGCGCCTCGTCTGCCGGTCGACCTCTGGCGAGATGGTGGCGGCCGCGCCAGGCCCCGAGTTGCGTGGGGTGCGAGGGCCCGTTCAACGCTGCTTGCAGCTTTAATTATTATTATTATTATTTTTTTTTTCCGCGACTTTAAACGCATTTTTGGGGGCTTTAACATATTCGAAAACTCACCAAATTTGGCATGCACATTCGTCTTGGCGAAAATTTATGTGTACGCAAAATTTAAACAATGCCCGTTGCAAAATGGCGAAATGGCGCCCCCTAGAATATTTCAATCGGCTCCCACCGGCAGCCCGTTTGACCAAATTCCACGCAATTCGGGGAGGTCGTGTATCATCCCAAGACGCACGAAAATGCGCAGTTGGACTTTTTTCTAAAACCAACAAGAAGCCGGCTATTTTGATTTGAATATTCATTTTTTTACCGATTTTGGCGATTTCCAAGAATTCTCTCAGAGCTATCTCCTCCTACACGGTTCATTGGATCGGCTTCAAATTTGGCGTGCTGGAACTAGACCACTTGATGATCAAAAGTTATCATACGATTTTCCCTACGTTAAACGGTTTGGCCGTCAGGTGGCGGCGAAGTTTGACGTCTCGCCAAAAAAAACCCCAAAAAACAAAAGTGCTATTACTTGGGCATGATAAGTCCGATCGGCACAAAACTTGCTGGGTATGATCGTAGTCCGGCCTTCATCACGCCAACATCAAAAAATTCCCCCGTTCTCAAAGCGCCCCCTGCTGGCGACAGGAAAAGCGATGTTTTAGACTTTGAGGTGCTACTCTCAGCACCTTCAGTATATCCAACTCAAAATTGGTCAGAAAGGCCTCAACACGTTGGTAATGCTACATGATGAAGATTTGTGACGTATCGCCGAACGGCGTTCCGCCCACAGGGCGGCGAAGTCAACGGTTCGCCAAAACGCAGTTAAGTGGCCTTAACTTCAGTGTCCTTGGTCATATCTGCCTGAAACTTCACATGTGTGTTAACAGTCCAGCCCTGAAGATGTGATATGAATTTCGTTGATGGGCGTGGCCAAATGGCTTGGCCACACCCTTTAAACATCAGCCCCTACGGCACGTTTCACCGACATGCATGAAAATTGGTACACATATGTATCACATCCAGATGCACAAAAAAGCCTCTTGGACCCATTGGCCACACCCAACAGGAAGTCAGCCATTTTGAATTTGACGCCAGATTGGGCGATTCGCATTCCTCGTACTTTTTCTTTCTCCTCCTACATGATTCATCGGATCGGCTTCAAATGTGGTGTGCATCAACTAGACCACTTGATGATCAAAAGTTATCATACGATTTTCCCTATGTTAAACGGTTTGGCTGTCAGGTGGCGGCAAAGTTTGACGTCTCGCCAAAAAAACAAAAGTGCTATTACTTGGGCATGATAAGTCCGATCGGCACAAAACTTGCTGGGTATGATCGTAGTCTGGCCTCTATCACGCCAACATCAAAAAATTCCCCCGTTCTCAAAGCGCCCCCTGCTGGCGACAGGAAAAGCGATGTTTTAGACTTTGAGGTGCTACTCTCAGCACGTTCAGTATATCCAACTCAAAATTGGTCAGAAAGGCCTCAACACGTTGGTAATGCTACATGATGAAGATTGTGACGTATCGCCGAACGGCGTTCCGCCCACAGGGCGGCGAAGTCAACAGTTCGCCAAAATGCAGTTAAGTGGCCTTAACTTCAGTGTCCTTGGTCATATCTGCCTGAAACTTTACATGTGCGTTAACAGTCCAGCCCTGAACATGTGATATGAATTTCGTTTATGGGCGTGGCCAAATGGCTTGGCCACACCCTTTAAACATCAGCCCCTGCGGCACGTTTCACTGACATGCATGAAAATTGGTACACATATGTATCACATCCAGACGCACACAAAAGTCTCTTGGACCCATTGGCCAATCCCAACAGGAAGTCGGCCATTTTGAATTTAATGGTCATTTTTGGCGTTTTCCACGTGTTGTATTTTAATGAACTCCACCTACAGGATGCATCAGAACAACTTCAAAATCATTGTGTGCCATCTAGACAAAGGTGTAATCAAAACTTAGAAGCAGATTTTTGCATCGTGAAACGGTTTGGCCGTCAGGTGGCGGCGAAGTTTGATGTCTCGCCATAAAACACGAAATTAGTATAACTTTGGCATACATTGTCCATTCTTCACCAAACTTCACATGTTTGTTAACAGTCCAGACCTGAATGTATAGTATGAGGTTCATCAATAAGCGTGGCCGTATGGCTTGGCCACGCCCCTTAAAGTGCAGCGTCCCCCTTAACAACTTTCACCGACGTACACGAAAATCAGTATGCACATGTATCGTGTCCAGACGCACAAAAAAGCCTCTTGCACATATAGGCCACACCCGACAGGAAGTCGGCCATTTTGAAATGTACAATCATTTTTGGCGTTTTCCACGTGTTGTATTTTAATGATCTCCTCCTCCAGAAATGAATCAATTAACTCCAAAACTGGTGTGTACCTTCTACACAAGTGTGTGATCAAAACATATTAAGAGAATTGCTCAGCATGGAACGGTGTGGCTGTGACATGGCGTCGACACTTGATGTCTCACCATGAAACACGATATTGCTATAACATGGGATGTAATGCTCGAATCTGCTCCAAACTTCACATGTATGATAATAGTCCTGGCATGAACACACCCACATGACGCTCAGGAGTCAGAGTCATAGCGCCACCCAGTGGAGATGGGAAGTCGCAACGCATTGGTTCCTACACTGTCCGAAGGAGGCGTCTGCCGGTCGACCTCTGGCGAGACGGTGGCGGCCGCGCCAGGCCCCGAGTTGCGTGGGGTGCGAGGGCCCGTTCAACGCTGCTTGCAGCTTTAATTATTATTATTATTATTTTTTTCCGCGACTTTAAACGCATTTTTGGGGGCTTTAACATATTCGAAAACTCACCAAATTTGGCATGCACATTCGTCTTGGTGAAAATTTATGTGTACGCAAAATTTAAACGATGCGCGTTGCAAAATGGCGAAATGGCGCCCCCTAGAAAATTTCAATCGGCTCCCACCGGCAGCCCGTTTGACCAAATTCCACGAAATTCGGGGAGGTCGTGTATCATCCCAAGACGCACGAAAATGCGCAGTTGGACTTTTTTCTAAAACCAACAGGAAGCCGGCTATTTTGATTTGAATATTCATTTTTTTACCGATTTTGGCGATTTCCAAGAATTCTCTCAGAGCTATCTTCTTCTACACGGTTCATTGGATCGGCTTCAAATTTGGTGTGCTGGAACTAGACCACTTGATTATCAAAAGTTATCATACGATTTTCCCTACGTTAAACGGTTTGGCCGTCAGGTGGCGGCGAAGTTTGACGTCTCGCCAAAAAAAACCCCAAAAAACAAAAGTGCTATTACTTGGGCATGATAAGTCCGATCGGCACAAAACTTGCTGGGTATGATCGTAGTCCGGCCTTCATCACGCCAACATCAAAAAATTCCCCCGTTCTCAAAGCGCCCCCTGCTGGCGACAGGAAAAGCAATGTTTTAGACTTTGAGGTGCTACTCTCAGCACGTTCAGTATATCCAACTCAAAATTGGTCAGAAAGGCCTCAACACGTTGTTAATGCTACATGATGAAGATTTGTGACGTATCGCTGAACGGCGTTCCGCCCACAGGGCGGCGAAGTCAACGGTTCGCCAAAACGCAGTTAAGTGGCCTTAACTTCAGTGTCCTTGGTCATATCTGCCTGAAACTTCACATGTGTGTTAACAGTCCAGCCCTGAACATGTGATATGAATTTCGTTGATGGGCGTGGCCAAATGGCTTGGCCACACCCTTTAAACATCAGCCCCTACGGCACGTTTCACCGACATGCATGAAAATTGGTACACATATGTATCACATCCAGACGCACAAAAAAGCATCCTGGACCCATTGGCTACACCCAACAGGAAGTCAGCCATTTTGAATTTGACGCCAGATTGGGCGATTTGCACTCCTCGTACTTTTTCTATCTCCTCCTACATGATTCATCGGATCGGCTTCAAATTTGGCGTGCATCAACTAGACCACTTGATCATAAGTTATCATACGATTTTCCCTATGTTAAACGGTTTGGCTGTCAGGTGGCGGCGAAGTTTGACGTCTCGCCAAAAAAACCCCAAAAAACAAAAGTGCTATTACTTGGGCATGATAAGTCCGATCGGCACAAAACTTGCTGGGTATGATCATAGTCCGGCCTTCATCACGCCAACATCAAAAAATTCCCCCGTTCTCAAAGCGCCCCCTGCTGGCGACAGGAAAAGCGATGTTTTAGACTTTGAGGTGCTACTCTCAGCACGTTCAGTATATCCAACTCAAAATTGGTCAGAAAGGCCTCAACACGTTGGTAATGCTACATGATGAAGATTTGTGACGTATCGCCGAACGGCATTCCGCCCACAGAGCGGCGAAGTCAACGGTTCGCCAAAACGCAGTTAAGTGGCCTTAACTTCAGTGTCCTTGGTCATATCTGCCTGAAACTTCACATGTGTGTTAACAGTCCAGCCCTGAACATGTGATATGAATTTCGTTGATGGGCGTGGCCAAATGGCTTGGCCACACCCTTTAAACATCAGCCCCTGCGGCACGTTTCACTGACATGCATGAAAATTGGTACACATATGTATCACATCCAGACGCACAAAAAAGTCTCTTGGACCCATTGGCCAAACCCAACAGGAAGTCGGCCATTTTGAATTTAATGGTCATTTTTGGCGTTTTCCACGTGTTGTATTTTAATGAATTCCACCTACAGGATGCATCAGAACAACTTCAAAATCATTGTGTGCCATCTAGACAAAGGTGTAATCAAAACTTATAAGCAGATTTTTGCATCGTGAAACGGTTTGGCCGTCAGGTGGCGGCGAAGTTTGATGTCTCGCCATAAAACACGAAATTAGTATAACTTTGGCATACATTGTCCATTCTTCACCAAACTTCACATGTTTGTTAACAGTCCAGACCTGAATGTATAGTATGAGGTTCATCAATAAGCGTGGCCGTATGGCTTGGCCACGCCCATTAAAGTGCAGCGTCCCCCATAACAACTTTCACAGACGTACACGAAAATCAGTATGCACATGTATCGTGTCCAGACGCACAAAAAAGCCTCTTGCACGGATAGGCCACACCCAACAGGAAGTCGGCCATTTTGAAATTTACAGTCATTTTTGGCGTTTTCCACGTGTTGTATTTTAATGATCTCCTCCTCCAGAAATGAATCAATTAACTCCAAAACTGGTGTGTACCATCTACACAAGTGTGTGATCAAAACATATTAAGAGAATTGCTCAGCATGGAACGGTGTGGCTGTGACATGGCGTCGACACTTGATGTCTCACCATGAAACACGATATTGCTATAACATGGGATCTAATGGTCGAATCTGCTCCAAACTTCACATGTATGATAATAGTCCTGGCGTGAACACACCCACATGACGCTCAGGAGTCAGAGTCATAGCGCCACCCAGTGGAGTCGGGAAGTCGCAACGCATTGGTTCCTACACTGTCCGAAGGAGGCGAACATTCAGCGCCTCGTCTGCCGGTCGACCTCTGGCGAGACAGTTGCGGCCGCGCCAGGCCCCGAGTTGCGTGGGGCGCGAGGGCCCGTTCAACACTGCTTGCAGCTTTAATTAGGGCTCGAGCACGTACCGTGCGAGGACCCTATTGTTTTCCTTAGGATTATTATTATTATTAGGGCCCGAGCACGAACCGTGCGAGGACCCTATTGTTTTCCTTAGGATTATTATTATTATTATTATTATTATTATTATTTTTTTTTTTTTTTCGCTTGATCGCATTTTTGGGGGCTTTAACATATTCAAAAACTCACCAAATTTGACGTGCACATTCGTCTAGGGGACATTTATGTGTACGCAAAATTTAAACGATGCCCATTACAAAATGGCGAAATGGCGCCCCCTAGAAAATTTCAATCGGCTCCCACCGGCAGCCCGTTTGACCAAATTCCACGAAATTCGGGGAGGTCGTGTATCATCCCAAGACGCACGAAAATGCGCAGTTGGACTTTTTTCTAAAACCAACAGGAAGCCGGCTATTTTGATTTGAATATTCATTTTTTTACCGATTTTAGCGATTTTCAAGAATTCTCTCAGAGCTATCTCCTCCTAGACAGTTCATTGGATCGGCTTCAAATTTGCCGTGCTGCAACTAGACCACATGATGATCAAAAGTTATTAAAAGATCTTTCCCTCGTTAAACGGTTTGGCCGTCAGGTGGCGGCGAAGTTTGATGTCTCAAAAAAAAAAACCCCAAAAACCCAGAATTGCTATTACTTGGGCGTGAAAGGTCCAATCGGCACAAAACTTGCTGGGTATGATCGTAGTCCCGCCCTGAACACGTCTACATCAAAAAATTCCCCTGTTCTCAAAGCGCCCCCTGCTGGCGACAGGAAAAGTGATTTTTTACACTTTGAGGTGCAGCTCTGAGCACGTTCAGCATATCCAACTCAAATTTGGTCAGAAAGGCCTCAACACGTTGTTAATGCTACATGATGAAGATTGTGACGTATCGTCAAACGGCGTTGCGCCCAGAGGGCGGCGAAGTCGATGCTTCGCCAAAACGTAGGAAAGTGGCCTTAACTTCAGTGTCCTTGGGCATATCTGCCTGAAACTTCACATGTGTTTTAAGAGTCCAGCCCTGACAATGTCATGTGAATTTCGTTGATGGGCGTGGCCAAATGGCTTGGCCACACCCTTTAAACATCAGCCCCTGCGGCACGTTTCACCAACATGCATGAAAATTGGTACACATATGTATCACATCCAGACGCACAAAAAACCCTCTTGGACCCATTGGCTACACCCAACAGGAAGTCAGCCATTTTGAATTTGACGCCAGATTGGGCGATTTGCACTCCTCATACTTTTTCTATCTCCTCCTACATGATTCATCGGATCGGCTTCAAATTTGGCGTGCATCAACTAGACCACTTGATGATCAAAAGTTATCATACGATTTTCCCTATGTTAAACGCTTTGGCTGTCAGGTGGCGGCGAAGTTTGATGTCTCGCCATAAAACACGAAATTAGTATAACTTTGGCATACATTGTCCATTCTTCACCAAACTTCACATGTTTGTTAACAGTCCAGACCTGAATGTATAGTATGACTTTCATCAATAAGCGTGGCCGTATGGCTTGGCCACGCCCCTTAAAGTGCAGCGTCCCCCATAACAACTTTCACCGACGTGCACGAAAATCAGTATGCACATGTATCGTGTCCAGACGCACAAAAAAGCCTCTTGCACATATAGGCCACACCCGACAGGAAGTCGGCCATTTTGAAATTTACAGTCATTTTTGGCGTTTTCCACGTGTTGTATTTTAATGATCTCCTCCTCCAGAAATGAATCAATTAACTCCAAAACTGGTGTGTACCATCTACACAAGTGTGTGATCAAAACATATTAAGAGAATTGCTCAGCATGGAACGGTGTGGCTGTGACATGGCGTCGACACTTGATGTCTCACCATGAAACACGATATTGCTATAACATGGGATCTAATGGTCGAATCTGCTCCAAACTTCACACGTATGATAATAGTCCTGGCATGAACACACCCACATGACGCTCAGGAGTCAGAGTCATAGCGCCACCCAGTGGAGACGGGAAGTCGCAACGCATTGGTTCTTACACTGTCCGAAGGAGGCGAACATTCAGCGACTCGTCTGCCGGTCGACCTCTGGCGACACGGTGGCGGCCGCGCCAGGCCCCGAGTTGCGTGGGGTGCGAGGGCCCGTTCAACGCTGCTTGCAGCTTTAATTATTATTATTATTATTTTTTTTTTTTTTTTTTTTTTTTTTCTGCGACTTTAAACGCATTTTTGGGGGCTTTAACATATTCAAAAACTCACCAAATTTGGCATGCACATTCGTCTTGGCGAAAATTTATATGTACGCAAAATTTAAAAGATGCCCGTTGCAAAATGGCGAAATGGCGCCCCCTAGAAAACTTCAATCGGCTCCCACCGGCAGCCCGTTTGACCAAATTCCACGAAATTCGGGGAGGTCGTGTATCATCCCAAGACGCACGAAAATGCGCAGTTGGACTTTTTTCTAAAACCAACAGGAAGCAGGCTATTTTGATTTGAATATTCATTTTTTTACCGATTTTGGCGATTTCCAAGAAATCTGTCAGAGCTATCTCCTCCTACACGCTTCATTGGATCGGCTTCAAATTTGGCGTGCTGGAACTAGACCACTTGATGATCAAAAGTTATCATACGATTTTCCCTATGTTAAACGGTTTGGCTGTCAGGTGGCGGCGAAGTTTGACGTCTCGCCAAAAAAACCCCAAAAAACAAAAGTGCTATTACTTGGGCATGATAAGTCCGATCGGCACAAAACTTGCTGGGTATGATCGTAGTCCGGCCTTCATCACGCCAACATCAAAAAATTCCCCCGTTCTCAAAGCGCCCCCTGCTGGCGACAGGAAAAGCGATGTTTTAGACTTTGAGGTGCTACTCTCAGCACGTTCAGTATATCCAACTCAAAATTGGTCAGAAAGGCCTTAACACGTTGGTAATGCTACATGATGAAGATTTGTGACGTATCGCCGAATGGCGTTCCGCCCACAGGGCGGCGAAGTCAACGGTTCGCCAAGACGCAGTTAAGTGGCCTTAACTTCAGTGTCCTTGGTCATATCTGCCTGAAACTTCACATGTGTGTTAACAGTCCAGCCCTGAACAAGTGATATGAATTTCGTTGATGGGCGTGGCCAAATGGCTTGGCCACACCCTTTAAACATCAGCCCCTACGGCACGTTTCACCGACATGCATGAAAATTGGTACACATATGTATCACATCCAGACGCACAAAAAAGCCTCTTGGACCCATTGGCTACACCCAACAGGAAGTCAGCCATTTTGAATTTGACGCCAGATTGGGCGATTCGCACTCCTCGTACTTTTTCTATCTCCTCCTACATGATTCATCGGATCGGCTTCAAATTTGGCGTGCATCAACTAGACCACTTGATGATCAAAAGTTATCATACGATTTTCCCTATGTTAAACGGTTTGGCTGTCAGGTGGCGGCGAAGTTTGACGTCTCGCCCAAAAAACAAAAGTGCTATTACTTGGGCATGATAAGTCCGATCGGCACAAAACTTGCTGGGTATGATCGTAGTCCGGCCTCTATCACGCCAACATCAAAAAATTCCCCCGTTCTCAAAGCGCCCCCTGCTGGCGACAGGAAAAGCGATGTTTTAGACTTTGAGGTGCTACTCTCAGCACGTTCAGTATATCCAACTCAAAATTGGTCAGAAAGGCCTCAACACGTTGGTAATGATACATGATGAAGATTTGTGATGTATCGCCGAACGGCGTTCCGCCCACAGGGCGGCGAAGTCAACAGTTCGCCAAAATGCAGTTAAGTGGCCTGAACTTCAGTGTCCTTGGTCATATCTGCCTGAAACTTTACATGTGTGTTAACAGTCCAGCCCTGAACATGTGATATGAATTTCGTTGATGGGCGTGGCCAAATGGCTTGGCCACACCCTTTAAACATCAGCCACTGCGGCACGTTTCTCTGACATGCATGAAAATTGGTACACATATGTATCACATCCAGACGCACAAAAAAGTCTCTTGGACCCATTGGCCAAACCCAACAGGAAGTCGGCCATTTTGAATTTAATGGTCATTTTTGGCGTTTTCCACGTGTTGTATTTTAATGAACTCCACCTACAGGATGCATCAGAACAACTTCAAAATCATTGTGTGCCATCTAGACAAAGGTGTAATCAAAACTTATAAGCAGATTTTTGCATCGTGAAACGGTTTGGCCGTCAGGTGGCGGCGAAGTGTGATGTCTCGCCATAAAACACGAAATTAGTATAACTTTGGCATACATTGTCCATTCTTCACCAAACTTCACATGTTTGTTAACAGTCCAGACCTGAATGTATAGTATGAGGTTCATCAATAAGCGTGGCCGTATGGCTTGGCCACGTCCCTTAAAGTGCAGCGTCCCCCATAACAACTTTCACAGACGTACACGAAAATCAGTATGCAAATGTATCTTGTCCAGACGCACAAAAAAGTCTCTTGCACATGTAGGCCACACCCGACAGGAAGTCGGCGATTTTGAAATTTACAGTCATTTTTGGCGTTTTCCACGTGTTGTATTTTAATGATCTCCTCCTCCAGAAATGAATCAATTAACTCCAAAACTGGTGTGTACCATCTACACAAGTGTGTGATCAAAACATATTAAGAGAATTGCTCAGCATGGAACGGTGTGGCTGTGACATGGCGTCGACACTTGATGTCTCACCATGAAACACGATATTGCTATAACATGGGATCTAATGGTCGAATCTGCTCCAAACTTCACATGTATGATAATAGTCCTGGCATGAACACACCCACATGACGCTCAGGAGTCAGAGTCATAGCGCCACCCAGTGGAGACGGGAAGTCGCAACGCATTGGTTCTTACACTGTCCGAAGGAGGCGAACATTCAGCGACTCGTCTGTCGGTCGACCTCTGGCGACACGGTGGCGGCCGCGCCAGGCCCCGAGTTGCGTGGGGTGCGAGGGCCCGTTCAACGCTGCTTGCAGCTTTAATTAGGGGGCCAAGCCCGCGGGGCCTGGGGAACGCGAATGCAAAGCATACGCGTTTCCCAGGACCAGCGGTGCTGGGAACCCTATTGTTTTTGTTCGGATTTTTATTATTATTATTATTATTATTATTATTATTATTATTATTATTATTATTATTCTCTATTTTTATTCTTCTCCCGGTAAAAGTAGTGCTGCAGGCTAAACCGTGCAAGGGAGGGTGGTGCAATTTGGAGGGTTGGTCCAGACCCCTGCACGTACCTCAGGCGCAAAAAATGACATATGTCAGCCAGCAGGGGGCGCTATAACCAAGGTCAATGCGTTTTGGGCTATAACTCCCACACCGGACGTCGCACATTCAAAAACCTCATATCCCCAGATTCCCTGAAAAGAACTGAATCACATGGCCTGGGCCTCGCCCATTTCCACCCTAATTTTTTTTGGCAAAATCGCGAAAACTGGAAAACCAACTTTTTCGAACTCCTCCTTGGGGTTTTGCCCGATCAGCGTGAAACTTGGCACGTAAAGTCTTCCTCTGGACCTGATCTAAAGTTATCAAAAGAATTTTGTTTGGTTGAAATATGCACAAGTTATTAACGAATAAAATTTTCTAGCTAGCTATAAAAAGGCGAACTGCTGCATATCTCTGTCAAAATAAATGCTAACAACACCAAATCTGAGATCCTTGATTGACATGTGACTGTGAGGGCGTGAGCCAAATTTGGCTAATGTTGGCCACTAGGGGGCGCTGCAAAGCTGAGACATTTATATCTCTTCAATGGCTGCACCTATTTTTACGAAATTTGGTGGGTATGATGCTGCGTCACTCCTGAGGCCATATCTTGAAGTTAATCACGACAGGTGAAAGTGGGCGTGGCTTATTACGAGATAAACAGCAAACATTTATTTCAGCTCAAGTATTATGCTGAGGGCTGTGAAATTCACAGGGTATATATATAACAGCATACCGACCACCCATAGCAAAAATTGTGTGTCTGTTCCACTAGGTGGCGCTCTAACGGACGCAAACGCATTTTGGCCTGTAACTTCCACATTTTAAATCACATCTTCATAAAGTTTATATCTACGTGTTCCCTAAATAGTTTCGCATCTTCTGACATAGGCCACGCCCACTCCCACAGCATATTTCTTTTTGTAAGTCACTACACATCAAAAACCTACTTTTTCGAACTCCTCTTAGCGTTTAAGCTCCATCTGCACGAAGCTCTGCACATACAATCTCCAGGCTTGCCTGATGAAAAGTTATCAAAAGAATTTTGCTGCTCCAAAAAATGCGGTAGTTACAAATAAACAATTTTTTTTGGCTAGGTAAAAAACACATACCTTTGAATATTTTTGTCAAAGTAAAAGCTATCAACGTCAAACTCAAGTCACTAGTTTCCGAGGTCAGCCAGAGGGTCTGTGCCAAATTTGGTGGAAATTGGCCAATAGGGGGCGCTACAAACACAGAAACATGAAGTGACATGAAAATTGATCAGATTCGCCTGAAATTTGGTGAGGTTGTTGTGGTGTCACTCCTGAGGCCAGAGTCAAATTTTTGTGATGTTGGGTCAAAGTGGGCGTTACTTGTCACAACACAAAAATTCAGCCTTTCGCACTTCCAGTGCTGATCCCATTACAATTATCATACTGCGAGTGAAACGTCGGCCTGCGTCCCGACGCTCGACCCGAACCCTTCTTTCGGTGTCAAGTTCCGTGGGCTCCGCGAGACCCGGGGGCCGAGTCGCGCGGGGAGGCTTGGCCCCCTATTATAACTGCTTGCAGTTCTAGTTATTATTATTATTCTTCTTCTTAACTAAAATGAATTGCCTTTTTGGGGACCTTAACATGCTCAAAAACTCATGAAACTTCACAGACTCATCAGAAGTGCGAAAACTGGGCAAGTTTTGGGGTTTCATGATAATCTGCAAAGGAATGGCTCAGTAGCGCCCCCTAAAAATTTTCTACGGAACAGCCCCTGAAGGTAGTTTAACCTACGTGTCTGAAACTTGGTAGGCATATGTAACAGACCAAGACGTACAAAAAAGCCTCTTGGGCCCATGCCCTAAACCCAACAGGAAGTCGGCCATTTTGAATTGAATGTGCAATTTTCATGCATTTTTGGCCATTTGCAGGGGTCGTAAATGAACGATCTCCTCCTAGAGATTTTGTCCGATCGACTTCAAACTTGGTCTGTCCCACCTACATGAGTTGAAGACAAAAAGTTATCAAAAGCTTGAGTTTTCGTCACACCGTGTGGCCGTTGTGGGACCTCAAACTTCGCTACAAACAGGAAGTAGTATTATAACACAGGAAGTAGTTTATAACTCCAGCATACATTGTCCAATCTTCCCCAAACTTCACAGGATTGATGACAGTCCCGCTCTGAAGACATCTACATGTCAATAATTTGTGATTGATATAGCGCCCCCTACTGGTAGTATAAAATGTCATGTTTTACACTTTGAAGCACATCTCGTCCAAAGTTGAACACATCAACGTCAAACTTGGGGAAATTATCCAAAAGGCATTGATGATGCTTTCTATTGAATACTGTGAGTTTTCGTCAAAGGGCATGACCTTGGCGTGGCGGGGAACTTTGATGTTTCGCCATGATGACAAAAGTTGCTGTAACTTGACTCTACGTGGACATATCTTTCCAAAACTTCACACATATGATAACAGTCCAGCCCTGAAAACATCTACAGAGGAAATTTGAATCAGCGTCATAGCGCCACCTACTGGCGGCAGAAAGTTACTTTTTTCATTCTTTTATGTCCCTCTTCTACCAGGTTCACCCGACCCACCTTAATTTTGCGGATACATAGTCCCAAGACCTTGGTGATGATCAAACCAGAACCTTTTGAGGTTTCGTACAACGCTGTCACCGTGGCGCCACCTCATTCGCCATAAAACACGAGGTTCTTTTTGAGGGGCAAGGGATACTTGAAAACTCACGAAACTTGGCACACCCATCACAAGGCCCAAATTGTGTTGTCTGATATGCTTTTTGTGTTTTGATGTGCCAAGATGCCTCAACAGCGCCCCCTACAATTTTTCGATGAAGCAGCCCCCGAAGCTTGTTTCACTTACATGTATGAAACTTGGTAGGCATATGTAACACTCCAAGACGTACAAAAAAGCCTCTTGGAGTTATGCTCCAAACCCAACCGGAAGTCCGCCATTTTGAATTTACTTGTGCCACTTTTGTGCATTTTGGGCGATTTCCAGTAGACGTAAATGAATGAACTTGTCCTAGAGTTTTTATCCAATCCACTTCAAACTCGGTCTGTCCCACCCCAAGACCGTGAAGACGAAAAGTTATCAAACGTTTCAGGTTTTCGTCAAACGCTGTCTCTGTGGCCCCGCCTTCTTCGCCATAAACCACGAAATTGTAACTACTCCTACAGATTTTATCCCATCAACTTCTTACTTGGTCTGTCCCACCTCCAGACATTGATGAAGAAAAGTTATCAAAAACTGGACTTGTTGTCACACCATGTGACCGTGGCAGGGCCTCAATCTTTGGGGACTCGCCACAAAACAGGAAGTTGTGTATGACTCCATCATCCATGGTCCAATCTTCCCCAAACTTCACAGGATTGATGACAGTTCTGCTCTGAAGAGATCTCCATGTGAATAATTTGTGATAAATACAGCGCCCCCTAATGGTAAGAGAAAATTTCATGTTTTATATTTTGAAGTATAACTCCCAAGACTTGGCCAGATCCACCTCAATCTTGGTCAGTCTATCCGTCACATGTAGAAGATGTTTTATTGTGAACACTGTAAGTTTGCATCAAAGGGCGTGGCCATGACGTAGCGGCAAACTTTGATGTTTCGCCATGATAACAAAAGTTGTGTAGCTTGACTCTACGTGGACATATCTTTCCAAAACTTCACACATATGATAAAAGTCCAGCCCTGAAAACATCTATCGAGAAATTTTTAATCAGCCTTATAGCGCCACCTAGTGGCATCTGTAAGTTACTGCTTTCATTCTTTCATGTCTCTCTTCTACCAAGTTAACCACAACCACCTCAATTTTGCGTAGACATAGTCCCAAGACTTTGATGATGATCACACCAGAAGCTTTTGAGGTTTCAGCAAACACTGTCAATGTGGCAACGCCTTATTCGCCATAAAACACGAAGTTGTTTTTGAGGGGTAAGGGATGCTTGTAATGTCATGAAACTTGGTACACATACAAGAAGTTCCGATGTGTGTTGTGTGATGTGATTTATCTGCTCTGATGTGCCAACATGGCTCAACAGCGCCCCCTACAATTTTTCAAAAAAGCAGCCCCCGACGCTGGTTTGACCTACATCTATGAAACTTGGTACATACATGCATCACTGAAAGACGTACAAAAAAGGCTCTTGCAACCATGTGCCAAACCCAACAGGAAGTCCGCCATTTTGAATTTGCTCGTAAGTGGTTCACAAAATCACCATACATGTTCCAATCTTCCCCATACTTCACAGGATTGATGACAGTCCTGCCCTGAACACATCTATACGCCAATACTTGGTTATTAGTACGGCGCCACCTACTGGCAAAATAACATGTCCTCGTATGATTTGAGGGATATGACGTGTAACTCCAACGTGAGGGGTCTGCCTTCGACAGGAATGAATGGCCGCATCGGCCGGCGTCCTGCCAGCACCCTCGAGTTGCGTGAAGGTGCGAGGGCCCGTTCATCGCTGCTTGCAGCTTTAATTAGGGCCCGAGCACCTAGCGGTGCGAGGACCCTATTGAAATGCAAGGAATTATTATTATTATTATTATTCTTCTTAACTAAAATGAATTGCCTTTTTGGGGACCTTAACATTCTCAAAAACTCATGAAACTTCACAGACTCATCAGAAGTGCGAAAACTGGGCAAGTTTTGGGGTTTCATGATAATCTGCAAAGGAATGGCTCAGTAGCGCCCCCTAAAAATTTTCTACGGAACAGCCCCTGAAGGTAGTTTAACCTACGTGTCTGAAACTTGGTAGGCATATGTAACAGACCAAGACGTACAAAAAAGCCTCTTGGGCCCATGCCCTAAACCCAACAGGAAGTCGGCCATTTTGAATTGAATGTGCAATTTTCATGCATTTTTGGCCATTTGCAGGGGTCGTAAATGGACGATCTCCTCCTAGAGATTTTGTCCGATCGACTTCAAACTTGGTCTGTCCCACCTACATAAGTTGAAGACCAAAAGTTATCAAAAAAATTGACTTTTCGTCACACCGTGTGACCGATGCGGGACCTCAAACTTCGCTACAAACAGGAAGTAGTATTATAACGCAGGAAGTAGTTTATAACTCCAGCATACATTGTCCAATCTTCCCCAAACTTCACAGGATTGATGACAGTCCCGCTCTGAAGACATCTACATGTCAATAATTTGTGATTAATATAGCGCCCCCTACTGGTAGTAGAAAATGTCATATTTTACACTTTGAAGCACATCTCCTCCAAAGTTGAACACATCAATGTCAAACTTGGGGAAATTATCCAAAAGGCGTTGATGATGCTTTCTATCGAATACTGTGAGTTTTCGTCAAAGGGCGTGACCATGGCGTGGCGGGGAACTTTGATGTTTCGCCATGATGACAAAAGTTGCTGTAACTTGAGTCTACGTGGACATATCTTTCCAAAACTTCACACATATGATAACTGTCCAGTCCTGAAAACATTTATACAGAAATTTTGAATGAGCATCATAGCGCCACCTACTGGCGGCAGAAAGTTACTTTTTTCATTCTCTCATGTCCCTCTTCTACCAGGTTCACCCGAACCACCTCAATTTTGCAGATACATAGTCCCAAGACCTTGGTGATGATCAAACCAGAACCTTTTGAGGTTTCGTACAACGCTGTCACCGTGGCGCCGCCTCATTCGCCATAAAACACGAGGTTGTTTTTGAGGGGCAAGGGATACTTGAAAACTCACAAAACTTGGCACACCCATCACAAGGCCCAAATTGTGTTGTCTGATATGCTTTTTGTGTTTTGATGTGCCAAGATGCCTCAACAGCGCCCCCTACAATTTTTCAATGAAGCAGCCCCCGAAGCTGGTTTCACCTACATGTATGAAACTTGGTAGGCATATGTAACACTCCAAGACGTACAAAAAAGCCTCTTGGAGTTACGCTCCAAACCCAACCGGAAGTCCGCCATTTTGAATTTACTTGTGCCACTTTTGTGCATTTTGGGCGATTTCCAGTTGACGTAAATGAACGATCTTGTCCTAGAGTTTTTATCCAATCCACTTCAACCTCAGTCTGTCCCACCCCAAGACTGTGAAGACGAAAAGTTATCAAAAACATGAGGTTTTCGTCAAACGCTGTCTCCGTGGCCCCGCCTTCTTCGCCATAAAACACGAAATTGTAACTACTCCTACAGATTTTATCCCATCAACTTCTTACTTGGTCTGTCCCACCTCCAGACATTGAAGAAGAAAAGTTATCAAGAACTGGACTTGTTGTCACACCATGTGACCGTGGCGGGGCCTCAAACTTTGGGGACTCGCCACAAAACAGGAAGTACTGTATAACTCTAGCATCCATGGTCCAATCTTCCCCAAACTTCACAGGATTGATGACAGTCCCGCTCTGAAGAGATTTCCATGTGAATAATTTGTGATAAATATAGTTCCCCCTACTGGTAAGAGAAAATGTTATATTTTATATTTTGAAGTATAACTCCCACAACTTGGCCAGATCCACGTCAATCTTGGTCAGTCTATCCATCACATGTAGTAGATGTTTTATTGTGAACACTGTAAGTTTTCATCAAAGGGCATGGCCATGACGTGGCGGCAAACTTTGATGTTTCGCCATGGTAACAAAAGTTGTGTAAATTGACTCTACGTGGACTTATCTTTCCAAAACGTCACACATATGGTAAAAGTCTAGCCCTGAAAAGATCTACAGAGAAATTTTTAATCAGCCTCATAGCGCCACCTAGTGGCGTCTGTAAGTTACTGCTTTCATTCTTTCATGTCTCTCTTCTACCAAGTTAACCACAACCACCTCAATTTTGCTGAGACATAGTCTCAGACCTTGATGATGATCACACCAGAAGCTTTTGAGTTCTTGTCAAACACTGTCACTGTGGCAATGCCTTATTCGCCATAAAACACGAAGTTGTTTTGGAGAGGTAAGGGATGCTTGTAATGTCATGAAACTTGGCACACATATAAGATGTTCCGATGTGTGTTGTGTGATGTGATTTATCAGCTTTGATGTGCCAACATGGCTCAACGGCGCCCCCTACAATTTTTCAAAAAAGAAGCCCCGGACGCTGGTTTGACCTACATCTATGAAACTTGGTACATACATGCATCACTGAAAGACGTACAAAAAAGCCTCTTGCAACCATGTGCCAAACCCAACAGGAAGTCCGACATTTTGAATTTGCTTGTAATTGGTTCACGACTTCACCATACATGTTCCAAACTTCCCCAAACTTCACAGGATTGATGACAGTCCTGCCCTGAACACATCTATACGCCAATACTTGGTTATTAATACGGCGCCACCTACTGGCAAAATTGCATGTCTTCGTATGATTTGAGGGATATGACGTGTCCTGCCAGCACCCTCGAGTTGCGTGAAGGTGCGAGGGCCCTGTTCAACGCTGCTTGCAGCTTTAATTAGGGCCCGAGCACGTACCGTGCGAGAGCCCTATTGAAACCGAAGGAATTCTTATTCTTATTATTATTATTATTTTTTTTATCCTATGATTGCATTTTTGAGGGCCTGAACGTACTCAAAAAGTCCCAGAATTTTGCACACTCGTCACGTCTGGTGAAAAATTCGATATTTTATGGTCATTACAAAGGGGCGTGACAAAATGGCTCAACGGCGCCCCCTAACAGTTTTCAAAATCAAAGCCCCCTGCTTTAACTTTGTCCGAAGCGTACGAATTTTGGTACACATATGTAGCACGCCGAGACGTACTTCGTTACAAACAGGAAGTAGTATTATAACGCAGGAAGTAGTTTATTACTCCAACATACATGCTCCAATCTTCCCCAAACTTCACAGGATTGATGACAGTCCTGCTCTGAAGAGATCTACATGTCAATAATTTGTGATTAATATAGCGCCCCCTACTGGCAGTAGAAAATGTCATGTTTTACACTTTGAAGCACATCTCCTCCAAAGTTGAACACATACTCCCAAGACCTTGTTGATGGTCAAAGCAGAAGCCTTTGAGGTTTCGTCCAACGCTGTCACTGTGGCGCCACCTTATTCGCCATAAAACACGAGATTGTTTTTGAGGGGCAAGGGACACTCGAAAACTCACGCAACTTGGCACACACATCAGACATCCCAAATTGTGTTGTCTGATGTGATTTTTGTGTTTTCATGTGCCAAGATGGCTCAACAGCGCCCCCTACTCATTTTCAACGTGTTTTGGGCTATAACTCCCAGACCATATGTCACACATTCAAAAACCTCATATCCACAGATTCCCTGAATAGTGCTGAATCACCTGGGCAGGGCCACTCCCATTTCTGCCTATCATGTTTTTCACAACATCGCAAAAACTGGACAACCTACTTTTTCGAACTCCTCCTTAGGGTTTTGTCCGTTCAGCGTGAAACTTGGCAAGTACAGTCTTCGGCTGGACCTGATCTAAAGTTATCAAAGGAATTTTGATTGGTCATAATATGCTCAAATTATTAATGAATAAATTTTTCTAGCTAGTTATAAAAAGGCGAACAGTGGCATATTTCGGTCAAAATAAATGCTAACAACACCAAATCTGAGATCCTTGCTTGATATGTGCCTGTGAGAGAATGAACCAAATTTAGCTAATTTTGGCCACTAGGGGGCGCTGCAAATATGGGAAATTTATATCTGGTAAATGGAAATGAATGAATGAAATTTGGTGAGTATTATGCTGGGCCTGTCCTGACGCCATATCTTGAAGGTAGTCACGACTGGTAAAAGTGGGCGTGGCTTATTACAAGATAAAAAACAAACATTTATTTCAGTCCAAGTATTATGCTGAGGGCTGTGAAATTCACAGGGTATATAGAGAATAGCATACAGACCAACCATAGCAAAAATTGTGCGTCTTCTCCACTAGGTGGCGCTATAAGAGATACAAACGCATTTTGGCCTGTAACTTCCACATTTTAAACCACATCTTCATAAATTTTATATCCACGTGTTCCCTAAATAGTGTCGCATCTTCTGACATAGGCCACGCCCACTCCCACTGCAAATTTCTCTTTGTAATTTACTATACATCAAAAACCTACTTTTTCGAACTCCTCCTAGCGTTTAATCTCCATCTTCACAAAACTTTGCACATGCAATCTCCAGACTGGCCTGACCAAAAGTTATCAAAAGAATTTTGCTACTCCAAAAATTAGGCTAGCTAAAAATAAACAGTTTTTTTCTGCTAGCTAAAAAACACATACCTTTGCATATTTTTGTCAAAGTAAAAGATATCAATGTCAAACTCAATTCACTTCTTTCAGACGTCATCCAGACGATCCTAGCCCAATTTGGCAGAAATTAGCCAATAGGGGGCGCTATAATCAGAGAAAAATCAAGTGACATAAAATTCATCGATTCGCATGAAATTTGGCGAGCATGATGTGGAGTCACTCCTGAGGCCAGCTGTAAAGCTTGGTGATGTTTGGTCACCGTGGCAACGCCTTATTCGCCATAAAACACGAAGTTGTTTTTGACGGGTAAGGGATGCTTGTAATGTCATGAAACTTGACACACATATGACAGGATCCAATATGCATTTTCTGATGTGATTTTTCGGCTCTGATATGCCAACATGGCTCAACAGCGCCCCCTACAAATTTTCTACGAAACAGCCCCCGAAGCTGGTTTGACCTACATCTATGAAACTTGGTACGCACATGCATCACTGAAAGACGTATAAAAAAGCCTCTTGCAGCCATGTGCCAAACCCAACAGGAAGTCGGCCAATTTGAATTTGCTTGTAACTGGTTTGCAACTTCACCATACATGTTCCAATCTTCCGCAAACTTCACAGGATTGATGACAATCCTGCCCTGAATACATCTATATGCCAATACTTGGTTATTAGTACAGCGCCACCTACTGGCAAAATTACATGTCTTCATATGATTTGAGGGATATGACGTCCTGCGTAAGGGATCTGCCGTGGACAGGAATGAAGGGCGGCATGAGCCGGCGTCCTGCCAGCACCCTCGAGTTGCGTGAAGGTGCGAGGGCCCGTTCAATGCTGCTTGCAGCTTTAATTATTATTATTTTTCTGCCTAATGAATTGGCTTTTTGAGGGCTTTATCATATTCAAAAACTCACCAAACTTCACAGACTCATCAGAAGTGGTGAAAAATTTGATATTTTTGGGGTTTCGTGATAATGTGCAAAAAAATGGCTCAACAGCGCCCCCTACTCATTTTCAACGAAGCAGCCCCCCAAGCTGGTTTAACCTACGTGTATGAAACTTGGCAGGCATATGTAACACACCAAGACGTACAAAAAAGCCTCTTGGGCCCATGCCCTAAACTCAACAGGAAGTCGGCCATTTTGAATTGAATGTGCAATTTTCATGCATTTTTGGCCATTTGCAGGGGTCGTAAATGGACGAACTCCTCCTAGAGATTTTGTCCGATCGACTTCAAACTGACGGCCACCTCAATTTTGCGGATACATACTCCCAAGACCTTGATGATGATCAAAGCAGAAGCCTTTGAGGTTTCGTCCAACGCTGTCACTGTGGCGCCACCTTATTCGCCATAAAACACGAGGTTGTTTTTGAGGGGCAAGGGACACTCGAAAACTCACGCAACTTGGCACACACATCAGACGGCCGAAATTGTGTTGTCTGATGTGATTTTGTGTTTTCATGTGCCAAGATGGCTCAACAGCGCCCCCTACTCATTTTCAACGTGTTTTGGGCTATAACTCCCAGACCATATGTCGCACTTTCAAAAACCTCATATTTCGAGTTTCCCTGAATAGCGCTGAATCACCTGGGCTAGGCCACGCCCATTTCTGCCTATAATGTTTTTCGCAACATCGCGAAAACTGGAAAACCTACTTTTTCGAACTCCTCATTAGGGTATTGTCCGATCAGCGTGAAACTTGGCACGTACAGTCTTCACCTGGACCTGATGTAAAGTTATCAAAAGAATTTTGTTCAGTCAAAAAATGCGCAAATTATTAACAAATAGAATTTTCTAGCTAGCTATAAAAAGACAAACTATGGTATATTTCGGTCAAAATAAATACTAACAACACCAAATCGGAGACCTTTGCTTGACATGTGCCTGTGAGGGTGTGAGCCAAATTTGGCTACTGTTGGCCACTAGGGGGTGCTGCAAATATGGGAAATTTATATCTCTCAAATGGCTGCACCGATTTTTACGAAATTTGGTGGGTATGATGCTGGGCCACTCCTGAGGCCATATCTTAAAGTTAATCAAGACTGCTCAAAGTGGGCGTGGCTTATTACAAGATAAACAACAAACATTTATTTCAGCTCAAGTATTGTGCTGAGGGCTGTGAAATTCACAGGGTATATATAGAATAGCATACAGACCACCCATAGCAAAAATTGTATGTCTACACCAGTAGATGGCGCTATAACGGATGCAAACGCATTTTGGCCTGTAACTTCCAAATTTTAATTCACATCTTCATAACTTTATAACCACGTGTTCCCTAAATAGAGTCCCATCTTCTGACATAGGCCACGCCCGCTCCCACTGTAGATTTCTCTTTGTAAGTCACTACACATCAAAAACCTACATTTTCGAACTCCTCCTAGCAATTAAGATCCATATTCACGAAACTTTGCACATACAAACGCCAGATGTGCCTGACCAAAAGTTATCGACAGAATTTTGCTACTCCAAAAAATGCGCTAGCTAAAAATAAACAGTTTTTTTTCTGCTAGCTAAAAAACACATACCATTGCATATTTTTGTCAAACTAAAAGCTATCAACGTCAAACTCAATTCACTTGTTTCAGACGTGAACCAGAGGCTCTGTGCCAAATTTGGCGTAAATTGGCCAATAGGGGGCGCTATAAACAGAGAAAAATCAAGTGACATGAAAATTGATCGATTCGGACGAAATTTGGCGAGCGTGTTGTGGAGTCACTCCCGAGACCAGCTGTGAAGCTTAATGATGTTTGGTCACCGTGATAATGCCTTATTCGCCATCAAACACAAAGTTGATTTTGAGGGGAAAGCGATGCTTGTAAAGTCATGAAACTTGGCACACATATGACAGGGTTCGATTTGTGCTGTCTGATGTGATTTTTCTGCTCTGATGTGCCAACATGGCTCAACAGCGCCCCCTACAAATTTTCTACGAAGCAGCCCCTGAAGCTGGTTTGACCTACATCTATGAAACTTGATACGCACCTGCATCACTGAAAGACGTATAAAAAATGCCAGTTGCAGCCATGTGCCAAACCCAACAGGAAGTCTGCCATGTTGAATTTGCTTGTAACTGGTTCAGAACTTCACATTACATGTTCCACTCTTCCCCAAATTTCACAGGATTGATGACAGTCCTGCCCTCAACACATCTATATGCCAATACTTGGTTATTAGTACGGCGCCACCTACTGCCAAAATGACATGTCTTTGTATGATTTGAGGGATATGACGTGTAATTCCTGCGTGAGGGGTCTGCCTTAACAGGAATGAATGGCGGTGTCAGCCGGCATCCTGCCAGCCCCCTCGAGTTACGTGAAGGTGCGAGGGCCCGTTCAATGCTGCTTGCAGCTTTAATTATTATTATTATTAGGGCCCGAGCACCTAGCGGTGCGAGGACCAAAAATCCTTGATGATGCTTTCTATGGAAAACTGTGAATTTTCGTCAAAGGGCGTGACCTTGGCGTGGCGGGGAACTTTGATGTTTCGCCATGATGACAGAAGTAGCTGTAACGTGACTCTATGTGGACATATCTTTCCAAAACTTCACACATATGATAACTGTCCAGCCCTGAAAACATCTATACAGAAATTTTTAATCAGCGTCATAGCGCCGCCTACTGGCGGCAGAAAGTTACTTTTTTCATTCTTTCATTTCCCTCTTCTACCAGGTTCCCCCGAACCACCTCAATTTTGCGGATACATACTCCCAAGACCTTGATGATGATCAAAGCAGAAGCCTTTGAGGTTTCGTCCAACGCTGTCACTGTGGCGCCACCTTATTCGCCATAAAACATGAAGTTGTTTTTGAGGGGCAAGGGACACTGGAAAACTCACGCAACTTGGCACACACATCAGACATCCCAAATTGTGTTGTCTGATGTGATTTTGTGTTTTCATGTGCCAAGATGGCTCAACAGCGCCCCCTACTCATTTTCAACGTGTTTTGGGCTATAACTCCCAGACCATATGTCGCACTTTCAAAAACCGCATATCTCCAGATTTCCTGAATCGCGCTGAATCACCTGGGCTGGGCCACGCCCATTTCTGCCTATAAATTTTTTTCGCAAAATTGAGAAAACTGGAAAACCTACTTTTTCAAACTCCTCCTTAGGGTTTTGTCCGTTCAGCGTGAAACTTGGCACGTACAGTCTTCGGCTGGACCTGATCTAAAGTTATCAAAGCAATTTTGATTGGTCAAAATATGCGCAAATTATTAACGAATACATTTTTCTAGCTAGCTATAAAAAGGTGAACGGTGGCATTTTTCGGTCAAAATAAAGGCTAACAACACCAAATCTGAGATCCTTGCTTGACATGTGCCTGTGAGGGTGTGAGCCAAATTTGGCTAATGTTGGCCACTAGGGGGCGCTGCAAATATGGGAAATTTATATCTCGTAAATTGCTGCACCGATTTTTACGAAATTTGGTGAGTATTATGCTGGCCCCCTCCTGAGACCATTTTGTGAAGTTAGTCACGACTGGTCAAAGTGGGCGTGGCTTATTACAAGATAAACAACAAACATTTATTTCAGCTCAAGTATTATGCTGAGGGCTGTGAAATTCATAGGGTATACATAGAATAGCATACAGACCACCCTTAGCAAAAATTATGTGTCTACTCCACTAGGTGGCGCTATAACGGATGCAAACGCATTTTGGCCTGTAACTTCCACATTTTAAATCACATCTTCATAACTTTATAACCACGTGTTCCCTAAATAGAGTCCCATCTTCTGACATAGGCCACACCCGCTCCCACTGTAGATTTCTCTTTGTAAGTCACTACACATCAAAAACCTACATTTTCGAACTCCTCCTAGCAATTAAGATCCATATTCACGAAACTTTGCACATACAAACGCCAGATGTGCCTGACTAAAAGTTATCAACAGAATTTTGCTACTCCAAAAAATGAGCGAGCTAAAAATAAAAAATTTTTTTTCTGCTACCTAAAAAACACATACCATTGCATATTTTTGTCAAACTAAAAGCTATCAACATCAAAGTCAATTCACTTGTTTCAGACGTGAACCAGAGGCTCTGTGCCAAATTTGGCGTAAATTGGCCAATAGGGGGCGCTATAAACAGAGAAAAATCAAGTGACATGAAAATTGATCGATTCGGACGAAATTTGGCGAGCGTGTTGTGGAGTCACTCCCGAGACCAGCTGTGAAGCTTAATGATGTTTGGTCACCGTGACAACGCCTTATTCGCCATCAAACACAAAGTTGGTTTTGAGGGGAAAGGGATGCTTGTAAAGTCATGAAACTTGGCATACATATGACAGGGTTCGATTTGTGCTGTCTGATGTGATTTTTCTGCTCTGATGTGCCAACATGGCTCAACAGCGCCCCCTACAATTTTTCAAAAAAGCAGCCCCCGACGCTGGTTTGACCTACATCTATGAAACTTGGTACGTACATGCATCACTGAAAGACGTATAAAAAAGTCTCTTGCAACCATGTGCCAAACCCAACAGGAAGTCCGCCATTTTGAATTTGCTTGTAACTTGTTCACAACTTCACCATACACGTTCCTATCTTCCCCAAACTTCACAGGATTGATGACAGTCCTGCCCTGAACACATCTATACGCCAATACTTGATTATTAGTACGGCGCCACCAACTGGCAAAATTACATATCTTCGTATGATTTGAGGGATTTGACGTGTAACTCCTGCGTGAGGGCTCTGCCGTCGACAGGAATGAATGGCGGCGTGAGCCGGCGTCCTGCCAGCGCCCTCGAGTTGCGTGAAGGTGCGAGGGCCGGTTCATCGCTGCTTGCAGCTTTAATTAGGGCCCGAGCACCGAGGCGCGCACCGTGAAACGGTGCGCACCGAACACGGTGCGAGGCCCCTATTGTTTTCCTTAGGATTATTATTATTTTTTTTTTTTTTTCGCTTAATCGCATTTTTGGGGGCTTTAACATATTCAAAAACTCACCAAATTTGACGTGCACATTCGTCTAGGGGACATTTATGTGTACGCAAAATCTCACCGATGCCCGTTGCAAAATAGCGAAATGGCGCCCCCTAGAATGGTTCAATCGGCTCCCACTGCCAGCCTGTTTGACCAAATTTCTCGAAATTCGGGGGGGTCGTGTATCATCCCAAGACGCACGAAAATGCGTACTCGACTTTTTTCTAAAACCAACAGGAAGCGGGCTATTTTGATTTGAATATTCCATTTTTTACCGATTTTGGCGATTTGCTAGTGTGCTCTCAGAGCTATCTCCTCCTAGACGGTTCATTGGATCGGCTTCAAATTTGCCGTGCTGCAACTAGACCACATGATGATCAAAAGTTATTAAAAGATCTTTCCCTCGTTAAACGGTTTGGCCGTCAGGTGGCGGCGAAGTTTGATGTCTCAAAAAAAAAACCCCAAAAACCCAGAATTGCTATTACTTGGGCGTGAAAGGTCCAATCGGCACAAAACTTGCTGGGTATGATCATAGTCCCGCCCTGAACACGTCTACATCAAAAAATTCCCCTGTTCTCAAAGCGCCCCCTGCTGGCGACAGGAAAAGTGATTTTTTACACTTTGAGGTGCAGCTCTGAGCACGTTCAGCATATCCAACTCAAATTTGGTCAGAAAGGCCTCAACACGTTGTTAATGCTACATGATGAAGATTGTGACGTATCGTCAAACGGCGTTGCGCCCAGAGGGCGGCGAAGTCGATGCTTCGCCAAAACGTAGGAAAGTGGCCTTAACTTCAGTGTCCTTGGGCATATCTGCCTGAAACTTCACATGTGTGTTAAGAGTCCAGCCCTGACAATGTCATGTGAATTTCGTTGATGGGCGTGGTCAAATGGCTTGGCCACGCCCTTTAAACATCAGCCCCTGCGGCACGTTTCACTGACATGCATGAAAATTGGTACACATATGTATCACATCCAGATGCACAAAAAAGTCTCTTGGACCCATTGGCCAAACCCAACAGGAAGTCAGCCATTTTGAATTTAATGGTCATTTTTGGCGTTTTCCACGTGTTGTATTTTAATGAACTCCACCTACAGGATGCATCAGAACAACTTCAAAATCATTGTGTGCCATCTAGACAAAGGTGTAATCAAAACTTAGAAGCAGATTTTTGCATCGTGAAACGGTTTGGCCGTCAGGTGGCGGCGAAGTTTGATGTCTCGCCATAAAACACGAAATTAGTATAACTTTAGCATACATTGTCCATTCTTCACCAAACTTCACGTTTGTTAACAGTCCAGACCTGAATGTATAGTATGAGGTTCATCAATAAGATAAGATAAGATAAGATAAGATATCCTTTATTAGTCCCACAGTGGGGAAATTTCCAGTGGTACAGCAGCAAAGTGGACAGCAAAGATAGGGAACAACAGTACAGAGACAATAAATAGTAGCAATATAAACAGTATATAAAAAGTATGAAAAATTAAAAGAGACACGTGAAGTATAAAATATAGAAATAATACACAATATATACACAATATATACAGTCTAAGCAAATGTGCATTATAGTGCAGTCTGTTGGTGTGTATGTATGTATGTTTGTGTGTGGTCTACTGGGAGCACTGCTGGTTGTAGAGTCTGATAGCTGCAGGAAGGAAGGACCTACGAAAGCGTTCCTTCACACACTTTGGGTGAAGCAGTCTGTTGCTGAAGGAGCTCTCCAGTGTTCTCAAAGTGTCCTGCAGGGGGTGGGAGTCATTCACCATCATGGATGACAGCCTAGCCATCATCCTCCTTTCACCTACCACCTCCACTGAGTCGAGGGGGCATCCCAGGACAGAGCTGGCCTTCTTGATCAGTTTATCAAGTCTCTTCCTGTCAGCTGTCGAGATGCTGCTCCCCCAGCAGACCACTCCAAAGAAAATGGCTGATGCCACCACAGTGTCAAAAAAAGTCTTCAGGAGTGCCCCCTGCACTGCAAAAGACCTCAGTCTCCTGAGCAGATAGAGTCTGCTCTGGCCTTTCTTGTAAAGTGCGGTGGTGTTGTGAGTCCAGTCCAGTTTATTGTTCAGGTGAACACCCAGGTACTTATAAGATGTCACCATCTCGATGTCCGTTCCTTGGATGTTCACTGGTGTCAGGGGGGAGAGTGTTCGCCTGCGGAAATCCACCACCAGTTCTTTGGTTTTCCCCGCGTTGATCTGGAGGCGGTTCTGCTGGCACCAGTCCACAAAGTCCTGCGTCAGTTCTCTGTACTCTCTGTCGTCCCCATCTGTGATGAGGCCGACGATTGCAGAGTCGTCAGAAAACTTCTGCAGGTGACAGGTGGGTGTGTTGTATGAGAAGTCTGCAGTGTAGAGGGTGAAGAGGAACGGAGCCAGGACCGTTCCCTGCGGGGCCCCCGTGCTGCAGACGACCATGTCGGACACACAGTCCCGTGTCCTCACATACTGTGGACGGTTGGTGAGGTAGTCCAAAATCCAGTGTGTGAGGTGCTGGTCCACCCCGGTGTGCTCCAGCTTGTCCCTCAGCAGTGCAGGCTGGATGGTGTTGAAGGCACTGGAGAAATCAAAAAACATGATTCTCACAGTACTCCCAGGTTTCTCCAGGTGAGAGAGAGCTCGGTGTTGGAGGAAGATGACAGCGTCGTCCACCCCAATGCCAGGCTGGTAGGCAAACTGAAGTGGATCCAACGATGCGCTCACCAGGGGGCGGAGATGAACAAGGACCAGCCGCTCCAGGGTCTTCCTCAGGTGGGATGTTAGTGCCACCGGCCTGTAGCTGCTGAAGTCCTTGGGGTGCGGAGACTTGGGCACAGGTACCACGCAGGATGTTTTCCACTGCTGTGGCACTCTCCCCAGCTTCAGGCTCAGGTTGAACATGTGCTCAACAATCCCACACAGTTGGTCTGCGCAGGACTTGAGGAGCCTGGAGCTGATGCCGTCTGGACCTGCAGCCTTCCTCACCTTGATCCTCCGGAGCTGGTTTCTCACCTGGGTTGTTGTGAGGGACAGGTTGGGGCAGGGGGGCTGTGTATTGGAGGGTGTGAGTGGGGGGGTTGGGTTGATGGGATGAGCAGTGGGGGGTGGCTGTGAGCTGAATGTTGTAGGGAGGGAGGAGGAGGTGGGGGAGGAGTTGGGGCAGTGTGCACTGGGTGCAGAGAGGGAGGGCTGCAGCATGGAGGACTGGGCTGGGGAAGGGGTAGATGACCGATCAAATCTATTGAAGAATATGTTTAAGTCATTTGCCCACTTTTGGTCCCCCGCAGCTTGGGAGTCAGGTTCCCTGTGGCCAGACATGGCTTTCAGGCCTCTCCAGACTCTGCTGGCATTTTTCTTCTGCAGCTGATCCTCCATCTTCCTCCTGAAGGTGCTTTTCCCCTCCCTGATCTTCCTTCTCAGCTTCTTCTGCACAGCCTTCAGCTCATCCTTGTTTCCAGACTTAAAGGCCCTCTTCTTCTCCTTAAGAAGAGCCTTTATGTCGGGGTTAATCCACGGTTTATTGTTGGGAAAATACCGTACAGTCCTGGTGGGTACGATGTTTTCCACACAGAAGTTGATATAGTCCGTAATGCAGTGTGTGAGACTGTCGATATCCTCCCCGTGAGAATCACAAAATTCCTCCCACACAGTTGTGTCAAAACAGTCCTTCAGAGCCTCGTCAGCCTCCTCGGACCATCTCTTCACTGTGCGGGACATGGCTGGTTGCCTGTGCACAAGAGGTTTGTACACAGGCAGGAGATGAACCAGGTTGTGGTCAGATTTTCCCAGGGGGGGGAGGGGGGATGAAGTGTATGCCTCCTTGGTGTTGACATAACACAAATCCAATATTTTATTGTCTCTGGTGTGGCAGGAAACATACTGGGTGAATGTGGGCAGAGTAGAGGATGGAGAGGCATGATTAAAGTCCCCAGAGATAAGAAGCGTGGCCGTATGGCTTGGCCACGCCCCTTAACGTGCAGCGTCCCCCATAACAACTTTCACCGACGTGCACGAAAATCAGTATGCACATGTATCGTGTCCAGACGCACAAAAAAGCCTCTTGCACGTATAGGCCACACCCGACAGGAAGTCGGCCATTTTGAAATTTACAGTCATTTTTGGCGTTTTCCACGTGTTGTATTTTAATGATCTCCTCCTCCAGAAATGAATCAATTAACTCCAAAACTGGTGTGTACCATCTACACAAGTGTGTGATCAAAACATATTAAGAGAATTGCTCAGCATGGAACGGTGTGGCTGTGACATGGCGTCGACACTTGATGTCTCACCAAGAAACACGATATTGCTATAACATGGGATCTAATGGTCGAATCTGCTCCAAACTTCAAATGTATGATAATAGTCCTGGCATGAACACACCCACATGATGCTCAGGAGTCAGAGTCATAGCGCCACCCAGTGGAGACGGGAAGTCGCAACGCATTGGTTCCTACACTGTCCGAAGGAGGCGAACATTCAGCGCCGCGTCTGCCGGTCGACCTCTGGCGAGACGGTGGCGGCCGCGCCAGGCCCCGAGTTGCGTGGGGTGCGAGGGCCCGTTCAACGCTGCTTGCAGCTTTAATTCTTCTTCTTCTTCTTCTTCTTCTTCTTCTTCTTCTTCAGAAATGTTTTCGCAAATTCCCGTGAGATGTTACATCGTAGAGACATGAAATTTTCACCAATAACTGGAAGTTGTGTGCAAATGGTGCTCAAAATATAGAAATACCAATTGGCCAGATGGTGGCGCTATAACCAAGGTAAATGCGTTTTGGGCTATAACTCCCACACCATATGTCTCACATTCAAAAACATCATATCCACAGATTCCCTGAATAGTGCTGAATCACCTGGGCTAGGCCACGCCCATTTCCGCCTGGAAAATTTTTTCACAAAATCGCGAAAAATGAAAAACCTTCTTTTTCTATCTCCTCCTTGGGTTTCTGTGCAATCAGTGTGAAACTTGGCACGGAAAGTCTTCTCTTGGACCTGATCTAAAGTTATCAAAAGAATTTTGTTCAGTCAAAAAATGCGCAAATGATAAACGAATACATTTTTCTAGCTAGCTATAAAAACGCGAACTGTTGCATATCTCGGTCAAAATAAAGGCTAACAACACCAAATCGGAGATCATTGGTTGGCATGTGACTGTGAGGGTATGAGCCAAATTTGGCGAATGTTGGCCACTAGAGGGCGCTGCAAATATGGGAAATTTGTATCTCTTAAATGGCTGCACCGATTTTTACCAAATTTGGTGAGTATGACCTTGAAGTTCATCACGACTGGTCAAAGTGGGCGTGGCTTATTACAAGATAAAAAACAAACATTTATTTTAGCTCAACTATTATGTTGAGAGCTATGAAATTCACAGGGTATATATAGGATAGGACACAGACCATCCATACCAAAAATTGTGTGTCTACTCCACTAGGTGGCGCTATAACAGGTAAAAACGCATTTTGGCCTGTAACTTCCACATTTTAAATCACATTTTCATAAACTTTATATCCACGTATTCCCTTAATAGAGTCTCATCTTCTGACATAGGCCACGCCCACTTCCACTGCATATTTCTCTTTGTAAGTCACTACACATCAAAAACCTACTTTTTCTATCTCCTCCTAGCGTTTAAGCTCCATCTGCACAAAACTTTGCACATACAATCTCCAGATGTGCCTGAGGAAAAGTTATCAAAAGAATTTTGCTAATCCAAAAGATATGGTAGATATAAAGGAACAATTTTTTTCTGCTAGCTAAAAAACACATGCAGCTGTATATTTTTGTCAACATAAAAGCTGTCGACGTCAAACTCAAGTCACTTGTTTTAGACGTCAACCAGAGGATCTGTGCCAAATTTGGCGGAAATTGACCAATAGGGGGCGCTATAAACAGAGAAACATCAAGTGAAGTGAAATTTCACAAAATCCGGCCATAAATCAATGAGGGTTTTTTCAAACATCAACAAACTCAATGTATCAAAGGTTTTGATCTTACCCACCTTTCAAAATTTAAATGGCTATGCTGGCTTGAACCCCGGAATTGCCGCTTGCGGCTATATTTAGGGGTTCAAGCCCGAAGGGCTGAAACCCTATTGTTTTCCTACTGTTTTATTATTATTATTAGGGCCCGAGCACGTACCGTGCGAGAGCCCTATTGAAACCGAAGGAATTCTTATTCTTATTATTATTAGGGCCCGAGCAGCGGCGACAGCGTCGCCTGCGAAGGCCCTATTGTTTTCTTGCTGTTTATTATTGTTCGTTATTATTCTTTCCGCTTTTCGTGCCCCAATTTCGCCCATTTCCCCAATTGGAAAAGTTGTCAATTTTTGCACATCCCTGCGGCCCGATCCGAAATTCGATATTTTGGGGGCGCCGCACATGGACACGGCCAAATTGCGAAATAGCGCCCCCTAGAAACTTTCAAACCCCCCCTGGCCATTGGGGTTAGTTTGTCGTAGCCACACGAAATTTGGTACACCCATTCATCATGCCCAGACGCACAAAAAAATGAATTGCAGTCATGGTCAAATCCCAACAGGAAGGCGGCCATTTTGATTTGAACTTTGGCTAAAAGGGCGATTTTGGCCATTTCCACACCTCGTATTTGAACGAACTCGTCCTAGGGGATTCAACCAATCGGCTTCAAATTTTTCACAGCTCATCAAGACAACATGGTGATCTAAAGTTGTGCTCTGCAGGTGTGTAGGTCATAGGTCGTGGCTGATAGGGCTCGATGAACTTCGGCGACTATTTTTTCGCTCGCCGTCTAACTTTGACCGACTGTCACGCCCACATACTTGATCCTATCAGCTTCAAACTTGCTGGGCATGACAATGTCTCCGCCCTGAACGTCCCGATATATTAACTTCCCACTTTAGTCATGGCGCCCCCCGGTGGTAACAGGAAGTGATTTGTTTTTACTTTAACATGTACTGATGACACATGGTTGACTCCATCAACTTCATTCCACTTCTAAAACATACCTAACAAGTTGGTGAAACTAGTCTATCAACGCTGTGAGGTTACAACCAATGGCGTCCATCTGGCGATGCGGCGACTATCGATCACTCGCCAAGAAAATACGTTTGGCTTTTTGATGGCTTTAATGACCTCATATCATCATGAAAATTGGTGCACAGGTCAAGGGTGGCAAGCTCTTTGATCTGATAGGGGCGACGCCCATTTGCGGGGCTAAATGTCTCTATAGCGCCCCCTTGAAATTTTCAAAATACCCTGCCCATAGGGGTTAGTTTGTCGTCGGCACAAGAAATTTGGTACACACATTCATCATGCCCAGACGCACAAAAAAGTCTCTAAATGTCATGGTAAAATCCCAACAGGAAGTCGGCCATTTTGATTTGAACTTTCGAGAAAAGTGTGATTTTGGCCATTTCCACACCTCGTATTTGAACGAACTCGTCCTAGGGGATTCAACCAATCGGCTTGAAATTTTTCACAGCTCATCAAGACAACATGGTGATCTAAAGTTGTGCTCTGCAGGTATGTAGGTCATAGGGCGTGGCTGATAGGGCTCCATGAACTTTGCCAACTGTGTTGGAGCTCGCCGTCTAACTTTGACCGACTGTCACGCCCACATACTTGATCCTATCAGCTTCAAACTTGCTGGGCATGACGATGGCTGCGCCCTGAACGCGCCGATATATTAACTTCCCACTTGACTCATGGCGCCCCCCGGTGGTAACAGGAAGTGATTTGTTTTTACTTTAACATGTACTGATGACACATGGTTGACTCCATCAACTTCATTCCACTTCTACAACATGCCTAACAAGTTGGTGAAGATATATTATGAATGCTGTGAGGTTACAACAAATGGCGTCCGTCTGGCGACGCGGCGACTATCCATCACTCGCCAAAATAGGTTTGGTTCTTTGATGGCTTTAATGACCTCATATCTTCATGAAAATTGATACACAGGTCAAGGGTGGCAAGCTCTTTGATCTGATAGGGGCGCCGCCCATGGGCGGGGCTAAATGCACCGCCATGCACATTCGAGCAGCTCTCTCTCACACGTTATTCATCCAAACTGCTTCAAAATGTCTATAGATGATAAGAGCCCTGCTCTCAGCGCTGCCATATGCTTGAAGACAGTCTGGCTCACGGCGTCCCCTTGTGGAAACAGGAAGTGCCATACTTTACATTGACAAACACCAACTCCAGACTCCTGACCTAATCGGTTCTATTTTGGAGCCATGTGACAATCAAGTTGATGAATCTCCACAGTGACACATATGTCATGTCATGTTGCGGACTGTCCGTGGCGGCGGCGGCGACTTTCGATGTTTCGCCGTTTAACATCAAGTCATGATAACTCCATCACGCATTATTTGATTTGCATGAAACTTGAATAGTGTGATATGGCTCAACCCTTGCATGTATCAGCCCACGTCTGGTTACACTTTGAGCACCCCCTGGTGGGCGAACCATCAACTTGTCATAAATCCTCGGTGCGTTGTCCGATTTTCTCCAAACTTCACGTGTGTGATGACACTTCGCCCCTGATCGCATGCTTATTGAGTCAGAAGCACAGCGCCACCTACTGACAACAGGAAGTCAGCCTTATGTGACAAATTTCATCCGATTGACATGAAATTTACACGGTGTGGTCTACACATGATATACAGCCGTATTATGCGTAACTACTGGGTATTCTCTAGTGCCACATAGTGGACACAGGAAGTGGTCCCTATCTCCTAAATGCAAAGTTCAATATTCATGAAAATGTACATATTAACATGAAATTTACAGTGTGTGGTCTGCGTTTGGTTTAGAGGTTAGTGGTCAAGGGGCATGGCTGCTACGCGCTGTCATATTGGATGCACCACCATGCACATTCCAGCAGCTCTCTCTCGCATGTTATTCATCCAAACTGGTTCAAAATGTCTGTAGATGATAAGAGCCCTGCCCTCAGCGCTGCCATATTCTTGACGACAGTCTCGCTCATGGCGTCCCCTTGTGGAAACAGGAAGTGCCATACTTTACATTGACAAACACCAACTCCAGACTCCTGACCTAATCAGTTCTATTTTGGAGCCATGTGACCATCAAGTTGATGAATCTCTACAGTGACACACATGCCATGTCATGTTGCAGACTGTCCGTGGCGGCAGTGGCGACTTTCGATGTCTCGCCATTGAACATCAAGTCATGATAACTCCTTCATGCTTTATCCGATTTGCATGAAACTTCAATAGTGTGATAAGGGTCCGACCCTGAATGTATCAGCCCACGTCTGGTTACACTTTGAGGGCCCCCTGGTGGGCGAACCGTCAACTTGTCATAACTCCTCGGTGCATTGCCCAGTTTTCTCCAAACTTCACGTGTGTGATGACACTCCGCCCCTGATCGCCATGCATATTGAATCAGAAGCACAGCGCCACCGACTGACAACAGGAAGTCAGCCTTATGTGACAAATTTCATCCCACTGACATGAAATTTACACGGTGTGTTCCACACGTGATATACAGCCATATTATGTATAACTGCTGGGTATTCTCTAGCGCCACATAGAGGACACAGAAAGCGGTCCCTATCTCCTACATGCAACGTCCATTGTTCATGAAAACCACATATTGACATAAAATTTACAGCGTGCGGTCTGCGTTCAGGTCAGAGGTCAGCTGCAATGCGGCCGCCCGTACCTCCGACGCGCAAGGGGGGCGAGGGCCCGTTCATCGCTGCTTGCAGCTTTAATTATTATTATTATTTTTTTTTTTTCGCTTGATCGCATTTTTGGGGGCTTTAACATATTCAAAAACTCACCAAATTTGACGTGCACATTCGTCTAGGGGACATTTATGTGTACGCAAAATTTAAACGATGCCCATTGCAAAATGGCGAAATGGCGCCCCCTAGAAAATTTCAATCGGCTCCCACCGGCAGCCCGTTTGACCAAAGTCCACGAAATTCGGGGAGGTCGTCTATCATCCCAAGACGCACGAAAATGCGCAGTTGGACTTTTTTCTAAAACCAACAGGAAGCCGGCTATTTTGATTTGAATATTCATTTTTTTACCGATTTTGGCGATTTCCAAGAATTCTCTCAGAGCTATCTCCTCCTAGACGGTTCATTGGATCGGCTTCAAATTTGCCGTGCTGCAACTAGACCACATGATGATCAAAAGTTATTAAAAGATCTTTCCCTCATTAAACGGTTTGGCCGTCAGGTGGCGGCGAAGTTTGATGTCTCAAAAAAAAACCCCCAAAAACCCAGAATTGCTATTACTTGGGCGTGAAAGGTCCAATCGGCACAAAACTTGCTGGGTATGATCGTAGTCCCGCCCTGAACACGTCTACATCAAAAATTCCCCTGTTCTCAAAGCGCCCCCTGCTGGCGACAGGAAAAGTGATTTTTTACACTTTGAGGTGCAGCTCTGAGCACGTTCAGCATATCCAACTCAAATTTGGTCAGAAAGGCCTCAACACGTTGTTAATGCTACATGATGAAGATTGTGACGTATCGTCAAACGGCGTTGCGCCCAGAGGGCGGCGAAGTCGATGCTTCGCCAAAATGTAGGAAAGTGGCCTTAACTTCAGTGTCCTTGGGCATATCTGCCTGAAACTTCACATGTGTTTTAAGAGTCCAGCCCTGACAATGTCATGTGAATTTCGTTGATGGGCGTGGCCAAATGGCTTGGCCACACCCTTTAAACATCAGCCCCTGCGGCACATTTCACCGACATGCATGAAAATTGGTACACATATGTATCACATCCAGACGCACAAAAAACCCTCTTGGACCCATTGGCTACACCCAACAGGAAGTCAGCCATTTTGAATTTGACGCCAGATTGGGCGATTTGCACTCCTCATACTTTTTCTATCTCCTCCTACATGATTCATCGGATCGGCTTCAAATTTGGCGTGCTGGAACTAGACCACTTGATGATCAAAAGTTATCATACGATTTTCCCTATGTTAAACGCTTTGGCTGTCAGGTGGCGGCGAAGTTTGATGTCTCGCCATAAAACACGAAATTAGTATAACTTTGGCATACATTGTCCATTCTTCACCAAACTTCACGTTTGTTAACAGTCCAGACCTGAATGTATAGTATGACTTTCATCAATAAGCGTGGCCGTATGGCTTGGCCACGCCCCTTAAAGTGCAGCGTCCCCCATAACAACTTTCACCGACGTGCACGAAAATCAGTATGCACATGTATCTTGTCCAGACGCACAAAAAAGCCTCTTGCACATATAGGCCACACCCGACAGGAAGTCGGCCATTTTGAAATTTACAGTCATTTTTGGCGTTTTCCACGTGTTGTATTTTAATGATCTCCTCCTCCAGAAATGAATCAATTAACTCAAAAACTGGTGTGTACCATCTACACAAGTGTGTGATCAAAACATATTAAGAGAATTGCTCAGCATGGAACGGTGTGGCTGTGACATGGCGTCGACACTTGATGTCTCACCATGAAACACGATATTGCTATAACATGGGATCTAATGGTCGAATCTGCTCCAAACTTCACATGTATGATAATAGTCCTGGCATGAACACACCCACATGACGCTCAGGAGTCAGAGTCATAGCGCCACCCAGTGGAGACGGGAAGTTGCAACGCATTGGTTCTTACACTGTCCGAAGGAGGCGAACATTAAGCGACTCGTCTGCCGGTTGACCTCTGGCGACACGGTGGCGGCCGCGCCAGGCCCCGATTTGCGTGGGGTGCGACGGCCCGTTCAACGCTGCTTGCAGCTTTAATTAGGGGGCCAAGCCCGCGGGGCCTGGGGAACGCGAATGCAAAGCATACGCGTTTCCCAGGACCAGCGGTGCTGGGAACCCTATTGTTTTTGTTCGGATTTTTATTATTATTATTATTATTATTATTATTCTCTATTTTTATTCTTCTCCCGGTAAAAGTAGTGCTGCAGGCTAAACCGTGCAAGGGAGGGTGGTGCAATTTGGAGGGTTGGTCCAGACCCCTGCACGTACCTCAGGCGCAAAAAATGACATATGTCAGCCAGCAGGGGGCGCTATAACCAAGGTCAATGCGTTTTGGGCTATAACTCCCACACCGGACGTCGCACATTCAAAAACCTCATATCCCCAGATTCCCTGAAAAGAACTGAATCACATGGCCTGGGCCTCGCCCATTTCCACCCTAATTTTTTTTGGCAAAATCGCGAAAACTGGAAAACCAACTTTTTCGAACTCCTCCTTGGGGTTTTGCCCGATCAGCGTGAAACTTGGCACGTAAAGTCTTCCTCTGGACCTGATCTAAAGTTATCAAAAGAATTTTGTTTGGTTGAAATATGCACAAGTTATTAACGAATAAAATTTTCTAGCTAGCTATAAAAAGGCGAACTGCTGCATATCTCTGTCAAAATAAATGCTAACAACACCAAATCTGAGATCCTTGATTGACATGTGACTGTGAGGGCGTGAGCCAAATTTGGCTAATGTTGGCCACTAGGGGGCGCTGCAAAGCTGAGACATTTATATCTCTTCAATGGCTGCACCTATTTTTACGAAATTTGGTGGGTATGATGCTGCGTCACTCCTGAGGCCATATCTTGAAGTTAATCACGACAGGTGAAAGTGGGCGTGGCTTATTACGAGATAAACAGCAAACATTTATTTCAGCTCAAGTATTATGCTGAGGGCTGTGAAATTCACAGGGTATATATATAACAGCATACCGGCCACCCATAGCAAAAATTGTGTGTCTGCTCCACTAGGTGGCGCTCTAACGGACGCAAACGCATTTTGGCCTGTAACTTCCACATTTTAAATCACATCTTCATAAAGTTTATATCCACGTGTTCCCTAAATAGTTTCGCATCTTCTGACATAGGCCACGCCCACTCCCACAGCATATTTCTTTTTGTAAGTCACTACACATCAAAAACCTACTTTTTCGAACTCCTCTTAGCGTTTAAGCTCCATCTGCACGAAGCTCTGCACATACAATCTCCAGGCTTGCCTGATGAAAAGTTATCAAAAGAATTTTGCTGCTCCAAAAAATGCGGTAGTTACAAATAAACAATTTTTTTTGGCTAGGTAAAAAACACATACCTTTGAATATTTTTGTCAAAGTAAAAGCTATCAACGTCAAACTCAAGTCACTAGTTTCCGAGGTCAGCCAGAGGGTCTGTGCCAAATTTGGTGGAAATTGGCCAATAGGGGGCGCTACAAACACAGAAACATGAAGTGACATGAAAATTGATCAGATTCGCCTGAAATTTGGTGAGGTTGTTGTGGTGTCACTCCTGAGGCCAGAGTCAAATTTTTGTGATGTTGGGTCAAAGTGGGCGTTACTTGTCACAACACAAAAATTCAGCCTTTCGCACTTCCAGTGCTGATCCCATTACAATTATCATACTGCGAGTGAAACGTCGGCCTGCGTCCCGACGCTCGACCCGAACCCTTCTTTCGGTGTCAAGTTCCGTGGGCTCCGCGAGACCCGGGGGCCGAGTCGCGCGGGGAGGCTTGGCCCACTATTATAACTGCTTGCAGTTATAGTTATAGTTATTATTCTCTGTTTTTATTTTTCCGTTGGTAAAAGTGGTGCTGCAGGCTAAACCGTGCAAGGGAGGGTGGTGCCATTTGGAGGATTGGTTCAGACCCCTGCACGTACCTCAGGCACAAAAAATGACATATGTCAGCCAGCAGGGGGCGCTATAACCAAGGTCAACGCGTTCTGGGCTATAACTCCCACACCGTATGTCGCACCTTCATAAACCTCATATCCACAGATTCCCTGAATAGTGCCGAATCACCTGGGCTGGGCCACGCCCATTTCCGCCTATAATTTTTTTTCGCAAAATCGCGAAAACTGGAAAACCTACTTTTTCGAACTCCTCCTTGGGGTTTTGTCCGATCAGCATGAAACTTGGCACGTAAAGTCTGCAGCTGAACCTGATCTAAAGTTATCAAAACAATTTTGTTCCGTGTAAATATGCGGTAGTTATTAACGAATAAAATTTTCTAGCAAGCTATAAAAAGGCGAACTGCTCCATATCTCTGTCAAAATAAATGCTAACAACACCAAGTCTGACAATATTGATTGCCATGGGACTGTGAGGGTGTTAGCCAAATTTGGCTTATGTTGACCACTAGGGGGCGCTGCAAATGTGAGACATTTATAGCTCTGAAATGGTTGCACCGATTTTTACGAAATTTGGTGGGTATGATGCTGGGTCATTCCTGAGGCCATATCTTGAAGTTAGTCACGACTGGTCAAAGTGGGCGTGGCTTATTACGAGACAAACAACAAACATTTATTTCAGCTCAAGTATTATGCTGAGGGCTGTGAAATTCACAGGGTGTAGATAGAACAGCACACAGATGAGCCACAGCAAAAATTGTGTGTCTGCTCCACTAGGTGGCGCTATAATGGATGCAAACGCATTTTGGCCTGTAACTTCAACATTTTAAATCACATCTTCATAAAGTTTATAACCACGTGTTCCCTAACTAGATTCGCATCTTCTGACGTAGGCCACGCCCACTTCCACTGCATATTTCTCTTTGTAAGTCAGTACATATCAAAAACCTACTTTTTAAAACTCCTCTTAGCGTTTAAGCTCCATGTGCGCGAAACTTTGCACATACAATCTCCACACGTGCCTGATGAAAAGTTATCAAAAGAATTTCGCTACTCCAAAAAATGCGGTAGTTATAAATAATCAATTTTTTTCTGCTAGCCAAAAAAGACATACCATTGCATAATTTTGTCAAAGTGAAAGCTATTGATGTCAAACTTAAATTACTTGTTTCAGAGGTCAACCAGAGGGTCTGTACCAAATTTGGCGGAAATTGGCCAATAGGGGGCGCTATAAACAGAGAAACATGAAGTGACATGAAAATTGATCAGATTCGCCCGAAATTTGGCGAGCATGTTGTGGTGTCACTCCTGAGGCCAGAGTTAAATCTTAGTAATGTTTGGTCAAAGCTGGCGTGACTTGTCACAACACACACATTCAGCCTTTCACACTTCCAGTGCTGATCCCATTACAATTACGATACTGCGGGTGTGACGTAGGCCTGCGTCCAGACGCTTGCCCCGAACCCGTCGGCCTTCGGGGTCAACTTCCGTGGGCTCCCCGAGTCCCGGGGGCCAAGTCGCGCGGGGAGGCTTGGCCCCCTATCATAACTGCTTGCAGTTCTAGTTATTATTATTATTATTATCATCATTATTATTATTCAGAAATGTATTCGCTAATTCCTGTGAGATGATATGTGGCAAAGACATGAAATTTTCCCCAGTCGTTGGAAGTTGTGTGCAAATGGTGCTCAAGAAATATAATACCAGTAGGCCTGATGGGGGCGCTATAACTAAAAGCGGATTTATGGTTGTGCATAGACCCTACACATGTAGCCTACTCACATAGCATTTTTACTTCTGCTTTGGTGTGTCTGTGTCACTCTGCAGTTACACCTTCAAAACACTAGTCAGCGGAGGTTTCTGTGAAGTGCTGCAAAGTTAAGTTGATTCAAAACACACATTAAACATGGCTTAATAGAGACGATTTCAAACACAAGTACACAAATCAACTTAACTATAACTTGCAGCATTCACAGACAAACACTTGTGTTAATCCGGACACATTTTCCCCACAAATACAACATGCCAACGTTATTAGCACAAGCCTATGACATCTTATATTATATCAATTAACCTAGTGGCCAGCAATCTTTTCCTCTTCTCATATAAAGCCAGGGACAACAGCAACATTTAACAAAGGTAATGGCACATAATTTGGCTCCATTATAACTCACAAGATTCATCGACAAAACAACTGTCATACTAAACACGGTTTCCAAACAAACACAAAATGCTAACATTATTAGCACAAGCTTATGACATTTTACATTGTATAAATTAGCCTAGCGACAAGCGGAGATTTCCTCCTCTCATATGAAACCCGGATAAATCACAAACTATCCTGAAGGATAAATCACACACAATGCTATTTTAGTGAAGGCTTTACTGTCTTCAAAATTTATAGATTCTTATCTAAGAGTAAATAAAAGCTTCGTTTTCACTGAGGGAAATGGTGTCAGCATAGAGAAACAGGCAGGAGGTCTGCGTCACAGCGACGTGTAGTTACAATTCTGGGGAGGTGCACATCAGGCTACGGCATAGGCTTTGCGTTGATGGGAGCCTACGCCGTAGCTATGGTGTCAATTCTACGAAAGCCTAAAGAACCCTCAAGGTTTGCCCACTAGATTTTCCGCCATATTGAATTTTTTGAAAAACAGTTTTCTGACATCTCCTCCTAAGGCTTAGGTCCAGTTTGTGCCAAACTTTCTGTAGATCATCATGCGCTGAAGCTCTTTAAAAGTTGTCAACAGATTTTTGATACTTCATTACGTTTTATGATATTAACTAATGGACTTTAGAGGGGCGTGACTCAGGACATTAATGGGTTTTACTACAAAGCCAATTGTTACAAAACTTTTAGGGCACCACAATTGCAAAAAATGGGTATGTAATAAACAAATCAGATTATGAATCAGAAACTGACTCTGTAATCATTACAGAACATGTAGGGTATGTTGAACAATAGTTATGAACCATGTGTATTTAATTATTAATTGGTCAATAGGGGATGCCACAAGTTCCAAACTAGTGCAATGCTCTGGTGCTCTGGTATCACCCCCTCCAACTGTACTGCTGACAAACTTCACATTATGGACCACTTCCTCCTCTCATTTAACGTCACCCTCCAGCTCTCCATCTGCAAACCTCCCCGTATCATCTCATACCGCAACATCAAGGACATTAACATGGACTCCCTTTCCTCCTGCATCACCTCCCTGACTCCAGACCCCACTTCCACCCCCGATGATCTCGTCTCACAGTACAATAATGGACTCTCAACATCCTCAACACACTTGCTCCTGTCAAATCCCACTCTGTCTTCTTCACTCGGTCTGCCCCCTGGTTCACCCCACATCTCCGTTCCAATCCAAAAATCGACAGCTAGAAAGACTCTTCAGGAAAACCGGTCTCAATATCCACAAAGACATTTACTGAGATCAGTTATCTTTCTATAAGGACTCCATTTCTCATGCCAAATCTCAATACTACTCTGGACTCATCTGCTCAAATGCTGGAAACACCAAGACTCTCTTTTCCGTTTATAACAGGATCATTCAACCCCCAGACTCCTTACCCCCCCCCCACATGTACTCTTCAGACACCTGCAACTCTCTCCTCCTGTTTTTCAACAAGATCAATAAAATTCACCAGCACCTGGGCTCCACTTCCTCACCACTCCCCTCCTCTGAACTTCTCCCTCAATGTAAACCTTTCTCCTCCTTCGAACTCCCTCATCCCTCAGTTATCTCTAACCTCATCAGAAAGTCCAAACCTTTATCCTGCCCGTTAGACCCCCTCCCCACTCCCCTGGTCAAATCCTGCCTCCCCTCTCTGCTCCCCTTCATTTCAGCCATTATCCACTCCTCACTGTCCACTGGAACTGTTCCCACCCCTTTCAAAACCGCAGCCGTCAGTCCTCGTTCACCTCCAACTTCCTCAAACTCAATTCTGATAAAACTCAGAACTCCTCCTGGTCGGTACCAAATCCACTTTATCCAAAGCTGACAGTTTCTCCCTCACTATTGATAGCTCTACATTGTCCCCCTCCCCTCAGGTTAAGAGTCTGGGTGTCATCCTCGACAGCTCACTGTCTTTCCACTCACACATCAATAACATCACCCAGTCTGCATATTTCCAAATACGAAACATCAACCGTCTCCGCCCCTCCCTCACCCCTCACACCACGGCTATCCTGGTCCACAGCCTCATCACCTCCCGTATTGATTATTGTAACTCACTCCTCTTTGGTGCCTCTCACAAATCCCTCCATAAGCTTCAACTTGTCCAAAACTCTGCAGCCTGGATCATCACCAGAACCCCCTCCTTTCACCACATCACCCCCGTCCTCCAGCAGCTTCTCTGGCTTCCAGTCAAATTCAGAGTCCATTACAAAATCCTTCTGTATACTTTCAAGGCCATTCACAACCTTGCCCCCCTTCACCTGTCTGATCTCCTCCACATCGCCACCCCCTCTCGCTCCCTCAGGTCATCCTCCTCCCTCCACCTCTCTGTGTTCTCCGCCCGGCTCAGCACCATGAGGAGCAGAGCTTTCAGTTGCTCTGCTCCCAAACTCTGGAATTCTCTCCCCTCGGATCTCAGGAACATGGACTCTCTACCCCACTTCAAATCACAACTCAAAACCCATCTGTTCCAAATTGCATATTCCCTTTAATTTCCCACTTCCATTTTTACTTTGTGTCACTCATATCTGTTGTTTTTTTAATCTATTTTGATTGTGGTTTTAATTGTGTTTTTATTGCTCTGTAAAGTGTCCTTGAGTGTCGAGAAAGGCACTTTTAAATAAAATGTATTATTATAATGGCCTTTCACAAAATTTGACCATAATCAATAAAGGTTTTTTCAAACATCACCAAACTCGGTGGACGTTTTTTATTTAAGTCATTAAAACAAGTCACCAAAATGTGTCTGCAGTTTACCAATAGGGAGCAACAGAGTTTCCAAAGAAGAGCATGGCCTGGTAGAGATTTGGACATAAATGACTGAGCATCTGTCTGATTGTCAAAAAACCTGTTGTTTATCTTTAACACAGGTGTCGTAAACTGTCAAAAGTCTCGGTCTTACCCAGCTTCAAAGTTTTAAATGTCCATGCTGGCTTGAATCCCAGAATTGCCGGAATTATTTAGGGGTTCAAGCCCAAAGAGCTGAAACCCTTTTGTTCTGTCCTGTTTTATTATAATAATAATAATAATTATTATTATTATTGTTATTATTATTATTCAGAAATGTTTTTGCAAATTCCCGCGAGATGGTACATCATAGAGACATAACATTTTCACCAATGATTGGAAGCTATGTGCAAATGGTGCTTAAGAAATATATATATATATATTACAATAGGCCAGATGGGGTGCTATAATTAAAGTATGAAGAAATTTTGTTTTGAAAGGCCACCACCCTCCCACTATGTCAGATTGACTTGAAATTCAAGACATATGTTCAGGTGAATGGTTTCCCACGAAAGCCTTAAGAAACCTTAAAGTCTACCCACTAGAATGTCCGCCATATTGATTTTTTTGAAAAACATGTCTTTGACATGTCCTCCTGAGGCACAGGTCCAGGCAGAGGCAGAACAACTGAGATGAAGGGTATCAGCTGCTCTCACTGGAGCAAAAGCACCACCTTCCAATCTCACCTTCAAAGAAAGGAAGGCCCTGGCATCACTGACGGAAGACCAGAACATCACCATTTTGCCGGCAGACAAAGGGAGATACACAGTGGTGCTGAAGACAGGGGACTACCATGCCAAAATCACTACTCTGCTCAGCAACACAGCCACATACTGAGGCGCGATCCTACCAGTGGCTACAAAAAGAAGATCATAGATTATCTACAAAAACTCGAAAAGGACAAAGTCATTGACAGACCACTGTATTATTGACTGTACCCTGGTGAGGCCATCCCATGCATCTATGGACTCCCTAGGATACACAAGGAAGGAGCACTACTAAGACCCATCATTAGCAGCATCAACTCAGTCATGTACAACATCTCCTAGCTCCCCTGGTTGGTAACACTCCACACCATGTAAAGAACTCTCAGGATTTTACCAACAAGACCAGAGAGATAACACTGTAGTCTGACAAAGCTATGGTATCATATGACATCACCTCACTTTTCACTTGCATTTCCACCAAAGAAGCAGTTAAGACAGTGAGGAAACATCTGCTACAAGACAGCTCCCTTCCCAACAGGACCAACTCACGGAACACATTAATGCACTGGACCCCAACATCAAATGTACACAGGAGGATGTCAGAAGAGACAGTCTACCTTTCTTAGACTGTGCAATGCACATTGAAGAAGATAGGACCCTAAACACTGAGGTGTACAGAAAACCTACACACACGGACAAATACCTGCTGTTCGACTCTCACCACCCATTGGAGCATAGGTTGGGAGTCATCAGGACACTAAATCATCAGGCTGAAAACGTACCCACCAGGACAAAGGGGAAGGTGAAGGAACAGAAACACATCAGGGAAGCACTTAAAACCTGTGACTACCCCATCTTGGCCTTTGCAAAAACCTCTAAAAGACCCAGAGGACAAAACACCCAGACATAAGCAGAGTAATGTAGTGTATGCAGTTCAGTGCAGCCAGGAATGCAGATTTATACATTGAGGAAAGAAAACAATCACTCCTCAAGTGCATTGCACCGCACAGGAGAGCCAGCTTGTCAGGTCAAGACTCAGCTGTCCTCTTGCATCTTAAGGAGAAGGAGCATTCTTTTGAGGACAGCAATGTGCACATCTTGGCCAGGGAAGTAAGATGGTTTGAAAGAGGCGTAGAAGACATCATCTACATCAAACTGGAACGTGATCTACGTCAAACTGGAAGGCCGTGGCCCAGTAGAGCTATGACCATAATTGAATGACAGTCAGTCTGATTATCATAAAATTGGTGTTTATCTTTAATGCAGGCATCCTAACCTGTCAAAGGTCTTGATAGGAATCCAGCTTTAAAGTTTTAAATGTCCATGCTGGCTTGAACCCCAGAATTACCACTTGCAGATTTATTTATTATTATTCTTCAGACATGTTTTCCCAAATTCCCATGAGATGGTACATCGTAGAGACATGAAATTTTCACCAATCATTGGAAGATAGATGTATGCAAATGGTGCTCAAGAAATACAATGCAAGATATGGGCGCTAAAATTAAGGATGAAGGAAATTTTGTTTTGAAAGGCCAAAGCCCTCGCACCATACCCCAGATTGACTTGAAATTCAAGACATATGTACAGGTGAATGGGTTCTACGAAACCTTTCAGAACCCTCAAGGTCCACCTGACTAGATTGTCTGCCATATTTAATTTTGTGAAAAACACATTTTTGACATCTTCTTCTAAGGCGTAGGTCCGATTTATGCCAAAGTTTATGGGAATCATCATGGTATTAAGCTTTTAAGTTCTCAACAGCTCTCTGATTTATCATTGCGTTTTGATGATATTAACTGATGGGGGGTGTGGCTCAGCACATTAATGGGTTTTACCCCTTAACCATTGAGACAATGACAAAACTGTAGGAAATGTTTGCAAAAGTAACTTAATCATACCCTGAAAACTTGATTTAAATTGACCAATAGGGGGCACTACATACACCTAAAGTTGCTATCTCATAATAAGCCAGAGATATTTGTACAAAATGTGGTCTGCATCATTTAGGGTCATGTCGTGGTCGATGTACAGTATTTGAAAACGATTCCTTAAAGGGAGCATGTTTTATTACATTAAATCTAAAGTTCAAGACATTTCACATTCCATACTTCACATATCATAATAAATCACCAGTGTGTCCAACAGAGCTGATTTTTTTTCAGCACATCCACTGAATTGTGACAAAACTTTACTGTGCTGCAACCTGTAGTCAATTCATAAGTTCATCACTCTATATGTTTAAGAATATGCAAAATTAATCACCATCTATATCTCCATAAGTCTTCATCTAAATGCAGCCACAGTTACCAGATACATTCTTTGGATACTGGATGTCATATGTTTAAAATTATGGTTTAAGGGTTAGCTCACAGTGATATTCATTATCATGTTGTTATTTGTACTGTTCTACTGTTTCTATTTCATGTCATTTTTAACTAAATGACACCAAAATATTTAACATAATATAGACATAATATACCTGAAATCAGCAGAATGATGTGAGATTTTTTTTTTCAGAAATTTATCACCAACGCCTTAATTTTTATTGCATCTCACTGCTGTTTGAGGATATTGACCAGTAAACTTTAAAGGGGGCCTGGCTCAGCAAATGACTCCACAACGTTTGGGCCAATCATCACAAACCTTGCAAGCAAAAAATGGGCATGCAATAATACAAATCAGACTTGTAATCAGAAATTGATTGTCCAATCATTTGAAAACTTGCAGGGTATGTTGAATAATAAATATGAAGTGTTAAATTGTTTTGAAATAGGGGGCGCCACAATTTTTAAACAAGCGCAATGGCATTTCACATAATTTGGCCTTAAATCAGTCACAACATGGTGGACACCGCCCTGTGTAAGACAACATGTCTGTCTGAAGAGAAAAGAGGACCTAGCTTATCTGCCAAAGCAAATAAAACATGAGCCTGCAGATTTATTTATCTGGCTCACATGCTAGTTTTTTGTTGTTTTTTTTTTGTTATGGGGGAAAGTCAAATTGTATGATTGACCTGGGGATTTATGACACCCCCACAGTATAGTCACATTATTATAGTAATAGCTGATTCTGGTCCCAGTCAATAGTATTCATTGTAATGTTTTTTGTTTTTTTGGTTTTTTTTTTTTTGCCTTTTCCCAAAGCAGTCTTTCACTTCAGAGCCAACACTGAGCCAACACAATCAACACTGACTGCCAAATATTATATTCCTTTTTTTTCACCTTTTTTCCACTACTTTGGCTTTGATGCAGCTGCCTGTCTCTGTTTGCAGTCACCACTCTGTAGTTTTGCTCAATCTCCCACCCAAAGCACTATTTAGTGGTTTTGTGTCATAAGTGATAGCTTATCAACACTGAGGGCTGCCATGCCTCTGATAGGCAAAGACCAATGCAGACTGAAGCCATTCCATTGAAAGGGAGCTGTGTTTCAAATTTAAGACACAAACAATTACTGAAGCTTTAATAAACATCATAATCCAATACAATGTAGTTTCAAAAACACCCAGCATTTCTATTGCCATAATAGCAGTTTATAGATGTAACTTAGGTTATCTGAGTAGTAAGAACAGCAAGTAGAGGAGAAGCAAGTGAGACGGCACCTGGATGCAGCGTGCGATATAACGAGATGATCATAGTTTATAAAAATGCAGCACAGTGACAATACAGACATTTCAGTCACCAAATATATATAACAAAGACCTGCCCATGCACATTAACTACAGACTTTAGTCTGTAGTGTAGTTAATACCCTACACTGATAAACTGCATAGGACTTTGTATTTTAGTGTTTGGTCACTTGACTCCATGGAGTCCTGTCCTGATTTCCATGGCAATTAAAAAGGACATTTTTTTTTTAATGTATAAAAGCAGAGTGTTCAAACTGGAATGTGACACATACGTGTTGAGATGCTCTTTACTGTGTGTTGAGAACATGTGAATGTGTGTGTTGTTTTACCAGAAAGGCACAGAGCATGTAGAAACTCATGAAGTAGATTATGGCAAAGTTGGATCCACAGGTGCACTCTTCCCCAGGTAGGTAGTCCGACTTGGGGTCACACTTCTTCCCGTACATACATGCTAGCATCACTTCATGCCATGCCTCCCCTGTAGCACATCTGCACAACAGAGATATCAAAACATGTCCAATCACACCTCTAGCCTAATACACTGAAAGCCAATTTGCCACTTCCTCATTACTTAAGCCCTATTCGCACAGGATTAGTATTACCTGGGGACGTCTGGTAATTTGTAATAATTGCGGAGGATGTCTGTGATCTTGATCCCATGCGAATGTGCCATGTCTGTAATTTGTAAAGTAAAAATTCCACCACCAATTACCTACCATATTTCGACAAACACAGATGTCCCGTGATAAAACTAGTCCCGTGCGAATCTGCATCTCAGTGATTTGGGGATATTTGGTTTTTTTTTTATTGCACGCCTTTTACTTTTTTTTTACGCCTTCTTCTTCTTTCTCGGTTGAAACATGGAGGCTGCGGTGGAAATTATGAGTGGCGATTCTGTCTCGTCTCGGTACTCATTATGGAGACCCATAAGAAGAAAACGCAAGCTCAGATCCATCAAGAGAGCGAAATTTTGGAGTGTATTGAGATGGATTACATGCATAGCAGCATGCGGTAAGGAAAATTTTTCTATCTTTCAACAGGCTTAATAAAAACGCCATGATGGCCCGTTATCCCAACAACTGCACATTGTACCGAAGTCACGTTGCTGCTTTGACATTTTATTTGCACAGACACACAGACACAGACACACACATACACACAGACAGACACACACAGACACAGACACACAGACACAGACACACAGACACACACACACACACACCAAGGCCTACACTAACGTTACAGTTTTTTTTCCATCAACGTTTTCATAGGTTCACAAGTTTTGGTACATTTTTTAGCACATGGATGTGATAGCAGCGGATGTTGTGACATGCAATGTTTTGATGTCGTATCCGGGCAAGAATGTCAGTAGATGTCAAGTAAAATACAGACTTCACCTATCCCGTGCGAATGCACTGCAAGAAACATAGCCGTGGGGGGGGGGGTAATTTACAAATTACCAGACGTCCCCAGGTAATACTAATCCCGCGCGTATAGGGCTTTAGTCTGACATTGCTATCATGTTACAGGTTCAGGATTTAGGATTTAGGAGGCTATATTGGCAGATATTGAATATAATTAATAAGTATGCTTTCTTTAGTGTATATCCTGAAAATAAGAATTGTTGTGTTTTCCTTTCTGTAGAACAAACTGTTTATACCTACACAAGGAGCAGGTCCTCATTTATTGAAATTGCCATGTGCCATGTTTCTACAGTAGCCCAGAATGGACAAACCAGACACTGGCTCCAGATCAGGCCATTTGCATTTGCATATTTGTTTGAGCCACAGTAGTAAGAAGCACAACTGCAATATGCAGTGCCGGAATAACACTGATTTGTAATGTGAAACTGCTTTATACTGTGTTTCTAGCAGTTTTAAATCACCTGGTCCATTTGTTTAGAGAGGAAGAGACCTTTGTGGATAATTCGGCTTCCTGCGAAAACCTTTTGAACGTGTCATCGATGTTTTGGACTAGCTAACTGCAGTGACATGCCAAACTGCATCAGAAATACATGGATTTGTAATGCAAAACTGTGTTATTCAGTATTTTTACAGTTTAACTCCCCGGTTCTGTTTGTTTTGAGGATGAAGAGCCTTCTGCAGATAATTCAGCTCATAGTAAAAAAAATCTCCTGAACGCCTGGATCAGAAAAAGGTAAGCACACATTAACTTATGAGAGAAAAGGGTTGAGCACACAATAGCATGTTGTGGGCGAGCCCCAAGATGCTGAACAGAGTTGGAGATGCACTGATTTGTAATGTGAAACTGCTTAATTAAATGTTTTTAGCAACTCTAATCGCCTGGTCCCTATGTTTTGAAGAGAAGACCTCTGTCAATAATTCAGCTCCCACTAAAAACATCATGAACAATGAACTCAGGGAATTCTGGCAAGCAGAGGTTTTTAGTAGGCTCTGTTTGGACCTTAACCACCTGTTTTAAACAACAGAGAGGACTTCACAAACCAGTGAGTCTAAGAACAATAGAAGCGTGCCTCCATCAGTCCAGTAAATTACACCTAGGTGTAATGAGCGACACTGACCAGATCCAGGTGGAGTCAGACGGAATCCCCCCTGACTCTACTGAGACTGTAATTGCTGCCGTGCACCGTCATCCACTGCAATCCCCTTGTGACGAGCTGCTGGGAGGAAGCTGGCTTTCTGCGCACAAGTTACCGTATAGGAGCACTTCAATCATTTCAATTTAATCAACCTAGGCCGCCTCTCCTGATTCGCTGGAGGAGGAAAGACCACTTTTTCTTTTTGTTCTGAACACGGAGAACCAGAGGTACGCTAAGCAACCCAGCCATTCCTCAACATCTGCAGAGTTGGAGAAAATCCTTTCTCCAGAGGAAGACAGAACCGCAGAGGCCCTCCTTCTTCAATCCAGTCAGCTCCGCTGATCCCTCTTCTGCCACATCGAGAACAGCCCCATTCATCCCGCTGAAGGACACTACAGCTGCCATGTGCATTCATTCTAGAGTGAATGCACAGAATGAAGTGGACACGATGCAAACTTGACGCTCCCAGCCTATTGTAAGAGAGCCTTCGTCTGGGCTGAAACTGTTGCTGTGGACTTAAAGGACTGCTTGATCTTTGATTGCTGTTTTGTTGCTGTGCTCGTCACGAGCCAATTTGTTGTTATTTACTTGGCAAAGAACTCGCCGGTAGTCTTTGCGGCTGTGCATTCACAATTCATTGCATTCCTATCTGGAACAAGGACCGGCAGACAGTGGACTGACCCCAGTTTGTCTACCGGCCTCCGAGGGATAGGAAAGTGACCATTGCCACACACACACTTGCACGCACACACGCACACCTATACCTGAGGTAAATTCACACATTGCCCTGTGAGCAACTCCTTAGGAGAGTGTAGTGTAAAATGAGCCTTGCCTGATTGGACATGTGATGGAATGTGTTAATCAATGTATTAATCAACAAACATTTATCCATATACCTAGTAAGTACATATCAATGCACTCATCCACAGATCTGATCATGTATTGAATATATGTCACCTCTGATCTGATCACATTTAGTAGAAACACTATGATTTAACATTTTTAAAAAACAGAGTAGGATAAGGCCCAAACATATTGGAAGGGCAAGTCAGACCATGACTTTGCATGTCCGGACATATCCAGGGCATTACACCATTATGTAAGAGAGTCATGTCCAGACATGCCTGGACAATACACTGCAATACACTGTTCTGGGTTTAGAGGGAGGGCTTAAGGGAAAGAAGTGGAGACTCATTAGAATCTCCACGAGCGTAAAAGAGAGCACTGAGAGTGAGTCTTCAGTCTGGTTACAGAGCCTGACTCATGAGTTGGATGTGTAGTTGCTTGTGAATACATTAAACTCAATTGCACCTGATTCCAAGTGTTTCCAGTGGCTTCTTGAGTACTACCTTTTTTGACTCTAAGATACAATTGCAAGGAGAAGACGAGTTTTGAACAAAAGTGTTGGGGACGAGGTCCAGAGTTATCTGGCCCTGCTCTGGACATTGTTTACCCAACAAGAGCTCTCCATTCTCACAGCCTTAACACACACGTGTAAGCACAGCTACCTTATAGACCATACAATGTGTTCAACCCCACTGGACACTATCTTGTGCATACTTTAAAGGAATACATGGAGCCTGCAAGTTTGTCACCATTGTCTCTCTCAAATCTCTCGCCTTAGTGTTATCAGCACCCGGCGTGATGTGTTCGCGTCTGCCATTTTGGGTCTGTGGTAGCGTGACTCCCGCAAGGTCACGTCTGCCATTTTGCCTCTCTCTCTCTCGCCCCTCCCCCTCACACACACATTCTCTCTCTCACACTCACTCAGATGCACAGATAGACTTGCATGGTTTGATTTACTGCTGCTAGTTAGTTGTTCATTAGTCTAGTGTGATTATTAATTCAAGTGCTTGATTTGTTGTACAATTATTGCCTTTATAAACATTTGTAGCTTCACTAGAGTGGTCCTTTGTGTTTTTTTCTGCATTGTTTGTTGCATCAACAGCTGGTTGAGATGGACAGTGCTCAGGTTCAGGCTCACCTTCTATATTAATGTATGGAGAGACTGGTGTTACAGCATGTCAAGGCCCACATCCCACCTGGCTTTGATCAACATCAGTTCGCCTACAGGTCCAACAGATCCACAGACGACGCCACTCTCAGCCACATTGAAAGCCCCAACACATATATCAGGATGCTGTTTGTTGAATTCAGCTCGGCATTTAACTCCATCAGCCCCAGCAGACTCATCAACAAACTGCAGACACTACAACTTGGAACCTCCCTCTGTCTGTGGATCAAGGACTTCCTGACTAACAGACCCCAGCATGTCAGAATGGGCACCCCACATCCTCCACCATCGTCCTCCACCATCAACACCCTCATCAAATTTGCAGATGATACAACCGTTGTGGGGCTCATCAACAACGGTTATGAGACACCATACAAGGAGGAGGTCCAAGCACTGGCGGCCTGGTGCAGTGACAACCACCTCAACCTCAACACCAAGAAGACAAAAGAAGTAAGTCATAATTGACTTCCGGAAGTTGAGGACCACACTGCACTCAGGCCTGAGCATCAATGGGCAGGAAGTGGAACGGGTCACCAGCTTTAAGTTTCTTGGCCTACACATCTCGGAGGCCCTGGGCTGGACTGTGAACACCACCCACATCATCAAAAAGGCCCAGCAGCGTCTCTTCTTTCTGAGAACACTGAGGAGGAACAAACTCCCTCCACCTCTGATGAAAAACTTCTACCACTGCACAATAGAGAGTGTCCTCACCTATGGCTGTACGGTGTGGTACGCCAGCTGCACTGCATCTGAAAAGAAACAACTGCAGCGGGTCATCAAGACGGCTCAGTCAAGACCCCCCCCCCCAAGTATATTTTATGACAAGAACATTGTAGCACAGAATGAAATTTCACTGTATTTATTGCAGTGACAATAAAGCTTCTTCTTCTAATATGGAAAGTTGGTGTTTATCTCAGGTCCCATTCCCACATTGGGTCGTGGTTCTGGTCGTTTCTCAAGAATCCTTAGTCTTCAAACTTGGTTGCTGTCTGCATGTAGAGCATACAATGTGGAATTCATTTACTATTTCAACCTGTTCTGGAACCACCAGTCTCTCTTTAAAAGTGACGGCATCCACCCAAACATACTAGGCTCATGAATGCTAGCTGCTAACATACAGCAGGCTGTCCAATCATCTCCACATGATTGACTGTTTACCCACCACACCCCATCCTCCAAGCCTCCCTCTCCAGTTTCATCTCGGGCTACCATTTCCAGCGCTAGCTCCCCCTGCTGGCTTCTTTTGGCACCGCCTTCACCTTTTCATCTTCCCATTCAGCCTGTTGTCACAGATAGGCCCGCCCGTCCACGCTGCACTTTTAAAGGTGTTAATAAGCTGAATCTTCTTTACATAAAATGCACCGCTGTCCCATCTCCTGTTGCTATGTGTAAGTTGGCCCTCTTGAATATAAGGTCTCTGTCAAATAAGACATTTATCCTAAATGAATTTATCTCCTCCAACCTTTTAGATTTCATGTTTCTCACTGAAACTTGGTTAATGTCCGGCAAATATAGCCAGCTCAAATATAGCCAGTATGTCCCCCAAATGATGACTCATTCAGCTAACCAAGGCTTAGTGGCCAGGAAGGAGGTATTGCAGTTATTTTCAGAAATTGTCACCAGTGCACACCCATCTCGTCTCATGTTTATACAAGTTTTGAGGTTTTTATGTTCAAAACAGGAGGTACAGATCCTGTCTTATGTGTAACTGTGTATCGGCCACCCAAAACAATGCCACCTTCTAGACTGAGTTTCCTGAGTTTTTATCATTGGTTGTTTGTTTGTGTTGATTTTAATCACTGGGGATTTTAATTTTCATGTGGACACTCACACCAATGCCAGCACTGCTGAATTTCTCAGTAGAATGGACTCCTATAATTTTATTCAGCATGTTTCATACTTTGGACCTAGTATTTAGACTTGGCCTGACTGTTGCCTCACTGAATGTGGATGATTTGGGTGTCTCTGACCACAGGTGCATCATGTTCTCAACCCTGTTCCGCACTTCCCCACCCTGTCCCCAGCCATAAATTACCTGTCTGTTACTCTCGCTGTATAAATACATCCACTGCTAGTAATTGCAGTAGCTTACACTGCTTCCTCTCTCTTTAAAACCGTAATTGGCCATCCCCATCACCTGAACACAGAACAACTAATCACAGCATTCAGTTCTATCTGTGGAGACATTTTGGAATCCATTGCCCCTCTGACACTCAAAAACCTCGTACTAAAGTCAACCATGACTGAATGGTCAGACCTGTGCTCTCAGGCAACTTTGTTGACAGGCAGAATGCAAATGGAAAAAAGACAGACGGTCTCATTCGTCATGTTGAAAGGCACCCTGGCAAACTATCAGCAATCTGTTAAAGCTGCAAGAGCAAAATATTTCGCCACCATCATTTCCAGAAACTCTCGCAGTCCCAAAGTTTTGTTTCACACGAGAAATTCGGTCCTCAACCCCATTGTTGCTACCTGTCTTGCTCTGTTAGCAGCCATTTGTGAAGAATTTTTGCTCTCTCCAAAAATTAATCACATTCGATTGAATACTTCATCCCCTGTCAGTGATCCCTCTCTGGTGTCTACCAGCTCTTCCATCCTCACTGACTTTCAGCCTGTGCCTCTTTCCAACATTTATGACATCATCTCACACAGTAAGTCCACAACCTGCCCCCTGGACATTGTTCCTACACTCCTCTTAAAAGATGTGTTGGAGACTGTAGGTCCCACAGTCTTCCTTATTATAAATAGCAGTCTCACAAATGGAACTGTACCATCCTGTTTTAAACATGTCATTGTCCAGCCTCTCATTAAAAAACCGAACCTTGACAAATCTGTACTAAACAATTTTCGTCCCATCTCCAAGCTCCCATTCCTGTCCAAAGTATTGGAGAAAATGGTCTATTCACAGCTTGTGTCCCATCTAGCCAAAAACAACATCATAGAGACATTTCAGTCTGGTTTTAGGGTTCGACACAGCACAGAGTCTGCCCTACTCAAAGTGTCAAATGACCTACTGCTGTCTTTAGATAAAGGTAAATGTGCCATTCTAATATTATTAGACCTCAGTGCTGCCTTTGACACAATCGATCACTATATATTATTGAACCGTGTTCAAGAACTGGTAGGCATCTAGGGAACTGCTCCCAAGTGGTTTGCCTCCTATTTATCAGACAGGTCCTTTTCTGTTAAGATTGGTGGCCTCTCCTCATCTGCCCATATCACTTGTGGTGTACCTTAAGGTTCCATCTTAGGGCCCATCTTATTTGCACTGTACATGCTCCCATTAGGTTCCATTTTCCGCCAGCACAAAGTCTCTTTTCACTGTTATACCGACGACACACAAATCTATCTTCCGTTTAACCCAGGGGATTCCAGCTCCATCACATCCCTCCTGAACTTCCTCCAGGATGTGAAATCCTGGATGGCTACAAACTATCTTCAGTTGAATGATAACAAACAGAGGTTATTGTTTTTGGTCCCCCCAACAACACAAGCAGCATCATCAGCCATTTAGGACCACTCACATCTTATGTTCATACCTTGCATCTGATTCATTCTGGTGAACACTATATCTGACACCTAAAGGGAATTTCTTTAAATTTGACACAAATATCCACTCGTACTGAATAATAACCTGATTAGAATTTTGTGGTCGAAGGTTAAAGGTCAAGTGCAGTGTGACCTCACAAAATATGTTTTTAGCCATAACTTAAGAATTCATATGCTAATTATGACAAGACTTCACACAAATGCCTAACAGGATAAAATGATTAAGTAATGGCATTTTGTATCCAAAAGGTCAAAGGTCAACTTCACTGTGACAGATCAAGATGGCACCGCACTAGTGGCAGCCTGTTACAGCAGCTCCCACTCACTATTGAGTTTTTTCTGCCTTATTTCTGTCTTTCTTTCTATTTTTTAATTTATTCTATATGTCTGTCTTTTTAAACTGCCCAGTGAACCATGCAGCCTAAAGTCGCCGAGTTTGTTCTGGTCTTTCTATTACTTTTTTCTCTGTTTTCAACCGTGTCTGGGGACCCCGTACGCAGCCATGGCTCTATTGTTTACAGTAGGGATCAGCTGTTAGCGCTCCGTAAGACCACAAGGACATTGAACTGTTAGCCATTAGCATAAGGCCATATTACCTTCCGCGGGAATTCTCGCATGTTATCGCGATAGCTGCGTATATTCCCCCCTCTGCTAATGCTGACGCAGCCTGTGATGTCCTCCACTCAGTCACAAGCAGGCTGCAGACAGAGCACCCACAGGCCCTCCTTCTTATCTCTGGGGACTGCCACACCAGAGACAATAAAATATTGGATTTGTGTTATGCCAACACCAAGGAGGCATACACTTCACCCCCCCCCCGGGAAGATCTGACCACAACCTGGTTCATCTCCTGCCTGTGAACAAACCTCTCGTGCACAGGCAACCAGCCATGTCCCGCACAGTGAAGAGATGGTCCGAGGAGGCTGAAGAGGCTCTGAAGGACTGTTTTGACACAACTGTGTGGGAGGAATTTTGTGATTCTCACGGGGAGGATATCGACAGTCTCACACACTGCATTACGGACTATATCAACTTCTGTGTGGAAAACATCGTACCCACCAGGCTGTGCAGAAGAAGCTGAGAAGGAAGATCAGGGAGGGGAAAAGCACCTTCAAGAGGAAGTTGGAGGATCAGCTGCAGCAAAAAAAATGTCAGCGGAGTCTGGAGAGGCCTGAAAGCCATCTCAGGCCACAGGGATCCTGATTCCCAAGCTGTGGGGGACCAAAAGTGGGCAAATGACTTGAACATATTCTTCAATAAATTTGATCGGTCATTTATCCCTTCCCCAGCCCAGTCCTCCATGCTGCAGCCCCCCCTCTCTGCACCCAGTGCACACTGCCCCAACTTCGTCCCCACCTCCTCCTCCCTCCCTACAACACTCAGCTCACAGCCACCCCCCACTGCTCATCCCATCAACCCAACCCCCCCACTCACACCCTCCAGCTCACAGCCCCCCTGCCCCAACCTGTCCCTAACAACAACCCAGGTGAGAAACCAGCTCTGGAAGATCAAAGTGAGGAAGGCTGCAGGTCCAGACTGCATCAGCTCCAGGCTCCTCAAGTCCTGCGCAGACCAACTGTGTGGGATTGTTGACCACATATTCAACTTGAGCCTGAAGCTGGGGAGAGTACCACAGCAGTGGAAAACATCCTGCGTGGTAGCTGTGCCCAAGACTCCACACCCCAAGGACTTCAGCAGCTACAGGCCGGTGGCATTAACATCCCACCTGATGAAGACCCTGGAGCGGCTGGTCCTTGTTCATCTCCGCCCCCTGGTGAGCGCATTGTTGGATCCACTTTAGTTTGCCTACCAGCCTGGCATCGGGGTGGACGACGCTGTCATCCTCCTCCAACACCGAGCTCCCTCTCACCTAGAGAAATCTGGGAGTACGTTGAGAATCATGTTTTTTGATTTCTTCAGTGCTTTCAACACCATACAGCCTGCACTGCTGAGGGACAAGCTGGAGCACACTGGGGTGGACCAGCACCTCACACACTGGATTTTGGACTACCTCACCAACCGTCCACAGTATGTGAGAACACGGGACTGTGTGTCCGACATGGTCATCTGCAGCACGGGGGCCCCGCAGGGAACGGTCCTGGCTCCGTTCCTCTTCACCCTCTACACTGCAGACTTCTCATACAACACACCCACCTGTCACCTGCAGAAGTTTTCTGATGACTCTGCAATCGTTGGCCTCATCACAGATGGGGACGACAGAGAGTACAGAGAACTGACACAGGACTTTGTGCACTGGTGCCAGCGGCACCGCCTCCAGGTCAACGCAGGGAAAACCAAAGAACTGGTGGTGGATTTCCACAGGTGAACACCCCCCCCGACACCGGTGAACATCCAAGGCACGGACATCGAGATGGTGACATCTTATAAGTACCTGGGTGTTCACCTGAACAATAAACTGGACTGGACTCATAACACCACCGCACTTTACAAGAAAGGCCAGAGCAGACTCTATCTGCTCAGGAGACTGAGGTCTTTTGGAGTGCAGGGGGCACTGCAGCTGTCAGACTCTAAAACCAGCAGTGCTCCCAGTAGACCACACACACACATACATACACACCAGCAGACTGCACTATAATGCACATTTGGAAAGACTGTATATATTGTGTATTATTTCTATATTTTAAACTCCACCTGTTCCTCTTTTAATTTCTCATACTTTTTATATACTGTTTATATTGCTACCATTTATTGTCTCTGTACTGTCGTTCCCTATCCTTGCTGCTGTAACACTGGAAATTTCCCCGCTGTGGGACTAATAAAGGATATCTTATCTTACTTATCTTATCTTAATGTCCTGCATGAAACTCTTTTTTGGCCATTATTCACAGTCAGATCTCAGAGACAGAAGGGAAAACATTTGGTCAGATAGTAAAATGGTCTTGGGTGCCCACCTTGAAACTGTGCTGATTATATAGATCTTCTATGCTGTCAGGGGACAATGGGTGTAAAGCATAAATCCTCAGCATGTGCTGAATGTACTCTTGGATGTACTGCCCTGTGACACTTCACACCACTGTCCTATTTAAGACTTCACTGACCCTGAAAAACAATTTTTTTTTTTTTCCTGGCTCCAGTGGCAGCTCAACTTCTTTTCTAACCTGCTGTTGCCCTCTCTCATGTGTGTCAAATAATGGATAAGGAGGGACTAGTGAAGGTAAGGAGTATTCTGAGCTATGCATCAGTCTCATAAGTCTCATATCATAAAGAGAAAGGCAAAAAAAGAAGATATTGCCTGGCGAGCTGCAGCTATGGAGATTGGTTCTTTAGGTGAGCGTTCACTCGTGATTTTAAGCTAACTCAGAGGTGGAAAACATACTCAGGTATTTTACCTTAGAAAAAGTGGTAACAACCGTTGATGTGCGATGCTTCTATTGGTGCTAGGGGCCACACTTGATGCACATCATATGATGTGCCACACCACACTTTTAAGGATACAAGACAGTTTCTACTAAAACACTTTTACGATTAGAAAGATTTCTTTCTAACAAGAACAAATATGTCACCATTTTTACTCACATATATTACAAGACTGCATCCAGAAGACCTGAAAACTTGTTTTAAAGAATAAAAGTCTAAATGAATAACATTCTGAAATAAAAATGAAAAGTTTCATATAGATTGTTTTAATTTCCCAGAAATATCCCACTGATAATTAAAAAGGAATTAGTGTATGTCTGTCTACAGTATGTAAGTCAAATCAGAATTGTGTTTTTTTACTTATGGCCTTGATACCTTGGCATGTGGCCTTTGTACCCTTAAAAACTGCTCTGCTGCAGTCCAAATGGCCTTGCCTGTAAATATATAAAATTCCAGGACGATCAGTCTAATCCACATCACATACAAAGAGCAAATCATGAGAGTCAGGAGCCTTTAGTGCTAGAGTGATGACAAATTATCTTTTACCTGTTACAAGGCCACTTGACTTCATACCATACCCATAAATAAACAAATACAGACATTTGGAAATAAAAGCCTCAATTATTTAATATATATATATATATATATTGTCACAGCTCCATTCTCCCTGCAACCCTCCTCATCTGTTTGCCAGTACTTTTCCACTCTTCTTCCTCTTCTTCTTCTTTGGTTTTTTCACGGCAGTTGGCATCCATGACGTTGCATTACTGCCACCTTCAGTTTCTCATCCTCTATTACAGATCATTTTATATCCTATTAAAAAGTCCTTTTTATATCCTATTAAAAAGAAGTACATGCTCTATTGTTTCCGGCTCTTGGCAATGCTCACACAATCCTGCATGGTGTTTCCCTCTGATGTGCAGAGTGCTATTTAAATTACTATGTCCGATTCTTAATCTTGTCATCATTACTTGCTCTTTCCTTACAAATCCTCTATTTCTTAATGACCTTACCCTATTTTGTATCGAATACAAATGTCTTCCTTTTGTCTCATTGTCCCATTTTTGCTGCCACATCTGGGTTACCTTTCCCCACACAATACTTTTACCTTCAGATTTTGACAGTTTAATATCTGCTTCAATAGCTGTTCTTTTAACCGCCTCCTTCGCCAGCTTGTCTGCTCTTTCATTTCCAATAATACCCAAGTGTGCAGGGACCCACAGGAACACAATTTTACATTTTCCTTTAAGGCTTTCACAGGATGTCAGTACTTTAAACACTAGCTCTTGGTGAGATCTTGCTACACCTGTACCGATACTAGTCAATGCGCTCATAGAATCACTACATATAATCACTCTTCTGCAGCCACTCTGCTCAACCCAGTCTATTGCCATACCCACAGCAAATAACTCAGCGGCAAAAACACTAATGTGGTCAGATGTCCTCTTACTGTACCCAAAATTAACACCTGGTATTGCAATTGCCGCACCTGTCGCACCTGTGAGAGGTTCCTTTGATCCATCTGTGAAAATTTGGATCCAATCCTTATATCTGTTTCCTACTAAGTGGTAGAATTCATTAACTAAATCTGTATTCTTATTAATTTTCTTAAGTTGCAACATCTCAAAATCTATTGTTCGCTTCTCATACATCCAGAGAGGTCTTTCAGGCCACATTACAGTCCTTGCAAACTCATTTTCAAACACTCCCATGTCTTTAGCTGTTCTATTTCCTTTCCACCCAAAACTTTCTTTTGGCATTCTTTCCTTCTCCCAACACACCTGCAGTACATTTTTTTCAGGGTGTTCATCACCCTGCCCTTTAATATTAACCCAGTAGTCAGCCATCAGATGTTTTCTTCTCAAGCACAAAGGCATTTCTTCTGCTTCCACCTGCAGTGCACATATAGGAGAAGACCTGACTGCTCCTAAACACAGTCTTGGATAACATCTAATCCTGTCAACACTGACTTTGCTGCTGAACCACATACTATGCTCCCATAGTCCATCCTGGATCTGATTAAGGCCACATATTCTTCAGTGATGTAAAATCCGCACCCCACCGCAGTCCCACAAGACACCTCATTACGTTTAATACTTGTTTACATTTATTGATCATTTGACTAACGTGATCTCTCCAGGTTAATCTCTGGTCAAAATGCACCCCTAGGAAGCGAAAACTTTTATCTTTTCCTATTTCCTATTTCCACCATACATTTTTAAACTACAATTTGTTAGTTTCTTTCTTGTAAAAAACACAACTTTTGTCTTTTCCACTGAAAGCTTAAATCCCCATTTTGTTCCCCATCTCTCAACTTGATTGATTCCCTCCTGCATTTTCCTAACAATATGCTCAGAATTCTTCCCCCTTTTCCACAAGGCACCATCATCTGCAAATAAAGATCTGCCCATTCCATATGGAACGCTTTCAAAAATATCATCAATCATTACTGAGAAAAGAGTTGGACTGACTATGCTCCCCTGTGGTGTACCATTTTCAACTTCATATTGGTTGGATAGATCTGCCCCTATTTTCACCTGAATAGTTCTTCTGTTTAAGAAGTCCATTACCCAGTTAAATACTCTTCCTCCAATCCCCTTTAAGTGTAACTTTATCAGAAGGCCCTCTTTCCATAACATGTCGTACGCTTTCTCAACATCAAAAAACACTGCTCCTACCATCTCTTTATTCACTTGGGCTTTCTGTATTTCCTCCTCCAAGCACACCATTGGATCTACTGTTTGCCTCCCTTTCCTAAATCCACTTTGATAAGGAGCCAGCATGTTTTTGCTCTCTAACATAAAGATTAACCGTTCATTTACCATTCTTTCCATTATTTTACATACATGTGATGTAAGAGCTATGGGTCTATAATTCTCTGGTTTGCTTGCATCTTTCCCAGGTTTCCGTAATGGAATGATGATTGCTTCCTTCCAGCTTTTTGGCATTCGCCCTTCCTCCCACACCTTATTATATAGTGTCAATAATTTCCCAAGGCTTCTGTCACTTAAACGTTCATCTTTCCCTGGTGCAGTTTGGCCAGTTTTACTAAGAGCCCTCCTCAACTCATCCATGGTAAAAGGAACATTTTCCACTCCCTCAAAATTAATTTTTCTACATAGTGCCTCTCTGTTTTCTTCTTTTGTTCTTTCTCTGCCTCTTTGACCTTCTTTTGATAAGTTATTTGTGCTATGTACCTTAGTGAAAGTGCTCGCCATCAGTTCTGCCTTTTCTGTATTTTTAACTGCTGTGATGCTTCCTTCTGTCAGTACCGGATATCTCCACTCTCTTCTGTCCCCTCCCATTTTCCTAATTGTCCCTCACACTTCACCTACCTTTGTTGAGCTTCCTATTGATTCACAAAACTGTCTCCAATCATTTCTTTTGGCCTGTCTTATCATCCTTCTCACTGCTGCCTGAGCTTGTTTATATTGGATCAAATGATGGAAATTGTGAGTTCTGTTCACTAGTCTAAAAGCTTTGTTTCTACTTCTCACTGCCTCCTTACATTTATTGTCCCACCATGGCATTGCCTTCTTCTTTCCCTTTCCTTTACTTTTTGGAATAGCTTTTGTTGCAGCTGCAATAATGCTCTGTTTTATTTTACAATCAAACATCTCCACACTCATCTCCTCACTAACCTGGTTTATTAGTTTGTCTCCTTCTTCCATAAATATCTCCCAGTCTGCTTTTTCAAATATCCACTTTCCCCCAACACTCTCTACTTTATGTGGAGAAGCAATATTAATTTTACACAACACTGGATAGTGATCGCTCCCTATCGTTCCTCTTTGATACACTGACCAATCACACATTGCTGCAATACTGTTTGATACTAGAGTCAGGTCCAATGCTGTTTCCTTTCCTGTATTTACATCAATTCTTGTGCAGTTTCCATTATTTAGACATACCAAGTTTTCTTCATTAAGCAGTTCTATTATCTTTCTATTATGATCTGTTTTGTCACTTCCCCATGATGTACTATGTCCATTAAAATACCCACACCAGATGACTGCACCCTCATACTGCCCATTAATCTCTTCCAGTTTATTCAGCTCCAATCTTTTACAAGGATTATAATAATTTACAACTCCCAGCTCTTTCCTTCCAACCCATACTTTCACAATTACATACTCTTCTTCCCTCCCTATCTCGAGAATTCTATAAGGGATGTTCTCCTTTACAAAAGTAATACATCCACCCCCTATTCCTTGTGGTCTATCCCTCCCCACTGCCACATATCCATATAGCACAAAGTTAAGTGATGGTTTTAGCCAAGATTCTTGGATGCAAATAACATCTGGTTTCTCTGCCTTGTCATCTATAAATTGTTTAAACTCCTGTCCATTAGATATCAAACTTCTTGCGTTCCACCGGAGGATAAGTATAATTAGTAGTATTAACCCACACATACTGCTTGTTGACTTGATTGTACCCTTAATTCATCTCTCACTTCTTCCCATTTCAGCCCAATCATGTACAGATGATGCTCTGCAGCTTTCACAATAATCTGAATCCTTTCAGTCTTTGATTTGATTTCATGAGTTGCATTTATCACTCCAGCAATAAAAGTAACCAACTTCTTTTTCTCTGTCCATGCTTTCTTTTTATCTTGCTTCTCTGTTGTCACCTGTTGTTCTTTGCTGCCATCTTCCTCTGCTTATCTTGTCTTGCCATCTTAACTGCTTGAGCATATGATACATTTTCTTTCATCTTTATCTGCTGCACCTCCACCTCTTTTTTAAGAACTTCACATCCCCAGTAAGCTACACTGTGGTTTCCTCCACAGTTACAACACTTTGGTTTCACCCCCTCTCCACACTGCCCATAATCATGCTCCCAACCACATCTAGCACACCTCCTCTTTCCTTTACACACTTTAGCAACATGCCCAAACTCCTGACAATTAAAACATCTCTGTGGTTTTGGGATGAATTCCCTGACTCTGTATTTAATTAATCCAAAGAAAATCTCTTGTGGCAGCTCCTATGATTCAAACTCTATCATTACAGTTTCTGATTCTTTTTTTTCAACCCCTCTTGTCATTCTTGTAACACTCTTTACCTCTCTTTGTCTCACTCTGAGGTTCTCCAGCAGCTCTGTCATACTGACTGGGATGGGCATTCCACTGATCACTCCCTTTTGTCCTTTTGCTCTCTGTTCCCCAACTCTAACAACTCTGGCTACTTTGGTTTTCCCAAAACTGTTCACTTTTTTAGCTTTCTCAACTTGCTGCTCTGTGTTGCATCCTATCAGTAGATTTCCGTCATCTAGAACCCTTGCATATTTCACCTCTCCAACTTCAGCTCTAATGATTTTTGTTAAATTCAATGGATCAACTTTTTTTACTCCCCCTTCTTCCTCAAAACGCACAACTACATTGTACCTTTTATCTTTCACGACCCTTTCTTACTCACTCCCCGTTTCAGCTGAGCTACCACTAGGTTTGTCATTTTTCTTTCTCTTTCCCTTCCTTTCCCTATCTACACTTTCCCATGTTCCTTCTCTCCTTCCTTCCTCTCCACTAAACTCCATACGTTCCGAATCTGTCTCGTTTCCCTTCATCTTGTCTTAAATTGCAAGAAATTCGTAAGAGCACTGTTCTGGACCTATACAGGCCGTTGGGCAATACTCCTACAAGATTCCCTCCAATATTCAGTCCTAGAGTCAACCAGTCCGATTATCTGCAAAGTCAGTCTCTGTGTCAAAACCAAAATTCAGTTCGCAAAACAGTTTCATCCATCCAACAAGTCGAAAGAAAAACCGGCTCTCTCACTCCCCAAACAAATGCCAGTGCCAAAAACTACGTCCGGTCTTCTCCCTGGGCCGAAACCGCACACGTCTTCGCTTCAACCCCAACACGCCTACTTTTCCACTCATGTGTCTCAGCTCCACTCTACCTGTCAGCCACGCCCCCTCATCAGGCTAACTTTCCTCACCTGTGGCAGCAGCTGCTCCCAATCAGCTCCTGGCAGTATTTAAGCTGCTGCTGCCTTCTCCTCAGTGCCAGATTGTCGTCGCGTCATGCACTACTCTCCAGCACTCTCCCACAGACTGATCTCCTGGTTTCGACCCTGCCTGTTCCTGATCTCGTCTCCTCGTCTCTGCCCCGGCAACCTGACCTGCCTTCAGCCCCCGACAGTGAGTTCTGCCTGTGTTTCTCCTTGTTCTGGTTGCTTCGGCTCCCCTGGAGGGAATCGTCTGCTTCCCTTTCTCCATCTGGGCTGTTCTTGTGCCGTGAGTGCTCCAGACATCCTTCTGGTTTTGGACTCTCTGCTCCTGTTGGTACTGCTGCCTGTTAGTTATTGTGAGCCTCTGTTCCTGCTTCCACACAGCCAGCCTCCTGTGGCTGAGTGGAATTGTTCCTGTCTGTCACCCCAGCAACCCGAGTTCACATCTCGCCCGAGACATTTCGTGAACTTTGTAATTGTGAATCTTCCTGTGATACTGTTGCTGTGAGGACTTATATAAAGACTCTTTATATCTACGCTCCTGCTGTTTGTGCTGCACTTGGGTCCTGCCTCAACCCTTGACATATATATATATATATATATATATATAACAAAAATCACCAGGACAGTTACAGAAAATTGCAGATGAATATCTAGGAATTTACACTGTAGACACAACTATCCTTGTAATCATGGTTCTGCTATACAATACGGTAAACCGAATTTCAGGTAATTAGGGAATTAATGAGGAACTAACTGTAAGTTGATGGTCAGCTCTTGAGTAACTCCTCATCAAATGTTAAAAAGTATCTAATTAGTAGTTAAAATGATCGAGTCAAATCAATGGTGCAACAGCTTAGTTTTGAATTTCCATTTAAGTTACAAATTATGAAAGCACCAGGGAATAAGCAAGTTGATAAAGGTTTTGTAGAAATATTTGATTGCTCTCTTGGATGGCTTCTCATGAAGAATGGAGTTAGCTGTGCTGGAGTGAGAAGGTGGAGTCTGTTTTTGATGTGATGTGGGAGTCAGCCATTCCGGATTTGAAAAGCTTCAGTTGGAAGAGAGATCCTGGTCCTCAGTGATGGTGGAATTGTGTTAGTGATACATTTCCTTGCTTAAAGGCAGTGGAAGAAAAGTTGAACTAAGGAGAACATATATTGTTACCTACACAAACATTCTAAAACCAAATATTAATTGTACTGAGACAAAATTCAAACTATATATCTTAGTAGAGATCAGCGTTCACAGTGGGATTAAAACTGGCGCCAGCTAATTTCTGTGGATCACTGACTCTGAGAAGTGAGTTTTGGGGGAGTGTTTATCCAAGTGATACTATAAGTTCACACTGGGTGTGAACTGGTCTTTGCATCTCTGGTTCTTGGAGATCAAAAGTGATCTGGGTTAGTGGTCTGGTTTTGTGGCCATGAAGGAGAAAAGGAGTGTTCTTATCTCCATCATTCCTGTTTGCAGGATGTTGTATGTCTCCCAGACGTCTTGTTGGCCAACATTCCTGGCTTAAGAAAAACCTGAACCTTGTAGCTTAAAAGTTGCACTGTCTGCAATCGAAACACGAGTACTTTCTTCTTTTGTTCTCTCCTTCCTACTTTAATCAAATATATCAGAAAGTGAGAGCTTCTACCAAACATAATGCTTGACCTGGTTTTGCCATATATATTTGAATATTTTTTTCTTGTTCCGCAATCACAAAGAAGAACTCCTTTTTGATCCAACAAAAATATGGACTCTTCTGTAGAGGAAGCCATTGTGCCAGCACTTGCTAATACACAAACACCCAAACAGCCATGGTTTAAGGCTATGTGGAATGCAGAGCCAGTACTGAACCACCAAAGGGGCACTGCTCAAACTGGCTTATAAGCCCAAGATCCAGCCCCCCAGCAGATTTTCTCTGAATGAAGTAGTACCAGCTGTTATGTTACAGAGTAGTTTTATGGATTTTTGTATTCTTAAGAGAGGAAAACAGACCACCAACCTGAATAACAGCAGCACAGCCTGTGGGAATGTCTGGAAGTTGTTGTTCCTGTTGATGTATGTGCCATCAACCAATGCAATTTTACCAAATATCTGTAGACATAAGAAGGTTACGTTAGCGAAAGTGAAGTCTTGGCTCTCCTGTGATCCATTACAATCATGGAATGTACAAACTTGAAGGGTATTTTTGTGCTTATATCACGGCCTTTCACAACAAAATGTTATGTTTAATAAAAATGTATAAAATCAGCTTTTAATTTACACTTACAACTAATTTTGATCTTACTCTTTTGTTCATAAAAACCCCTAAAATATATAATGTATTTGAAATATAGTTTTTGCGTGTCAGAATTTCAGTAGTTTGCATTGCTAACATCCAGCTAAACAGGACATGGTTCAGAAGCGAAACTGCAACCTCATGCCTATGACCAAATCACATCCTAGCTGATATTCAGTACAAGAGCACTGCCTCTCATGCGATATTGCTTAAATAATGGTGTGTGTGTGTGTGTGTGTGTGTGTGTGTGTGTACCTGCATTCCAACCACAGCATATATAAAGAACAGCATGAGAATGAGTAGGGCCACATAAGGAAGAGCCTGCAACACAAAGACCACTGACACTGTCACACAGACACAGTAATTCTGCAGCACAGGCTAAATGATGCTGAGAGATGACACTAACCTGAAGGGATTTGATGAAGGTCCACAGAAGATTCCGTATTCCCTCAGAACGATTTAGAAGTTTCACGAGACGCATGACACGAAACAGTCTGAAGAATGTGACCGATACGCTCATGTTCTCAGAAGACTAGAAGAAGATAGAGACAGAACAGAAAGTGAGCATTACATAGTGCCAACTCCTAAATTCTACAAAATTAGAATTAAAAACAATTTAAACCAACTCACTGCAATTGCTTGCATGGGATCCACCTCCTGCAAATACAAATAAATATTTTGTACTGTTGCTCTCTGACGAATGGCTTCAACAAACACACTTTTTGGTACATAGATCCAACGTTTTAAACTGTTGCTAATGTTGCAAATTTTGTAAGTGCCAACACAATCACATCTGATCATTTTAGAAAGAATAAAGCGGCTTGTTCAAACAAAAGAAGATATTCAACATGCTGGTATTATTAGTGCTAAAATGAATTAGATCCAGTGTCAAGTCAGTTGAAGGATAATACAGTGAAATTCATGCAAAATTATGCCAAACTATGGCAAGACTTTTTAATGAATTTGCTAATATATTGGCCAAAAATTTACTGTTATCATTACTGGCACAAATCAGCCAGTCAACATCATTCACAGTTGATATAAAAGATCTTTCCAAAGGAAGACAGTTCGTGCCTTTTGTCAGTCATGCAGGTGTACCAGAATAAAGTTTTCCCAGAGTCAAGTTAAGATTTATTCTACAATATCATCTACAATAAGAACCACCTCAGAATCCCTCTCATAATCCTGGAAAATAAGTGAAAAGGAAGATCAAAATTCCCTTGAATGAATCTGAAATTAATTTGATTACATTTAAGTAATTACTAGTTTTACTTAACAATCTGTTTAAAAAAACAAAAAAAGTAAAGACTTACAATGCTGTTATCAATGTTATCAGTAAAAGTTTGCATCCTGTATTAGTATACAGTATATGTTGTCACCATTCGCCATAAGACTAAGCATCACGAAACACAAAGCTGAAATTTTTTCAAGGTAAAGGACATCACAGCAAAATATCAGATCTCACTGGCTTCTGTACAAGCATATAGATAACACTACAGGGCCCCATTATCTCATAATGACTGATCTTTAGAGTTAAGAGTGTTTTCTACGAACACTCTTAACTCAACACCATTTTGCACACTATTTGGAGATTTTTAATGTCAGCTGTGTGAAAATGGTGCTGAACTCACTTTTTAAGTATTTTTTTTAAACTGCATACTGAGCTGTCTCTAAGTCATACTAAAAACACATCCATCACAAAGTGTGTTTTAAAGGACAAAGTTGTTCAGTATGAAATTGTTGGCTATATTATGATGCATTTTCCAGCTGATCTTAAAGGGTTTCTGAAGAGTAAGAGTGCTTAAGAAGTAGGAGATTTTTCCAACATGTATAAGAACACTTCATCCTCCAGTTTATCACAAACATTCAAACTCAACCTATCTGGAGGCACATAGTTTTAACAGGCAGGAGGGGGGGCAGTCATTTGAACAATAACTAAAACTGTCAAACAAATGTAGTGGAGAAATAAATGTGTGTATCATCACTGGATTGATAAGTGGTGTCAACCTATTGTACTTAAAACATATGTCACTTCTGCCTCCAATGTGGCTGTTTGGAAAAAGCGCTGAATGCTGTCTGGTAGTGGACTTGAAGATTTTGCCAAGGTAAACATTTTTGCAGTGGACATCAAACCAACAGCAGTAGCAAACAACTTGATAGGCATATTTTGGATTGCTAGCCCAACATTTTGCACCTGTGCCTTTAATATTTTAATATTAGAGTCCATTGTTTTACAACCCATTACAACCCAAGGTTGAATTATTTGGGATAAATTCCATACCCCACCTCACTGGACTCCCACTAGCTGGATTGTTTCAGCCAGTCTTGATTTTTGTCCTTCTCTACTGAGCCTACATTGCTTGCTCACAGCGACTTGTTCTTGGTTTCGTTTTACCTTAGTGTAGCATTCAAATGTGAAGCGGGATAAACACATTTTTCTTCTATGTTAAAATGCAGATCACAGCCACACATTTTAACCTACCAAGCAGAGTTTACACTACCTATTTAACGTGCAAACAAATATGGTGATTATTGTAGGATACAAAATAAGTAAAGGCTATTTGCACCCCTGGAGCAAATATCAACATATTGCTATTTGTGCCGGGGTACAATTAGAAGCGAATGCTATTTGTACCCTGGTGTATACAGCAGTGTACGCCATTTGCACCCACCTGGGTGCAAATAGCAATGTATGCTATTTGCATCCCTGTACAATTAGAAGTGGATGCTATTCGTACCCCAGATTATAATGATTTGTGCTGTTTATATCCACCTTGGTGCAAATATTTGTACCCTTGTGTTTAGAGCAATCTTTTCTACTTACACCCTAGTTTATGTAAAAGTATAGCTAATGCTATGATCTAAACAGAGTGCATTGCTTCATATTCCTTGCTGTATGGTTCAGAACATTTTAATTACATGTTTTACAACCTCTTAGGTTGGGAGTTTTCCAATATGTAAAAATTTTAATCTTGCTCAGTAAAGATCATCAGAGCTGTGCCCAGGGTTTTGCTCACTGCTCTTTGACCTGACCTAAACTGACCTGCCCTGAGGTTACGTCATGCATGCATAATTAGGCTACAGTTTTTTGGGTGCACAAAGGTGAAGTGCGCTGGTCTTGCAGCATACAAAGTTTGATGGAGTGTCAACCATATATTGGACAATAAGGAGATATTTGCATCTTGAAAGCCAGACTACAAACGTGGATAGACGGGGAGAAACACATGCAAGCCTAAAACGTGGTAAGATACGATATTCCTCACTATATGAAGTGACTGATAACAAGATTTGTATAATGGATTGTAAAGAAATTTGTCAGGTTTTTATTTTGTAGACAATTGATCTGTATTTATAGCATAAAGGGATGACAGCACAATGATGGGTTTGGTATCATCGGAAAGCTCCAGCCCTGCGCTTTCATGTGATATGTGTGGCATTTCTGTGCGACCACACATTCGCGAGAAATCCATCCAAGAGTAATGTGTGTGCAAAGCTGTATGAAAGCTTTGTTGTACATCATTTTAATGTAACTAGTGCTACTACTTAAGCTATATAATTACCATCTATGTCTTGTTTGCTTATTATAAACTAAACACAAAAAGTAGAGAAATTTGTGTTTGGTAGATTATTTCTTTGTTGTAACAATGCCTCTTGGCAATAAATCCTATAATAAAGAAATAATCTACCAAACACAAATTTCCTTAATTTTAGTACTTAGTATATTTGAAAAGTATTCTACAGTCAATGCTTAATTCTGTAATACTTGTGTTATTATGGAGTCAATTCTTTGCCCCTTTTGTTGTACAATATAAGCTGAGCTCAGCCTCTATCCATTAAACACATCATAAGCTAAAGAAGGGTCATAAGATGGATTTTACATCCATCTGAGCCCTATCATGCTTGTGGGAAAGGGGGCCCTGGCTTTTAAAACACCTTTGTCAGTTTAAGCCTTGTTCAGACAAATTTCATGCAACATGTGAATGCCATGCAAAACTTTATCAAGTGAATAATTACAGTGCAACCATGGAGACAGTAAAGTCCTCCAGAGGAGGCCAGTGCTGCCTGTGGGAGGGAAACATAAATTCAAGCAGTGACGTCAGAGAGGAAAGAAAGAGAGCTTCTAGCTGTAGAGGTGTGTCTGCAGAAAGGAAAAACACTCACTGTCACAGTTAATAAAACAAAGGATGAACATATAAACTGCATATATTCTCAAGCTGTACTGTGTAAATACTGAAGATTGTAAAATCACATTTGTTACACAAGCAAGCCCATGTCCCCTGTCAGTTAAATTCTTTGAGATTCTGTGACAGCACAAATACATTGGGCACAGAAGGGGCATGTCATGCAGGTAGAGCAGGGTTTTCTACCTGCTACACAGACTCCATCTCTGCAGCGTATGGTTGCTGCCAGCTTCACTGCATGTGTACTGAGTTTTGCCAAGTGATAATGCATTGGTTGTAGAGGGTTTGAGAGCATATAAATTTTATTAACTGGTACTGAATTAATTAACAGAATCATTTTAACAACAGGATGCATCAATTTGATTGATTTCTTTTAATGTGAAATGTAAAAACACAGTGTTGCTCTGCTGCCTCACATTGCCTCTGATACAATAAGGTATTCCTTTTTATCATTTGTAAACAGATTGTGCATTTTTTAAAAACAGTTCTATGTATTTTTACATGATGGAGGGCTACAGAGCCATGCATAAACAAGGAAAAATAGACCAGCTGTGCAAAAAAAGAGTTAAGCAGCATGGGTAAGCGTGTTGCATCAAAAAAGAAAAAAGCGAACTCCCGTGTGCAATTTTTATTTTGCGTGACGTTTCGAGCATAATGCTCTTCCTCAGACTGCAGTCTGACTGCAGTCATGCTTTCGATACTTTGTGATCCAGCACCCAACCCAGCGGGCTTCGGGGATGTGCATGTCCTATTTTTTTATCATACAAGCGTGTTACACCACCACCCATGTATGTGTTCCTTGTATTTTGGCCGTAATACTAACATTACATAAAATGCTTTTTAGAATTTCTGAAATATACCACAGATATGTATTCAAAAGAGTGCATCTTAAATATAAAGAGTGGGTCTTAATCTTCTACAATTAACTGCAAAAGATCTATTCTGGCATCCTCTCTTTAGAGATATTTTAGAAAATGCAATTGGACACTATACAAAATATTATAGGAAATAAAAAGGTAATATTTTCTTAATGTAGAATTACTCAGCTGTATCACATATCTAACATGTTTCATTAATTTGTGATTCAGAGGTAGAGTGTGTTGTTTGATCCCTGTCTCCTCCAGTTCGTATATCAAAGTAGCCTTGGGCAAGATACTGAACCCGAAATTGCTCCCAATGGCTGTTCCATCAGTGTGTCAGTGCATGTGAATGGTTACTGAGCACCAGGTGGCATCATGTATGGTAGCCTTGGCCACCAGTGTGTGAATAGGGGAATGTGAATCATAGTGTGAAAGCATTTTGAGTGGTTGGTAGACTAGAGGGGTACTATACAAGTGCAATTCATTTCCCATTTAAAGTTAAACTCTCGAGAGAGTTGGACCAGCTCCCACAATGGGGTCAGGACACCCTCAGTCCTTAAAGTGTCCCACTGAGAATATCTCTGTTCAGAACCAGCGGAGTCTTTCTAAGATGTGGAGTCAGACGCTCCTGCAGACCACCAGAAACCTGAAAAATGTTGTAATCATACAATATGATTAATGTTGGGATCTATGCCACCATTCCCAAGAGAGGAAAAATTATATCCAGTTAATGATATCAGTCTGAAAAAGTTTCCTAAACTATCGATTGGAATTGTGATTAATAATTAAATTAACAACCATAACCAAATTAATAGTAAAGCCTGAAGGATTTTGGAGTTCTTGACATAGCTGAGGTTGACTATTCATTCATTCTTGTACAATATTAAACAGGCAGTAGGTATGATTCCAAATATATTTATCCACAAAGAAATAAAGCATCAAAACACACAAATCCTAACAAATAACTAACTATATACAAGTTCACACTTGTACAAACACTTTGGGTGTAGCTCTGTTAAAAGCCTATTTGTGAATGAGTCTATGTGTATGCGATTTGTGTTGCAAAGGCATGCAAGACTCCATGTCCGTGAAAAGCATTTGCAAACTAACATCACTTAGCTCTGGCAAAGCCAACCTAACTGCAAATAATCACAACAATAACTAAATTAACAGCATTAAATCACAATTGACAAAGTTAAACAGTGGCCTTTACAGCGGTGATATTGCTATGTCCAGTTGTTACGTTACCAATCTTTGAATGACTGGAAGAAAGAGTTGCCTTGTGGTGTGTTGCTTTTGTTAGCTGGCAGAGGAAGGCTGGAAGAGCTGTAGATCCAGGTACAGTCTTTGTTGTGTCCTTGCTCTAAGGGTGCAGATCCAAGGAAGCCGGTCGCTCGGGGTTAGTTAGACGTTGGGGTGCTATTTCACCTTGGTTCTCCTTGTTGCTGGAAAGTTAGTTGCAAACCTTGTGTTTGGCACACTAACTTCTCTGGTTCCCAGTTTTGCTCTTGCTGTGAGTGAGGGCAAGTTGTGGTTCAGGAGAAAAAGAAGATAAGTCTGTAGAGCAGTTGTGGGGGTCTAAGCTGGTCTACGGCTCAGAGGGAACAAATGCGTCTGGGCCGGTCAAGGGCCCAGGAGAGACATCTGAGCTAGTCAACGGTTCAGGAGGAACAGAAAGCAGAGAGAGTGAGGGGGCAGACCTTTTCTTACAATTTCCCTGGTGACATCACAGAGTCACATGTCACTGTAAAAGTACTGTCCAATCAGGTTTGAAGACTGGTCTCTCACTGAGATCTGAGAATGGCATCCTGTGGAGATAAGGGCCAAATGGCTATCTTTGTTTGAAGAACAAAGAACTTGTTCAGGTTTTAGGTTTTAACAAATGACAAATCATCTGTGGTCCAGTGAATTCAAACAATAAGCAGGATTTTCATGTTCCACATCATACCCTAAGTATGATTAAATTCTAGATAGAACATATGGTGTTTATGTAAAGTGAAAGTTTACAGATAATATCATGCTGATGACATGAAATATGCCAGAAAATCAGTAAAGCTGAATAAAGTTCAATTTAAAATAAAACATTATAAAATTATTGTAATTTTAAGAAAAATAATAAGATCAATTCCCTTGAGAGTGCCAGTTGATGTCTGGCCTCTTCAGAAAGGGCCCTACTGATATAACTTGTTATAACTTGAGAATCTTGCTAATAAAACAGAAGACAAAAAGTTTGCATAAAACATAATTTTGATGACTGCCAATGATGTGTCTTTGTGACTGTGAGATTAAAGAGCTTCTCCTTCACCAGTGTTTCTTTCTCTGTGTGTTTTTTTTTTTTTTTTTTACATTTTGTATGTGTATTACCAGGGATATAAGAAAAGATAAGATAGGATAAGATACGATAAAACTTTATTGATCCCACACTGGGGAAATTTGCATGTCACGGCAGCTCAAAAGCACAGACAGAAGTGAAGAGTGACAAAGTAATTCTAAAAATAAAATAACAATTAAAAATAGAAAATATGTATGTACAGTAATTTACAAGATATATACAATACACACTGAACAAAAATATAAACGCAACACTTTTGTTTTTGTTACCATTTCTCATGAGCTGAACTCAAAGATCTAAAACATTTTTTTTTATATATACACAAAAGACCATTTCTCTCAAATACTGTTCACAAATCTGTCTAAATCTGTGTTAGTGAGCACTTCTCCTTTGCCGAGATAATCCATCCCACCTCACAGGTGTGGCATATCAAGATGCTGATTAGACAGCATGATTATTGCACAGGTGTGCCTTAGGCTGGCCACAATAAAAGGCCACTCTAAAATGTTCAGTTTTATTACACAGCACAATGCCACAGATGTCGCAAGTTTTGAGGGAGTGTGCAATTGGTATGCTGACTGCAGGAATGTCCACCAGAGCTGTTGCCTCTGAATTGAATGTTCATTTCTCTACCATAAGCCGTCTGTTCACCTCCAAGATTGTCTGAGACCAGCCACCTGGACAGCTGCTGCAACAATTGGTTTGCATAACCAAAGAATTTCTGCACAAACTGTCAGAAACCGTCTCAGGGAAGCTCATCTGCATGCTCGTCGTCCTCATCGGGGTCTCAACCTGACTGCAGTTCATCGTCATAACCGACTTGAGTGGCCATTCAATGGCATCTGGCACGTTGGAGAGGTGATCTCTTCACGGATGAATCCTGGTTTTCACTGTTCAGGGCAGATGGCAGACAGCGTGTGTGGTGTCGTGTGGGTGATGTCAAGGTTGTGGATCGAGTGGCCCATGGTGGCGGTGGGGTTATGGTATGGGCAGGTGAATGTTATGGACAACAAACACAGGTGCATTTTATTGATGGCATTTTGAATGCACAGAGATACCATGACGAGATCCTGAGGCCCATTGTTGTGCCATTCATTCACAACCATCACCTCATGTTGCAGCATGATAATGCACGGCCCCATGTTGCAAGGATCTGTACACAATTCCTGGAAGCTGAAAACATCCCAGTTCTCGCATGGCCTGCATACTCAGGGGACATGTCACCCATTGAGCATGTTTGGGATGCTCTGGATCGGTGTATACGACAGCGTGTTTCAGTTCCTGCCAATATCCAGCAACTTCGCACAGCCATTGAAGAGGTGTGGACCAACATTCCACAGGCCACAATCAACAACCTGATCAACTCTATGCGAAGGAGATGTGTTGCACTGTGTGAGGCAAATGGTGGTCACACCAGATACTGACTGGTTTTCTGAAGCTGTTCTTTGGTCTCAAGATGGTGCCACACTAGTGGCAGCCTGTTACAGCAGCTCCCGCTCACTATTGAGTTTTTTCTGCCTTATTTCTGTCTTTCTTTCTATTTTTTAATTTATTCTACGAGTCTGTCTTTTTAAACTGACCAGTGAACCATGGAGCCTAAAGTCGCCAAGTTTGTTCTGGTCTTTCTATTACTTTTTTCTCTGTTTTCGACCATGTCTGGGGTTAGCGCTCCGTAACACCGAGCTGAAAAGGAGGAGACTGGGGAGCCGGGCCAGAGCCGACTGCCACGCCAGGAAGAGGAGATATAGACCTGTCCTCCCGTCCATCATCATGGGGAATGTAAGATCTCAGTGTTTGTGAACGATAGATGGTGTAACTCTGGACACATCACTATTAAAGAACAGCTCTGCCGCAAGGACATTGAACTGTCAGCCATTAGCATGAGGCCATATTACCTGCCGTGGGAATTCTCGCATGTTATCGCGATAGCTGCGTATATTCCTCCCTCTGCTAACGCTGACGCAGCCTGTGATGTCCTCCACTCTGCTGCAGAGAGAGCACCCACAGGCCCTCCTTCTTATCTCTGGGGACTTTAATCATGCCTCTCCATCCTCTACTCTGCCCACATTCAGCCAGTATGTTTCCTGCTACACCAGAGACAACAAGATATTGGATCTGTCTTATGTCAACACCAAGAAGGCATACACTTCATCGCCCCCCCCCCGGGAAGATCTGACCACAACCTGGTTCATCTCCTGCCTGTGTACAAACCTCTCGTGCACAGGCAACCAGCCATGTCCCGCACAGTGAAGAGATGGTCCGAGGAGGCTGAAGAGGCTCTGAAGGACTGTTTTGACACAACTGTGTGGGAGGAATTTTGTGATTCTCACGGGGAGGACATCGACAGTCTCACACACTGCATTACGGACTATATCAACTTCTGTGTGGAAAACATCATACCGACCAGGACTGTACAGTATTTTCCCAACAATAAACCGTGGATTAACCCAGACATACAGGCTCTCCTTAAGGAGAAGAAGAGGGCCTTTAAGTCTGGAAACAAGGATGAGCTGAAGGCTGTGCAGAAGAAGCTGAGAAGGAAGATCAGGGAGGGGAAAAGCACCCTCAAGAGGAAGATGGAGGATCAGCTGCAGCAAAAAAATGTCAGCGGAGTCTGGAGAGGCCTGAAAGCCATCTCAGGCCACAGGGAACCTGATTCCCAAGCTACGGGGGACCAAAAGTGGGCAAATGACTTGACCATATTCTTCAATAGATTTGATCGGTCATTTACCCCTCCCTGGCCCAGTCCTCCATGCTACAGCCCCCCCTCTCTGCACCCAGTGCACATTGCCCCAACTCCTTCCCCACCTCCTCCTCCCTCCCTACAACACTCAGCTCACAGCCACCCCCCCACTGCTCATCCCATCAACCCAACCCCCCCCACTCACACCCTCCAGCTCACAGCCCCCTGCCCCAACCTGCCCCTCACAACAACCCAGGTGAGAAACCAGCTCCGGAAGATCAAAGTGAGGAAGGCTGCAGGTCCAGACGGCATCAGCTCCAGGCTCCTCAAGTCCTGCGCAGACCAACTGTGTGGGATTGTTGAGCACATGTTCAACTTGAGCCTGAAGCTGGGGAGAGTACCACAGCAGTGGAAAACATCCTGCGTGGTACCTGTGCCCAAGACTCCGCACCCCACTGACTTCAGCAGCTACAGGCTGGTGGCACTAACATCCCACCTGATGAAGACCCTGGAGCGGCTGGTCCTTGTTCATCTCCGCCCCCTGGTGAGCGCATCGTTGGATCCACTTCAGTTTGCCTACCAGCCTGGCATCGGGGTGGACGATGCTGTCATCCTCCTCCAACACCGAGCTCTCTCTCACCTGGAGAAACCTGGGAGTACTGTGACAATCATGTTTTTTGATTTCTCCAGTGCTTTCAACATCATACAGCCTGCACTGCTGAGGGACAAGCTGGAGCACACTGGGGTGGACCAGCACCTCACACACTGGATTTTGGACTACTTCACCAACCGTCCACAGTATGTGAGAACACAGGACTGTGTGTCCGACATGGTCATCTGCAGCACGGGGGCCCCACAGGGAACAGTCCTGGCTCCGTTCCTCTTCACCCTCTACACTGCAGACTTCTCATACAACACACCCACCTGTCACCTGCAGAAGTTTTCTGATGACTCTGCAATCGTCGGCCTCATCACAGACGGGGACGACAGAGAGTACAGAGAACTGACGCAGGACTTTGTGCACTGGTGCCAGTGGAACCGCCTCCAGATCAACACGGGGAAAACCAAAGAACTGGTGGTGGATTTCCGCAGGCGAACACTCTCCCCCCTGACACCGGTGAACATCCAAGGAACGGACATCGAGATGGTGACATCTTATAAGTACCTAGGTGTTCACCTGAACAATAAACTGGACTGGACTCATAACACCACCACACATTACAAGAAAGGCCAGAGCAGACTCTATCTGCTCAGGAGACTGAGGTCTTTTGGAGTGCAGGGGGCACTCCTGAAGACTTTTTATGACACTGTGGTGGCATCAGCCATTTTCTATGGAGTGGTCTGCTGGGGGAGCAGCATCTCGACAGCTGACAGGAAGAGACTTGATAAACTGATCAAGAGGGCTAACTCTGTCCTGGGATGCCCCCTCGACTCAGTGGGGGTGGTAGGTGAGAGGAGCATGATGGCTAGGCTGTCATCCATGCTGGAGAATGACTCCCACCCCCTGCAGGACACTTTGAGAACACTGGAGAGCTCCTTCAGCAACAGACTGCTTCATCCAAAGTGTGTAAAGGAGCGTTTTCGTAGGTCCTTCCTTCCTGCAGCTGTCAGACTCTACAACCAGCAGTGCTCCCAGTAGACCACACACACACATACATACACACCAACAGACTGCACTATAATGCACATTTGGAAAGACTGTATATATTGTGTATTATTTCTATATTTTAAACTCCACGTGTTCCTCTTTTAATTTCTTATACTTTTTATATACTGTTTATGTTGCTACTATTTATTGTCTCTGTACCGTTGTTCCCTATCCTTGCTATCCACTTTGCTGCTGTAACACTGGAAATTTCCCCCCGTGGGACTAATAAAGGATATCTTATCTTATCTTTATCCTATCTTAAAGCTAATGTTGACATGCTCACAGTCAAGGGTGTCAGTTTTGTTTCGATTTTGGGGGCACACATATGAAACAGTTTTGGCCATCCTCTTCAAGACATTTTTATGTATCAAACACTTATTTTCTCATAGTCTTTTAAATTTATTTATTATTTATTTATTTATATTTTCTCAGTTTGCAGTGATTTCTTAATTCACAGGGCTTTGAGCTCTCTGGGCCACTGTACCAAAGTGAATAGAATGTATTCTCTAGAATATCTGTAGTGAATTTAGTTGTCAAGATATTCGACTCAAAACTAAACATGTCAACCTCACGGTGGTGTTAGATGAAAAGTCAGGAGTCACCAAAGTCAGAAGGATTCCCGCCCTGGAGACATAAGTGTCCTAAGTGAATATCATGAAATGGTGGTGGAGCCATGAAAAGAACCCGTACTTCGCTCACTTCTTTATCATAAGATGAAATCATAATTAAATATCCATTATAAAGTCTGTAGGTATTGCCACTAGTGAGGTTTTATTTTAGCTATTTAGCAATTTCTATCTTTGGCTCACTGGTGTGGAGCTAAGTGATAACCAGCTCCCTCATGCTCCCAAGCCATCCATCAAGGTTGATTCAGTGGATCTGTTCACCTCCTGGACTACAGTGCCAAGGAGCAAAAAAAGGCTTTCCAAGCCACTTTCTCCCGAGGAGGATAGTAAACCACTATGGCTTTTCAACCACTATGGACCATTTCAGGAATTTGATGAGGATGAGAATGGACCGCTGCTTCCCAAATGAGCAGTCTCTCCTTCACATCTCTGCCTTGGGTCATCGTCCTGGTCCTCAGTTGTATAGAGTGGCAATGTTGGTACTGGACCACCCCTTCACAGGAAGTCCACCTCTCCTAATAGCAGTACCTCCGACTCCCGGATTACCTCTCCCTCCCATAAGCATTCCAGATCTGTTTCCTCAATGGCTCCCATCTGTCTCCTTAAGTCGCATCTTTCCCCTGCTGCTCCTGCAGCTAGTATAGATAATGCAATACTTCCACCACCAGAATACATCCTCGTAGGTAATTCTATTGTTTGAGGCGTCTCTACCCCAAATGGCAATACATATTTTTTCTCAGGTGCAAAAGTCCGTGACTAACACATCATCACTGACTGTCTCCCATCTGTCACAAACAGTAATTGTGCATGTTGCCACAAATGATATCAGGGGTAGACAATCAATCAGGCTTCAGAATGATAATGAACTCCTTGCACTGATGATTGAAAGCCTTGGAAAACATGGAAAACTTTGACTCACTTTGGACCATGACTGATCTATATATGCGTGATAAACTCCATCTCAACAATTAGGGAATCATGTCTCTTATTTCTAATTTTTCTTGCCATTTATCCAGTCTTGTAGACTGATGCCATACTTCTGTCAGTGGGATGGGAAAAACAGCTGGCCTTTCCTTTTATATTTTACTGAGTTTTTATCTTCAGTTATAAAGAATGACAAAATTCTTTATTGTTGAGGATTTTAATTTTCACATTGATGATGCCTCCTTGAAGGCTGCATTTCTTGACATACTTAACTTGTCTCTGGTCCCACTCATAGAGCAAAGCATACTCTGGACTTAGTTTTCTCATTTGGTCTAAATATTGATAACGTTCATGTAGTGAACATGTGTGCTCAGTTTGATGTTTTGTGTGACTTCAATCTGCTGCCCCATAGTCATGTGTTTCATAGATGCATTATTACCCAGAATAAAGCTAAAAAATTCACAGCTGTATTTGACCCTGAGGTGCTGTCAAACTGTGATGATATGGAGACCTTGGTCTAGTCATTTAATGATCAGCTATCCTCCGTAGTGGCTCCCTTAAAATGTAGACAAATTTCCATTGTCAATTCTTTTCCTTGGATTAATGACTCAATTTGCAATCATAGGTGAGAGTATAGGAACACAGAGCACTACTGGAAAGCCACTAAACTTGAGGTCCATGAGCTTCATCTCAAAGAATTATTAATTAGTTTGAATACAATGATAAGGAATGCTAGGACTACTTACTTTACCAAACAAATTTCCTCTAACAAAATAAATTAAAAAGTTGATACTATAAGGTTGTTTGACACTATAGTACTGTTGTTACTCCTGCTGCTCCAAAGGCATCTGTCTTGTCACTTACTTATTTAATGTAAAGCACTTTGTAATTTTTTTTATCACTTAAAGTTGCAAGTCACAAAATATACTTACTTGCTATTAAAGGATCTTTGCTATTTGTTTTTAAACAGTGAGTTAATTCAACTACTGAGTTTCATCTGACCTAACTCCCAATCATAAACACTGTTAAATGTGATCTATGTACAAACCAAATATCATCAAATGTCTCTATACATATCTGTTTTACTATTTTTTTTAAACTATGTGTTACCATTTGCTGAAATTTTGATTTTGAGGAGGTTTATTGGGAATGGACCATTGCATTTTTAAAACATGGTGTTCACAGAAAACTACTTAGAACACATAGATTTCCTGGCAGTTAAATATCAACATAACAAGTGAGGAAAATCATACAGATATAAATTGAAATATCTACAGAACTGAAGACATGATCACAAAATATTATGTATTGTTGAGAATCATTGTTTTGTTATGCATAAGATAAAGGAAAAGACAGTTTTGCATGTCATATTTTGTATATTTATTCAAAATAAACCACTGAATATCAGAACGTAAACCTCATTTGATTTTTGTTCCAGGACTTTGTTATACCAGCTCCTCATAAACCATTAATGAAGCATCTATTTTAGAAGTAAGCTAAGTTTGAACTTACAAACAGCTGATACAACCAGCTGCTTGCTGGTCTTTAACAATGGCTTCAAAATGGCTGCTACAACATTTGTAGGACACTGACCACTAATTAACATGTGCTTACATTTATTTCAGAAGTGTTTCTGTCACAGGTCACACTTGGGGAACATTTTCAGAGAAAGTAACCATTGCCACAGCTTTTCTAGCCAAATCTGGCCACATCGTCATTGTATTCAGCATTAAAACAGCTTGTTAAAAAGGGGTCAGATTTGTACAGTGGATGACTAAAGTTAGGCTAAGCAACAAGGTCAATGCAATGCCTCAAAATACCTCATAACCCTATGTCTGTGTTTAAATATATGGGCGTATTATGAAAGTATGTGTAAAGTGTGTTTAAATATTTGAACGTATTATGAAAGTGTGTGCGTGTGTGTGTGCGTGTGTGTGTGTGTGTGTGTGTGTGTGTGTGTGTGTGTGTGTGTGAGAAGGTGAAGGTGAAGAGAGAGCAAGGCATTGGTACTCACATCAATTTCGCTCAGCATCACGTCCACAACACTTCCAATGACGATGACAAAGTCAAAGACATTCCATGGGTCTCCAAAATAACCCTTTGAGAAAACAAGATAAGTGTGGATGTGTATGTCTTGGAATGTCACTTGCCTTTATATCTTACTCATCATAAACCATACACACATGTTCATTTGTGTGCCCTGAAATCACTGTCACCAAAGCAAAATCAGATTCCCATGCAATTTTGTCTTTGTTGTGAAAGGTGTATATAGTGTAATGTAGAGCCTCTGCTCTTTTACTTTGACGTTAGTTAATACTATTGAACCGATTCCACATTACCAAGTCTTGCCATCTTTAGGATTAACTCCTCTATAGGGGAGCAGATAGAAACATTGGTGTGTTGGCCTCAGGTGTGCTGTGGCCTGCCACTGGTACCTGAGGCCTTGGTGAAGGATCCCTTAAAGCCTCTGGAGCACTCCACTCTGAGGGTGTTGTCATTCAAGACAGCTTTGCAGCTAGCAATGACATCAGCTTAGAGAGTGTGTGAACTAACTGCCCTTCCTCATCCAGCTCCTGAAGTGTTAGAGGACCCAAAACACTGCCTGTAGCTCGAGGAGATGATGCATCCCTTGTGTGTGTGTGTATGCTAACCCGTGTTGTGGGCCATACACCACCTACTTCTCTCCCCAGGCAGGCCCTTTCCACCCCGTCAGTGACTTATCTGTGAACACCCTGACGTAGGAGGTCATTTGTGCCAGTGGTGTTCCCTGTAACAGGTGCTGTGGGGGACGCCCTGTTTAGTTGTTCTGTATTGTGGAGGGAGTGGTAACCATGCTTTGCTTGTGCTTTTCTTCATCCAAGCAAACACTGGCAAACCAAAACCACATCTACAGGCTCCGCATGTGCAATAGCCCCAACGGTACCACCGGGTGCACCACTGCCATGAACCCAAGCACCTGCATGATGATCAATGCTGTCGCCATTGCACCAAGCCACAGTTTGTGAACTAGCTGCCACAGGGCCATTTTTCTGTGTTCTGACAGAGTGCCCCACAGACAGCAGGCCCTCCATAAACAGAAGGCCAGCCCACAGGGGGCAAATGTGGAAAGGGCTGAGTTTTCTGCATATGCTTCACTGCCAGCTTTTTGATACAAACAACAAAGCAATAGCTTATATTGTGTCACTGCATTCATCCCCTACTGATTTATTAAAGAATCAGACACTACAACATTGCCATTCCTCTCCTTGGCATGAGGGGAGCAATGACAGAGTGTGTCCAAATAGGCAGCTAGGGAAATGAGGTTGTACCACCATCTCTTTTTCTATTTGACCACCTGCCCACTGTTTCTCATTTCCTTTCTGTTGATGAGAGAGTGACCAACGGGAATGTCATCTCTCCTCCTCTAGCTGTTTAAAGTGCTGAGTGACCATGTAGATCGATCCAAAAAGCTATTTCGTAATGGTAGTGGCTAATCGAGATCCCCACTGTGCTTTTAGGGGGAGTGAGTCTCAGCCACAGATGGTGAGAGTCTGGAACAGACATCACTCACTCATCACTACTCCAGCATCTCTCTGTTATGCAACAGCTGTAGTAAGAGGCTCCCTGCTCTCTGACCAACCAGCTAACTGCATAAGCAGGTGGGCTGCCAAGCCATGGATGGGGGGCCAGGCTGGCTTAAACTTCTCTGTGCGACCCTGCACCCCAAGGGCTCTCATCTTTCAGTGGCTGTTGTCAGCGTACTTCAACACTACCACATGACTGGAAGAGGAGATGAGATGAAAGCTGTGTGAGCTGGGCAAACCCGCTGCAAAAGGTCATCAGCAGGAGGAGTGACTAGAGGCAGTTGGAGTGAGTGTCTCAACATCATCAGCCTTGAGTTTCTGGTCACCCTCATGGTGGTGAAGCATCCCGTCAAAGCATCAGAAGTGATCCCACTGCTGCTGGCATCTTAACTTGGCTAACGCCAGGCAGGCCTTGCAGACTGGTGGGTGATGTCTGACACTGGGAATCTGCCTCCTTACTGTGGGGTCTGCACAAATTCAGGTAGGCAGGTCCTGATTGGCTGGCTGCGTCGATACTTTCTCTATGTGTGAATGAGAGCTCCTGATTAGAGGAGCATTATCCAGAAACCAGTAGAGGGCAAAGCCTTTGTGAGATAGTTCCTCAAAATCCCTCTTCCAATGGAAACTTTTAAAATTTGGACAGGCTGATCTGGCTTCTCACTTCTTGATTTGACTTACTGCTTCTCAGGTAACAGTCATCTCATCTGTTTATCAGGTCTCTCATACCAACAACACAACACATAGCATTGTGTTCCAGTTTCCTTTTTCCCTCTTGTGTATTGTTTGTAAATTGTTTGTGCTGTAACTGTAGTGCTTGGTACATGTGGCTGTAGTAATAGCAATAAACATGAATGTAACGGTAAGTATACTTGTTGGGGTTTTTTGTGCTTGCTTAGGACTCACTTAACTTAAAAAGACCTATATCTTGCAAAATCATGATCAAGATCAATAGTAATCATTAAAGCTGCAAGCAGCATTGGGCGGGACCTCGTACCCTTGCTTGTTGCCCCTTGCCCCTTGTCCGTTTCGGCCTCCAGCTCCAGCTGTGTGTTTTTGGTTATGTGTGTGTGAGTTCAGTGTTGTCCTAATGGATGTTTGTGTCCATCAAATATATACCACAGGATTTCAATGTCAGGTTTATCCAAAGACAAGTGTCTGATAAGAATTGCTTCCTTTCGCCACTAGCTGGTGCTATGACTATCATGGTACATTGTCTTATAATTGTGTTCAGGGTGGGACTAATATGAGTCATGTGAAGTTTGATGGCGATGGGACCATTTACTCCAAAGTTATAGCAATTTCATGTTTGTGAAATAAAGACCACAGCATTGAAATTTCAGGTAAACTTAAAAAAATCAGTGTCTGAAAGAATGTACTTCCTTTTGCCAGTAGGTGGCGCTATGTGTAATGGCAAACATTATGATATTGTACATGAAATATAGACCACAGCATGTAAATTTCTGGTAATAATGATAATAATTAAAAAACTGTCTGAAAAGATGTACTTCCTGTTGCCAGTAGGTGGCACTATGTGTAATCCCAAATATTGACATATGGATGTGTTCAGGGCAGGACTGTTATCAATCCTGTGAAGTTTGAGGAAGATTGGTGCATGTATGCTTGAGTTATAAACTACTTCCAGTGTTGTGGCGGTACACCTGAGTGTGACGCCAGACATGTGAAAGTTTAAAAAAGAATGCACCAGTGATTGGTCATGATGTTGTACATGAAATATAGACCACAGCATGTAAATTTCTGGTAATAAAAAACAAACTGTCTAAGAAGATTAACTTCCTGTTGCCAGTAGGTGGCATTATGTGTAACCCCAAATATTTCCATATGGATGTGTTCAGGGCAGGACTGTCATCAATCCTATGAAGGTTGGGGAAGATTGGAGCATGTATGCTGGAGTTATAAAGTGCTTCCTCTTTTCAGGATTTTTGTGCGTCATGAACTTTGAGAGACTGATAAAATCCAAACCGGTCGAGTAATGAAAAAGTTATAGAGAAGATTTGTTCAGAAGGGTGTGGTCATGTGTGCGACATTCAGGCCGATACAATAATCGGCCTTGGAGGAGATAGTTTCTGAAGAAGACACATTTTCAGGCGAAATCTTATTGTGAAAGGGCAAATATCTCACTTCTTGTTGGATTTAGGTCAGGGGTGTGGCACGTGATTTGTAGGTCTTGATGAGACAAACAAGCCAGTTTTGGTTTGGTCTTTTGGGCTTGAACCCCTAATAATAAAAATCCAAACAAAAACAATAGGGTTCCCAGCACCGCTGGTCCTGGGAAACACATAGGCTTTGCATTCGCGGTCCCCAGGCCCTGCGGGCTTGGCCCCCTAATAATAATAATCGAAACAAAAACAATAGGGTTCCCAGCACCGCTGGTGCTCAATCCCCAGGTCTCGCAGAGCCCACGGAAGTCGTCCCGACCAAACATCACTAAGCTTCACAGCTGGCTTTGGGAGTGACTCCACATCACGTTCACCAAATTTCATGTGAATCTGATCAATTTTCATGTCACTTGATGTTTCTCTGTTTATAGCGCCCCCTATTGACCAATTTCTGCCAAATTTGGCACAGAGCCTCTGGTTGACCTCTGAAAGAAGTGACTTGAGTTTGACGTCAATAGCCTTTACTTTGACAAAAATATGTAACGGTATGTGTTTTTTAGCTAGCAGAAAAAATTGTTTATTTTTAACTAGCGCATTTTTTGGAGTGCCAAAATTCTTTTGATAACTTTTGATCAGGCAAGTCTGGAGATTGTATGTGCAAAGTTTCGTGCAGATGGAGCTTAAGCGCTAGGAGGAGATAGAAAAAGTAGGTTTTTGATGTGTAGTGACGTATAAAGAGAAATGTGGAGTAGAAGTGGGCGTGGCCTATGTCAGAAGATGCGACTCTATTTAGGGAACACGTGGATATAGAGTTTATGAAGATGTGATTTAAAATGTGGAAGTTACAGGCCAAAATGCGTTTTCATCCGTTATAGCGCCATCTAGTGGAGATACACAATTTTTGGTGTGGGTAGTCTGTGTACTATTCTATATATACCCTGTGAATTTCACAGCCCTCAGCATAATACTTGAGCTGAAATAAATGTTTGTTGTTTATCTTGGTGCAATGGTGCAAATGGTATATTCCCTGTGAATTTCACAGCCCTCAGCATAATACTTGAGCTGAAATAAATGTTTGTTGTTTATCTTGTAATAAGCCACGCCCACTTTGAGCAGTCGTGATGATCTTCAAGACATGGCCTCAGAAGTGACCCAACATCATACCCACCAAATTTTGTAAATATCGGTGCAGCCATTTAAGAGATATAAATTTCCCATATTTGCAGTGCCCCCTAGTGGCCAACATTCGTCAAATTTGGCTCATACCCTCACAGTCACACGCCAACCAAGGATCTCCGAATTGGTGTTGTTAGCATTTATTTTGACCGAGATATGCAACTGTTCGCATTTTTATAGCTAGCTAGAAAAATCTCATCTTTTGACTGAACAAAATTCTTTTGATAACTTTAGATCAGGTCCAAGAGAAGACTGTACGTGCCAAGTTTCACGCTGATTGGACAAAACCCCAAGGAGGAGATAGAAAAAGGTTTTTCAGTTTTCACGATTTTGCGAAAAAAAAAAAAAAAATTATAGGCGGAAATGGGCGTGGCCTAGCCCACGTGATTCAGCACTATACAGGGAATCGGAGGATATGAGGTTTTTGAATGTGCGACATATGGTGTGGGAGTTATAGCCCAAAACGAGTTGACCTTGGTTATAGCGCCACCATCTGGCCAATTGGCATTTCTATATTATGAGCCCCATTTGCACACAACTTCCAGTCATTAGTGAAAATTTCCTGTCTCTACGATGTACCATCTCACAGGACTTTGCGAAAATATTTCTGAAGAAGAAGAAGAAGAAGAAGAAGAAGAAGAAGAAGAAGAAGAAGAAGAAGAAGAAAACAGTAGGAAAACAATAGGGTTTCAGCCCTTCGGGCTTGAACCCCTAATAAAACAATACAAAAACAATACGGTTTTAGCCCTTGGGGCTTGAACCACTAAAAATCCGAACAAAAACAATAGGGTTCCCAGCACCACTGGTCCTGGGAAAGGCGTATGCTTTGCATTCGCGTTCCCCTGGCCCCGCGGGCTTGGCCCCCTAATAATAATAAAAATCCGAACAAAAACAATAGGGTTCCCAGCACCGCTGGTCCTGGGAAACGCGTATGCTTTGCATTCGTGTTCCCCCTAATAATAATAGTAATAAATATAGCCGCAAGCGGCAATTCCGGGGTTCAAGCCAGCATAGCCATTTAAATTTTGAAAGGTGGGTAAGATCAAAACCTTTGATACATTGAGTTTGTTGATGTTTGAAAAAACCCTCATTGATTTATGGCCGGATTTTGTGAAATTTCACTTCACTTGATGTTTCTCTGTTTATAGCGCCCCCTATTGGCCAATTTCCGCCAAATTTGGCACAGATCCTCTGGTTGACGTCTAAAACAAGTGACTTGAGTTTGACGTCGATAGCTTTTACGTTGACAAAAATATGCAGCGGCATGTGTTTTTTAGCTAGCAGAAAAAAATTGTTCCTTTATATCTACCATATCTTTTGGATTAGCAAAATTCTTTTGATAACTTTTCCTCAGGCACATCTGGAGATTGTATGTGCAAAGTTTCGTGCAGATGGAGCTTAAACGCTAGGAGGAGATAGAAAAAGTAGGTTTTTGATGTGTAGTGACTTACAAAGAGAAATATGCAGTGGAAGTGGGCGTGGCCTATGTCAGAAGATGAGACTCTATTAAGGGAATACGTGGATATAAAGTTTATGAAAATGTGATTTAAAATGTGGAAGTTACAGGCCAAAATGCGTTTTTACCTGTTATAGCGCCACCTAGTGGAGTAGACACACAATTTTTGGTATGGATGGTCTGTGTCCTATCCTATATATACCCTGTGAATTTCATAGCTCTCAACATAATACTTCAGCTAAAATAAATGTTTGTTTTTTATCTTGTAATAAGCCACGCCCACTTTAACCAGTCGTGATGAACTTCAAGGTATGGCCTCAGGAGTGACCCAGCATCATACCCACCAAATTTGGTAAAAATCGGTGCAGCCATTTAAGAGATACAAATTTCCCATATTTGCAGCGCCCTCTAGTGGCCAACATTCGCCAAATTTGGCTCATACCCTCACAGTCAAATGCCAACCAATGATCTCCGATTTGGTGTTGTTAGCATTTATTTTGACCGAGATATGCAACAGTTCGCGTTTTTATAGCTAGCTAGAAAAATGTATTCGTTTATCATTTGCGCATTTTTTGACTGAACAAAATTCTTTTGATAACTTTAGATCAGGTCCAAGAGAAGACTTTCCGTGCCAAGTTTCACACTGATTGCACAGAAACCCAAGGAGGAGATAGAAAAAGAAGGTTTTTCATTTTTCACGATTTTGTGAAAAAATTTTCTAGGCGGAAATGGGCGTGGCCTAGCCCAGGTGATTCAGCACTATTCAGGGAATCTGTGGATATGATGTTTTTGAATGTGCGACATATGGTGTGGGAGTTATACCCAAAACGCATTTACCTTGGTTATAGCGCCACCATCTGGCCAATTGGTATTTCTATATTATGAGCACCATTTGCACACAACTTCCAGTTATTGGTGAAAATTTCATGTCTCTACGATGTAACATCTCACGGGAATTTGCGAAAACATTTCTGAAGAAGAAAAAGAAGAAGAAGAAGAAGAAGAAGAAGAAGAAGAATAAAACAGTAGGAAAACAATAGGGTTTCAGCCCTTCGGGCTTGAACCCCTAATAACAATAAATACTGATAATAATAACAACTAGAACTGCAAGCAGTTATGATAGGGGGCCAAGCCTCCCCGCGCGACTCGGCCCCCGGATCTTGCGGAGGCCACGGAAGTCGGCCCCGAAGGACGATGGGTTCGGGGCGAGCGTCTGGATGCAGTCCTACGTCTCACCCACAGTATCCTAATTGTAATGGGATCAGCACTGGAAGCTCGAAAGGCTGAATGTGTGTGTCGTGACAAGTCACGCCCGCTTTGACCAAACATCACTAAGATTTAACTCTGGCCTCAGGAGTGACACCACAACATACTCGCCAAATTTCGGGCGAATCTGATCGATTTTCATGTCACTTCATGTTTCTCTGTTTATAGTGCCCCCTATTGGTCATTTTCCGCCAAATTTGGCACAGACCCTCTGGTTGAGCTCTGAAACAATTGATTCAAGTTTGACATCAATAGCTTTCACTTTGACAAAATTATGCAACAGTATGTCTTTTTTAGCTAGCAGAAAAAAATTGATTATTTATAACTACCACATTTTTTGGAGTAGCAAAATTCTTTTGATAACTTTTGATCAGGCAAGTCTGGAGATTGTATGTGCAAAGTTTCGTGCAGATGGACCTTAAACGCTAAGAGGAGTTCAAAAAGTAGGTTTTGATATGTAGTGACTTAAAACGAGAAATATGCAGTGGAAGTGGGCGTGGCCTACGTCAGAAGATGCGAATCTATTTAGGGAACACGTGGATATAAACTTTATGAAGATGTGATTTAAAATGTGGAACTTACAGGCCAAAATGCGTTTGCGTCCGTTATGGCGCCACCTAGTGGAGCAGACACACAATTTTTGCTATGGGTGGTCGGTATGCTGTTCTATATATACCCTGTGAATTTCACAGCCCTCAGCATAGTACTTGAGCTGAAATAAATGTTTGCTGTTTATCTCGTAATAAGCCACGCCCACTTTCACCTGTCGTGATTAACTTCGAGATGTGGCCTCAGGAGTGACGCAGCATCATACCCACCACATTTCGTAAGAATCGGTGCAGCCATTGAAGAGATATAAATGTCTCAGCTTTGCAGCGCCCCCTAGTGGCCAACATTAGCCAAATTTGGCTCACACCCTCACAGTCACATGTCAATCAAAGACCTCAGATTTGTTATTGTTAGCATTTATTTTGACAGAGATATGCAGCAATTCGCCTTTTTATAGCGAACTAGAAAATTTTATTCGTTAATAACTTGCGCATATTTTAACCGAACAAAATTCTTTTGATAAATTTAGATCGGGTATTGCGGAAGACTTTACGTGCCAAGTTTCACGCTGATCGGGCAAAACCCCAAGGAGGAGTTCGAAAAAGTTGGTTTTCCAGTTTTCGCGATTTTGAAAAAAAAAAAATTATAGGCGGAAATGGGCGTGGCCCAGGCCATGTGATTCAGTGCTTTACAGGGAATGTGTGGATATGAGGTTTTTGAATGTGCGACATCCGGTGTGGGAGTTATAGCCCAGAACGCATTGACCTTGGTTATAGCGCCCCCTGCTGGCTGACATATGTCATTTTTTGCGCCTGAGGTACGTGCAGGGGTCTGGACCAACCCTCCAAATTGCACCACCCTCCCTTGCACGGTTTAGCCTGCAGCACCACTTTTACCAACGGAAAAATAAAAATAGAGAATAATAATAATAATTAAAGCTGCAAGCAGCGTTGAACGGGCCCTCGCACCCCACGCAACTCGGAGCCTGGCGCGGCCGCCACCGTGTCGCCAGAGGTCGACCGGCAGACGAGGCGCTGAATGTTCGCCTCCTTCGGACAGTGTAGGAACCAATGCGTTGCGACTTCCCGTCTCCACTGGGTGGCGCTATGACTCTGACTCCTGAGCGTCATGTGGGTGTGTTCATGCCAGGACTATTATCATACATGTGAAGTTTGGAGCAGATTCGACCATTAGATCCCATGTTATAGCACTATCGTGTTTCATGGTGAGACATCAAGTGTCGACGCCATGTCACAGCCATACCATTCCATGCTGAGCAATTCTCTATATGTTTTGATCACACACTTGTGTAGATGGTACACACCAGTTTTGGAGTTAATTGATTCATTTCTGGAGGAGGAGATCATTAAAATACAACACGTGGAAAACGCCAAAAATGATTGTACATTTCAAAATGGCCGACTTCCTGTCGGGTGTGGCCTATATGTGCAAGAGGCTTTTTTGTGCGTCTGGACACGATACATGTGCATACTGATTTTCGTGCACGTCGGTGAAAGTTGTTATGGGGGACGCTGCACTTTAAGGGGCGTGGCCAAGCCATACGGCCACGCTTATTGATGAAACTCATACTATACATTCAGGTCTGGACTGTTAACAAACATGTGAAGTTTGGTGAAGAATGGACAATGTATGCCAAAGTTATACTAATTTCGTGTTTTATGGCAAGACATCAAAATTCGCCGCCACCTGACGGCCAAACCGTTTAACTGTGGAAAAATCTTTTAAAAACTTTTGATCACAACCTTGTCTAGATCACACACAGTGATTTTGAAGTCATTCTGATTAATCCTGTAGGAGGAGTTCGTTAAAATACAACATGTGGAAAACGCCAAAAATAGCATCAAAATTCAAAATGGCCGACTTCCTGTTGGGTATGGCCAGTGGGTCCAAGAGACTTTTTTGTGAGTCTCGGTGTGATACATGCGTGTACCAATTTTCGTGCATGTCGGTGACACGTGCGGCAGGGGCTGATGTTTAAAGGGCGTGGTCAAGTCATTTGGCCACGCCCATCAACGAAACTCATATCATATGTTCAAGCCTGGACTGTTAACACACATTTGATGTGTCAGGCAGATATGACCAAAGACACAGAAGTTAATGTCATTAAAGCCATTTTCAATGCGTTTTGGCGAATTTTCGACTTCGCCGCCCTCTGGGCGGAACACCGTTTGACGCCTAGTCACAATCTTCATAACGTAGCATTACCAACGTCTTGAGGTCTGTCTGACCAAATTTGAGTTGCATATGGTGAACGTGGTCAGAGCTGCACGTCAAAGTCTAAAAACATCGCTTTTCCTGTCGCCAGCAGGGGGCGCTAGGGTAATTACAAAATTTCTGCATGTAGACGTGTTCAGGGCGGGAATATTATGAATCATGTGAAGTTTGGTGCAGATCGGACGATTAATGCCAAAGTTATAGCAATTTCGTCTTTCATGGCGAGACAAACTTCAAACTTCGCCGCCAAAAAGCCGATTCCGTGTTCGACGGGTAGCGGATCTTTGAATAGCTTTTGATCACAAACTTATCTAGTTGGTACACGGCGATTTTGAAGCCGTTTTGATTAATCGTGTAGGAGGAGTTTGTCAAAATATGACACGTGGTAAAAAGCCAAAAATGGCCGCTAAATTCAAAATAGCCAACTTCCTGTTGGGCGTGGCCTATGGCTCCAAGAGACTTTTTTGTGCGGCTCGGCATGATCTACATGTGTACCGTTTTTCGTGCAGATCCGTGAAAACTGATGAGGAGGGCGCTGTTTATAAGGAGATTGCTCTTTAATGGGCGTGGCTTAGCCATTTTGACCCGTCCATTGCCGCGAACCCTAAAATACGTAAATTTACACCGCGACTGATGCGACCGCCAAATTTCAGGAGTTTTTGAGCATGTCAAAACCTCCAAATAAGCGATTTACTTTTGTCGTAATAATAATAATAATAATTAAAGCTGCAAGCAGCGTTGAACGGGCCCTCGCACCCCACGCAACTCGGGGCCTGGCGCGGCCGCCACCGTGTCGCCAGAGGTCGACCGGCAGACGAGGCGCTGAATGTTCGCCTCCTTCGGACAGTGTAGGAACCAATGCGTTGCGACTTCCCGTCTCCACTGGGTGGCGCTATGACTCTGACTCCTGAGCGTCATGTGGGTGTGTTCATGCCAGGACTATTATCATACATGTGAAGTTTGGAGCAGATTCGACCATTAGATCCCATGTTATAGCAATATCGTGTTTCATGGTGAGACATCAAGTGTCGACGCCATGTCACAGCCACACCGTTCCATACTGAGCAATTCTCTTAATATGTTTTGATCACAGACTTGTGTAGATGGTACACACCAGTTTTGGAGTTAATTGATTCATTTCTGGAGGAGGAGATCATTAAAATACAACACGTGGAAAAGGACAAAAATGACTGTAAATTTCAAAATGGCCGACTTCCTGTCGGGTGTGGCCTATATGTGCAAGAGGCTTTTTTGTGCGTCTGGACACGATACATGTGCATACTGATTTTCGTGTACGTCGGTGAAAGTTGTTATGGGGGACGCTGCACTTTAAGGGGCGTGGCCAAGCCATACGGCCACGCTTATTGATGAACCTCATACTATACATTCAGGTCTGGACTGTTAACAAACATGTGAAGTTTGGTGAAGAATGGACAATGTATGCCAAAGTTATACTAATTTCGTGTTTTATGGCGAGACATCAAACTTCGCCGCCACCTGACGGCCAAACCGTTTAACTGTGGAAAAATCTTTTAATACGTTTTGATCACAACCTTGTCTAGATCACACACAGTGATTTTGAAGTCATTCTGATTAATCCTGTAGGAGGAGTTCGTTAAAATACAACATGTGGAAAACGCCAAAAATATCATCAAAATTCAAAATGGCCGACTTCCTGTTGGGTATGGCCAGTGGGTCCAAGAGACTTTTTTGTGCGTCTCGGTGTGATACATGCGTGTACCAATTTTCGTGCATGTCGGTGACACGTGCGGCAGGGGCTGATGTTTAAAGGGCGTGGTCAAGTCATTTGGCCACGCCCATCAACGAAACTCATATCACATGTTCAAGCCTGGACTGTTAACACACATGTGAAGTTTCAGGCAGATATGACCAAGGACACAGAAGTTAATGTCATTAAAGCCATTTTCAACGCGTTTTGGCGAATTTTCGACTTCGCCGCCCTCTGGGCGGAACACCTTTTGACGCCTAGTCACAATCTTCATAATGTAGCATTACCAACGTCTTGAGGTCTGTCTGACCAAATTTGAGTTGCATATGGTGAACGTGGTCAGAGCTGCACGTCAAAGTCTAAAAACATCACTTTTCCTGTCGCCAGCAGGGGGCGCTAGGGTAATTACAAAATTTCTGCATGTAGACGTGTTCAGGGCGGGAATATTATGAATCATGTGAAGTTTGGTGCAGATCGGACAATTAATGCCAAAGTTATAGCAATTTCGTTTTTCATGGCGAGACAAACTTCAAACTTCAAACTTCGCCGCCAAAAAGCCGATTCCGTGTTCGACGGGTAGCGGATCTTTGAATAGCTTTTGATCACAAACTTATCTAGTTGGTACACGGCGATTTTGAAGCCGTTTTGATTAATCGTGTAGGAGGAGTTCGTCAAAATATGACACGTGGTAAAACGCCAAAAATGGCCGCTAAATTCAAAATAGCCAACTTCCTGTTGGGCGTGGCCTATGGCTACAAAAGACTTTTTTGTTCGGCTCGGCATGATCTACATGTGTACCGATTTTCGTGCAGATCCGTGAAAATTGGTGAGGAGGGCGCTGTTTATAAGGAGATTGCTCTTTAATGGGCGTGGCCTAGCCATTTTGACCCGTCCATTGCCGCGAACCCTAAAATACGTAAATTTACACCGCGACTGATGCGACCGCCAAATTTCAGGAGTTTTTGAGCATGTTAAAACCTCCAAATAAGCGATTTACTTTTGTCGTAATAATAATAATAATTCCTTCAATTTCAATAGGGTCCTCGCACGGTACGTGCTCGGGCCCTAATCATAATTCCTTCAATTTCAATAGGGTCCTCGCACGGTACGTGCTCGGGCCCTAATAATAAAAATCCGAACAAAAACAATAGGGTTCCCAGCACCGCTGGTCCTGGGAAACGCTCATGCTTTGCATGCGCGTTCCCCAAGCCCCGCGGGCTTGGCCCCCTAATAATAATTCCTTCAATTTCAATAGGGTCCTCGCACAGTACGTGCTCGGGCCCTAATCATAATAATAATAATCCTAAGGAAAACAATAGGGTCCTCGCACGGTACGTGCTCGGGCCCTAATAATAATAATAATAACTAGAACTGCAAGCAGTTATGATAGGGGGCCAAGCCTCCCCGCGCGACTCGGCCCCCGGATCTCGCGGAGGCCACGAAAGTCGGCCCCGAAGGACGATGGGTTCGGGACAGCGTCGGGACGCAGGCCTATGTCTCACCCGCAGTATCGTAATTGTAATGGGATCAGCACTGGAAGTGTGAAAGGCTGAATGTGTGTGTTGTGACAAGTCATGCCCGCTTTGACCAAACATCACTAAGATTTAACTCTCGCCTCAGGAGTGACACCACAACATACTCGCCAAATTTCGGGCGAATCTGATCGATGTTCATGTCACTTCATGTTTCTCTGTTTATAGTGCCCCCTATTGGTCATTTTCAGCCAAATTTGGCACAGACCCTCTGGTTGAGCTCTGAAACAATTGATTCAAGTTTGACATCAATAGCTTTCACTTTGACAAAATTATGCAACAGTATGTCGTTTTTAGCTAGCAGAAAAAAATTGATTATTTATAACTACCACATTTTTTGGAGTAGCAAAATTCTTTTGATAACTTTTGATCAGGCAAGTCTGGAGATTGTATGTGCAAAGTTTCGTGCAGATGGACCTTAAAAGCTAAGAGGAGTTCGAAAAAGTAGGTTTTTGATATGTAGTGACTTAAAACGAGAAATATGCAGTGGAAGTGGGCGTGGCCTACGTCAGAAGATGCGAATCTATTTAGGGAATACATGGATATAAACTTTATGAAGATGTGATTTAAAATGTGGAAGTTACAGGTTAAAATGCGTTTGCATCCGTTATAGCGCCACCTAGTGGAGCAGACACACAATTTTTGCTATGGGTGGTCGGTATGCTGTTCTATATATACCCTGTGAATTTCACAGCCCTCAGTATAATACTTGAGCTGAAATAAATGTTTGCTGTTTATCTCGTAATAAGCCACGCCCACTTTCACCTGTCGTGATTAACTTCAAGATATGGCCTAAGGAGTGACGCAGCATCATACCCACCAAATTTCGTAAAAATCAGTGCAGCCATTGAAGAGATATAAATGTCTCAGATTTGCAGCGCCCCCTAGTGGCCAACATTAGCCAAATTTGGCTCACACCCTCACAGTCACATGTCAATCAAGGATCTCAGATTTGGTGTTGTTAGCATTTATTTTGACAGAGATATGCAGCAGTTCGCCTTTTTATAGCTAGCTAGAAAATTTTATCCGTTAATAACTTGCACATATTTTAACCGAACAAAATTGTTTTGATAACTTTAGATCAGGTCCACGGGAAGACTTTACATGCCAAGTGTCACGCTGATCAGGCAAAACCCCAAGGAGGAGTTCGAAAAAGTTGGTTTTCCAGTTTTCGCGATTTTGCGAAAAAAAAATTATAGGCGGAAATGGGCGTGGCCCAGGCCATGTGATTCAGTGCTTTTCAGGGAATCTGAGGATATGAGGTTTTTGAATGTGCGACATCCGGTGTGGGAGTTATAGCCCAAAAGGCATTGACCTTGCTTATAGCGCCCCCTGCTGGCTGACATATGTCATTTTTTGCGCCTGAGGTACGTGCAGGGGTCTGGACCAACCCTCCAAATTGCACCACCCTCCCTTGCACGGTTTAGCCTGCAGCACTACTTTTACCGGGAGAAGAATAAAAATAGAGAATAATAATAATAACTAGAACTGCAAGCAGTTATGATAGGGGGCCAAGCCTCCCCGCGCGACTCGGGCCCCGGGTCTCGCGGAGCCCACGGAAGTCGACCCCGACGGCCGACGGGTTCGGGTCGAGCGTCGGGACACAGGCTGACGTTTCAACTGCAGTATCGTAATTGTAATGGGATCAGTACTGGAAGTGCGAAAGGCTGAATGTGTGTGTTGTGACAAGTAACGCCCACTTTGACCAAACATCACAAAGATTTAACTTTGGCCTCGGGAGTGACACCACAACATGCTCGCCAAATTTCAGGCGAATCTGATCAATTTTCATGTCACTTGATGTTTCTCTGTTTATAGCGCCCCCTATTGGCCAATTTCCACCAAATGTGGCACAGACCCTCTGGTTGACCTCTCAAACAAGTGATTCGAGTTTGACATCAATAGCTTGTACTTTGACAAAATTATGCAATGGTATGTGTTTTTTAGCTAGCCGAAAAAAATTGTTTATTTATAACGACCGCATTTTTTGGAGTGGCAAAATTCTTTTGATAACTTTTGATCGGGCCAGCCGGGAGATTGTATGTGCAAAGTTTCGTGCAGATGGAGCTTAAACACTAGGAGGAGTTCGAAAAAGTAAGTTTTTGATATGTAGTGACTTCCAAAGAGCAATGTGCAGTGGAATTGGGCGTGGCCTATGTCAGAAGATGCGGCTGTATTTAGAGAAGACGTGGATATAAAGTTTATGAAGATGTGATTTAAAATGTGGAAGTTATAGGCCAAAATGCGTTTGCATCCGTTATAGCGCCACCTAGTGGCACAGACACACAATTTTTGCTATGGGTGGTCGGTGTGCTGTTCTATATATACCCTGTGAATTTCACAGCCCTCAGCAGAATACTTGAGCTGAAATCAATGTTTGTTGTTTATCTTGACATAAGCCACGCCCACTTTGAGCAGTCGTGATTAACGTCAAGATATGGCCTCAGGAGTCACCCAGCATCATACCCACCAAATTTCATAAAAATCGGTTCTGCCATTTAAGAGATATAAATGTCTCAGTTTTGCAGCGCCCCCTAGTGGCCAACATTAGCTAAATTTGGCTCACCCCCTCACAGTCACATGTCGATCATGGATCTCAGACTTGGTGTTGTTAGCATTTATTTTGGCTGACATATACAATGGTTCGCGTTTTTATAACTAGCTAGAAAATTTTATTCTTTAATAATTTGCGCATCTTCTGACCAATCAAAGTTCTTTTGATAACTTTAGATCAGGTCCAGCTGAAGACTAGACATGCCAAGTTTCACGCTGATTGGACAAAACCCTAAGGAGGAGTTCGAAAAAGAAGGTTTTCCAGTTTTTGCGATTTTGCAAAAAACAATTATGGCGGAAATGGGCGTGGCCCACGCCAGGTGATTCAGCGCTATTCAGTAAATCTGGGGATATGAGGTTTTTGAATGTGCGACATACGATGTGGGAGTTATAGCCCAAAACGTGTTGACCTTAGTTATAGCGCCCCCTACTGGCTGACATATGTCATTTTTGGCGCCTGAGGTACGTGCAGGGGTGTGGACCAACCCTCCAAATTGCACCACTCTGTCTTGTACGGTTTAGCCTGCAGCAACACTTTTACCAACGGAAAAATAAAAATAGAGAATAATGATAATAACTAGAACTGCAAGCAGTTATAATAGGGGGCCAAGCCTCCCCGCGCGACTCGGCCCCCGGGTCTCGCGGAGCCCACGGAACTTGACACCGAAAGAAGGGTTCGGGTCGAGCGTCGGGACGCAGGCCGACGTTTCACTCGCAGTATGATAATTGTAATGGGATCAGCACTGGAAGTGCGAAAGGCTGAATTTTTGTGTTGTGACAAGTAACGCCCACTTTGACCCAACATCACAAAAATTTGACTCTGGCCTCAGGAGTGACACCACAACAACCTCACCAAATTTCAGGCGAATCTGATCAATTTTCATGTCACTTCATGTTTCTGTGTTTGTAGCGCCCCCTATTGGCCAATTTCCACCAAATTTGGCACAGACCCTCTGGCTGACCTCGGAAACTAGTGACTTGAGTTTGACGTTGATAGCTTTTACTTTGACAAAAATATTCAAAGGTATGTGTTTTTTACCTAGCCAAAAAAAATTGTTTATTTGTAACTACCGCATTTTTTGGAGCAGCAAAATTCTTTTGATAACTTTTCATCAGGCAAGCCTGGAGATTGTATGTGCAGAGCTTCGTGCAGATGGAGCTTAAACGCTAAGAGGAGTTCGAAAAAGTAGGTTTTTGATGTGTAGTGACTTACAAAAAGAAATATGCTGTGGGAGTGGGCGTGGCCTATGTCAGAAGATGCGAAACTATTTAGGGAACACGTGGATATAAACTTTATGAAGATGTGATTTAAAATGTGGAAGTTACAGGCCAAAATGCGTTTGCGTCCGTTAGAGCGCCACCTAGTGGAGCAGACACACAATTTTTGCTATGGGTGGCCGGTATGCTGTTATATATATACCCTGTGAATTTCACAGCCCTCAGCATAATACTTGAGCTGAAATAAATGTTTGCTGTTTATCTCGTAATAAGCCACGCCCACTTTCACCTGTCGTGATTAACTTCAAGATATGGCCTCAGGAGTGACGCAGCATCATACCCACCAAATTTCGTAAAAATAGGTGCAGCCATTGAAGAGATATAAATGTCTCAGCTTTGCAGCGCCCCCTAGTGGCCAACATTAGCCAAATTTGGCTCACGCCCTCACAGTCACATGTCAATCAAGGATCTCAGATTTGGTGTTGTTAGCATTTATTTTGACAGAGATATGCAGCAGTTCGCCTTTTTATAGCTAGCTAGAAAATTTTATTCGTTAATAACTTGTGCATATTTCAACCAAACAAAATTCTTTTGATAACTTTAGATCAGGTCCAGAGGAAGACTTTACGTGCCAAGTTTCATGCTGATTGAACAAAACCCTAAGGAGGAGTTCGAAAAAGTAGGTTTTCCAGTTTTCGCGATTTTGCGAAAAAAAATTATGGCGGAAATGGGCGTGGCCCAGCCCAGGTGATTCAGCCCTATCCAGGAAATCTGTGGATATGAGGCTTTTGAATGTGCGACTTACGGTGTGGGAGTTATAGCCCAAAACGCGTTGACCTTGGTTGTAGCGCCCCCTGCTGGCTGACATATGTCATTTTTTGCGTCTGAGGTACGTGCAGGGGTCTGGACCAACCCTCCAAATTGCACCACCCTCCCTTGCACGGTTTAGCCTGCAGCACTACTTTTACCGGGAGAAGAATAAAAATAGAGAATAATAATAATAACTAGAACTGCAAGCAGTTATGATAGGGGGCCAAGCCTCCCCGCGCGACCCGGCCCCCGGATCTCGCGGAGGCCACGGAAGTCGGCCCCGAAGGACGAAGGGTTCGGGGCGAGCGTCTGGATGCAGGCCTACGTCTCACCCGCAGTATTGTAATTGTAATGGGATCAGCACTGGAACCTCGAAAGGCTGAATGTGTGTGTCGTGACAAGTCACGCCCGCTTTGACCAAACATCACTAAGATTTAACTTTGGCCTCAGGAGTGACACCACAACATATTCGACAAATTTCGGGCGAATCTGATCGATTTTCATGTCACTTCATGTTTCTCTGTTTATAGCGCCCCCTATTGGTCATTTTCCGCCAAATTTGGCACAGACCCTCTGATTGAGCTCGGAAACAATTGATTCAAGTTTGACATCAATAGCTTTCACTTTGACAAAATTATGCAACAGTATGTCTTTTTTAGCTAGCAGAAAAAAATTGATTATTTATAACTACCACATTTTTTGGAGTAGCAAAATTCTTCTGATAACTTTTGATCAGGCAAGTCTGGAGATTGTATGTGCAAAGTTTCATGCAGATGGACCTTAAACGCTAAGAGGAGTTCGAAAAAGTAGGTTTTTGATATGTAGTGACTTAAAACGAGAAATATGCAGTGGAAGTGGGCGTGGCCTACGTCAGAAGATGCGAAACTATTTAGGGAACACGTGGATATAAAGTTTATGAAGATGTGATTTAAAATGTGGAAGTTACAGGCCAAAATGCGTTTGCGTCCGTTATAGCGCCACCTAGTGGAGCAGACACACAATTTTTGCTATGGGTGGTCGGTATGCTGTTCTATATATACCCTGTGAATTTCACAGCCCTCAGCATAATACTTGAGCGGAAATAAATGTTTGCTGTTTATCTCGTAATAAGCCACGCCCACTTTCACCTGTCGTGATTAACTTCAAGATATGGCCTCAGGAGTGATGCAGCATCATACCCACCAAATTTCGTAAGAATCGGTGCAGCCATTGAAGAGATATAAATGTCTCAGCTTTGCAGCGCCCCCTAGTGGCCAACATTAGCCAAATTTGGCTCACACCCTCACAGTCACATGTTTATCAAAGATCTCAGATTTGGTGGTGGTAGCATTTATTTTGACAGAGATATGCAGCAGTTCGCCTTTTTATAGCTAACTAGAAAATTTTATTCGTTAATAACTTGCGCATATTTTAACCGAACAAAATTCTTTTGATAACTTTAGATCGGGTCCAGCGGAAGACTTTACGTGCCAAGTTTCACGCTGATCGGGCAAAACCCCAAGGAGGAGTTCGAAAAAGTTGGTTTTCCAGTTTTCACAATTTTGCGAAAAAAAATTAGGGCGGAAATGGGCGTGGCCCAGGCCATGTGATTCAGTGCTTTTCAGGGAATCTGTGGATATGAGGTTTTTGAATGTGCGACATCCGGTGTGGGAGTTATAGCCCAAAACGCATTGACCTTGGTTATAGCGCCCCCTGCTGGCTGACATATGTCATTTTTTGCGCCTGAGGTACGTGCAGGGGTCTGGACCAACCCTCCAAATTGCACCACCCTCCCTTGCACGGTTTAGCCTGCAGCACTACTTTTACCGGGAGAAGAATAAAAATAGAGAATAATAATAATAATAATAATAATAATAATAATAATAATAATAATAAAAATCCGAACAAAAACAATAGGGTTCCCAGCACCGCTGGTCCTGGGAAACGCGTATGCTTTGCATTCGCGTTCCCCAGGCCCCGCGGGCTTGGCCCCCTAACTAGAACTGCAAGCAGTTATAATAGGGGGCCAAGCCTCCCCGCGCGACTCGGCCCCCGGGTCTCGCGGAGCCCACGGAACTTGACACCGAAAGAAGGGTTCGGGTCGAGCGTCGGGACGCAGGCCGACGTTTCACTCGCAGTATGATAATTGTAATGGGATCAGCACTGGAAGTGCGAAAGGCTGAATTTTTGTGTTGTGACAAGTAACGCCCACTTTGACCCAACATCACAAAAATTTGACTCTGGCCTCAGGAGTGACACCACAACAACCTCACCAAATTTCAGGCGAATCTGATCAATTTTCATGTCACTTCATGTTTCTGTGTTTGTAGCGCCCCCTATTGGCCAATTTCCACCAAATTTGGCACAGACCCTCTGGCTGACCTCGGAAACTAGTGACTTGAGTTTGACGTTGATAGCTTTTACTTTGACAAAAATATTCAAAGGTATGTGTTTTTTACCTAGCCAAAAAAAATTGTTTATTTGTAACTACCGCATTTTTTGGAGCAGCAAAATTCTTTTGATAACTTTTCATCAGGCAAGCCTGGAGATTGTATGTGCAGAGCTTCGTGCAGATGGAGCTTAAACGCTAAGAGGAGTTCGAAAAAGTAGGTTTTTGATGTGTAGTGACTTACAAAAAGAAATATGCTGTGGGAGTGGGCGTGGCCTATGTCAGAAGATGCGAAACTATTTAGGGAACACGTGGATATAAACTTTATGAAGATGTGATTTAAAATGTGGAAGTTACAGGCCAAAATGCGTTTGCGTCCGTTAGAGTGCCACCTAGTGGAGCAGACACACAATTTTTGCTATGGGTGGCCGGTATGCTGTTATATATATACCCTGTGAATTTCACAGCCCTCAGCATAATACTTGAGCTGAAATAAATGTTTGCTGTTTATCTCGTAATAAGCCACGCCCACTTTCACCTGTCGTGATTAACTTCAAGATATGGCCTCAGGAGTGACGCAGCATCATACCCACCAAATTTCGTAAAAATAGGTGCAGCCATTGAAGAGATATAAATGTCTCAGCTTTGCAGCGCCCCCTAGTGGCCAACATTAGCCAAATTTGGCTCACGCCCTCACAGTCACATGTCAATCAAGGATCTCAGATTTGGTGTTGTTGGCATTTATTTTGACAGAGATATGCAGCAGTTCGCCTTTTTATAGCTAGCTAGAAAATTTTATTCGTTAATAACTTGTGCATATTTCAACCAAACAAAATTCTTTTGATAACTTTAGATCAGGTCCAGAGGAAGACTTTACGTGCCAAGTTTCACGCTGATCGGGCAAAACCCCAAGGAGGAGTTCGAAAAAGTTGGTTTTCCAGTTTTCGCGATTTTGCCAAAAAAAATTAGGGTGGAAATGGGCGAGGCCCAGGCCATGTGATTCAGTTCTTTTCAGGGAATCTGGGGATATGAGGTTTTTGAATGTGCGACGTCCGGTGTGGGAGTTATAGCCCAAAACGCATTGACCTTGGTTATAGCGCCCCCTGCTGGCTGACATATGTCATTTTTTGCGCCTGAGGTACGTGCAGGGTTCTGGACCAACCCTCCAAATTGCACCACCCTCCCTTGCACGGTTTAGCCTGCAGCACTACTTTTACCGGGAGAAGAATAAAAATAGAGAATAATAATAATAACTAGAACTGCAAGCAGTTATAATAGGGGGCCAAGCCTCCCCGCGCGACTCGGCCCCCGGGTTTCGCGGAGCCCACGGAAGTCGGCCCCGAAGCACGACGGGTTCGGGGCGAGCGTCGGGACGCAGGCCTACGTCTCACCCGCAGTGTAGTTATTGTAATGGGATCAGCACTGGAAGCCCGAAAGGCTAAATGTGTGTGTTGTGACAAGTCACGCCCGCTTTGACCAAACATCACTAAGATTTAACTCTGGCCTCAGGAGTGACACCACAACATGCTCGCCAAATTTCGGGCGAATCTGATTAATTTTCATGTCACTTCATGTTTCTGTGTTTTTAGCGCCCCCTATTGGCCAATTTCCACCAAATTTGGCACAGACCCTCTGGCTGACCTCGGAAACTAGTGACTTGAGTTTGACGTTGATAGCTTTTACTTTGACAAAAATATGCAAAGGTATGTGTTTTTTAGCTAGCCAAAAAAAATTGTTTATTTGTAACTACCGCATTACTTGGAGCAGCAAAATTCTTTTGATAACTTTTCATCAGGCAAGTCTGGAGATTGTATGTGCAAAGTTTCGTGCAGATGGAGATTAAACGCTAGGAGGAGTTCGAAAAAGTAGGTTTTTGATGTATAGTAAATTACAAAGAGAAATTTGCAGTGGGAGTGGGCGTGGCCTACGTCAGAAGATGCGACACTATTTAGGGAACACGTGGATATAAAATTTATGAAGATGTGATTTAAAATGTGGAAGTTACAGGCCAAAATGCGTTTGCATCCGTTATAGCGCCACCTAGTGGAGCAGACACACAATTTTTGCTATGGGTGGTCGGTATGCTGTTCTATATATACCCTGTGAATTTCACAGCCCTCAGCATAATACTTGAGCTGAAATAAATGTTTGCTGTTTATCTCGTAATAAGCCACGCCCACTTTCACCTGTCGTGATTAACTTCAAGATATGGCCTCAGGAGTGACACAGCATCATACCCACCAAATTTCGTAAAAATCGATGCAGCCATTGAAGAGATATAAATGTCTCAGCTTTGCAGCGCCCCCTAGTGGCCAACATTAGCCAAATTTGGCTCACACCCTCACAGTCACATGTTAATCAAGGATCTCAGATTTGGTGTTGTTAGCATTTATTTTGACAGAGATATGCAGCAGTTCGTCTTTTTATAGCTAGCTAGAAAATTTTATTCGTTAATAACTTGCGCATATTTTAACCAAACAAAATTCTTTTGATAACTTTAGATCAGGTCCAGTGGAAGACTTTACGTGCCAAGTTTCAGGCTGATCGGGCAAAACCCCAAGGAGGAGTTCGAAAAAGTTGGTTTTCCAGTTTTCGCGATTTTGCGAAAAATATTATAGGCGGAAATTGGCATGGCCCAGGCCATGTGATTCAGTGCTTTTCAGGGAATCTGTGGATATGAGGTTTTTGAATGTGCGACATCCGGTGTGGGAGTTATAGCCCAAAACGCATTGACCTTGGTTATAGCGCCCCCTGCTGGCTGACATATGTCATTTTTTGCGCCTGAGGTACGTGCAGGGGTCTGGACCAAGCCTCCAAATTGCACCACCCTCCCTTGCACGGTTTAGCCTGCAGCACTACTTTTACCAGGAGAAGAATAAAAATAGAGAAGAATAATAATAATAATAATAATAATAATAATAATAATAATAATAATAAAAATCCGAACAAAAACAATAGGGTTCCCAGCACCGCTGGTCCTGGGAAACGCGTATGCTTTGCATTCGCGTTCCCCAGGCCCCGCGGGCTTGGCCCCCTAATAATAATAGTAATAATAATAATAAAAATCCGAACAAAAACAATAGGGTTCCCAGCACCGCTGGTCCTGGGAAACGCGTATGCTTTGCATTCGCGTTCCCCAAGCCCCGCGGGCTTGGCCCCCTAATTAAAGCTGCAAGCAGCGTTGAGCGGGCCCTCGCACCCCACGCAATTCGGGGCCTGGCGCGGCCGCCACCGTGTCGCCAGAGGCTCGACCGGCAGACGAGGCGCTGAATGTTCGCCTCCTTCGGACAGTGTAGGAACCAATGCGTTGCGACTTCCCGTCTCCACTGGGTGGCGCTATGACTCTGACTCCTGAGCGTCATGTGGGTGTGTTCATGCCAGGACTATTATCATACATGTGAAGTTTGGAGCAGATTCGACCATTAGATCCCATGTTATAGCAATATCGTGTTTCATGGTGAGACATCAAGTGTCGACGCCATGTCACAGCCACACCGTTCCATGCTGAGCAATTCTCTTGATGTGTTTTGATCACACACTTGTGTAGATGGTACACACCAGTTTTGGAGTTAATTGATTCATTTCTGGAGGAGGAGATCATTAAAATACAACACGTGGAAAACGCCAAAAATGACTGTAAATTTCAAAATGGCCGACTTCCTGTCGGGTGTGGCCTATATGTGCAAGAGGCTTTTTTGTGCGTCTGGACACGATACATGTGCATACTGATTTTCGTGCACGTCGGTGAAAGTTGTTATGGGGGACGCTGCACTTTAAGGGGCGTGGCCAAGCCATACGGCCACGCTTAATGATGAAACTCATACTATACATTCAGGTCTGGACTGTTAACAAACATGTGAAGTTTGGTGAAGAATGGACAATGTATGCCAAAGTTATACTAATTTCGTGTTTTATGGCGAGACATCAAACTTCGCCGCCACCTGACGGCCAAACCGTTTCACGATGCAAAAATCTGCTTCTAATTTTTGATTACACCTTTGTCTAGATGGCACACAATGATTTTGAAGTTGTTCTGATGCATCCTGTAGGTGGAGTTCATTAAAATACAACACGTGGAAAACGCCAAAAATTACCATTAAATTCAAAATGGCCGACTTCCTGTTGGGTTTGGCCAAGGGGTCCAAGAGACTTTTTTGTGCGTCTGGATGTGATACATATGTGTACCAATTTTCATGCATGTCAGTGAAACGTGTGGGTGTGGCCAAGCCATTTGGCCACGCCCATCATATCACATGTTCAGGGCTGGACTGTTAACACACATGTAAAGTTTCAGGCAGATATGACCAAGGACACTGAAGTTAAGGCCACTTAACTGCGTTTTGGCGAACCGTTGACTTCGCCGCCCTGTGGGCGGAACGCCGTTCGGCGATACGTCACAAATCTTCATCATGTAGCATTACCAACGTGTTGAGGCCTTTCTGACCAATTTTGAGTTGGATATACTGAAGGTGCTGAGAGTAGCACCTCAAAGTCTAAAACATCGCTTTTCCTGTCGCCAGCAGGGGGCGCTTTGAGAACGGGGGAATTTTTTGATGTTGGCGTGATGACGGCCGGACTAAGATCATACCCAGCAAGTTTTGTGCCGATCGGACTTATCATGCCCAAGTAATAGCACTTTTATTTTTTGGGGGGTTTTTTGGCGAGACGTCAAACTTCGCCGCCGCCTGACGGCCAAACCGTTTAACGTAGGGAAAATCGTATGATAACTTTTGATCATCAAGTGGTCTAGTTCCAGCACGCCAAATTTGAAGCCGATCCAATGAACCGTGTAGGAGGAGATAGCTCTGAGAGAATTCTTAAAAATCGCCAAAATCGTAAAAACAGGAATATTCAAATCAAAATAGCCGGCTTCCTGTTGGTCTTAGAAAAAAGTCCAACTGCGCATTTTCGTGCGTCTTGGGATGATACACGACCTCCCCGAATTTTGTGGAATTTGGTCAAACGGGCTGCCGGTGGGAGCCGATTGAAATTTTCTAGGGGGCGCCATTTCGCCATTTTGCAACGGGCATCGTGTAAATTTTGCGTACACATAAATTTTCGCCCAAACGAATGTGCATGCCAAATTTGGTGAGTTTTCGAATATGTTAAAGCCCCCAAAAATGCGTTTAAAGTCGCGGAAAAAAAAAAAAATAATAATTAAAGCTGCAAGCAGCGTTGAACGGGCCCTCGCACCCCACGCAACTCGGGGCCTGGCGCGGCCGCCACCGTCTCGCCAGAGGTCGACCGGCAGACGAGGCGCTGAATGTTCGCCTCCTTCGGACAGTGTAGGAACCAATGCGTTGCGACTTCCCGTCTCCACTGGGTGGCGCTATGACTCTGACTCTTGAGCGTCATGTGGGTGTGTTCATGCCAGGACTATTATCATACATGTGAAGTTTGGAGCAGATTCGACCATTAGATCCCATGTTATAGCAATATCGTGTTTCATGGTGAGACATCAAGTGTCGACGCCATGTCACAGCCACACAGTTCCATGCTGAGCAGTTCTCTTAATATGTTTTGATCACACAGTTGTGTAGATGGTACACACCAGTTTTGGAGTTAATTGATTCATTTCTGGAGGAGGAGATCATTAAAATACAACACGTGGAAAACGCCAAAAATGACTGTAAATTTCAAAATGGCCGACTTCCTGTCGGGTGTGGCCTATATGTGCAAGAGGCTTTTTTGTGCGTCTGGACACGATACATGTGCATACTGATTTTCGTGCACGTCGGTGAAAGTTGTTATGGGGGACGCGGCATTTTAAGGGGCGTGGCCAAGCCATACGGCCACGCTTATTGATGAAACTCATACTATACATTCAGGTCTGGACTGTTAACAAACATGTGAAGTTTGGTGAAGAATGGACAATGTATGCCAAAGTTATACTAATTTCGTGTTTTATGGCGAGACATCAAACTTCGCCGCCACCTGACAGCCAAACCGTTTCACGATGCAAAAATCTGCTCATAAGTTTTGATTACCCCTTTGTCTAGATGGCACACAATGATTTTGAAGTTGTTCTGATACATCCTGTAGGTGGAGTTCATTAAAATACAACACGTGGAAAACGCCAAAAATGACCGCAAAATTCAAAATGGCTAACTTCCTGTTGGGTTTGGCCTATGTGTTCAAGAGACTTTTTTGTGCGTCTGTGGATGATACATGTGCACACCTATTTTCGTGCCTATCGGCAAAACTTGCTATGGGCGATGCTGCACTTTAAGGGGTGTGGCCAAGCCATACGACCACACTCATCCACGAAACACATACCATATGTTCAGGCCTGGACTGTTAACAACCATGTGAAGTTTCAGTCAGATTGGACCAAGTATAATAAAGTTAATGCCAATCAAAGTTTAAAATATGTCATTTCCTGTCGCTACTAGGGGGCGTTATGACTATCACAGAACTTTGTCATGTAGATGTGTACAGTGTGGGACTATTATGAATCATGTGAAGTTTGGTGAAGATTGGACAATGTGTCCCAAAATTATAGCAATTTCGTGTTTCATGGCGAGACATCAAACTTCGCCGCCACCTGACGGCCAAACCGTTTAACTGTGGAAAAATCTTTTAATAACTTTTGATCACAACCTTGTCTAGATCACACACAGTGATTTTGAAGTCATTCTGATTAATCCTGTAGGAGGAGTTCGTTAAAATACAACATGTGGAAAACGCCAAAAATAGCATCAAAATTCAAAATGGCCGACTTCCTGTTGGGTATGGCCAGTGGGTCCAAGAGACTTTTTTGTGCGTCTCGGTGTGATACATGCGTGTACCAATTTTCGTGCATGTCGGTGACACGTGCGGCAGGGGCTGATGTTTAAAGGGCGTGGTCAAGTCATTTGGCCACGCCCATCAACGAAACTCATATCACATGTTCAAGCCTGGACTGTTAACACACATGTGAAGTTTCAGGCAGATATGACCAAGGACACAGAAGTTAATGTCATTAAAGCCATTTTCAACGCGTTTTGGCGAATTTTCGACTTCGCCTCCCTCTGGGCGGAACACCGTTTGACGCCTAGTCACAATCTTCATAATGTAGCATTACCAACGTCTTGAGGTCTGTCTGACCAAATTTGAGTTGCATATGGTGAACGTGGTCAGAGCTGCACGTCAAAGTCTAAAAACATCGCTTTTCCTGTCGCCAGCAGGGGGCGCTAGGGTAATTACAAAATTTCTGCATGTAGACGTGTTCAGGGCGGGAATATTATGAATCATGTGAAGTTTGGTGCAGATTGGACGATTAATGCCAAAGTTATAGCAATTTCGTTTTTCATGGCGAGACAAACTTCAAACTTCAAACTTCGCCGCCAAAAAACCGATTCCGTGTTCGACGGGTAGCGGATCTTTGAATAACTTTTGATCACAAACTTATCTAGTTGGTACACGGCGATTTTGAAGCCGTTTTGATTAATCGTGTAGGAGGAGTTCGTCAAAATATGACACGTGGTAAAACGCCAAAAATGGCCGCTAAATTCAAAATAGCCAACTTCCTGTTGGGCGTGGCCTATGGCTCCAAGAGACTTTTTTGTGCGGCTCGGCATGATCTACATGTGTACCGATTTTCGTGCAGATCCGTGAAAATTGATGAGGAGGGCGCTGTTTATAAGGAGATTGCTCTTTAATGGGCGTGGCCTAGCCATTTTGACCCGTCCATTGCCGCGAACCCTAAAATACGTAAATTTACACCGCGACTGATGCGACCGCCAAATTTCAGGAGTTTTTGAGCATGTTAAAACCTCCAAATAAGCGATTTACTTTTGTCGTAATAATAATAATAATAATAATTAAAGCTGCAAGCAGCGTTGAACGGGCCCTCGCACCCCACGCAACTCGGGGCCTGGTGCGGCCGCCACCGTGTCGCCAGAGGTCGACCGGCAGACGAGTCGCTGAATGTTCGCCTCCTTCGGACAGTGTAAGAACCAATGCGTTGCGACTTCCCGTCTCCACTGGGTGGCGCTATGACTCTGACTCCTGAGCGTCATGTGGGTGTGTTCATGCCAGGACTATTATCATACATGTGAAGTTTGGAGCAGATTCGACCATTAGATCCCATGTTATAGCAATATCGTGTTTCATGGTGAGACATCAAGTGTCGACGCCATGTCACAGCCACACCGTTCCATGCTGAGCAATTCTCTTAATATGTTTTGATCACACACTTGTGTAGATGGTACACACCAGTTTTGGAGTTAATTGATTCATTTCTGGAGGAGGAGATCATTAAAATACAACACGTGGAAAACGCCAAAAATGACTGTAAATTTCAAAATGGCCGACTTCCTGTCGGGTGTGGCCTATATGTGCAAGAGGCTTTTTTGTGCGTCTGGACACGATACATGTGCATACTGATTTTCGTGCACGTCGGTGAAAGTTGTTATGGGGGACGCTGCACTTTAAGGGGCGTGGCCAAGCCATACGGCCACGCTTATTGATGAAAGTCATACTATACATTCAGGTCTGGACTGTTAACAAACATGTGAAGTTTGGTGAAGAATGGACAATGTATGCCAAAGTTATACTAATTTCGTGTTTTATGGCGAGACATCAAACTTCGCCGCCACCTGACAGCCAAAGCGTTTAACATAGGGAAAATCGTATGATAACTTTTGATCATCAAGTTGTCTAGTTGATGCACGCCAAATTTGAAGCCGATCCGATGAATCATGTAGGAGGAGATAGAAAAAGTATGAGGAGTGCAAATCGCCCAATCTGGCGTCAAATTCAAAATGGCTGACTTCCTGTTGGGTGTAGCCAATGGGTCCAAGAGGGTTTTTTGTGCGTCTGGATGTGATACATATGTGTACCAATTTTCATGCATGTCGGTGAAACGTGCCGCAGGGGCTGATGTTTAAAGGGTGTGGCCAAGCCATTTGGCCACGCCCATCAACGAAATTCACATGACATTGTCAGGGCTGGACTCTTAAAACACATGTGAAGTTTCAGGCAGATATGCCCAAGGACACTGAAGTTAAGGCCACTTTCCTACGTTTTGGCGAAGCATCGACTTCGCCGCCCTCTGGGCGCAACGCCGTTTGACGATACGTCACAATCTTCATCATGTAGCATTACCAACGTGTTGAGGCCTTTCTGACCAAATTTGAGTTGGATATGCTGAACGTGCTCAGAGCTGCACCTCAAAGTGTAAAAAATCACTTTTCCTGTCGCCAGCAGGGGGCACTTTGAGAACAGGGGAATTTTTTTGATGTAGACGTGTTCAGGGCGGGACTACGATCATACCCAGCAAGTTTTGTGCCGATTGGACCTTTCACGCCCAAGTAATAGCAATTCTGGGTTTTTGGGTTTTTTTTTTTTGAGACATCAAACTTCGCCGCCACCTGACGGCCAAACCGTTTAACGAGGGAAAGATCTTTTAATAACTTTTGATCATCATGTGGTCTAGTTGCAGCACGGCAAATTTGAAGCCGATCCAATGAACCGTCTAGGAGGAGATAGCTCTGAGAGCACACTAGCAAATCGCCAAAATCGGTAAAAAATGGAATATTCAAATCAAAATAGCCGGCTTCCTGTTGGTTTTAGAAAAAAGTCCAAGTGTGCATTTTCGTGCGTCTTGGGATGATACATGACCTCCCCGAATTTCGTGGAATTTGATCAAACGGGCTGCCGGTGGGAGCCGATTGAAATTTTCTAGGGGGTGCCATTTCGCCATTTTGCAATGGGCATCGTTTAAATTTTGCGTACACATAAATGTACCCTAGACGAATGGGCACGTCAAATTTGGTGAGTTTTTGAATATGTTAAAGCCCCCAAAAATGCGATCAAGCGAAAAAAAAAAATAATAATAATAATAATAATCCTAAGGAAAACAATAGGGTCCTCGCACGGTTCGTGCTCGGGCCCTAATAATAATAATTCCTTCAATTTCAATAGGGTCCTCGCACGGTACGTGCTCGGGCCCTAATAATTAAAGCTGCAAGCAGCATTGAACGGGCCCTCGCACCTTCACGCAACTCGAGGGTGCTGGCAGGACGCCGGCTCATGCCGCCCTTCATTCCTGTCCACGGCAGATCCCTTACGCAGGACGTCATATCCCTCAAATCATATGAAGACATGTAATTTTGCCAGTAGGTGGCGCTGTACTAATAACCAAGTATTGGCATATAGATGTATTCAGGGCAGGATTGTCATCAATCCTGTGAAGTTTGCGGAAGATTGGAACATGTATGGTGAAGTTGCAAACCAGTTACAAGCAAATTCAAATTGGCCGACTTCCTGTTGGGTTTGGCACATGGCTGCAAGAGGCTTTTTTATACGTCTTTCAGTGATGCATGTGCGTACCAAGTTTCATAGATGTAGGTCAAACCAGCTTCGGGGGCTGTTTCGTAGAAAATTTGTAGGGGGCGCTGTTGAGCCATGTTGGCATATCAGAGCCGAAAAATCACATCAGAAAATGCATATTGGATCCTGTCATATGTGTGTCAAGTTTCATGACATTACAAGCATCCCTTACCCGTCAAAAACAACTTCGTGTTTTATGGCGAATAAGGCGTTGCCACGGTGACCAAACATCACCAAGCTTTACAGCTGGCCTCAGGAGTGACTCCACATCATGCTCGCCAAATTTCATGCGAATCGATGAATTTTATGTCACTTGATTTTTCTCTGATTATAGCGCCCCCTATTGGCTAATTTCTGCCAAATTGGGCTAGGATCGTCTGGATGACGTCTGAAAGAAGTGAATTGAGTTTGACATTGATATCTTTTACTTTGACAAAAATATGCAAAGATATGTGTTTTTTAGCTAGCAGAAAAAAACTGTTTATTTTTAGCTAGCCTAATTTTTGGAGTAGCAAAATTCTTTTGATAGCTTTTGGTCAGGCCAGTCTGGAGATTGCATGTGCAAAGTTTTGTGAAGATGGAGATTAAACGCTAGGAGGAGTTCGAAAAAGTAGGTTTTTGATGTATAGTAAATTACAAAGAGAAATTTGCAGTGGGAGTGGGCGTGGCCTATGTCAGAAGATGCGACACTATTTAGGGAACACGTGGATATAAAATTTATGAAGATGTGATTTAAAATGTGGAAGTTACAGGCCAAAATGCGTTTGTATCTCTTATAGCGCCACCTAGTGGAGAAGACGCACAATTTTTGCTATGGTTGGTCTGTATGCTATTCTCTATATACCCTGTGAATTTCACAGCCCTCAGCATAATACTTGGGCTGAAATAAATGTTTGTTTTTTATCTTGTAATAAGCCACGCCCACTTTTACCAGTCGTGACTACCTTCAAGATATGGTGTCAGGACAGGCCCAGCATAATACTCACCAAATTTCATAAATATCGGTGCAGCCATTTACCAGATATAAATTTCCCATATTTGCAGCGCCCCCTAGTGGCCAAAATTAGCTAAATTTGGTTCATTCTCTCACAGGCACATATCAAGCAAGGATCTCAGATTTGGTGTTGTTAGCATTTATTTTGACCGAAATATGCCACCGTTCGCCTTTTTATAGCTAGCTAGAAAAATTTATTCATTAATAATTTGAGCATATTATGACCAATCAAAATTCCTTTGATAACTTTAGATCAGGTCCAGCCGAAGACTGTACTTGCCAAGTTTCACGCTGAACGGACAAAACCCTAAGGAGGAGTTCGAAAAAGTAGGTTGTCCAGTTTTTGCGATGTTGTGAAAAACATGATAGGCAGAAATGGGAGTGGCCCTGCCCAGGTGATTCAGCACTATTCAGGGAATCTGTGGATATGAGGTTTTTGAATGTGTGAGATATGGTCTGGGAGTTATAGCCCAAAACACGTTGAAAATGAGTAGGGGGCGCTGTTGAGCCATCTTGGCACATGAAAACACAAAAATCACATCAGACAACACAATTTGGGATGTCTGATGTGTGTGCCAAGTTGCGTGAGTTTTCGAGTGTCCCTTGCCCCTCAAAAACAACCTCGTGTTTTATGGCGAATAAGGTGGCGCCACAGTGACAGCGTTGGACGAAACCTCAAAGGCTTCTGCTTTGACCATCAACAAGGTCTTGGGAGTATGTATTTGCAAAATTGAGGTGGTTCGGGGGAACCTGGTAGAAGAGGGACATGAAAGAATGAAAAAAGTAACCTTCTGCCGCCAGTAGGTGGCGCTATGATGCTGATTCAAAATTTCTGTATAGATGTTTTCAGGGCTGGACAGTTATCATATGTGTGAAGTTTTGGAAAGATATGTCCACGTAGAGTCAAGTTACAGCTACTTTGGTCATCATGGCGAAACATCAAAGTTGGCCGCCACGCCAAGGTCACGCCCTTTGACGAAAATTCACAGTTTTCCATAGAAAGCATCATCAAGGCCTTATGGATAATTTCACCAAGTATGAGGTTGATGTGTTCAACTTTGGAGGAGATGTGCTTCAAAGTGTAAAACATGACATTTTCTACTGCCAGTAGGGGGCGCTATATTAATCACAAATTATTGACATGTAGATCTCTTCAGAGCAGGACTGTCATCAATCCTGTGAAGTTTGGGGAAGATTGGAGCATGTATGTTGGAGTAATAAACTACTTCCTGCGTTATAATACTACTTCCTGTTTGTAACGAAGTTTGAGGTCCCGGCACGGTCACACGGTGTGACGAAAACACAAGCTTTTGATAACTTTTCGTCTTCAGTTTATGTTGGTGGGACAGACCGAGTTTGAAGGCGATCGGACAAAATCTCTAGGAGGAGTTCGTTCATTTATGACCCCTGCAAATGGCCAAAAATACATGAAACTTCCACATTCAATTCAAAATGGCCGACTTCCTGTTGAGTTTAGGGCATGGGCCCAAGAGGCTTTTTTGTCCGTCTCGGCGTGCTACATATGTGTACCAAAATTCGTACGCTTCGGACAAAGTTAAAGCAGGGGGCTTTGATTTTGAAAACTGTTAGGGGGCGCCGTTGAGCCATTTTGTCACGCCCCTTTGTAATGACCATAAAATATCGAATTTTTCACCAGACGTGACGAGTGTGCAAAATTCTGGGACTTTTTGAGTACGTTCAGGCCCTCAAAAATGCGATCATAGGATAAAAAAAAAAATAATATTAATAAGAATAAGAATTCCTTCGGTTTCAATAGGGCTCTCGCACGGTACGTGCTCGGGCCCTAATTAAAGCTGCAAGCAGCGATGAACGGGCCCTCGCACCTTCACGCAACTCGAGGGTGCTGGCAGGACGCCGGCCGATGCGGCCATTCATTCCTGTCGAAGGCAGACCCCTCACGTTGGAGTTACACGTCATATCCCTCAAACCATACGAGGACATGTTATTTTGCCAGTAGGTGGCGCCGTACTAATAACCAAGTATTGGCGTATAGATGTGTTCAGGGCAGGCCTGTCATCAATCCTGTGAAGTATGGGGTAGATTGGAACATGTATGGTGATTTTGTGAACCACTTACGAGCAAATTCAAAATGGCGGACTTCCTGTTGGGTTTGGCACATGGTTGCAAGAGCCTTTTTTGTACGTCTTTCAGTGATGCATGTATGTACCAAGTTTCATAGATGTAGGTCAAACCAGCGTCGGGGGCTGCTTTTTTGAAAAATTGTAGGGGGCGCTGTTGAGCCATGTTGGCACATCAGAGCAGATAAATCACATCACACAACACACATCGGAACTTCTTGTATGTGTACCAAGTTTCATGACATTACAAGGATCCCTTACCCCTCAAAAACAACTTCGTGTTTTATGGCGAATAAGGCGTTGCCACATTGACAGTGTTTGCTGAAACCTCAAAAGCTTCTGGTGTGATCATCATCAAAGTCTTGGGACTATGTCTACGCAAAATTGAGGTGGTTGTGGTTAACTTGGTAGAAGAGAGACATGAAAGAATGAAAGCAGTAACTTACAGATGCCACTAGGTGGCGCTATGAGGCTGATTAAAAATTTCTCGGTAGATGTTTTCAGGGCTGGACTTTTATCATATGTGTGAAGTTTTGGAAAGATATGTCCACGTAGAGTCAAGCTACACAACTTTTGTTATCATGGCGAAACATCAAAGTTTGCCGCTACGTCATGGCCACGCCCTTTGATGCAAACTTACAGTGTTCACAATAAAACATCTTCTACATGTGACGGATAGACTGACCAAGATTGAGGTGGATCTGGCCAAGTCTTGGGAGTTATACTTCAAAATATAAAACATGAAATTTTCTCTTACCATTAGGGGACGCTGTATTTATCACAAATTATTCACATTGGGATCTCTTCAGAGCAGGACTGTCATCAATCCTGTGAAGTTTGGGGAAGATTGGACAATGGATGATGGAGTCATACACAACTTCCTGTTTTGTGGCGAGTCCCCAAAGATTGAGGCCCTGCCACGGTCACATGGTGTGACAACAAGTCCAGTTTTTGATAACTTTTCTTCATCAATGTCTGGAGGTGGGACAGACCAAGTAAGAAGTTGATGGGATAAAATCTGTAGGAGTAGTTACAATTTCGTCTTTTATGGCGAAGAAGGCGGGGCCACAGAGACAGCGTTTGACGAAAACCTGAAACGTTTGATAACTTTTCGTCTTCACGGTCTTGGGGTGGGACAGACCGAGTTTGAAGTGGATTGGATAAAAACTCTAGGACAAGTTCATTCATTTACGTCTACTGGAAATCGCCCAAAATGCACAAAAGTGGCACAAGTAAATTCAAATGGCGGACTTCCGGTTGGGTTTGGAGCATAACTCCAAGAGGCTTTTTTGTACGTCTTGGAGTGTTACATATGCCTACCAAGTTTCATACATGTAAGTGAAACAAGCTTCGGGGGCTGCTTCATCGAAAAATTGTAGGGGGCGCTGTTGAGGCATCTTGGCACATCAAAACACAAAAAGCATATCAGACAACACAATTTGGGCCTTGTGATGGGTGTGCCAAGTTACGTGAGTTTTCAAGTATCCCTTGCCCCTCAAAAAGAACCTCGTGTTTTATGGCGAATGAGGTGGCGCTACGGTGACAGCGTTGTACGAAACCTCAAAAGGTTCTGGTTTGATCATCACCAAGGTCTTGGGACTATGTATCCGCAAAATTAAGGTGGTTCGGGGGAACCTGGTAGAAGAGGGACATGAAAGAATGAAAAAAGTAACTTTCTGCCGCCAGTAGGTGGCGCTATGACGCTGATTCAAATTTCCTCTGTAGATATTTTCAGGGCTGGACTGTTATCATATGTGTGAAGTTTTGGAAAGATATGTCCACGTAGAGTCAAGTTACAGCTACTTTGGTCATCATGGCGAAACATCAAAGTTGGCCCCCACGCCAAGGTCACGCCCTTTGACGAAAATTCACAGTTTTCCATAGAAAGCATCATCAAGGCCTTATGGATAATTTCACCAAGTATGAGGTTGATGTGTTCAACTTTGGAGGAGATGTGCTTCAAAGTGTAAAACATGACATTTTCTACTGCCAGTAGGGGGCGCTATATTAATCACAAATTATTGACATGTAGATCTCTTCAGAGCAGGACTGTCATCAATCCTGTGAAGTTTGGGGAAGATTGGAGCATGTATGTTGGAGTAATAAACTACTTCCTGCGTTATAATACTACTTCCTGTTTGTAACGAAGTTTGAGGTCCCGGCACGGTCACACGGTGTGACGAAAACACAAGCTTTTGATAACTTTTCGTCTTCAGTTTATGTTGGTGGGACAGACCGAGTTTGAAGGCGATCGGACAAAATCTCTAGGAGGAGTTCGTTCATTTATGACCCCTGCAAATGGCCAAAAATACATGAAACTTCCACATTCAATTCAAAATGGCCGACTTCCTGTTGAGTTTAGGGCATGGGCCCAAGAGGCTTTTTTGTCCGTCTCGGCGTGCTACATATGTGTACCAAAATTCGTACGCTTCGGACAAAGTTAAAGCAGGGGGCTTTGATTTTGAAAACTGTTAGGGGGCGCCGTTGAGCCATTTTGTCACACCCCTTTGTAATGACCATAAAATATCGAATTTTTCACCAGACGTGACGAGTGTGCAAAATTCTGGGACTTTTTGAGTACGTTCAGGCCCTCAAAAATGCGATCATAGGATAAAAAAAAATAATAATAATAATAATTAAAGCTGCAAGCAGCGTTGAACGGGCCCTCGCACCCCACGCAACTCGGGGCCTGGCGCGGCCGCCACCGTGTCGCCAGAGGTCGACCGGCAGACGAGGCGCTGAATGTTCGCCTCCTTCGGACCGTGTAGGAACCAATGCGTTGCGACTTCCCGTCTCCACTGGGTGGCGCTATGACTCTGACTCCTGAGCTTCATGTGGGTGTGTTCATGCCAGGACTATTATCATACATGTGAAGTTTGGAGCAGATTCGACCATTAGATCCCATCTTATAGCAATATCGTGTTTCATGGTGAGACATCAAGTGTCGACGCCATGTCACAGCCACACCGTTCCATGCTGAGCAATTCTCTTAATATGTTTTGATCACACACTTGTGTAGATGGTACACACCAGTTTTGGAGTTAATTGATTCATTTTTGGAGGAGGAGATCATTAAAATACAACACGTGGAAAATGCCAGAAATGACTGTAAATTTCAAAATGGCCGACTTCCTGTCGGGTGTGGCCTATCCGTGCAAGAGGCTTTTTTGTGCGTGTGGATGTTATACATGTGTCTACCAAGTTTCGTGCATATCAGTGAGACGTCCTATGGTGGTTATTTGTGTGAATGGGCGTGGCCAATCCATTTAGCCACGCCTATTAACGAAATTCATAACATATGTTCTGGGTTGGACTGTCAATATACCTGTGAAGTTTCACACAGATCTGACCAAGTACAGTGAAGTTATTGCCACTTCCTGTTTCATGGCGAGACGTCAAAATTCAACCTCCCACAACTGGCGTGCCCTTTAGATTCTGCGAGACCTTTTAATAACTTTTGATCAGGAAGTGTTCTAGATGGTAATCGGTAATTTTGAAGCCGTTCTGATGAATTCTGTAGGAGGAGTTCGTTAAAATACGATGCGTGCGCGACACCAAAAATGACCATGACATTCAAAATGGCCGACTTCCTGTTGAATTTAGCCTAGAGGTCCAAGAGACTTTTTTGTTTGTCTGGGGGTGATGGAGATGTGTACCAATTTTTGTGCATATCGGTGAGACGTCCTATGGAAGTAATTCATATGAATGGGCGTGGCCAAGCCATATGGCCACGCCCATTGACGAAAGTCATATCACATATTCAGGGCTGGACTGTTGACACACATATGAAGTTTCAGGTGGATATCATGAAAAACACCAAAGTTAAGGCCATTTTTGTGCATTTTGGCGAATGGTCGACTTCGCCGCCCTCCGGATGGAACGCCGTTTGACGACAGTCAAAATTCTTCATCATGGAGCATTACCAACATGTTGAGGCCTTTCTGACCAAATTTGAGCTGGATTTGCTGAACGTGCTCAGAGCTGGACCTCAAAGTCTAAAACATCGCTTTTTCTGTCACCAGCAGGGGGCGCTATGCAAATTTCAATATTTCTGCATGTAGACGTCTTCAGGGCGGGACTATTATGAATCCTGGGGAGTTTGGTACCGTTCGGACTATTAATGCCAAAGTTATAGCAATCTCATTTTTCATGGCGAGACATCAAACTTCGCCGCCACGCCCAGGTCAGGTTGTTTGGAGTTTACGTCATCCGTCATTACACCAAAGTTAGAGCCACTTCATGGGTTTCGGCGAAACGTCAACCTTCGCCACTCCGTCACGGCGAAACCGTTTGACGAGACATTATGATCTTCACAATATAGCATGGCCAACATGTTAAGGCCTTTCTGACCAAATTTGAGTTGAATATGGTAAATGTGGTCAGAGCAGCACCTCAAAGTGTAAAACATGGTATTTCCTGTTGCCAGCAGGGGGCGCTATGACAATTACTGAATTTTTTGATGTAGACGTGTTCAGGGCGGGACTATTATCCATCATGTGAAGTTTGGTGCAGATAGGATCATCTACACCAAAGTTGTAGTAGTTGTAGTATAATTTCGTGTTTTTTTTGGCGAGATATCCAAATTGACCCTTCCGCAGCGACCGCGCCCTTCGACGTGACGAAGATCTTTTAATAACTTTTGATCCCACTGTAGTCGAGCACGCACAGGTAAATTTTTAAGTCAATCCGATAAAATCTGTAGGACGGAGTTCGCTCAAGTACAACGTGTGGAAATGGCCAAAAATGACCTTATTTTGAAAAAACAATTCAAAATGGCCGACTTCCTGTTTGGTTTAGGGTGTCGCTCCAAGAGGCTTTTTTGTGCGTCCCGGGATGATACATATGTGTACCAAATTTCATACGCCTAGGGCAAAGTTAAAGCAGGGGGCTTCGATTTTGAAAACTGTTAGGGGGCGCCATTGAGCCATTTTGCCACGCCCCTTTGTAACGACCATAAAATATCGAAATTTTCACCAGACGTGACGAGTGTGCAAATTTTCCTGACTTTTTGGGCATGTTCAGGCCCTCAAAAATGCGATCAAAGGTTTAAAAGAAAAATAATAAGAATAATTTTTATGATTTCAATAGGGCTCTCGCACGGTTCGTGCTCGGGCCCTAATAAGAATAAGAATTCCTTCGGTTTCAATAGGGCTCTCGCACGGTACGTGCTCGGGCCCTAATTAAAGCTGCAAGCAGCGTTGAACGGGCCCTCGCACCCCACGCAACTCGGGGCCTGGCGCGGCCGCCACCCTCTCGTCAGAGGTCGACCGGCAGACGAGTCGCTGAATGTTCGCCTCCTTCGGACAGTGTAAGAACCAATGCATTGCGACTTCCCGTCTCCACTGGGTGGCGCTATGACTCTGACTCCTGAGCGTCATGTGGGTGTGTTCATGCCAGGACTATTATCATACGTGTGAAGTTTGGAGCAGATTCGACCATTAGATCCCATGTTATAGCAATATCGTGTTTCATGGTGAGACATCAAGTGTCGACGCCATGTCACAGCCACACCGTTCCATGCTGAGCAATTCTCTTAATATGTTTTGATCACACACTTGTGTAGATGGTACACACCAGTTTTGGAGTTAATTGATTCATTTCTGGAGGAGGAGATCATTAAAATACAACACGTGGAAAACGCCAAAAATGACTGTAAATTTCAAAATGGCCGACTTCCTGTCGGGTGTGGCCTATATGTGCAAGAGGCTTTTTTGTGCGTCTGGACACGATACATGTGCATACTGATTTTCGTGCACGTCGGTGAAAGTTGTTATGGGGGACGCTGCACTTTAAGGGGCGTGGCCAAGCCATACGGCCATGCTTATTGATGAAAGTCATACTATACATTCAGGTCTGGACTGTTAACAAACATGTGAAGTTTGGTAAAGAATGGACAATGTATGCCAAAGTTATACTAATTTCGTGTTTTATGGCGAGACATCAAACTTCGCCGCCACCTGACAGCCAAAGCGTTTAACATAGGGAAAATCGTATGATAACTTTTGATCATCAAGTGGTCTAGTTGATGCACGCCAAATTTGAAGCCGATCCGATGAATCATGTAGGAGGAGATAGAAAAAGTATGAGGAGTGCAAATCGCCCATTGTGGTGTCAAATTCAAAATGGCTGACTTCCTGTTGGGTGTAGCCAATGGGTCCAAGAGGGTTTTTTGTGCGTCTGGATGTGATACATATGTGTACCAATTTTCATGCATGTCGGTGAAACGTGCCGCAGGGGCTGATGTTTAAAGGGTGTGGCCAAGCCATTTGGCCACGCCCATCAACGAAATTCACATGACATTGTCAGGGCTGGACTCTTAAAATACATGTGAAGTTTCAGGCAGATATGCCCAAGGACACTGAAGTTAAGGCCACTTTCCTATGTTTTGGCGAAGCATCGACTTCGCCGCCCTCTGGGCGCAACGCCGTTTGACGATACGTCACAATCTTCATCATGTAGCATTAACAACGTGTTGAGGCCTTTCTGACCATATTTGAGTTGGATATGCTGAACGTGCTCAGAGCTGCACCTCAAAGTGTAAGAAATCACTTTTCCTGTCGCCAGCAGGGGGCGCTGTGAGAACAGGGGAATTTTTTGATGTAGACGTGTTCAGGGCGGGACTACGATCATACCCAGCAAGTTTTGTGCCGATTGGACCTTTCACGCCCGAGTAATAGCAATTCTGGGTTTTTGGGTTTTTTTTTTGAGACATCAAACTTCGCCGCCACCTGACGACCAAACCGTTTAACGAGGGAAAGATCTTTTAATAACTTTTGATCACAAACTAGTCTAGTTGGTGCACAGCAATTTTGAAGCCGTTCTGATTATTCCTGTAGGAGGAGTTCGTTAAAATACAACACGTGGAAAAAGCCAAAAATGACCATGAAATTCAAAATGGCTGACTTCCTGTTGGGTGTGGCCTATGGGTCCAAGATGCTTTTTTGTGCGTCTGGGTGTGATACATGTGTGTACCAATTTTCATGCATGTCGGTGAAACGTGCTACGGGGGCTGGTGTTTAAAGGGCGTGGCCATGTCATTTAGCCACGCCCCTTATGAAATTAATATCATATGCTCAGGGCGAGACCAGTGACGTACATGTGAAGTTTCAGGCAGATCCGACCAAGTACACCAAAGTTAGAGCCACTTCATGGGTTTCGGCGAAACGTCAACCTTCGCCACTCCGTCACGGCGAAACCGTTTGACGAGACATTATGATCTTCACAATATAGCATGGCCAACATGTTAAGGCCTTTCTGACCAAATTTGAGTTGAATATGGTAAATGTGGTCAGAGCAGCACCTCAAAGTGTAAAACATGGTATTTCCTGTTGCCAGCAGGGGGCGCTATGACAATTACTGAATTTTTTGATGTAGACGTGTTCAGGGCGGGACTATTATCCATCATGTGAAGTTTGGTGCAGATAGGATCATCTACACCAAAGTTGTAGTAGTTGTAGTATAATTTCGTGTTTTTTTTGGCGAGATATCCAAATTGACCCTTCCGCAGCGACCGCGCCCTTCGACGTGACGAAGATCTTTTAATAACTTTTGATCCCACTGTAGTCGAGCACGCACAGGTAAATTTTTAAGTCAATCCGATAAAATCTGTAGGAGGAGTTCGCTCAAGTACAACGTGTGGAAATGGCCAAAAATGACCTTATTTTGAAAAAACAATTCAAAATGGCCGACTTCCTGTTTGGTTTAGGGTGTCGCTCCAAGAGGCTTTTTTGTGCGTCCCGGGATGATACATATGTGTACCAAATTTCATACGCCTAGGGCAAAGTTAAAGCAGGGGGCTTCGATTTTGAAAACTGTTAGGGGGCGCCATTGAGCCATTTTGCCACGCCCCTTTGTAACGACCATAAAATATCGAAATTTTCACCAGACGTGACGAGTGTGCAAATTTTCCTGACTTTTTGGGCATGTTCAGGCCCTCAAAAATGCGATCAAAGGTTTAAAAGAAAAATAATAAGAATAATTTTTATGATTTCAATAGGGCTCTCGCACGGTTCGTGCTCGGGCCCTAATAAGAATAAGAATTCCTTCGGTTTCAATAGGGCTCTCGCACGGTACGTGCTCGGGCCCTAATTAAAGCTGCAAGCAGCGTTGAACGGGCCCTCGCACCCCACGCAACTCGGGGCCTGGCGCGGCCGCCACCCTCTCGCCAGAGGTCGACCGGCAGACGAGTCGCTGAATGTTCGCCTCCTTCGGACAGTGTAAGAACCAATGCGTTGCGACTTCCCGTCTCCACTGGGTGGCGCTATGACTCTGACTCCTGAGCGTCATGTGGGTGTGTTCATGCCAGGACTATTATCATACGTGTGAAGTTTGGAGCAGATTCGACCATTAGATCCCATGTTATAGCAATATCGTGTTTCATGGTGAGACATCAAGTGTCGACGCCATGTCACAGCCACACCGTTCCATGCTGAGCAGTTCTCTTAATATGTTTTGATCACACAGTTGTGTAGATGGTACACACCAGTTTTGGAGTTAATTGATTCATTTCTGGAGGAGGAGATCATTAAAATACAACACGTGGAAAACGCCAAAAATGACTGTAAATTTCAAAATGGCCGACTTCCTGTCGGGTGTGGCCTATATGTGCAAGAGGCTTTTTTATGCGTCTGGACACGATACATGTGCATACTGATTTTCGTGCACGTCGGTGAAAGTTGTTATGGGGGACGCGGCATTTTAAGGGGCGTGGCCAAGCCATACGGCCACGCTTATTGATGAAACTCATACTATACATTCAGGTCTGGACTGTTAACAAACATGTGAAGTTTGGTGAAGAATGGACAATGTATGCCAAAGTTATACTAATTTCGTGTTTTATGGCGAGACATCAAACTTCGCCGCCACCTGACAGCCAAACCGTTTCACGATGCAAAAATCTGCTCATAAGTTTTGATTACCCCTTTGTCTAGATGGCACACAATGATTTTGAAGTTGTTCTGATACATCCTGTAGGTGGAGTTCATTAAAATACAACACGTGGAAAACGCCAAAAATGACCGCAAAATTCAAAATGGCTGACTTCCTGTTGGGTTTGGCCTATGTGTTCAAGAGACTTTTTTGTGCGTCTGTGGATGATACATGTGCACACCTATTTTCGTGCATATCGGCAAAACTTGCTATGGGCGATGCTGCACTTTAAGGGGTGTGGCCAAGCCATACGACCACACTCATCCACGAAACACATACCATATGTTCAGGCCTGGACTGTTAACAACCATGTGAAGTTTCAGTCAGATTGGACCAAGTATAATAAAGTTAATGCCAATCAAAGTTTAAAATATGTCATTTCCTGTCGCTACTAGGGGGCGTTATGACTATCACAGAACTTTGTCATGTAGATGTGTACAGTGTGGGACTATTATGAATCATGTGAAGTTTGGTGAAGATTGGACAATGTGTCCCAAAATTATAGCAATTTCGTGTTTCATGGCGAGACATCAAACTTCGCCGCCACCTGACGGCCAAACCGTTTAACTGTGGAAAAATCTTTTAATAACTTTTGATCACAACCTTGTCTAGATCACACACAGTGATTTTGAAGTCATTCTGATTAATCCTGTAGGAGGAGTTCGTTAAAATACAACATGTGGAAAACGCCAAAAATAGCATCAAAATTCAAAATGGCCGACTTCCTGTTGGGTATGGCCAGTGGGTCCAAGAGACTTTTTTGTGCATCTCGGTGTGATACATGCGTGTACCAATTTTCGTGCATGTCGGTGACACGTGCGGCAGGGGCTGATGTTTAAAGGGCGTGGTCAAGTCATTTGGCCACGCCAATCAACGAAACTCATATCACATGTTCAAGCCTGGACTGTTAACACACATGTGAAGTTTCAGGCAGATATGACCAAGGACACAGAAGTTAATGTCATTAAAGCCATTTTCAACGCGTTTTGGCGAATTTTCGACTTCGCCTCCCTCTGGGCGGAACACCGTTTGACGCCTAGTCACAATCTTCATAATGTAGCATTACCAACGTCTTGAGGTCTGTCTGACCAAATTTGAGTTGCATATGGTGAACGTGGTCAGAGCTGCACGTCAAAGTCTAAAAACATCGCTTTTCCTGTCGCCAGCAGGGGGCGCTAGGGTAATTACAAAATTTCTGCATGTAGACGTGTTCAGGGCGGGAATATTATGAATCATGTGAAGTTTGGTGCAGATTGGACGATTAATGCCAAAGTTATAGCAATTTCGTTTTTCATGGCGAGACAAACTTCAAACTTCAAACTTCGCCGCCAAAAAACCGATTCCGTGTTCGACGGGTAGCGGATCTTTGAATAACTTTTGATCACAAACTTATCTAGTTGGTACACGGCGATTTTGAAGCCGTTTTGATTAATCGTGTAGGAGGAGTTCGTCAAAATATGACACGTGGTAAAACGCCAAAAATGGCCGCTAAATTCAAAATAGCCAACTTCCTGTTGGGCGTGGCCTATGGCTCCAAGAGACTTTTTTGTGCGGCTCGGCATGATCTACATGTGTACCGATTTTCGTGCAGATCCGTGAAAATTGATGAGGAGGGCGCTGTTTATAAGGAGATTGCTCTTTAATGGGCGTGGCCTAGCCATTTTGACCCGTCCATTGCCGCGAACCCTAAAATACGTAAATTTACACCGCGACTGATGCGACCGCCAAATTTCAGGAGTTTTTGAGCATGTTAAAACCTCCAAATAAGCGATTTACTTTTGTCGTAATAATAATAATAATAATTAAAGCTGCAAGCAGCGTTGAACGGGCCCTCGCACACCACGCAACTCGGAGCCTGGCGCAGCCGCCACCGTGTCGCCAGGGGTCGACCGGCAGACGAGGCGCTGAATGTTCGCCTCCTTCGGACAGTGTAGGAACCAATGCGTTGCGACTTCCCGTCTCCACTGGGTGGCGCTATGACTCTGACTCCTGAGCGTCATGTGGGTGTGTTCATGCCAGGACTATTATCATACATGTGAAGTTTGGAGCAGATTCGACCATTAGATCCCATGTTATAGCAATATCGTGTTTCATGGTGAGACATCAAGTGTCGACGCCATGTCACAGCCACACCGTTCCATGCTGAGCAATTCTCTTAATATGTTTTGATCACACACTTGTGTAGATGGTACACACCAGTTTTGGAGTTAATTGATTCATTTCTGGAGGAGGAGATCATTAAAATACAACACGTGGAAAACGCCAAAAATGACCGCAAAATTCAAAATGGCTGACTTCCTGTTGGGTTTGGCCTATGTGTTCAAGAGACTTTTTTGTGCGTCTGCGGATGATACATGTGCACACCTATTTTCGTGCATATCGGCGAAACTTGCTATGGGGGATGCTGCACTTTAAGGGGTGTGGCCAAGCCATACGACCACACTCATCCACGAAACTCATACCATATGTTCAGGCCTGGACTGTTAACAACCATGTGAAGTTTCAGTCAGATTGGACCAAGTATAATAAAGTTAATGCCAATCAAAGTTTAAAATATGTCATTTCCTGTCGCCAGTAGGGGGCGTTATGACTATCACAGAACTTTGTCATGTAGACGTGTTCAGTGTGGGACTATTATGAATCATGTGAAGTTTGGTGAAGATTGGACAATGTGTCCCAAAATTATAGCAATTTCGTGTTTCATGGCGAGACATCAAACTTCGCCGCCACCTGACGGCCAAACCGTTTAACTGTGGAAAAATCTTTTAATAACTTTTGATCACAACCTTGTCTAGATCACACACAGTGATTTTGAAGTCATTCTGATTAATCCTGTAGGAGGAGTTCGTTAAAATACAACATGTGGAAAACGCCAAAAATAGCATCAAAATTCAAAATGGCCGACTTCCTGTTGGGTATGGCCAGTGGGTCCAAGAGACTTTTTTGTGCGTCTCGGTGTGATACATGCGTGTACCAATTTTCGTGCATGTCGGTGACACGTGCGGCAGGGGCTGATGTTTAAAGGGCGTGGTCAAGTCATTTGGCCACGCCCATCAACGAAACTCATATCACATGTTCAAGCCTGGACTGTTAACACACATGTGAAGTTTCAGGCAGATATGACCAAGGACACAGAAGTTAATGTTATTAAAGCCATTTTCAACGCGTTTTGGCGAATTTTCGACTTCGCCGCCCTCTGGGCGGAACACCGTTTGACGCCTAGTCACAATCTTCATAATGTAGCATTACCAACGTCTTGAGGTCTGTCTGACCAAATTTGAGTTGCATATGGTGAACGTGGTCAGAGCTGCACGTCAAAGTCTAAAAACATCGCTTTTCCTGTCGCCAGCAGGGGGCGCTAGGGTAATTACAAAATTTCTGCATGTAGACGTGTTCAGGGCGGGAATATTATGAATCATGTGAAGTTTGGTGCAGATCGGACGATTAATGCCAAAGTTATAGCAATTTCGTTTTTCATGGCGAGACAAACTTCAAACTTCAAACTTCGCCGCCAAAAAGCCGATTCCGTGTTCGACGGGTAGCGGATCTTTGAATAACTTTTGATCACAAACTTATCTAGTTGGTACACGGCGATTTTGAAGCCGTTTTGATTAATCGTGTAGGAGGAGTTCGTCAAAATATGACACGTGGTAAAACGCCAAAAATGGCCGCTAAATTCAAAATAGCCAACTTCCTGTTGGGCGTGGCCTATGGCTCCAAGAGACTTTTTTGTGCGGCTCGGCATGATCTACATGTGTACCGATTTTCGTGCAGATCCGTGAAAATTGATGAGGAGGGCGCTGTTTATAAGGAGATTACTCTTTAATGGGCGTGGCCTAGCCATTTTGACCCGTCCATTGCCGCGAACCCTAAAATACGTAAATTTACACCGCGACTGATGCGACCGCCAAATTTCAGGAGTTTTTGAGCATGTTAAAACCTCCAAATAAGCGATTTACTTTTGTCGTAATAATAATAATAATAATAATAATAATAATTCCTTCAATTTCAATAGGGTCCTCGCACGGTACGTGCTCGGGCCCTAATTAAAGCTGCAAGCAGCATTGAACGGGCCCTCGCACCCTCACGCAACTCGAGGGCGCTGGCTGGACGCCGGCTCATGCTGCCCGCTCATGCCGCCCTTCATTCCTGTCGAAGGCAGACCCCTCACGCAGGACTTACATGTCACGTCCCTCAAATCATACGAAGACGTGTCATTTTGCCAGTGGGTGGCGCCGTACTAATAACCATGTATTGGCGTATAAATGTGTTCAGGGCAGGACTGTTTCTATAAGTGTTTTATGGCGAATAAGGCGTTGCCACAGTGACAGCGTTTGACGAAACCTCAAAAAACTTCTGGTGTCATCATCAAATTGTTGGGACAATGTCTCAGTAAAAATGAGGTGGTTGTGGTTCATCTGGTAGAGGAGAAACATGAAAGAATGAAATCAGTAACTTTCTGCTACCAGTAGGTGACGCTATGTCGCTGATGAGAAATTACTCTGTAGATGTTTTCAGGGCTGCACTGTTGTCATATGTGTGAAGTTTTGGAAAGATATGTCCACGTACAGTGAAGTTACACAACTTTTGTAATCATGGCGAAACCTCAAAGTTTGCCGCCATGTCATGGCCACGCCCTTTGACGAAAAGTCACAGTGTTCACAATAAGACATCTTCTACATGTGTTGGATAGATTGACAAAGTTTGAGGTGGATCTGTCCAAGTTGTGGGAGTTATACTTAAAAATATACACCATGTCATTTCCTGTTACCAGTAGGGGGCGCTATATTTATCACAAATTATTGACATGTAGATGTTTTCAGAGCGGGACTGTTATCAATCCTTGGAAGTTTGAGGAAGATTGGACCATGTATGCTGGAATTATACACTACTTCCTGTTTTGTGGCGAGACCCCGAAGTTTGAGATCCTGCCAGGGTCACACGGGGTGACAACAAGTCCAGCTTTTGATAACTTTTTATTCTTCAATGTCTGGAGGTGGGACAGACCAAGTAAGAAGTCGATGGGATAAAATCTGTAGGAGTAGTTACAAGTTCGTCTTTTATGGCGAAGAAGGCGGAGCCACGGTGACAGCTTTTGACAAAACCTCAAGCTTGTGAAAACTTTTTCTTCTTCAATGTCTTGGGGTGAGACAGCCTAAGTTAGAAGTGGATTGGCTAAAATCTCTAGGACAAGTTCGTTCATTTACGTCTACTGGAAATCGCCAAAAATGCACAAAAATGGCACAAGTAAATTCAAAATGGTGGACTTCCGGTTGGGTTTGGGGCATAACTCCAAGAGGCTTTTTTGTACGTCTTGGAGTGTTACATATGCCTACAAAGTTTCATACATGTAGGTGAAACCAGCTTCGGGGGCTGCTTCATCGAAAAATTGTAGGGGGCACTGTTGAGCCATCTTGGCACATCAAAACACAAAAACCATATCAGACAACACAATTTGGGCCTTGTGATGGGTGTGCCAAGTTTCGTGAGTTTGCAAGTATCCCTTGCCCCTCAAAAACAACCTCGTGTTGTATGGCGAATGAGGCGGCGCCACGGTGACAGCGTTTGACAAAACCTCAAAAGGTTGTGGTTTGATCATCATCAAGGTCTTGGGAGTATGTAGTCGCAAAATTAAGGTAGTTCGGGTGAACCTGGTAGAAGAGGGACCTGAAAGAATGAAAAAAGTAACTTTCTGCCGCCAGTAGGTGGCGCTATGATGCTGATTCAAAATTTCTCTGTAGATGTTTTCAGTGCTGGACAGTTATCATATGTGTGCAGTTTTGGAAAGATATGTCCACTTAGAGTCAAGTTACAGCAGCTTTTGTCATCATGGCGAAACATCAAAGTTCGCCGCCACGCTATGGTCACGCCCTTTGATGAGAGGTCACAGTGTTCACACTAAAGCATCATCATGGTCTCATGGATAATTTCACCAAGTTTGAAGTTGATGTGGTCAACTTTGGAGGAGATGTGCTTCAAGGTAGAAAACATGACATTTTCTATTACCAGTAGGGGGCGCTACATCAATCATAAACTATTGACATGTAGATCTCTTCAGAGCTTGACTTTCACCAATCCTGTGAAGGTTGGAGAAGATTGGACCATGTATGCTGGAGTTATAAACTACTTCCTGTTTTATAATACTACTTCCTGTTTGTTGCGAAGTTTGAGGACCCGCTACGGTCAAACGAAGTCCCGTTTACAAAAACCTCTGATAACTTTTTGTCTTCAACTTATGTAGGTGGGACAGACCAAGTTTGAAGTCGATGGGACAAAATCTCTAGGAGGAGTTCTTTCATTTACGACCCCTGCAAATGGCCAAAAATCCATCAAAATTTCACATGCAATTCAAAATGGCCGACTTCCTGTTGGGTTTAGGGCATGGCTCCAAGAGGCTTTTTTGTACGTCTTGGAGTGTTACACATGCCTACCAAGTTTCATACACGTAGGTTAAACCAGCTTGGGGGGGCTGCTTCGTTGAAAATGAGTAGGGGGCGCTATAGAGCCATTTCTGTGCAGGTTGTCATGAAACCCCTACCATATGTAAATTTTCACCACTTCTGACGAGTCCGTGAAGTTTCATGAGTTTTTGAGTATGTTACGCCCCCCAAAAAGGCGATTGATTTCGGATAAGAAGGAGAATAATAATAATTAAAGCTGCAAGCAGCGTTGAACGGGCCCTCGCACCCCACGCAACTCGGGGCCTGGCGCGGCCGCCACCGTGTCGCCAGAGGTCGACCGGCAGACGAGGCGCTGAATGTTCGCCTCCTTCGGACAGTGTAGGAACCAATGCGTTGCGACTTCCCGTCTCCACTGGGTGGCGCTATGACTCTGACTCCTGAGCGTCATGTGGGTGTGTTCATGCCAGGACTATTATCATACATGTGAAGTTTGGAGCAGATTCGACCATTAGATCCCATGTTATAGCAATATCGTGTTTCATGGTGAGACATCAAGTGTCGAAGCCATGTCACAGCCACACCGTTCCATGCTGAGCAATTCTCTTAATGTGTTTTGATCACACACTTGTGTAGATGGTACACACCAGTTTTGGAGTTAATTGATTCATTTCTGGAGGAGGAGATCATTAAAATACAACACGTGGAAAACGCCAAAAATGACTGTAAATTTCAAAATGGCCGACTTCCTGTCGGGTGTGGCCTATCCGTGCAAGAGGCTTTTTTGTGCGTGTGGATGTTATACATGTGTCTACCAAGTTTCGTGCATATCAGTGAGACGTCCTATGGTGGTTATTTGTGTGAATGGGCGTGGCCAATCCATTTAGCCACGCCTATTAACGAAATTCATAACATATGTTCTGGGTTGGACTGTCAATATACCTGTGAAGTTTCACACAGATCTGACCAAGTACAGTGAAGTTATTGCCACTTCCTGTTTCATGGCGAGACGTCAAAATTCAACCTCCCACAACTGGCGTGCCCTTTAGATTCTGCGAGACCTTTTAATAACTTTTGATCAGGAAGTGTTCTAGATGGTAATCGGTAATTTTGAAGCCGTTCTGATGAATTCTGTAGGAGGAGTTCGTTAAAATACGATGCGTGCGCGACACCAAAAATGACCATGACATTCAAAATGGCCGACTTCCTGTTGAATTTAGCCTAGAGGTCCAAGAGACTTTTTTGTTTGTCTGGGGGTGATGGAGATGTGTACCAATTTTTGTGCATATCGGTGAGACGTCCTATGGAAGTAATTCATATGAATGGGCGTGGCCAAGCCATATGGCCACGCCCATTGACGAAATTCATATCACATATTCAGGGCTGGACTGTTGACACACATATGAAGTTTCAGGTGGATATCATCAAAAACACCAAAGTTAAGGCCATTTTTATGCATTTTGGCGAAGGGTCGACTTCGCCGCCCTCCGGATGGAACGCCGTTTGACGACAGTCAAAATTCTTCATCATGGAGCATTACCAACATGTTAAGGCCTTTCTGACCAAATTTGAGTTGAATATGGTAAATGTGGTCAGAGCAGCACCTCAAAGTGTAAAACATGGTATTTCCTGTTGCCAGCAGGGGGCGCTATGACAATTACTGAATTTTTTGATGTAGATGTGTTCAGGGCGGGACTATTATCCATCATGTGAAGTTTGGTGCAGATAGGATCATCTACACCAAAGTTGTAGTAGTTGTAGTATAATTTCGTGTTTTTTGGTGAGATATCCAAATTGACCCTTCCGCAGCGACCGCGCCCTTCGACGTGACGAAGATCTTTTAATAATAAATTGATCCCACTGTAGTCGAGCACGCACAGGTAAATTTTTAAGTCAATCCGATAAAATCTGTAGGACGAGTTCGCTCAAGTACAACGTGTGGAAATGGCCAAAAATGACCTTATTTTGAAAAAACAATTCAAAATGGCCGACTTCCTGTTTGGTTTAGGGTGTCGCTCCAAGAGGCTTTTTTGTGCGTCCCGGGATGATACATATGTGTACCAAATTTCATACGCCTAGGGCAAAGTTAAAGCAGGGGGCTTCGATTTTGAAAACTGTTAGGGGGCGCCATTGAGCCATTTTGCCACGCCCCTTTGTAACAACCATAAAATATCGAAATTTTCACCAGACGTGACGAGTGTGCAAATTTTCCTGACTTTTTCGGCATGTTCAGGCCCTCAAAAATGCGATCAAAGGTTTAAAAGAAAAATAATAAGAATAATTTTTATGATTTCAATAGGGCTCTCGCACGGTTCGTGCTCGGGCCCTAATTAAAGCTGCAAGCAGCGTTGAACGGGCCCTCGCACCCCACGCAACTCGGGGCCTGGCGCGGCCGCCACCGTGTCGCCAGAGGTCGACCGGCAGACGAGGCGCTGAATGTTCGCCTCCTTCGGACAGTGTAGGAACCAATGCGTTGCGACTTCCCGTCTCCACTGGGTGGCGCTATGACTCTGACTCCTGAGCGTCATGTGGGTGTGTTCATGCCAGGACTATTATCATACATGTGAAGTTTGGAGCAGATTCGACCATTAGATCCCATGTTATAGCAATATCGTGTTTCATGGTGAGACATCAAGTGTCGAAGCCATGTCACAGCCACACCGTTCCATGCTGAGCAATTCTCTTAATGTGTTTTGATCACACACTTGTGTAGATGGTACACACCAGTTTTGGAGTTAATTGATTCATTTCTGGAGGAGGAGATCATTAAAATACAACACGTGGAAAACGCCAAAAATGACTGTAAATTTCAAAATGGCCGACATCCTGTCGGGTGTGGCCTATCCGTGCAAGAGGCTTTTTTGTGCGTGTGGATGTTATACATGTGTCTACCAAGTTTCGTGCATATCAGTGAGACGTCCTATGGTGGTTATTTGTGTGAATGGGCGTGGCCAATCCATTTAGCCACGCCTATTAACGAAATTCATAACATATGTTCTGGGTTGGACTGTCAATATACCTGTGAAGTTTCACACAGATCTGACCAAGTACAGTGAAGTTATTGCCACTTCCTGTTTCATGGCGAGACGTCAAAATTCAACCTCCCACAACTGGCGTGCCCTTTAGATTCTGCGAGACCTTTTAATAACTTTTGATCAGGAAGTGTTCTAGATGGTAATCGGTAATTTTGAAGCCGTTCTGATGAATTCTGTAGGAGGAGTTCGTTAAAATACGATGCGTGCGCGACACCAAAAATGACCATGACATTCAAAATGGCCGACTTCCTGTTGAATTTAGCCTAGAGGTCCAAGAGACTTTTTTGTTTGTCTGGGGGTGATGGAGATGTGTACCAATTTTTGTGCATATCGGTGAGACGTCCTATGGAAGTAATTCATATGAATGGGCGTGGCCAAGCCATATGGCCACGCCCATTGACGAAATTCATATCACATATTCAGGGCTGGACTGTTGACACACATATGAAGTTTCAGGTGGATATCATCAAAAACACCAAAGTTAAGGCCATTTTTATGCATTTTGGCGAAGGGTCGACTTCGCCGCCCTCCGGATGGAACGCCGTTTGACGACAGTCAAAATTCTTCATCATGGAGCATTACCAACATGTTAAGGCCTTTCTGACCAAATTTGAGTTGAATATGGTAAATGTGGTCAGAGCAGCACCTCAAAGTGTAAAACATGGTATTTCCTGTTGCCAGCAGGGGGCGCTATGACAATTACTGAATTTTTTGATGTAGATGTGTTCAGGGCGGGACTATTATCCATCATGTGAAGTTTGGTGCAGATAGGATCATCTACACCAAAGTTGTAGTAGTTGTAGTATAATTTCGTGTTTTTTGGTGAGATATCCAAATTGACCCTTCCGCAGCGACCGCGCCCTTCGACGTGACGAAGATCTTTTAATAATAAATTGATCCCACTGTAGTCGAGCACGCACAGGTAAATTTTTAAGTCAATCCGATAAAATCTGTAGGACGAGTTCGCTCAAGTACAACGTGTGGAAATGGCCAAAAATGACCTTATTTTGAAAAAACAATTCAAAATGGCCGACTTCCTGTTTGGTTTAGGGTGTCGCTCCAAGAGGCTTTTTTGTGCGTCCCGGGATGATACATATGTGTACCAAATTTCATACGCCTAGGGCAAAGTTAAAGCAGGGGGCTTCGATTTTGAAAACTGTTAGGGGGCGCCATTGAGCCATTTTGCCACGCCCCTTTGTAACGACCATAAAATATCGAAATTTTCACCAGACGTGACGAGTGTGCAAATTTTCCTGACTTTTTCGGCATGTTCAGGCCCTCAAAAATGCGATCAAAGGTTTAAAAGAAAAATAATAAGAATAATTTTTATGATTTCAATAGGGCTCTCGCACGGTTCGTGCTCGGGCCCTAATTAAAGCTGCAAGCAGCGTTGAACGGGCCCTCGCACCCCACGCAACTCGGGGCCTGGCGCGGCCGCCACCGTCTCGCCAGAGGTCGACCGGCAGACGAGGCGCTGAATGTTCGCCTCCTTCGGACAGTGTAGGAACCAATGCGTTGCGACTTCCCGTCTCCACTGGGTGGCGCTATGACTCTGACTCCTGAGCGTCATGTGGGTGTGTTCATGCCAGGACTATTATCATACATATGAAGTTTGGAGCAGATTCGACCATTAGATCCCATGTTATAGCAATATCGTGTTTCATGGTGAGACATCAAGTGTCGACGCCATGTCACAGCCACACCGTTCCATGCTGAGCAATTCTCTTAATATGTTTTGATCACACACTGGTGTAGATGGTACACAGCAGTTTTGGAGTGAATTGGATCATTTCTGGAGGAGGAGATCATTAAAATACGCCAGGTGGAAAACGCCAAAAATGACTGTAAATTTCAAAATGGCCGACTTCCTGTTGGGTGTGGCCTATCCGTGCAAGAGGCTTTTTTGTGCGTGTGGATGTTATACATGTGTCTACCAAGTTTCGTGCATATCAGTGAGACGTCCTATGGTGGTTATTTGTGTGAATGGGCGTGGCCAATCCATTTAGCCACGGCTATTAACGAAATTCATAACATATGTTCTGGGTTGGACTGTCAATATACCTGTGAAGTTTCACACAGATCTGACCAAGTACAGTGAAGTTATTGCCACTTCCTGTTTCATGGCGAGACGTCAAAATTCAACCTCCCACAACTGGCGTGCCCTTTAGATTCTGCGAGACCTTTTAATAACTTTTGATCAGGAAGTGTTCTAGATGGTAATCGGTAATTTTGAAGCCGTTCTGATTATTCCTGTAGGAGGAGTTCGTTAAAATACAACACGTGGAAAACGCCAAAAATGGCCGTTCAACGCCAAATATCTCACTTCCTGTTGGGTTTAGCCTATGTGTCCCTATGACCTTTTTTGTGCGTCTCAGCATGATCTACATGCGTACCGATTTTCGTGCAGATCCGTGAAACCTGCCGAGTAGGGTGCTCTTTAAGGGGCGTGGCCTAGCCATTTTGACCCGCCCACCTCCACGAGCCCTAAAATACCTAAATTTACACCGCGACTGATGCGCATGCCAAAATTGGCGTGTTTTGGAATATGTTCAGGCCTCCAAATAAGCGATTTACTTTTGTCGTAATAATAATAATAATTCCTGCAATTTCAATAGGGTCCTCGCACCGCTTGGTGCTCGGGCCCTAATAATAATAATAATAATCCTAAGGAAAACAATAGGGTCCTCGCACGGTTCGTGCTCGGGCCCTAATAATAATAATAATAATAATCCTAAGGAAAACAATAGGGTCCTCGCACGGTTCGTGCTCGGGCCCTAATAATAATAATAATAATAATCCTAAGGAAAACAATAGGGTAATTCCTTGCATTTCAATAGGGTCCTCGCACCGCTAGGTGCTCGGGCCCTAATAATAATAATTCCTTGCATTTCAATAGGGTCCTCGCACCGCTAGGTGCTCGGGCCCTAATAATTCCTTGCATTTCAATAGGGTCCTCGCACCGCTAGGTGCTCGGGCCCTAATAATAATTCCTTGCATTTCAATAGGGTCCTCGCACCGCTAGGTGCTCGGGCCCTAATAATTCCTTGCATTTCAATAGGGTCCTCGCACCGCTAGGTGCTCGGGCCCTAATAATAATTCCTTGCATTTCAAGAGGGTCCTCGCACCCGTGGTGCTCGGGCCCTAATAATAATAATAATAATAATAATAATAATAATAATAATCCTACGGAAAACAATAGGGTCCTCGCACGGTACGTGCTCGGGCCCTAATAATAATAAAAATCCGAACAAAAACAATAGGGTTCCCAGCACCGCTGGTCCTGGGAAACGCTCATGCTTTGCATGCGCGTTCCCCAAGCCCCGCGGGCTTGGCCCCCTAATAATAAAAATCCGAACAAAAACAATAGGGTTCCCAGCACCGCTGGTCCTGGGAAACGCGTATGCTTTGCATTCGCGTTCCCCAGGCCCCGCGGGCTTGGCCCCCTAATAATACCTTGCATTTCAATAGGGCTCTCGCACCGCTTGGTGCTCGGGCCCTAATAATTCCTTGCATTTCATTAGGGTCCTCGCATCGCTTGGTGCTCGGGCCCTAATAAATGCACCAAAAACAATAGGGACCTTGCCCTTCGGGCTCAGTCCCTAATAAACGTAGCAAAAACAAGGAGAGGCCAGGAGAATCATCAAAATCCCAGCCACCCACATAACTACCTTTTTACTCTGCTGAGGTCAGGAAGAAGGTACCGGTTACACCAGGCAGCACTGAGAGGCTCAGGAGGAGCTTGTATACTCAAGCTGCAAGGATCCTAAATGAAGATCCTTCCTCCTAAACATAGAAATTTATTTATTACTACCCCTACTAAATATTGAAGGAACTTAGAACTATTCATTTTACTGAAATCGTATTTGTGATTCCGCGCAATGAATAAATTGAATTGAAATCTACATGTACTAAAAAGTATAAATGTGTGACCTGAGTGACTCCTTGTGTGTGTGTGTGTGTGTGTGTGTGTGTGTGTGTGTGTGTGTGTGTGTGTGTGTGTGTGGCATGTTTTGCTTACGTATGTATTTGCTGACATTGCACTGTAAATTTGTGTTTAGTGGATCACAGCAGGCTTTTCCCTAACAAAGTTGAACTTTTTTGCAACTTTTATTATCACTGAATCACAGTCAGTCCTTGTGAGATTCATCTAGAAAATGTAATATTTCTTTTAAAATTTGACCCACCTTGGCTTTGAAGGCCATGAGTTTAAGGATCATCTCCACAGTGAAGAGTACAGTGAAAATCACATTCAGCATGTCAGACAGGTGAGTAACATGATCTGACTGGTTACAGTGCTGGGGGTTAAAGAGGTACAGATGACAGCAACATAAATATCAAGTAAAACAGCGTGATTGAACTTGTATGTACTTTTCAGTCATTTGGTAAAAGGTTCAGGACCACATGACTGACTCAGCTTTCCTAAAGTTACACCCCGTTCACACATTTTAACTCAAGTGGCATGTTCTTTGTTGCCTCTGACCAGCCTGATAGAACTGCTTAACTTATAATACATTATGTCCGCCACTTGAAATACTCTATGAGCCTTGTTATAAGTTGTCATGCATAATTATAAACATTTTTTAAGAGTTGCATAAAGCCTTATAAATGCATATAACATAATGCATACATTATAATGTCCTATGAATGTGCTTATAATGCATTAGAGATATGACAGACAGACAGACAGACTGCTTTATGTTTTGATGTGTGTTGTATTGATACCTGCATTCCCAGACACATGGTGTTGAGCATAATGAGGAGGAACATCAGATACTCAAAGTAGCAGGAAGTGACGATGTACCAAACCTGATACTGGTAGGGGTTTTTGGGAATATAACATCGCAGTGGACGGGCCTTGAGAGCATACTGCACACACTGGCGCTAGAGGGTTAAAAGAAAAGGTGGAAGTAAAGGCTCTACAAAAAACAATGTGTGATAAATCAGAATGATGGATTTTTGAGGGCAGTAGCAACAACAGACACTTCAGACTAAAACTAAAATTAACAACCATATATAGAATTATTTTAACCCATTTAATCCCACAGCAAAAAAACAGTTTTAGTTATAAGGCTCTAAAAATGTTACTAAATGACGTATCAATGCATTTCCAACGAATATTAAAATGAAAAAGGGTTGTAATGAAATATGTGAAATAGTGGAAATTGTCACATGACCAAAGCTGTTGACTTCCGGGTTGCACCACAAGACAAAGATGCCGCATTAAAGCTCCCAAACAAATGGTTAGTAGTTAGTTAACATAAAAATAGGACAGAGGTACACATTAACTTTGAGGTATCTAGTATTCAGTGCATTGCAATTAATCACCTTTATTCAGTGTGGTCACAGTATTAGTAAACATTTGATGGCAACAATAGTGACTGGTGAGATAAAACAGCACATCTAAATCTACATGTACTTATACATATACATATACATATACATATACATATACAGTACATATACATAGTTGTTGTTCTACCACCCACCCTCTACTCTTCTTTTTTTAGGTACACTTTGAGTGAAGTTTTGGATATGTGGGATCTAGGTGATGGCCCAGACAAGGCATACAACCTTACAGTTGTCCTCAAAATGCAAACAGGTCATGACAGGAATAACTTAATCAGTGATAATGACCTCCCTGTCTGGCCCATTCTCATTCTGAAATTGTTGAATATCGCTGCTTTGTCAATGATTTTGGCATCTGACACCTGACACCAAAAGCAACCTTCCTAGGCAGTATGTAACGCAGCTGGACGTAACATTTGGCATTGCTATGACATGCCGCTGGACGGCTGGACGGCACCTATCAGAGCGGTAGGTTGAAATGCTGCTGGTAACGCTGAATATAAGGAGTAGGAAAGTCTGTAGAGGGTGGGTAGGTGGGTAGGAGGGGAGGTGGATGGGTCCAACGAACCCCAGACTTTCACCTGGGAGCCGAGTGTGCCCATCTTGAATGCCAAACCAAGAGGTTTTTTTGTAAACCTAACCACATGTTTTTGTTGCCTAAACCCAACCATGTGCTTTAGTTGATGTCACGGTGTTGGTAGCACGTCCTGGAATGTCAGCAGTCGACTCAGAGGGATACTCAGCACCTCATATGTGAATATAAAAGGCCACTCACAAAGTGGTGATCTATTTATGTATAAGTTTTTGATATGTAAAGTAGTTTCTGTAGAATGTGATAAAGCATTCTAGTGGCAATGCTGGGGACTGCCAGTGACAGAGTTATGTTTTAATAACTGAGCTGGGGTATCTAAGTATTTTGATGACTGCATTGGAGATTATGTTCATTTGGTCAGTAAGTGGCAGATAGAACACATTATCCTATCAGTCACACCTTGTTTTACCTACTTTTCCATGAAAATCTTAAAAAATAATAATTGATTTCCCTTTGAAGGTTTCTTTCCAGTTATAGTCTGCGTTTTTTAATGTCTAGAAAATAATTTTCAACAGAGTGCTGAAGCGAAGCAGCATTTAACTATGGAGAGCCAGTTGGACACGTGATGGGCTTCAGATCAAGGCAACAGGTAGGCCCACATCCCTTAGTTAAAGCCTTAGTCTGCAAAAAAGTCCCTCCATCCAACCAATTCCTTATTGTTTTTTGTCTGTTTGTTTGTTTTTCTTTTTACAACCTAAAGTATAATTTAACAAATATTTTCTTTAATCTTTTTGGTCTTGTCACTGACTGGAGGGAATTTCTCTGTCCCTTTAAGAGAGTATTTTCCAGTGCTTTATAACAGCCTGTGTCTGAGCCAACTGAATGCAGGACGGTGAAACACCAGGTGCCAACAAGCAGTTTCTAACACTTCACTGACATAAAACAAGTTCTCATAACTCTGGTGATTAGCATAAATAAACAGTCTCATTCTGTATTTGCTTTTGTGTATGGCGTGTAATGTTTCACCACAGACGTGTAACAGAGTGTAGGAGAGAGAGAGTACAGGAGCTAGGGAGTCAATGACGTCTGCACTCATTGCATTATATGCATGAAAGCTTCACGTGTAAGAAAAAAAAACAAAAAACAAAACAAAACACTGGCTGACAAAAATAAAGGATCACATTCTCTATATAATTTTTTTATGGGTGCAACCCACATACTCAGCTCTGCTGCTCATCCCACAAATGCATAGTCCTTACAAATGTGTCACCATTTAAAAGGGAAATAAACAGGCTTATAAACAGATTTATTGCCAAGAAGCATTGTTACAACAAAGAAATAATTTACCAAACAAAAATGTCCTTACTTTTTGTGCTTAGTTTAGTATAATAAAGGTGTTCCTAATCAGTTAAAGAATTGCCAATCTTTGAGATGAGATTGGCACATTCATAATTTTAATGCAGAATATAAACAGGTTTTCAGCAATGTTGTCCTGTAATTTAATTTCATAATAGTAACCTATAACAAAAATTGATGGACCTATGCTCACATGGAATCAGGCAGACAGACAACACCTTCTGGATGGCACAGGATGACCAAATAGTCTGATAGAGTGGTGGGAAGAGTAAACAAAACACATGTAACAATATGTTGTGATGGTGCTTTTGTATTGTTTGCAAAAAATGGAACAAAATATATTTATTCTTTTGTATCTGTTATTTTATGTAATTATTCTAGTAATGTCTTGTTTTGTTTTATTTTGTTTTGTTTTGCTTTGTTCTTATTGTGAACGAATGTTGTACAACACCAGCCTGCCAATGGGACTAGAGATGGAAATTAGCCACACGGCTACAATCTCACATGTTTACATTTATATGTGCATTAACATGTACTGTCCCATTTCTTTCTTTAAAAAATAAATAAATCTACAAATCTACAAATGTCCAGTAAATATATAGATCACACATTTTCTTCTTCTGCGAGGGAGCCATGTCACATATGGTTATAAATTCTGTTGCAGAGGATGGCAAACAGTTAAATGGATGTGGGTAGATTTGTGGGCGTGCCAAAACGTCATTTTAATACAAACATTTATGCCTATAAGCTCTTGCAGTTCTGACTCTAGTATCTACTCATAGATAAAAAATACTTATAACATCTTCAAAATCCAATTATTTTTAAGCCTTTTGTACCTATGTGGCAGCGCTGATAACAGCTAACGTTAACTGGCAGTCCTCTCGCCAATTTCAACACAGATTTGTTGTTCATGATGTAACATTATCAGGAATGAAATGGGGTGCATTCTGAAACGCATCAGTAGTGAGTTTACTGTGTCCTTTTGGTCTGAAGGTGTCCTCTTTTCATCCCAAACACATTTTCTTTTGTCTTCAAGATGACAGGGTGCTGCTGTTCTAAGGCTCTGCTTTTTAGCCTGCGCAAAATTAATGTTCCACAACAGAAAAACATTGGCCATTGTCATCTGTGAATGTCACCGCAGATATGCTGATGGCAGTCAACAAGCAGAATATAGGCCATATTGATGTTGATGTCTATTGCACTTGTGGCAACGAGCATTGTCATTGTAACTCAAATACAATTTACTTGTGTGAGACCATTTCATTCTCTCTGCCATGGCCTCTGCTCTCAAGTTAAATTACTGCCTGTTCAGTGTGTCCATGTCAGTGTGTGTGTGTGTGTGTGTTTGTGTTTGTGTGTTAGGGCGCACGCTCAGCCCTGACTTTGTGCAACAGCATATTTATTTTTCTTTCCAGTCATTTTTTAAAATACCTGATTTTTGTCCAGCTCACAGTTCTTATACTCCTGCTCTCCTTGCTCCTGGAAGGTGACGATGACGAAACCCACAAATATATTCATCATGAAGAAGGCGATAAGGATAAGGTAGATGATAAAGAAGATTGAAATGGCCACACGGTTGTTATACACTGGGCCTTTGTCCTCTAAGTTTGAATCAATGGCTTTATATAGTAACCTAGGTAAAAAGCAAAAAAAAGTCACACACAAATCCACACAAGTGCAATATAAAGACAGAAAAAAGAATCAACCCCAAATCAATAAACTGTTTAGAAGCTGCTTGCAGCAGACATGTGTATGTCAATGCTGAAATTAATAGAAACCATCAAAGAATTAGCATATCATGACTCACTTTGGCCATCCTTCAAAGGTAGAAATGGTGAAAAGAGCCAGCATCCCATTGAAGATGGTGTCAAAGTTAAGTTCTGAGTTGGTCCATTCCCTCTTGTGGACCTCCATTTCATGAAGTGCTCCTTCCTGGTACTTTATATACCAGCCTCTAAGCCACGAAGTGGAAGGGAAAGACAAATAGGCAGGATCAACTTTAATAGTATTTTTACTAAAACTGACACTTGCGCATTATGGGACCATCTGTTTTCTTGTTCCTATAGCCAGCAGTAATGACATAAGTTAGCCCTATTTCCGTATGTCCTATCCATTCCATGACAGACAATGACAGCACTAAACTTTTCTGAGAGAACCATCCAAGACTGTCCCTCATGCAGTGGATGAGGCAGTTCTGAACAGGGCTAGCTATGGGTTTGACTAAAAATCCACAAATAAAGGATTGAACAGCAACAATCCTACTTCTCCTCCCAGCCTGCAATCAGACAGAATAACTGTTGACAGCTAACATTACTGCCTACAGCAAGCATAGAAAATATTTAAGACTTTTGTGGATGAAATTTAAGACTTTTAAATACCTTATTTGGTCTGTACATGAGGAGACAGAATTCAGTGCTTTTGAAGACCTGTCAGGTCCTGTAGATACCTTGTTAATGAAGTCCAAATATTGGTAAAAGGGAGACTATCTGGTTTATCTTAATCAAGACCCACTTTCTTTTTTCAGAGCTTTCAATCACATATCACAGGCTTCAGAGATGAAATGGTAACTCCTGTTTCTGTTCATGAATGGAAAGTTTTCCATTCTATTAATCATGCTGTATGTCCTACAATGTGAGACCCTAAAATTTCAGTATTTTAATATTTATTATTAGGGGTTCAAGCCCGAAGGGCTGAAACCCTATTGTTTTCCTACTGTTTTATTAGGGGTTCAAGCCCGAAGGGCTGAAACCCTATTGTTTTCCTACTGTTTTATTAGTATTATTATTAGGGGTTCAAGCCCGAAGGGCTGAAACCCTATTGTTTTCCTACTGTTTTATTATAATTAGGGGTTCCAGCCCGAAAGGCTGAAACCCTATTGTTTTCCTACTGTTTTATTATTAGGGGTTCAAGCCCGAAACTTCACAAGTGTGTTAACAGTCCAGCCCTGAACATGTGATATGAATTTCGTTGATGGGCGTGGCACTCCTTAAACAGCAGCCCCTGCGGCACGTTTCACCGACATACATGAAAATCGGTACACATATGTATCCCACCCAGACGCAGAAAAAAGTCTTTTGGAGCCGTAGGCCAAACCCAACAGGAAGTTGGCCATTTTGAATTTAGCGGCCATTTTTGGCGTTTTCCACGTTTTGTATTTTAACGAACTCCTCCGACAGGATTAATCAGAACGGCTTCAAAATCACTGTGTATCATCTACACTACTTTGTGATCAAAAGTTACTAAAAGATCAGGTACCCGTTGAGGGGGGAATCAGCTTTTTGGCAGCGAAGTTTGACGTCTCGCCATGAAAAACAAAATTGCTATAACTTTGGGGTAAATGGTCCGATCTGCACTAAACTTCACAGGATATATAATAGTCCCGCCCTGAACACGTCTACATGCAGAAATTTTGTATTTGTCATAGCTCCCCCTGCTGGAAACAGAAAATGCCATGTTTTAGACTTTGAGGTGCAGCTCTGAGCCCGTTCAGCATATCCAACTCAAATTTGGTCAGAGAGGCCTCAAGACGGTGGTAATACTACACTATGAAGATTGTGATGTATCGTCAAACGGTGTTGCGCCCAGAGCGCGGCAAAGTCGATGTTTCGCCAAAACGCATAAAAGTGGCCTTAACTTCAGGGTCATTGGTCATATCTGCCTGAAACTTCATATGTGTGTTAACGGTCCAGGCCTGAACATGTGATATGAGTTTCGTTGATGGGCGTGGCCAAATGGCTTGACCACGCACTTTAAACATCAGCCCCTGCCGCATGTTTCACCGACATGCACGAAAATTGGTAAACACATGTATGACACCCAGACACACAAAAAAGTCTCTTGGACCCATTGGCCACACCCAACAGGAAGTTGGCTATTTTGAATTTCATGGTGATTTTTGGCATTTTGCACGTGTTGTATTTTAACGAACTCCTCCTACAGGATTAATCAGAACAACTTGAAAATCACTGTGTGTGATCTAGACAAAGTTGTGATCAAAAGTTATTGAAAGATTTTTCCATAGATAAACAGTTTGGCCGTCAGGTGGCGGCGAAGGTTGAGGTTTCGCCAAAAATCAGAAATTCGCATTAACTTTAGTGTACTTGGTCCAATCTGACTGAAATTTAAAACGTTTGTTAACAGTCCAGGCCTGAACATATGGTATGAGTTTCATCAATGAGGGTGGCTGTATGGCTTGGCCACGCCCCTTAAAGTGCAGCATCCCCCATTGCAAGTTTTGCCGACATGCACAAAAATCGGTATGCACATGTATCATCCCTAGAGGCGCAAAAAAGCCTCCTTAACGCATAGGCCAAACCCAACAGGAAGTCCGCCATTTTGAATTTACTTGTGCCACTTTTGTGCACTTTTGGCAATTTCCAGTAGACGTAAATGAATGAACTTGTCCTAGAGTTTTTATCCAATCCTCTTCAAACTTGGTCTGTCCCACCCCAAGATCTTGAAGACGAAAAGTTATCACAGCCTTGAGGTTTCGTAAAACGCTGTCACCGTGGCTCCACCTTCTTCGCCATAAAACACGAACTTGTAACTACTACTACAGATTTTATCCCATCGACTTCAAACTTCGTCTGTCCCACCTCCAGACATTGAGGAAGAAAAGCTATCAACAGCTGGACTTGTCACACCATGTGACCGTGGCAGGGCCTCAAACTTTGAGGTCTCGCCACAAAACAGGAAGTAGTGTATAACTCCAGCAGACATGGTCCAATATTCCCCAAACTTCCATGGATTGATGACAGTTATGCGCTGAAGAGATCTCCTTGTCAATAATTTGTGAAAAATGTAGCGCCCCTACTGGTAACAGAAAGTGACATGTTTTATATTTTGAAGTATACCTCCCACAACTTGGTCAGATCCACCTCAATCTTGGTCAGTCTATCCATCACATGTGGAAGATGTTTTAATGTGAACACTGTAAGTTTTTGTCAAAGGGCGTGGCCATGACGTGGCGGCAAACTTTGATGTTTCGCCATGATAACAAAACTTGTGTAACTTGACTCTACGTGGACATATCTTTCCAAAACTTCACACATATGATGCTGACTAAAAATGTTTCTGTAGATGTTTTCAGGGCTGGACTTTTATCATATCGCCACCGACTGGTGGCAGAAAGATATTGCTTTCATTCTTTCATGTCTCTCTTCTACCAAGTTAACCGCAACCACCTCAATTTTGCTGAGACATAGTCCCAAGATCTTGATAATGATCACATCAGAAGCTTTTGAGGTTTCGTCAAACGCTGTCACTGTGGCAATGCCTTATTCACCATCAAACACGAAATTGTATTTGAGGAGTAAGGGATGCTTGTAAAGGCATGAAACTTGGCACACATATGATAGGACCCGATATGTGTTGTCTGATGAGATTTTTGTGCTTTCATTTGCCAACATGGCTCAACAGCGCCCCCTACAAATTTTCAACGAAGCAGCCCCCGAAGCTGGTTTGACCTACATGTATGAAACTTGGTAGGCACATGCAACACTGAAAGACGTACAAAAAAGCCTCTTGCAGCCATGTGCCAAACCCAACAGGAAGTTTGCCATTTTGAATTTGCTTGTAACTGGTTCACAACTTCACCATACATGTTCCAAACTTTCCCAAATTTCACAGGATTGATGAAAATCCTGCCCTGAACACATCTATACACCAATACTTGGTTATTAGTACGGCGCCACCTACTGGCAAAATTACATGTCTTCATGTGATTTGAGGGATATGATGTGTAACTCCTGCGTGCGGTGTCTGCCTTCGACAGGAATGAACGGCCGCGTCGGCCGGCGTCCTGCCAGCTCCCTCGAGTTGCGTGAAGGTGCGAGGGCCCATTCATCGCTGCTTGCAGCTTTAATTAGGGCCCGAGCACCAAGCGGTGCAAGGAATTATTATTATTATTATTATTAGGGGTTCAAGCCCGAAGGGCTGAAACCGTATTGTTTTCCTACTGTTTTCTTCTTCTTCTTCTTCTTCTTCTTCAGAAATGTTTTTGCAAATTCCCGTGAGATGGTACATCGTAGAGACATGAAATTTTCACCAATGACTGGAAGTTGTGTGCTCATAATAGAAAAATCCCAATTGGCCAGATGATGGCGCTATAAACAAGGTCAATGCGTTTTGGGCTATAACTCCCAAAACATATGTCGCACATTCAAAAACGTCATATCCACAGATTCCTTGAATAGTGCTGAATCACCTGGGCTAGGCCCCGCCTATTTCCGCCTATAATTTTCTTTTCGCAAAATCGCGAAAACTGAGAAACCTTCTTTTTCTATCTCCTCCTTGGGATTTTGTCCGATCAGTGTGAAACTTGGCACGTGCAGTCTTCTCTTGGACCTGATCTAAAGCTATCAAAAGAATTTTGTTTAGTCAAAAGATGCGCAAGTTATTAACGAATAACATTTTCTAGCTAGGTATAAAAAGGCGAAGTGTTGCATATCTAAGTCAAAATAAATGCTAACAACACCAAATCGAAGATGCTTTGTTGGCATGTGACTGTGAGAGTATGAGCCAAATTTGGCTAATGTTGGTCAGTAGGGGGCGCTGCAAATATGGGAAATTTATATCTCTTAAATGGCTGCACCGATTTATACCAAATTTGGTGGGTATGATGCTGGGTCACTCCTGAGGCCATATCTTGAAGTTCATCACGACGGGTCAAAGTGGGCGTGGCTTATTACAAGATAAAAAACAAACATTTATTTTAGCTCAAGTATTATGTTGAGAGCTATGAAATTCACAGGGTATATATAGAATAGGACACAGACCATCCATACCAAAAATTGTGTGTCTACTCCCCTAGGTGGCGCTATAACGGGTGAAAACGCATTTTGGCCTGTAACATCAACATTTTAAATCACATTTTCATAAACTTTATATCCACGTGTTCCCTAAATAGAGTCTCATCTTCTGACATAGGCCACGCCCACTTCCACTGCATATTTCTCTTTGTAAGTCACTACACATCAAAAACCTACTTTTTCTATCTCCTCCTAGCTTTTAAGCTCCATCTGCACGAAACTTTGCACATACAATCTCCAGAGGTGCCTGATGAAAAGTTATCAAAAGAATTTTGCTAATCCATAAAATATGGTAGGTATAAAGGAACAATTTTTTTCTGTTAGCTAAAAAACACATGCCGCTGCATATTTTTGTCAACGTAAAAGCTATCGACGTCAAACTCAAGTCACTTGTTTTAGACGTCAACCAGAGGATCTGTGCCAAATTTGGCGGAAATTGGCCCAATAGGGGGCGCTATAAACAGAGAAACATCAAGTGAAATGACATTTCACAAAATCCGGCCATAAATCAATGAGGGTTTTTTCAAACATCAACAAACTCAGTGTATCAAAGGTCTTGATCTTACCCACCTTTCAAAATTTGAATGGCTATGCTGGCTTGAACCCCAGAATTGCAGCTTGCGGCTATATTTCAGAAATGTTTTCGCAAATTCCCGTGAGATGGTACATCGTAGAGACATGAAATTTTCACCAATGATTGGAAGTTGTGTGCAAATGGTGCTCATAGTATAAAATTGCCATTTGGCCAGATGGTGGCGCTATAGTTAAGGTCAAGGAAAATTTGAATTTGAAATGCAACCACCCTCACACTGTATGTCAGATTGACTTGAAACTCGACACACATGGTCAGGTGAAGGACTTCTACGAAATCCTGGAAAAAACCTCAAGGTCTGCCCATTAGATTTGTCCGCCATATTGGATTTTTTGCAAAACACGTTTTTGACATCTCCTCCTAAGGTGTAGGTCTGACTTGTACCAAACATACTGTGGACCATCATGGGATGAAGGTTTTGAAAAGTTATCACAGACTTTTTGATATGTCATTGTATTTTGATGATATTGATCAATGAACTTGAGAGATGGCATGGCTCAGCACATAAATGGAATTTACTCCTTAACCGCTGAGCCAATTGTCACAAAACTTGTAGGAAATGTCAAAATCACGATCTGAATCATACCCTGAACGTTTGATTAAAATCAACCCATAGGGGGCGCTACACGAGCGAAAAGTTAATATCTCATAATCAGCTAGAGATATTTGTACAAAACCTGCTTTGCGTCATCTAGAGTCATGTCTCAGTCAAGACAGGAAATTTGACAATGATTGCTTAAAGGGGGCATGGCCTATTAGGTAAAATCTACATTTCACGGCATTTCACATTCCATACTTCATAAAATCATAAAAAATCAGCAGTGTGCCCTACACAGCTGAAAGCTTTTCAGCACATTCACTGAATTGTGACAAAACTTTGCCGCATGCAACCTGTTGTCAATTCAGAAATCCCTCACTCTGTATTTTTAAAAATATGCAAAATTAATGAACATCAGTATCTCCAAAAGTCTTCATGTAAATGGAAGCATCGTTGACACACTTACTTTTTGGATATTAGATGTCACATGTTCCTAATGGTGTTCACATCGGTATAACGGTTAGCTCACAGTGATATCCATTATCTTATTGTAATTTGTACTGTATGCACAACATTTTCTATGTCATCTAATTTTCAACCAAATGTCACCAAAATATTTGACAATATACTTGAAATAGGCAGAATGATGTGCAATTTTTTTTCAGAATTTTATCACTAACGCTTTCACTGTTATTGAGATCTCAGTCTGTTCTAAAAAGAATGACTAATGAACTTTAAAGGGGGTGTGGCTCAGCAAATGACTCCACAACGTTTGGACCAATGGTCACAAACCTTGCAAACAATGTCTTAAGAGGTACCAGGCACATATCCTGAAAGGTTCATTTAAATTGACCACTAGGGGCCATCAAATTTAAAAAATGGGCATGCAGTGACACAAATCAGCCTTCAAATCAGAAACTGATTGTTCAGTCATTACAAAAGTTGCAGGGTATGTTAAATAATAATTATGAAACATGTGTATTGTTCTAAAATCAGTCAGTAGGGGGCCCCGCAACTTCCAAACAAGTGCAACGGCCTTTCACAAAATCCGGCCATAAATCAATAAGGGTTTTTTCAAACATCAAAAAATTAAGTGTATCAAAGGTCTTGATCTTACCCAGCTTTCACAATTTAAATATCCATGCTGGCTTGAACCCCGGAATTGCCGCTTGCAGCTATATTTAGGGCCCGAGCACCGAGGCGCGCACCGTTTCACGGTGCGCACCGAACACGGTGCGAGGCCCCTATTGTTTTCCTTAGGATTATTATTATTAGGGCCCGAGCACCTAGCGGTGCGAGGACCCTATTGAAACTGAAGGAGTTATTATTATTATTTTTCTGCCTAAACAATTGGCTTTTTGAGGGCTTTATCACATTCAAAAACTCACCAAACTTCACAGACTCATCAGAAGTGGTGAAAAATTTGATATTTTTGGGGTTTCGTGATAATGTGCAAAAAAATGGCTCAACAGCGCCCCCTACTCATTTTCAACGAAGCAGCCCCCCAAGCTGGTTTAACCTACGTGTATGAAACTTGGCAGGCATATGTAACACACCAAGACGTACAAAAAAGCCTCTTGGGCCCATGCCCTAAACTCAACAGGAAGTCGGCCATTTTGAATTGAATGTGCAAGTTTCATGCATTTTTGGCCATTTGCAGGGGTCGTAAATGAACAAACTCCTCCTAGAGATTTTGTCCGATTGCCTTCAAACTCGGTCTTTCCCACCTACATAAACTGAAGACGAAAAGTTATCAAAAGCTTGTGTTTTCGTCACACCGTGTGACCGTGCCGGGACCTCAAACTTCGTTACAAACAGGAAGTAGTATTATAACGCAGGAAGTAGTTTATTACTCCAACATACATGCTCCAATCTTCCCCAAACTTCACAGGATTGATGACAGTCCTGCTCTGAAGAGATCTACATGTCAATAATTTGTGATTAATATAGCGCCCCCTACTGGCAGTAGAAAATGTCATGTTTTACGCTTTGAAGCACATCTCCTCCAAAGTTGAACACATCAACCTCATACTTGGTGAAATTATCCATAAGGCCTTGATGATGCTTTCTATAGAAAACTGTGAGTTTTCGTCAAAGGGCGTGACCTTGGCGTGGCGGGGAACTTTGATGTTTCGCCATGATGACAAAAGTAGCTGTAACTTGACTCTACGTGGACATATCTTTCCAAAACTTCACACATATGACAACTGTCCAGCCCTGAAAACATCTATACAGAAATTTTGAATCAGCGTCATAGCGCCACCTACTGGCGGCAGAAAGTTACTTTTTTCATTCTTTCATGTCCCTCTTCTACCAGGTTCCCCCGAACCACCTCAATTTTGCAAATACATACTCCCAAGACCTTGTTGATGGTCAAAGCAGAAGCCTTTGAGGTTTCGGCCAACGCTGTCACTGTGGCGCCACCTTATTCGCCATAAAACACGAGGTTGTTTTTGAGGGGCAAGGGACACTCGAAAACTCACGCAACTTGGCACACACATCAGACATCCCAAATTGTGTTGTCTGATGTGATTTTTGTGTTTTCATGTGCCAAGATGGCTCAACAGCGCCCCCTACTCATTTTCAACGTGTTTTGGGCTATAACTCCCAGACCATATGTCACACATTCAAAAACCTCATATCCACAGATTCCCTGAATAGTGCTGAATCACCTGGGCAGGGCCACTCCCATTTCTGCCTATAATGTTTTTCGCAACATCGCGAAAACTGGAAAACCTACTTTTTCGAACTCCTCCTTAGGATATTGTCCGATCAGCGTGAAACTTGGCACGTGTAGTCTTCAGCTGGACCTGATCTAAAGTTATCAAAAGAATTTTGTTCATTCAAAATATGCGCAAATTATTAACGAATACAATTTTCTAGCTAGCCATAAAAAGACAAACTATGGCATATTTCGGTCAAAATAAATGCTAACAACACCAAATCTGAGATCCTTGCTTGACATGTGCCTGTGAGGGGGTGAACCAAATTTGTCTAATTTTGGCCACTAGGGGGCGCTGCAAATATGGGAAATTTATATCTCGTAACTGGCTGCACCGACATTTATGAAATTTGGTGCATATGATGCTGGGCCCTCCTGAGGCCATATCTTGAAGTTAGTCATGACTGGTCAAAGTGGGCGTGGCTTATTACAAGATAAACAACAAACATTTATTTCAGCTCACGTATTATGTTGAGTGCTGTGAAATTCACAGGGTATATAGAGAATAGCAAACACACCAACCATAGCAAAAATCGTGTGTCTTCTCCACTAGGTGGCGCTATAACGGATGCAAATGCATTTTGGCCTGTAACTTCCACATTTTAAATCACATCTTCATAAACTTCATATCCACGTGTTGCCTAAATACAGTCGCATCTTCTGACATAGGCCACACACACTCCCACAGCATATTTCTCTGTGTAAGTCACTATACATCAAAAACCTACTTTTTCGAACTCCTCCTAGCGTTTAAGGTCCATCTTCACAAAACCTTGCACATAGAATCTCCAGATGGGCGTGATCAAAAGTTATCAAAAGAATTTTGCTATTTTGCTACTCCAAAAAATGTGCTAGCTAAAAATAAACAGTTTTTTCTGCTAGCTAAAAAACACATACCTTTGCATATGTCCTCTACGTGGACATATCTTTCCAAAACTTCACAGATATGATAACAGTCCAGCCCTGAAAACATCTACAGAGGAAATTTGAATCAGCATCATAGCGCCACCTACTGGTGGCAGAAAGTTACTTTTTTCATTCTTTCATGTCCCTCTTCTACCAGGTTCACCCGACCCACCTCAATTTTGCGGATACATAGTCCCAAGACCTTGATGATGATCACCACAACCTTTTGAGGTTTTGTCAAACGCTGTCACCGTGGCGCCACCTCATTCGCCATAAAACACGAGGTTGTTTTTGAGGGGCAAGGGATACTTGCAAACTCACGAAACTTGGCACACCCATCACAAGGCCCAAATTGTGTTGTCTGATCTGATTTTTGTGTTTTCATGTGCCAAGATGGCTCAACACCGCCCCCTACAATTTTTCGATGAAGCAGCCCCCAAAGCTGGTTTCACCTACATGTATGAAACTTGGTAGGCATATGTAACACTCCAAGACGTACAAAAAAGCCTCTTGGAGTTATACCCCAAACCCAACCGGAAGTCCACCATTTTGAATTTACTTGTGCCATTTTTGTGCATTTTTGGCGATTTCCAGTAGACGTAAATGAACGAACTTGTCCTAGAGATTTTAGCCAATCCACTTCTAGCTTAGTCTGTCTCACCCCAAGACATTGAAGAAGAAAAAGTTTTCACAAGCTTGAGGTTTTGTCAAAAGCTGTCACCGTGGCTCCGCCTTCTTCGCCATAAAAGACGAACTTGTAACTACTCCTACAGATTTTATCCCATCGACTTCTTACTTGGTCTGTCCCACCTCCAGACATTGAAGAATAAAAAGTTATCAAAAGCTGGACTTGTTGTCACACCGTGTGACCGTGGCAGGATCTCAAACTTCGGGGTCTCGCCACAAAACAGGAAGTAGTGTATAATTCCAGCATACATGGTCCAATCTTCCTCAAACTTCCAAGGATTGATAACAGTCCCGCTCTGAAAACATCTACATGTCAATAATTTGTGATAAATATAGCGCCCCCTACTGGTAACAGGAAATGACATGGCGTATATTTTGAAGTATATCTCCCACAACTTGGACAGATCCACCTCAAACTTTGTCAATCTATCCAACACATGTAGAAGATGTCTTATTGTGAACACTGTGACTTTTCGTCAAAGGGCGTGGCCATGACATGGCGGCGAACTTTGAGGTTTCGCCATGATTACAAAAGTTGTGTAACTTCACTGTACGTGGACATATCTTTCCAAAACCTAACACATATGACAACAGTGCAGCCCTGAAAACAGCTACAGAGTAATTTGTCATCAGCGACATAGCGTCACCTACTGGTGGCAGAAAGTTACTGATTTCATTCTTTCATGTTTCTCCTCTACCAGATGAACCACAACCACCTCATTTTTACTGAGACATAGTCACCAACAATTTGATGATGATGACACCAGAAGTTTTTTGAGGTTTCGTCAAACGCTGTCACTGTGGCAACGCCTTATTCGCCATAAAACACTTATAGAAACAGTCCTGCCCTGAACACATCTATACGCCAATACATGGTTATTAGTACGGCGCCACCTACTGGCAAAATGACACATCTTTGTATGATTTGAGGGACATGACATGTAAGTCCTGCGTGAGGGGTCTGCCTTCGACAAGAATGAAGGGCGGCATGAGCCGGCAGCATGAGCCGGCAGCATGAGCCGGCAGCATGAGCCGGCGTCCTGCCAGCGCCCTCGAGTTGCGTGAGGGTGCGAGGGCCCGTTCATCGCTGCTTGCAGCTTTAATTATTATTATTATTCTTCTTCTTAACTAAAATGAATTGCCTTTTTGGGGACCTTAACATTCTCAAAAACTCATGAAACTTCACAGACTCATCAGAAGTGCGAAAACTGGGCAAGTTTTGGGGTTTCATGATAATCTGCAAAGGAATGGCTCAGTAGCGCCCCCTAAAAATTTTCTACGGAACAGCCCCTGAAGGTAGTTTAACCTACGTGTCTGAAACTTGGTAGGCATATGTAACACACCAAGACGTACAAAAAAGCCTCTTGGGCCCATGCCCTAAACCCAACAGGAAGTCGGCCATTTTGAATTGAATGTGCAATTTTCATGCATTTTTGGCCATTTGCAGGGGTCGTAAATGGACGATCTCCTCCTAGAGATTTTGTCCGATCGACTTCAAACTTGGTGTGTCCCACCTACATAAGTTGAAGACCAAAAGTTATCAAAAAAATTGACTTTTCGTCACACCGTGTGACCGTTGCGGGACCTCAAACGTCGCTACAAACAGGAAGTAGTATTATAACGCAGGAAGTAGTTTATAACTCCAGCATACATTGTCCAATCTTCCCCAAACTTCACAGGATTGATGACAGTCCCGCTCTGAAGACATCTACATGTCAATAATTTGTGATTAATATAGCGCCCCCTACTGGTAGTAGAAAATGTCATATTTTACACTTTGAAGCACATCTCCTCCAAAGTTGAACACATCAATGTCAAACTTGGGGAAATTATCCAAAAGGCGTTGATGATGCTTTCTATCGAATACTGTGAGTTTTCGTCAAAGGGCGTGACCATGGCGTGGCGGGGAACTTTGATGTTTCGCCATGATGACAAAAGTTGCTCTAACTTTACTCTACGTGGACATATCTTTCCAAAACTTCACACATATGATAACTGTCCAGTCCTGAAAACATTTATACAGAAATTTTGAATGAGCATCATAGCGCCACCTACTGGCGGCAGAAAGTTACTTTTTTCATTCTCTCATGTCCCTCTTCTACCAGGTTCACCCGAACCACCTCAATTTTGCAGATACATAGTCCCAAGACCTTGGTGATGATCAAACCAGAACCTTTTGAGGTTTCGTACAACGCTGTCACCGTGGCGCCGCCTCATTCGCCATAAAACACGAGGTTGTTTTTGAGGGGCAAGGGATACTTGAAAACTCACGAAACTTGGCACACCTATCACAAGGCCCAAATTGTGTTGTCTGATATGATTTTTGTGTTTTGATGTGCCAAGATGCCTCAACAGCGCCCCCTACAATTTTTCAATGAAGCAGCCCCCGAAGCTGGTTTCACCTACATGTATGAAACTTGGTAGGCATATGTAACACTCCAAGACGTACAAAAAAGCCTCTTGGAGTTACGCTCCAAACCCAACCGGAAGTCCGCCATTTTGAATTTACTTGTGCCACTTTTGTGCATTTTCGGCGATTTCCAGTTGACGTAAATGAACGATCTTGTCCTAGAGTTTTTATCCAATCCACTTCAAACTCAGTCTGTCCCACCCCAAGACCGTGAAGACGAAAAGTTATCAAAAACATGGGGTTTTCGTCAAACGCTGTCTCCGTGGCCCCGCCTTCTTCGCCATAAAACACGAACTTGTAACTACTCCTACAGATTTTATCCCATCAACTTCTTACTTGGTCTGTCCCACCTCCAGACATTGAAGAAGAAAAGTTATCAAGAACTGGACTTGTTGTCACACCATGTGACCGTGGCGGGGCCTCAAACTTTGGGGACTCGCCACAAAACAGGAAGTACTGTATAACTCTAGCATCCATGGTCCAATCTTCCCCAAACTTCACAGGATTGATGACAGTCCTGCTCTGAAGAGATTTCCATGTGAATAATTTGTGATAAATATAGTGCCCACTACTGGTAAGAGAAAATGTTATATTTTATATTTTGAAGTATAACTCCCACAACTTGGCCAGATCCACGTCAATCTTGGTCAGTCTATCCATCACATGTAGTAGATGTTTTATTGTGAACACTGTAAGTTTTCATCAAAGGGCGTGGCCATGACGTGGCGGCAAACTTTGATGTTTCGCCATGGTAACAAAAGTTGTGTAACTTGACTCTACGTGGACTTATCTTTCCAAAACGTCACACATATGGTAAAAGTCTAGCCCTGAAAAGATCTACAGAGAAATTTTTAATCAGCCTCATAGCGCCACCTAGTGGCGTCTGTAAGTTACTGCTTTCATTCTTTCATGTCTCTCTTCTACCAAGTTAACCACAACCACCTCAATTTTGCTGAGACATAGTCTCAGACCTTGTTGATGATCACACCAGAAGCTTTTGAGTTTTTGTCAAACACTGTCACTGTGGCAATGCCTTATTCGCCATAAAACACGAAGTTGTTTTTGAGAGGTAAGGGATGCTTGTAATGTCATGAAACTTGGCACACATATAAGATGTTCCGATGTGTGTTGTGTGATGTGATTTGTCAGCTTTGATGTGCCAACATGGCTCAACGGCGCCCCCTACAATTTTTCAAAAAAGAAGCCCCGGACGCTGGTTTGACCTACATCTATGAAACTTGGTACGCACATGCATCACTGAAAGACGTACAAAAAAGGCTCTTGCAACCATGTGCCAAACCCAACAGGAAGTCCGCCATTTTGAATTTGCTTGTAATTGGTTCACGACTTCACCATACATGTTCCAAACTTCCCCAAACTTCACAGGATTGATGACAGTCCTGCCCTGAACACATCTATACGCCAATACTTGGTTATTAATACGGCGCCACCTACTGGCAAAATTGCCTGTCTTCGTATGATTTGAGGGATATGACGCGTAACTCCAACGTGCGGGGTCTGCCTTCGACAGGAATGAACGGCCGCGTCGGCCGGCGTCCTGCCAGCACCCTCGAGTTACGTGAAGGTGCGAGGGCCCGTTCAACGCTGCTTGCAGCTTTAATTAGGGCCCGAGCACCTAGCGGTGCGAGGACCCTATTGAAATGCAAGGAATTATTATTATTATTAGGGCCCGAGCACGTACCGTGCGAGAGCCCTATTGAAACCGAAGGAATTCTTATTCTTATTATTATTTTTTTTTTTAATCCTATGATCGCATTTTTGAGGGCCTGAACGTACTCAAAAAGTCCCAGAATTTTGCACACTCGTCACGTCTGGTGAAAAATTCGATATTTTATGGTCATTACAAAGGGGCGTGACAAAATGGCTCAACGGCGCCCCCTAACAGTTTTCAAAATCAAAGCCCCCTGCTTTAACTTTGTCCGAAGCGTACGAATTTTGGTACACATATGTAGCACGCCGAGACGGACAAAAAAGCCTCTTGGGCCCATGCCCTAAACTCAACAGGAAGTCGGCCATTTTGAATTGAATGTGGAAGTTTCATGTATTTTTGGCCATTTGCAGGGGTCATAAATGAACGAACTCCTCCTAGAGATTTTGTCCGATCGCCTTCAAACTCGGTCTGTCCCACCAACATAAACTGAAGACGAAAAGTTATCAAAAGCTTGTGTTTTCGTCACACCGTGTGACCGTGCCGGGACCTCAAACTTCGTTACAAACAGGAAGTAGTATTATAACGCAGGAAGTAGTTTATTACTCCAACATACATGCTCCAATCTTCCCCAAACTTCACAGGATTGATGACAGTCCTGCTCTGAAGAGATCTACATGTCAATAATTTGTGATTAATATAGCGCCCCCTACTGGCAGTAGAAAATGTCATGTTTTACACTTTGAAGCACATCTCCTCCAAAGTTGAACACATCAACCTCATACTTGGTGAAATTATCCATAAGGCCTTGATGATGCTTTCTATGGAAAACTGTGAATTTTCGTCAAAGGGCGTGACCTTGGCGTGGCGGGGAACTTTGATGTTTCGCCATGATGACCAAAGTAGCTGTAACTTGACTCTACGTGGACATATCTTTCCAAAACTTCACACATATGATAACTGTCCAGCCCTGAAAACATCTATACAGAAATTTTGAATCAGCATCATAGCGCCACCTACTGGCGGCAGAAGGTTACTTTTTTCATTCTTTCATGTCCCTCTTCTACCAGGTTCCCCCGAACCACCTCAATTTTGCAAATACATACTCCCAAGACCTTGTTGATGGTCAAAGCAGAAGCCTTTGAGGTTTCGTCCAACGCTGTCACTGTGGCGCCACCTTATTCGCCATAAAACACGAGGTTGTTTTTGAGGGGCAAGGGACACTCGAAAACTCACGCAACTTGGCACACACATCAGACATCCCAAATTGTGTTGTCTGATGTGATTTTTGTGTTTTCATGTGCCAAGATGGCTCAACAGCGCCCCCTACTCATTTTCAACGTGTTTTGGGCTATAACTCCCAGACCATATCTCACACATTCAAAAACCTCATATCCACAGATTCCCTGAATAGTGCTGAATCACCTGGGCAGGGCCACTCCCATTTCTGCCTATCATGTTTTTCACAACATCGCAAAAACTGGACAACCTACTTTTTCGAACTCCTCCTTAGGGTTTTGTCCGTTCAGCGTGAAACTTGGCAAGTACAGTCTTCGGCTGGACCTGATCTAAAGTTATCAAAGGAATTTTGATTGGTCATAATATGCTCAAATTATTAATGAATAAATTTTTCTAGCTAGCTATAAAAAGGCGAACGGTGGCATATTTCGGTCAAAATAAATGCTAACAACACCAAATCTGAGATCCTTGCTTGATATGTGCCTGTGAGAGAATGAACCAAATTTAGCTAATTTTGGCCACTAGGGGGCGCTGCAAATATGGGAAATTTATATCTGGTAAATGGCTGCACCGATATTTATGAAATTTGGTGAGTATTATGCTGGGCCTGTCCTGACGCCATATCTTGAAGGTAGTCACGACTGGTAAAAGTGGGCGTGGCTTATTACAAGATAAAAAACAAACATTTATTTCAGCCCAAGTATTATGCTGAGGGCTGTGAAATTCACAGGGTATATAGAGAATAGCATACAGACCAACCATAGCAAAAATTGTGCGTCTTCTCCACTAGGTGGCGCTATAAGAGATACAAACGCATTTTGGCCTGTAACTTCCACATTTTAAATCACATCTTCATAAATTTTATATCCACGTGTTCCCTAAATAGTGTCGCATCTTCTGACATAGGCCACGCCCACTCCCACTGCAAATTTCTCTTTGTAATTTACTATACATCAAAAACCTACTTTTTCGAACTCCTCCTAGCGTTTAATCTCCATCTTCACAAAACTTTGCACATGCAATCTCCAGACTGGCCTGACCAAAAGTTATCAAAAGAATTTTGCTACTCCAAAAATTAGGCTAGCTAAAAATAAACAGTTTTTTTCTGCTAGCTAAAAAACACATACCTTTGCATATTTTTGTCAAAGTAAAAGATATCAATGTCAAACTCAATTCACTTCTTTCAGACGTCATCCAGACGATCCTAGCCCAATTTGGCAGAAATTAGCCAATAGGGGGCGCTATAATCAGAGAAAAATCAAGTGACATAAAATTCATCGATTCGCATGAAATTTGGCGAGCATGATGTGGAGTCACTCCTGAGGCCAGCTGTAAAGCTTGGTGATGTTTGGTCACCGTGGCAACGCCTTATTCGCCATAAAACACGAAGTTGTTTTTGACGGGTAAGGGATGCTTGTAATGTCATGAAACTTGACACACATATGACAGGATCCAATATGCATTTTCTGATGTGATTTTTCGGCTCTGATATGCCAACATGGCTCAACAGCGTCCCCTACAAATTTTCTACGAAACAGCCCCCGAAGCTGGTTTGACCTACATCTATGAAACTTGGTACGCACATGCATCACTGAAAGACGTATAAAAAAGCCTCTTGCAGCCATGTGCCAAACCCAACAGGAAGTCGGCCAATTTGAATTTGCTTGTAACTGGTTTGCAACTTCACCATACATGTTCCAATCTTCCGCAAACTTCACAGGATTGATGACAATCCTGCCCTGAATACATCTATATGCCAATACTTGGTTATTAGTACAGCGCCACCTACTGGCAAAATTACATGTCTTCATATGATTTGAGGGATATGACGTCCTGCGTAAGGGATCTGCCGTGGACAGGAATGAAGGGCGGCATGAGCCGGCGTCCTGCCAGCACCCTCGAGTTGCGTGAAGGTGCGAGGGCCCGTTCAATGCTGCTTGCAGCTTTAATTATTATTATTCTTCTTCTTAACTAAAATGAATTGCCTTTTTGGGGACCTTAACATGCTCAAAAACTCATGAAACTTCACAGACTCATCAGAAGTGCGAAAACTGGGCAAGTTTTGGGGTTTCATGATAATCTGCAAAGGAATGGCTCAGTAGCGCCCCCTAAAAATTTTCTACGGAACAGCCCCTGAAGGTAGTTTAACCTACGTGTCTGAAACTTGGTAGGCATATGTAACACACCAAGACGTACAAAAAAGCCTCTTGGGCCCATGCCCTAAACCCAACAGGAAGTCGGCCATTTTTAATTGAATGTGCAATTTTCATGCATTTTTGGCCATTTGCAGGGGTCGTAAATGAACGATCTCCTCCTAGAGATTTTGTCCGATCGACTTCAAACTTGGTCTGTCCCACCTACATAAGTTGAAGACAAAAAGTTATCAAAAGCTTGAGTTTTCGTCACACCGTGTGGCCGTTGTGGGACCTCAAACTTCGCTACAAACAGGAAGTAGTATTATAACACAGGAAGTAGTTTATAACTCCAGCATACATTGTCCAATCTTCCCCAAACTTCACAGGATTGATGACAGTCCCGCTCTGAAGACATCTACATGTCAATAATTTGTGATTGATATAGCGCCCCCTACTGCTAGTATAAAATGTCATGTTTTACACTTTGAAGCACATCTCGTCCAAAGTTGAACACATCAACGTCAAACTTGGGGAAATTATCCAAAAGGCATTGATGATGCTTTCTATTGAATACTGTGAGTTTTCGTCAAAGGGCATGACCTTGGCGTGGCGGGGAACTTTGATGTTTCGCCATGATGACAAAAGTTGCTGTAACTTCACTCTACGTGGACATATCTTTCCAAAACTTCACACATATGATAACAGTCCAGCCCTGAAAACATCTACAGAGGAAATTTGAATCAGCGTCATAGCGCCACCTACTGGCGGCAGAAAGTTACTTTTTTCATTCTTTCATGTCCCTCTTCTACCAGGTTCACCCGACCCACCTTAATTTTGCGGATACATAGTCCCAAGACCTTGGTGATGATCAAACCAGAACCTTTTGAGGTTTCGTACAACGCTGTCACCGTGGCGCCACCTCATTCGCCATAAAACACGAGGTTCTTTTTGAGGGGCAAGGGATACTTGAAAACTCACGAAACTTGGCACACCCATCACAAGGCCCAAATTGTGTTGTCTGATATGCTTTTTGTGTTTTGATGTGCCAAGATGCCTCAACAGCGCCCCCTACAATTTTTCGATGAAGCAGCCCCCGAAGCTTGTTTCACTTACATGTATGAAACTTGGTAGGCATATGTAACACTCCAAGACGTACAAAAAAGCCTCTTGGAGTTATGCTCCAAACCCAACCGGAAGTCCGCCATTTTGAATTTACTTGTGCCACTTTTGTGCATTTTGGGCGATTTCCAGTAGACGTAAATGAATGAACTTGTCCTAGAGTTTTTATCCAATCCACTTCAAACTCGGTCTGTCCCACCCCAAGACCGTGAAGACGAAAAGTTATCAAACGTTTCAGGTTTTCGTCAAACGCTGTCTCTGTGGCCCCGCCTTCTTCGCCATAAACCACGAAATTGTAACTACTCCTACAGATTTTATCCCATCAACTTCTTACTTGGTCTGTCCCACCTCCAGACATTGATGAAGAAAAGTTATCAAAAGCTGGACTTGTTGTCACACCATGTGACCGTGGCAGGGCCTCAATCTTTGGGGACTCGCCACAAAACAGGAAGTTGTGTATGACTCCATCATCCATGGTCCAATCTTCCCCAAACTTCACAGGATTGATGACAGTCCTGCTCTGAAGAGATCTCCATGTGAATAATTTGTGATAAATACAGCGCCCCCTAATGGTAAGAGAAAATTTCATGTTTTATATTTTGAAGTATAACTCCCAAGACTTGGCCAGATCCACCTCAATCTTGGTCAGTCTATCCGTCACATGTAGAAGATGTTTTATTGTGAACACTGTAAGTTTGCATCAAAGGGCGTGGCCATGACGTAGCGGCAAACTTTGATGTTTCGCCATGATAACAAAAGTTGTGTAGCTTGACTCTACGTGGACATATCTTTCCAAAACTTCACACATATGATAAAAGTCCAGCCCTGAAAACATCTACCGAGAAATTTTTAATCAGCCTCATAGCGCCACCTAGTGGCATCTGTAAGTTACTGCTTTCATTCTTTCATGTCTCTCTTCTACCAAGTTAACCACAACCACCTCAATTTTGCGTAGACATAGTCCCAAGACTTTGATGATGATCACACCAGAAGCTTTTGAGGTTTCAGCAAACACTGTCAATGTGGCAACGCCTTATTCGCCATAAAACACGAAGTTGTTTTTGAGGGGTAAGGGATGCTTGTAATGTCATGAAACTTGGTACACATACAAGAAGTTCCGATGTGTGTTGTGTGATGTGATTTATCTGCTCTGATGTGCCAACATGGCTCAACAGCGCCCCCTACAATTTTTCAAAAAAGCAGCCCCCGACGCTGGTTTGACCTACATCTATGAAACTTGGTACATACATGCATCACTGAAAGACGTACAAAAAAGGCTCTTGCAACCATGTGCCAAACCCAACAGGAAGTCCGCCATTTTGAATTTGCTCGTAAGTGGTTCACAAAATCACCATACATGTTCCAATCTTCCCCATACTTCACAGGATTGATGACAGTCCTGCCCTGAACACATCTATACGCCAATACTTGGTTATTAGTACGGCGCCACCTACTGGCAAAATAACATGTCCTCGTATGATTTGAGGGATATGACGTGTAACTCCAACGTGAGGGGTCTGCCTTCGACAGGAATGAATGGCCGCATCGGCCGGCGTCCTGCCAGCACCCTCGAGTTGCGTGAAGGTGCGAGGGCCCGTTCATCGCTGCTTGCAGCTTTAATTGTTATTATTATTCTTCTTCTTAACTAAAATGAATTGCCTTTTTGGGGACCTTAACATTCTCAAAAACTCATGAAACTTCACAGACTCATCAGAAGTGCGAAAACTGGGCAAGTTTTGGGGTTTCATGATAATCTGCAAAGGAATGGCTCAGTAGCGCCCCCTAAAAATTTTCTACGGAACAGCCCCTGAAGGTAGTTTAACCTACGTGTCTGAAACTTGGTAGGCATATGTAACACACCAAGACGTATAAAAAAGCCTCTTGGGCCCATGCCCTAAACCCAACAGGAAGTCGGCCATTTTGAATTGAATGTGCAATTTTCATGCATTTTTGGCCATTTGCAGGGTTCGTAAATGGACGATCTCCTCCTGGAGATTTTGTCTGATCGACTTCAAACTTGGTCTGTCCTACCTACATAAATTGAAGACCAAAAGTTATTAAAAAAATTGACTTTTCGTCACACCGTGTGACCGTTGCGGGACCTCAAACTTCGCTACAAACAGGAAGTAGTATTATAACGCAGGAAGTAGTTTATAACTCCAGCATACATTGTCCAATTTTCCCCAAACTTCACAGGATTGATGACAGTCCCGCTCCGAAGAGATCTACATGTCAATAATTTGTGATTAATATAGCGCCCCCTACTGGTCATAGAAAATGTCATGTTTTACACTTTGAAGCACATCTCCTCCAAAGTTGACCACATCAACGTCAAACTTGAGGAAATTATCCAAAAGGCGTTGATGATGCTTTCTATTGAATACTGTGAGTTTTCGTCAAAGGGCGTGACCATGGCGTGGCGGGGAACTTTGATGTTTCGCCATGATGACAAAAGTTGCTGTAACTTGAGTCTACGTGGACATATCTTTCCAAAACTTCACACATATGATAACAGTCCAGCCCTGAAAACATCTACAGAGGAAATTTGAATCAGCATCATAGCGCCACCTACTGGCGGCAGAAAGTTACTTTTTTCATTCTTTCATGTCCCTCTTCTACCAGGTTCACCCGACCCACCTCAATTTTGTGGATACATAGTCCCAAGACCTTGGTGATGATCAAACCAGGCCCTTTTGAGGTTTCGTACAACGCTGTCACCGTGGCGCCACCTCATTCGCCATAAAACACGAGGTTGTTTTTGAGGGGCAAGGGATACTTGAAAACTCACGAAACTTGGCACACCCATCACAAGGCCCAAATTGTGTTGTCTGATATGCTTTTTGTGTTTTGAAGTGCCAAGATGCCTCAACAGCGCCCCCTATAATTTTTCAATGAAGCAGCCCCCGAAGCTGGTTTCACCTACATGTATGAAACTTGGTAGGCATATGTAACACTCCAAGACGTACAAAAAAGCCTCTTGGAGTTATGCTCCAAACCCAACCGTAAGTCCGCCATTTTGAATTTACTTGTGCCACTTTTGTGCATTTTGGGTGATTTCCAGTAGACGTAAATGAACGAACTTGTCCTAGAGTTTTTATCCAATCCACTTCAAACTCGGTCTGTCCCACCCCAAGACCGTGAAGACGAAAAGTTATCAAACGTTTCAGGTTTTCGTCAAACGCTGTCTCCGTGGCCCCGCCTTCTTCGCCATAAATCACGAAATTGTAACTACCCCTACAGATTTTATCCCATCAACTTCTTACTTGGTCTGTCCCACCTCCAGACATTGATGAAGAAAAGTTATTAAAAACTGGACTTGTTGTCACACCATGTGACCGTGGCAGGGCCTCAAACTTTGGGGACTCGCCACAAAACAGGAAGTTGTGTATGACTCCATCATCCATGGTCCAATCTTCCCCAAACTTCACAGGATTGATGACAGTCCTGCTCTGAAGAGATCTCCATGTGAATAATTTGTGATAAATATAGCGCCCCCTACTGGTAAGAGAAAATTTCATGTTTTATATTTTGAAGTATAACTCCCAAGACTTGGCCAGATCCACCTCAATCTTGGTCAGTCTATCCGTCACATGTAGAAGATGTTTTATTGTGAACACTGTAAGTTTGCATCAAAGGGCGTGGCCATGACGTAGCGGCAAACTTTGATGTTTCGCCATGATAACAAAAGTTGTGTAGCTTGACTCTACGTGGACATATCTTTCCAAAACTTCACACATATGATAAAAGTCCAGCCCTGAAAACATCTACCGAGAAATTTTTAATCAGCCTCATAGCGCCACCTAGTGGCATCTGTAAGTTACTGCTTTCATTCTTTCATGTCTCTCTTCTACCAAGTTAACCACAACCACCTCAATTTTGCGTAGACATAGTCCCAAGACTTTGATGATGATCACACCAGAAGCTTTTGAGGTTTCAGCAAACACTGTGAATGTGGCAACGCCTTATTCGCCATAAAACACGAAGTTGTTTTTGAGGGGTAAGGGATGCTTGTAATGTCATGAAACTTGGTACACATACAAGAAGTTCCGATGTGTGTTGTGTGATGTGATTTATCTGCTCTGATGTGCCAACATGGCTCAACAGCGCCCCCTACAATTTTTCAAAAAAGCAGCCCCCGACGCTGGTTTGACCTACATCTATGAAACTTGGTACATACATGCATCACTGAAAGACGTACAAAAAAGGCTCTTGCAACCATGTGCCAAACCCAACAGGAAGTCCGCCATTTTGAATTTGCTCGTAAGTGGTTCACAAAATCACCATACATGTTCCAATCTTCCCCATACTTCACAGGATTGATGACAGTCCTGCCCTGAACACATCTATACGCCAATACTTGGTTATTAGTACGGCGCCACCTACTGGCAAAATAACATGTCCTCGTATGATTTGAGGGATATGACGTGTAACTCCAACGTGAGGGGTCTGCCTTCGACAGGAATGAACGGCCGCATCGGCCGGCGTCCTGCCAGCACCCTCGAGTTGCGTGAAGGTGCGAGGGCCCGTTCATCGCTGCTTGCAGCTTTAATTAGGGCCCAAGCACCAAGCGGTGCGAGGACCCTATTGAAATGCAAGGAATTATTATTATTATTATTATTATTATTATTATTATTATTATCCGAAATCAACTGCCTTTTTGGGGCCCATAACATACCCGAAAACTCATGAAACTTCACAGACTCGTCAGAAGTGGTGAAAATTTACATATGGTAGGGGTTTCATGACATCGTGCACAAAAATGGCTCAATAGCGCCCCCTAGTCATTTTCAACGTACTTTGGGCTATAACTCCCAGACCATGTGTCGCACGTTCAAAAACCTCATATCCACAGATTCCCTGAATAGTGCTGAATCACCTGGACAGGGCCACGCCCATTTCCGCCTAAATACTTTTTCGCAAAATCGTGAACACTGGAAAACCTACTTTTTCGAAATCCTCCTTGGCGATTTGTCCGTTCAGCGTGAAACTTGGCAAGTACAGTCTTCGGCTGGACCTCATCTAAAGTTATCAATGGAATTTTGTTAGGTCAAAATATGCGCAAGTTATTAACGAATAAATTTTTCTAGCTAGCTATAAAAAGGCGAACTGCTGCATATCTCAGTCAAAATAAATGCTAACAACACCAAATCTGGGATCCTTGATTGAAATGTCACTGTGAAGGAATGAGCCAAATTTAGCTAATTTTGGTCACTAGGGGGCGCTGCAAATATGGTAAATTTATATCTCTTAAATGGCTGCACCGATATTTATGAAATTTGGTGAGTATGATGCTGGTCTCCTCCTGAGGCCATACTTTGAAGTTAGTCACGACTGGTAAAAGTGGGCGTGGCTAATTACACGATAAAAAAACAAACATTGATTTCAGCTCAAGTATTACGCTGAGGGCTGTGAAATTCACAGGGTATATAGAGAATAGCATACACACCAGCCATAGCAAAAATTGTGCGTCTTCTCCACTAGGTGGCGCTATAACAGATGCAAACGCATTTTGCCCTGTAACTTCCACATTTTCAATCACATCTTCATAAGTTTACATCCACGTGGTCCCTATATAGAGTTGCATCTTCTGATATAGGCCACGCCCACTCCCACTGAATATTTCTCTTTGTAAGTCACTACACATCAAAAACCTACTTTTTCGAACTCCTCCTAGCGTTTAAGCTCCATCTTCATGAAACTTTGCACATACAATCTCCAGACTGACGTGACCAAAAGTTATCAAAAGAATTTTGCTACTCCAAAAAATGCGCTAGCTAAACATAAACAGTTTTTTTCTGCTATTTAAAAAACACATACTGTTGCATATTTCTGTCAAAGTAAAAGATAACAATGTCAAACGCAATTCACTTCTTTCAGACGTCATCCAGATGCCCTGTGCCAAATTTGGCAGAAATTGGCCAATAGGGGGCGCTATAATCAGAGAAAAATCAAGTGACATAAAAATTCATCGATTCGCACGAAATTTGGCAAGGATGATGGGGAGTCACTCCTGAGGCCAGCTGTAAAGCTTAGTGATGTTTGGTCACCATTGCCACGCCTTATTCGCCATGAAAGACAAAGTTGTTTTTGAGGGGTAAAGGATGCTTGAAAAGTCATGAAAATTGACACACATATGACAGGATCCGATATGAGTTGTCTGATGTGATTTTTTGGCTCTGATGTGCCAACATGGCTCAACAGCGCCCCCTACAAATTTTCTACGAAGCAGCCCCCGAAGCTGGTTTGACCTACATCTATGAAACTTGGTACACACATGCATCACCGAAAGAGGTATATTAAAGTATCTTGCAGCCATGTGCCAAACCTGACAGGAAGTCCGCCACTTTGAATTTGCTTGTAACTGGTTAGCAACTTCACCATACATGTTCCAATCTTCCCCAAATTTCACAGGATTGATGACAGTCCTGCCCTGAATACATCTATATGCCAATACTTGGTTATTAGCACAGCGCCACCTACTGGAAAAATTACATGTCGTCATATGATTTGAGGGATATGACGTGTAAGTCCTGCGTGAGGGGTCTACCGTCGACAGGAATGAAGGGCGCCATAAGCCGGCTTCCAGCCAGCGCCCTCGAGTTGCGTGAAGGTGCGAGGGCCCGTTCAATGCTGCTTGCAGCTTTAATTAGGGCCCGAGCACGTACCGTGCGAGGACCCTATTGAAATTGAAGGAATTATTATTATTATTATTATTATTATTATTACGACAAAAGTAAATCGCTTATTTGGAGGTTTTAACATGCTCAAAAACTCCTGAAATTTGGCGGTCGCATCAGTCGCGGTGTAAATTTACGTATTTTAGGGTTCGCGGCAATGGACGGGTCAAAATGGCTAGGCCACGCCCATTAAAGAGCAATCTCCTTATAAACAGCGCCCTCCTCATCAATTTTCACGGATCTGCACGAAAATCGGTACACATGTAGATCATGCCGAGCCGCACAAAAAAGTCTCTTGGAGCCATAGGCCATGCCCAACAGGAAGTTGGCTATTTTGAATTTAGCGGCCATTTTTGGCGTTTTACCACGTGTCATATTTTGACGAACTCCTCCTACACGATTAATCAAAACGGCTTCAAAATCGCCGTGTACCAACTAGATAAGTTTGTGATCAAAAGTTATTCAAAGATCCGCTACCCGTCGAACACGGAATCGGCTTTTTGGCGGCGAAGTTTGAAGTTTGAAGTTTGTCTCGCCATGAAAAACGAAATTGCTATAACTTTGGCATTAATCGTCCGATCTGCACCAAAATTCACATGATTCATAATATTCCCGCCCTGAACACGTCTACATGCAGAAATTTTGTAATTACCCTAGCGCCCCCTGCTGGCGACAGGAAAAGCGATGTTTTTAGACTTTGACGTGCAGCTCTGACCACGTTCACCATATGCAACTCAAATTTGGTCAGACAGACCTCAAGACGTTGGTAATGCTACATTATGAAGATTGTGACTAGGCGTCAAACGGTGTTCCGCCCAGAGGGCGGCGAAGTCGAAAATTCGCCAAAACGCGTTGAAAATGGCTTTAATGACATTAACTTCTGTGTCCTTGGTCATATCTGCCTGAAACTTCACATGTGTGTTAACAGTCCAGGCTTGAACATGTGATATGAGTTTCGTTGATGGGCGTGGCCAAATGACTTGACCACGCCCTTTAAACATCAGCCCCTGCCGCACGTGTCACCGACATGCACGAAAATTGGTACACGCATGTATCACACCGAGACGCACAAAAAAGTCTCTCGGACCCACTGGCCATACCCAACAGGAAGTCGGCCATTTTGAATTTTGATGCTATTTTTGGCGTTTTCCACATGTTGTATTTTAACGAACTCCTCCTACAGGATTAATCAGAATGACTTCAAAATCACTGTGTGTGATCTAGACAAGGTTGTGATCAAAAGTTATTAAAAGATTTTTCCACAGTTAAACGGTTTGGCCGTCAGGTGGCGGCGAAGTTTGATGTCTCGCCATGAAACACGAAATTGCTATAATTTTGGGACACATTGTCCAATCTTCACCAAACTTCACATGATTCATAATAGTCCCACACTGAACACGTCTACATGACAAAGTTCTGTGATAGTCATAACGCCCCCTAGTTATTAGTCTTCTTCTTCTTATCCGAAATCAACTGCCTTTTTGGGGGCCGTAACATACTCGAAAACTCATGAAACTTCACAGACTCGTCAGAAGTGGTGAAAATTTACATATGGTAGGGGTTTCATGACAACGTGAAAAAAAATGGCTCAGTAGCGCCCCCTACTCATTTTCAATGTATTTTGGGCTATAACTCCCAGATCATGTGTCGCACATTCAAAAACCTCATATCACCACATTCCCTGAATAGCGCTGAATCACCTGGAAGGGGCCACGCCCATTTCCGCCTAAAATTTTTTTTGCAAATGCGCAAAACCTGGAAAACGTACTTTTTCGAACTCCTCCTTAGGGTTTTGTCTGTTCAGCGTGAAACTTGGCAGGTACAGTCTTTGACTGGACCTGATCTAAAGTTATCACAGGAATTTTGATTGGTCAAAATATGCGCAAATTATTAACGAACAAATTTTTCTAGCTAGCTACAAAAAGGCGAACTGTGGTATATCTCGGTCAAAATACATGCTAACAACACCAAATCTCAGATCCTTGCTTGACCTGTGCCTGTGAGCATGTGAGCCAAATGTGGCTAATGTTGGCCACTAGGGGGCGCTGCAAATATGGAAAATTAATATCATGTAAATGGCTTCACCGAGTTTTACGAAATTTGGTGGGTATGATGCTGGGCCACTCCTGAGGCCATGTCTTGAGGTTCATCACGACTGGTCAAAGTGGGCGTGGCTTATTACAAGATAAACAACAAACATTTATTTCAGCTCAAGTATTATGCTGAGGGCTATGAAATTGATAGGCTATATATAGAACAGCATACAGACCACCCATAGAAACAATTGTGTGTCTACTACACTAGGTGGCGCTATAACAGCTGCAAACGCATTTTGGCCTGTAACTTCCACATTTTAAATCACATCTTCATAAACTTCATATCCACGTGTTCCCTAAATAGCGTCGCATCTTCTGACATAGGCCACGCCCACTCCCACTGCACATTTCTCTTTGTAAGTCACTATACATCAAAAACCTACTTTTTCGAACTCCTCCTAGCGTTTAAGGTCCATCTTCACGAAAGTTTGCACATACAATCTCCAGACTTGCCTGACCAGAAGTTATCAAAAGAATTTTGCTACTACAAAAACTGCGCTAGCTAAAAATAAACATTTTTTTTCTGCTAGCTAAAAAACACATACCATTGCATATTTTTGTCAAAGTAAAAGCTATCCATGTCAAACTCAATTCACTTCTTTCAGACATCATCCAGACACTCTGTGCTAAATTTGGCAGAAGTTGGCAAATAGGGGGCGCTATAATCAGAGAAAAATCAAGTGACATGAAAATACATATATTTGCACGAAATTTGGTGAGCATGATGTGGAGTCACTCCTGACGCCAGCTGTAAAGCTTAGTGATGTTTGGTCACCGTGGCGACGCCTTATTCGCCATAAAAGACGAAGTTGTTTTTGAGGGGTAAGGGATGCTTGTAAAGTCATGAAACTTGACACACACATGAAAGGATCCGATGTGGGTTGTCTGATGTGATTTTTTGGCTCTGATGTGCCAACATGGCTCAACAGCGCCCCCTACAAATTTTCTACGAAGCAGCCCCCGAAGCTGGTTTGACCTACATCTATGAAACTTGGTACGCACATGCATCACTGAAAGACGTATAAAAAAGCCTCTTGCAGCCATGTGCCAAAACCAACAGGAAGTCCGCCATTTTGAATTTGCTTGTAACTGGTTCGCAACTTCACCATACATGTTCCAATCTTCCCCAAACTTCACAGGATTGCTGACAGTCCTGCCCTGCACACATCTATACGCCAATACTTGGTTATTAGTATGGCGCCACCTACTGGCAAAATTACACGTGTTCTATGATTTGAGGGATATGACGTGTAAGTCCTGCATGAGGGGTCTGCCTTCGACAGTGATGAACGGCGGCGTGAGCCGGCGTCCTGCCAGCGCCCTCGAGTTGTGTGAAGGTGCGAGGGCCCGTTCAATGCTGCTTGCAGCTTTAATTATTATTATTATTCTTATCCGAAATCAACTGCCTTTTTGGGGCTCGTAACATACCCGAAAACTCATGAAACTTCACAGACTCGTCAGAAGTGGTGAAAATTTACATATGGTAGGGGTTTCATGACAACGTGCACAAAAATGGCTCAATAGCGCCCCCTACTCATTTTCAACGTATTTTGGGCTATAACTCCCAGACCATGTGTCGCACGTTCAAAAACCTCATATCCACAGATTCCCTGAATAGTGCTGAATCACCTGGATGGGGCCACGCCCATTTCCGCCTAAATATTTTTTCGCAAAATCGCGAAAACTGGAAAACCTACTTTTTCGAACTCCTCCTTGGCAATTTGTCCGTTCAGCGTGAAACTTGGCAAGTACAGTCTTCGGCTGGACCTGATCTAAAGTTATCAAAGGAATTTTGTTTGGTCAAAATATGCGCAAGTTATTAACAAATAAATTTTTCTAGCTAGCTATAAAAAGGCGAACTGCTGCATGTCTCAGTCAAAATAAATGCTAACAACACCAAATCTGGGATCCTTGATTGAAATGTCACTGTGAAGGAATGAGCCAAATTTAGCTAATTTTGGCCACTAGGGGGCGCTGCAAATATGGTAAATTTATATCTCGTAAATGTCTGCACCGATATTTATGAAATTTGGTGAGTATGATGCTGGTCCCCTCGTGAGGCCATACTTTGAAGTTAGTCATGACTGGTAAAAGTGGGCGTGGCTAATTACAAGATAAAAAACAAACATTGATTTCAGCTCAAGTATTACGCTGAGGGCTATGAAATTCACAGGGTATATAGAGAATAGCATACAGACCAACCCTAGCAAAAATTGTGCGTCTTCTCCACTAGGTGGCGCTATAACAGATGCAAACGCATTTTGCCCTGTAACTTCCACATTTTCAATCACATCTTCATAAGTTTACATCCACGTGTTCCCTATATAGAGTTGCATCTTCTGATATAGGCCACGCCCACTCCCACTGCATATTTCTCTTTGTAAGTCACTACACATCAAAAACCTACTTTTTCGAACTCCTCCTAGCGTTTACGCTCCATCTTCATGAAACTTTGCACATACAATCTCCAGACTGACGTGACCAAAAGTTATCAAAAGAATTTTGCGACTCCAAAAAATGCGCTAGCTAAAAATAAACAGTTTTTTTCTGCTATTTAAAAAACACATACTGTTGCATATTTTTGTCAAAGTAAAAGATAACAATGTCAAACGCAATTCACTTCTTTCAGACGTCATCCAGCTGCCCTGTGCCAAATTTGGCAGAAATTGGCCAATAGGGGGCGCTATAATCAGAGAAAAATCAAGTGACATAAAAATTCATCGATTCGCACGAAATTTGGCAAGCTTAGTGATGTTTGGTCACCATGGCCACGCCTTATTCGCCATGAAAGACAAAGTTGTTTTTGAGGGGTAACAGATGCTTCTAAAGTCATGAAAATTGACCAACATATGACAGGATCCGATATGAGTTGTCTGATGTGATTTTTTGGCTCTGATGTGCCAACATGGCTCAACAGCGCCCCCTACAAATTTTCTACGAAGCAGCCCCCGAAGCTGGTTTGAGCTACAACTATGAAACTTGGTAAGCACATGCATCACTCAAAGACGTATAAAAAAGCCTCTTGCAGCCATGTGCCAAACCCGACAGGAAGTCCGCCATTTTGAATTTGCTTGTAACTGGTTTGCAACTTCACCACACATGTTTAAATCTTCCCCAAACTTCACAGGATTGATGACAGTCCTGACCTGAATACATCTATACGCCAATACTTGGTTATTAGTACAGCGCCACCTACTGGCAAAATTACATGTCCTCATATGATTTGAGGGATATGACGTGTAAGTCCTGCGTGAGGGGTCTGCCGTTGACAGGAATGAAGGGTGGCGTGAGCCGGTGTCCTGCCAGCGCCCTCGAGTTGCGTGAAGGTGCAAGGGCCCGTTCAATGCTGCTTGCAGCCTTAATTAGGGGTTCAAGCCCGAAGGGCTGAAACCTTATTGTTTTCCTACTGTTTTATTTGGGGTTCAAGCCCGAAGGGCTGAAACCCTATTGTTTTCCTACTGTTTTATTATTAGGGCCCGAGCACGTCCGTGCGAGGACCCTATTGAAATTGCAGGAATTATTATTATTATTACGACAAAAGTAAATCGCTTATTTGGAGGCCTGAACATATTCCAAAACACGCCAATTTTGGCATGCGCGTCAGTGGTGGTGTAAATTTAGGTATTTTAGGGTTCGTGGAGGTGGGCGGGTCAAAATGGCTAGGCCACGCCCCTTAAAGAGCACCCTACTCGGCAGGTTTCACGGATCTGCACGAAAATCGGTACGCATGTAGATCATGCTGAGACGCACAAAAAAGGTCACAGGGACACATAGGCTAAACCCAACAGGAAGTGAGATATTTGGCGTTGAACGGCCATTTTTGGCGTTTTCCACGTGTTGTATTTTAACGAACTCCTCCTACAGGAATAATCAGAACGGCTTCAAAATTGCTGTGCACCAACTAGACTAGTTTGTGATCAAAAGTTATTAACGGATTACGTAAACTCCAAACAACCTGACCTGGGCGTGGCGGCGAAGTTTGATGTCTCGCCATGAAAAATGAGATTGCTATAACTTTGGCATTAATAGTCCGAACGGTACCAAACTCCCCAGGATTCATAATAGTCCCGCCCTGAAGACGTCTACATGCAGAAATATTGAAATTTGCATAGCGCCCCCTGCTGGTGACAGAAAAAGCGATGTTTTAGACTTTGAGGTCCAGCTCTGAGCACGTTCAGCAAATCCAGCTCAAATTTGGTCAGAAAGGCCTCAACATGTTGGTAATGCTCCATGATGAAGAATTTTGACTGTCGTCAAACGGCGTTCCATTCGGAGGCCGGCGAAGTCGACCCTTCGCCAAAATGCATAAAAATGGCCTTAACTTTGGTGTTTTTGATGATATCCACCTGAAACTTCATATGTGTGTCAACAGTCCAGCCCTGAATATGTGATATGAATTTCGTCAATGGGCGTGGCCATATGGCTTGGCCACGCCCATTCATATGAATTACTTCCATAGGACGTCTCACCGATATGCACAAAAATTGGTACACATCTCCATCACCCCCAGACAAACAAAAAAGTCTCTTGGACCTCTAGGCTAAATTCAACAGGAAGTCGGCCATTTTGAATGTCATGGTCATTTTTGGTGTCGCGCACGCATCGTATTTTAACGAACTCCTCCTACAGAATTCATCAGAACGGCTTCAAAATTACCGATTACCATCTAGAACACTTCCTGATCAAAAGTTATTAAAAGGTCTCGCAGAATCTAAAGGGCACGCCAGTTGTGGGAGGTTGAATTTTGACGTCTCGCCATGAAACAGGAAGTGGCAATAACTTCACTGTACTTGGTCAGATCTGTGTGAAACTTCACAGGTATATTGACAGTCCAACCCAGAACATATGTTATGAATTTCGTTAATAGGCGTGGCTAAATGGATTGGCCACGCCCATTCACACAAATAACCACCATAGGACGTCTCACTGATATGCACGAAACTTGGTAGACACATGTATAACATCCACACGCACAAAAAAGCCTCTTGCACGGATAGGCCACACCCAACAGGAAGTCGGCCATTTTGAAATTTACAGTCATTTTTGGCGTTTTCCACCTGGCGTATTTTAATGATCTCCTCCTCCAGAAATGAATCAATTAACTCCAAAACTGGTGTGTACCATCTACACAAGTGTGTGATCAAAACATATTAAGAGAATTGCTTAGCATGGAACGGTGTGGCTGTGACATGGCGTCGACACTTGATGTCTCACCATGAAACACGATATTGCTATAACATGGGATCTAATGGTCGAATCTGCTCCAAACTTCACATGTATGATAATAGTCCTGGCATGAACACAACCACATGACGCTCAGGAGTCAGAGTCATAGCGCCACCCAGTGGAGACGGGAAGTCGCAACGCATTGGTTCCTACACTGTCCGAAGGAGGCGAAACATTCAGCGCCTCGTCTGCCGGTCGACCTCTGGCGACACGGTGGCGGCCGCGCCAGGCCCCGAGTTGCGTGGGGTGCGAGGGCCCGTTCAACGCTGCTTGCAGCTTTAATTAGGGCCCGAGCACGAACCGTGCGAGAGCCCTATTGAAATCATAAAAATTATTCTTATTATTTTTCTTTTAAACCTTTGATCGCATTTTTGAGGGCCTGAACATGCCCAAAAAGTCAGGAAAATTTACACACTCGTCACGTCTGGTGAAAATTTCGATATTTTATGGTCGTTACAAAGGGGCGTGGCAAAATGGCTCAATGGCGCCCCCTAACAGTTTTCAAAATCGAAGCCCCCTGCTTTAACTTTTCCCTAGGCGTATGAAATTTGGTACACATATGTATCATCCCGGGACGCACAAAAAAGCCTCTTGGAGCGACACCCTAAACCCAACAGGAAGTCGGCCATTTTGAATTGAATGTGCAATTTTTATGCATTTTTGGCCATTTGCAGGGGTCGTAAATGGACGATCTCCTCCTAGAGATTTTGTCCGATCGACTTCAAACTTGGTCTGTCCCACCTACATAAATTGAAGACCAAAAGTTATCAAAAAAATTGACTTTTCGATACACCGTGTGACCGTGCCGGGGCCTCAAACTTCGCTATAAACAGGAAGTAGTATTATTACGCAGGAAGTAGTTTATAACTCCAGCATACATGGTCCAATCTTCCCCAAACTTCACAGGATTGATGACAGTCCTGCTCTGAAGACGTCTACATGCAGAAATATTGAAATTTGCATAGCGCCCCCTGCTGGTGACAGAAAAAGCGATGTTTTAGACTTTGAGGTCCAGCTCTGAGCACGTTCAGCAAATCCAGCTCAAATTTGGTCAGAAAGGCCTCAACATGTTGGTAATGCTCCATGATGAAGAATTTTGACTGTCGTCAAACGGCGTTCCATCCGGAGGGCGGCGAAGTCGACCCTTCGCCAAAATGCATAAAAATGGCCTTAACTTTGGTGTTTTTGATGATATCCACCTGAAACTTCATATGTGTGTCAACAGTCCAGCCCTGAATATGTGATATGAATTTCGTCAATGGGCGTGGCCATATGGCTTGGCCACGCCCATTCATATGAATTACTTCCATAGGACGTCTCACCGATATGCACAAAAATTGGTACACATCTCCATCACCCCCAGACAAACAAAAAAGTCTCTTGGACCTCTAGGCTAAATTCAACAGGAAGTCGGCCATTTTGAATGTCATGGTCATTTTTGGTGTCGCGCACGCATCGTATTTTAACGAACTCCTCCTACAGAATTCATCAGAACGGCTTCAAAATTACCGATTACCATCTAGAACACTTCCTGATCAAAAGTTATTAAAAGGTCTCGCAGAATCTAAAGGGCACGCCAGTTGTGGGAGGTTGAATTTTGACGTCTCGCCATGAAACAGGAAGTGGCAATAACTTCACTGTACTTGGTCAGATCTGTGTGAAACTTCACAGGTATATTGACAGTCCAACCCAGAACATATGTTATGAATTTCGTTAATAGGCGTGGCTAAATGGATTGGCCACGCCCATTCACACAAATAACCACCATAGGACGTCTCACTGATATGCACGAAACTTGGTAGACACATGTATAACATCCACACGCACAAAAAAGCCTCTTGCACGGATAGGCCACACCCGACAGGAAGTCGGCCATTTTGAAATTTACAGTCAGTTTTGCCGTTTTCCACGTGTTGTATTTTAATGATCTCCTCCTCCAGAAATGAATCAATTAACTCCAAAACTGGTGTGTACCATCTACACAAGTGTGTGATCAAAACACATTAAGAGAATTGCTCAGCATGGAACGGTGTGGCTGTGACATGGCGTCGACACTTGATGTCTCACCATGAAACATGATATTGCTATAACATGGGATCTAATGGTCGAATCTGCTCCAAACTTCACATGTATGATAATAGTCCTGGCATGAACACACCCACATGACGCTCAGGAGTCAGAGTCATAGCGCCACCCAGTGGAGACGGGAAGACGCAACGCATTGGTTCCTACGCTGTCCGAAGGAGGCGAACATTCAGCGCCTCGTCTGCCGGTCGACCTCTGGCGAGACGGTGGCGGCCGCGCCAGGCCCCGAGTTGCGTGGGGTGCGAGGGCCCGTTCAACGCTGCTTGCAGCTTTAATTATTATTATTATTTTTTTTTTTTTTCGCTTGATCGCATTTTTGGGGGCTTTAACATATTCAAAAACTCACCAAATTTGACGTGCACATTCGTCTAGGGGACATTTATGTGTACGCAAAATTTAAACGATGCCCATTGCAAAATGGCGAAATGGCGTCCCCTAGAAAATTTCAATCGGCTCCCACCGGCAGCCCGTTTGACCAAATTCCACGAAATTCGGGGGGGTCGTGTATCATCCCAAGACGCACGAAAATGCGCAGTTGGACTTTTTTCTAAAACCAACAGGAAGCCGGCTATTTTGATTTGAATATTCCATTTTTTACCGATTTTGGCGATTTGCTAGTGTGCTCTCAGAGCTATCTCCTCCTAGACGGTTCATTGGATCGGCTTCAAATTTGCCATGCTGCAACTAGACCACATGATGATCAAAAGTTATTAAAAGATCTTTCCCGCGTTAAACGGTTTGGCCGTCAGGTGGCGGCGAAGTTTGATGTCTCAAAAAAAAAAACCCAAAAACCCAGAATTGCTATTACTTGGGCGTGAAAGGTCCAATCGGCACAAAACTTGCTGGGTATGATCGTAGTCCCGCCCTGAACACGTCTACATCAAAAAATTCCCCTGTTCTCAAAGCGCCCCCTGCTGGCGACAGGAAAAGTGATTTTTTACACTTTGAGGTGCAGCTCTGAGCACGTTCAGCATATCCAACTCAAATTTGGTCAGAAAGGCCTCAACACGTTGTTAATGCTACATGATGAAGATTGTGACGTATCGTCAAACGGCGTTGCGCCCAGAGGGCGGCGAAGTCGATGCTTCGCCAAAACGTAGGAAAGTGGCCTTAACTTCAGTGTCCTTGGGCATATCTGCCTGAAACTTCACATGTGTTTTAAGAGTCCAGCCCTGACAATGTCATGTGAATTTCGTTGATGGGCGTGGCCAAATGGCTTGGCCACACCCTTTAAACATCAGCCCCTGCGGCACGTTTCACCGACATGCATGAAAATTGGTACACATATGTATCACATCCAGACGCACAAAAAACCCTCTTGGACCCATTGGCTACACCCAACAGGAAGTCAGCCATTTTGAATTTGACGCCAGATTGGGCGATTTGCACTCCTCATACTTTTTCTATCTCCTCCTACATGATTCATCGGATCGGCTTCAAATTTGGCGTGCATCAACTAGACCACTTGATGATCAAAAGTTATCATACGATTTTCCCTATGTTAAACGGTTTGGCTGTCAGGTGGCGGCGAAGTTTGATGTCTCGCCATAAAACACGAAATTAGTATAACTTTGGCATACATTGTCCATTCTTCACCAAACTTCACATGTTTGTTAACAGTCCAGACCTGAATGTATAGTATGACTTTCATCAATAAGCGTGGCCGTATGGCTTGGCCACGCCCCTTAAAGTGCAGCGTCCCCCATAACAACTTTCACCGACGTGCACGAAAATCAGTATGCACATGTATCGTGTCCAGACGCACAAAAAAGCCTCTTGCACATATAGGCCACACCCGACAGGAAGTCGGCCATTTTGAAATGTACAGTCATTTTTGGCGTTTTCCACGTGTTGTATTTTAATGATCTCCTCCTCCAGAAATGAATCAATTAACTCCAAAACTGGTGTGTACCATCTACACAAGTGTGTGATCAAAACATATTAAGAGAATTGCTCAGCATGGAACAGTGTGGCTGTGACATGGCGTCGACACTTGATGTCTCACCATGAAACACGATATTGCTATAACATGGGATCTAATGGTCGAATCTGCTCCAAACTTCACATGTATGATAATAGTCCTGGCATGAACACACCCACATGACTCTCAGGAGTCAGAGTCATAGCGCCACCCAGTGGAGACGGGAAGTCGCAACGCATTGGTTCTTACACTGTCCGAAGGAGGCGAACATTCAGCGACTCGTCTGCCGGTCGACCTCTGGCGACACGGTGGCGGCCGCGCCAGGCCCCGAGTTGCGTGGGGTGCGAGGGCCCGTTCAACGCTGCTTGCAGCTTTAATTATTATTATTATTATTATTCTTCTTCTTATCCGAAATCAACTGCCTTTTTGGGGGGTGTAACATACTCGAAAACTCATGAAACTTCACACACTCGTCAGAAGTGGTGAAAATTTACATATGGTCGGGGTTTCATGACAAAGTCCACAAAAATGGCTCAATAGCGCCCCCTACTCATTTTCAACGTATTTTGGGCTATAACTCCCAGACCATGTGTCGCACGATCACAAACCTCATATCCACAGATTCCCTGAATAGTTCTGAATCACCTGGATGGGGCCAACCCCATTTCCGACTTAATTTTTTTTCGCAAAATCGCGAAAACTGGAAAACATACTTTTTCGAACTCCTCCTTGGGGTTTTGTCCGTTCAGCGTGAAACTTGGCCAGTACAGTCTTCGTCTGGATCTGATATAAAGTTATCAAAGGAATTTTGTTAGGTCAAAATATTCGCAAGTTATTAACGAATAAATTTTTCTAGCTAGCTATAAAAAGGCGAACTGCTGCATATCTCGGTCAAAATAAATGCTACCAAGACCAAATCTGAGATCCTGGATTTACATGTCACTGTGAGGGAAAGAGCCAAATTTAGCTAATTTTGGCCACTAGGGGGCGCTGCAAATATGGGAAATTTATATCTCGTAAATGGCTGCACCAATATTTATGAAATTTGGTGAGTATGATGCTGGTCCCCTCCTGAGGCCATACTTTGAAGTTAGTCACGACTGGTAAAAGTGGGCGTGGCTAATTACAAGATAAAAAACAAACATTGATTTCAGCTCAAGTATTATGCTGAGGGCTGTGAAATTAACAGGGTATATAGAGAATAGCATACAGACCAACCATAGCAAAAATTGTGCATCTACTCCACTAGGTGGCGCTATAACGAATGCAATCGCATTTTGGCCTGTAACTTCCACATTTTAAATCACATCTTCATAAACTTTATATCCACGTGTTCCCTACACGCAGTCGCATCTTCTGACATAGGCCACGCCCACTCCCACTGCAAATTTCTCTTTGTAATTCACTATACATCAAAAACCTACTTTTTCGAACTCCTCCTAGCGTTTAAGCTCCATCTTCACAAAACTTTGCACATACAATCTCCAGACTTGCCTGACCAAAAGTTATCAAAAGAATTTTGCTACTCCAAAAAATGCGCTAGCTAAAGATAAACATTTTTTTTCTGCTAGCTAAAAAACACATACTGTTGCATATTTTTGTCACAGTAAAACCTATCAACTTCAAACTCGAATCACTTGTTTCAAAGGTCAACCAGAGGGTCTGTGCCACATTTGGTGGAAATTGGCCAATAGGTGGCGCTATAAACAGAGAAAAATCAAGTGACATGAAAATTGATCGATTCGCACGAAATTTGGCGAGCGTGATGTGGAGTCACTCCCGAGACCACCCATCAAGCTTAGTGATGTTTCGTCACCGTGGCAACACCTAATTCGCCATAAAAGACAACGTTGATTTTAAGGGGTAAGGGATGCTTGTAAAGTCAGGAAACTTGGCACACATATGACAGGGTCCGATTTGTGTTGTCTGATGGGATTTTTCTGCTCTGATATGCCAACATGGCTCATCAGCGCCCCCTACAAATTTTCTACGATGCAGCCCCCGAAGCTGGTTTGACCTACATCTATGAAACTTGGTACGCACTTGCATCACTGAAAGACGTATAAAAAAGCCTCTTGCACCCATGTGCCAAACCCAACAGGAAGTCGGCCATTTTGAATTTGCTTGTAACTGGTTTGCAACTTCACCATACATGTTCCAATGTTCCCCAAACTTGACAGGATTGATGACAGTCCTGCCCTGAACACATCTATATGCCAATACGTGCTTATTAGTATGGCGCCACCTACTGGCAAAATTACATTTCTTCGTATGTTTTGAGGGATATCACGTGTAACTCCTACGTGAGGGGTCTGCCTTCGACAGGAATGAACGGTGGCATGAGCCGGCGTCCTGCCAGAGCCCTCGAGTTGCGTGAAGGTGCGAGGGCCCGTTCAATGCTGCTTGCAGCTTTAATTATTATTATTAGGGCCCGAGCACCAAGCGGTGCGAGGACCCTATTGAAATTGCAGGAATTATTATTATTATTACGACAAAAGTAAATCGCTTATTTGGAGGCCTGAACATATTCCAAAACACACCAATTTTGGCATGCGCATCAGTCGCGGTGTAAATTTAGGTATTTTAGGGTTCGTGGAGGTGGGCGGGTCAAAATGGCTAGGCCACGCCCCTTAAAGAGCACCCTACTCGGCAGGTTTCACGGATCTGCACGAAAATCGGTACGCATGTAGATCATGCTAAGACGCACAAAAAAGGTCATAGGGACACATAGGCTAAACCCAACAGGAAGTGAGATATTTGGCGTTGAACGGCCATTTTTGGCATTTTCCACGTGTTGTATTTTAACGAACTCCTCCTACAGGAATAATCAGAACTGCTTCAAAATTACCGATTACCATCTAAAACACTTCCTGATCAAAAGTTATTAAAAGGTCTCGCAGAATCTAAAGGGCACGCCAGTTGTGGGAGGTTGAATTTTGACGTCTCGCCATGAAACAGGAAGTGGCAATAACTTCACTGTACTTGGTCAGATCTGTGTGAAACTTCACAGGTATATTGACAGTCCAACCCAGAACATATGTTATGAATTTCGTTAATAGCCGTGGCTAAATGGATTGGCCACGCCCATTCACACAAATAACCACCATAGGACGTCTCACTGATATGCACGAAACTTGGTAGACACATGTATAACATCCACACGCACAAAAAAGCCTCTTGCACGGATAGGCCACACCCAACAGGAAGTCGGCCATTTTGAAATTTACAGTCATTTTTGGCGTTTTCCACCTGGCGTATTTTAATGATCTCCTCCTCCAGAAATGATCCAATTCACTCTAAAACTGCTGTGTACCATCTACAGCAGTGTGTGATCAAAACATATTAAGAGAATTGCTCAGCATGGAACGGTGTGGCTGTGACATGGCGTCGACACTTGATGTCTCACCATGAAACACGATATTGCTATAACATGGGATCTAATGGTCGAATCTGCTCCAAACTTCACATGTATGATAATAGTCCTGGCATGAACACACCCACATGACGCTCAGGAGTCAGAGTCATAGCGCCACCCAGTGGAGACGGGAAGTCGCAACGCATTGGTTCCTACACTGTCCGAAGGAGGCGAACATTCAGCGCCTCGTCTGCCGGTCGACCTCTGGCGAGACGGTGGCGGCCGCGCCAGGCCCCGAGTTGCGTGGGGTGCGAGGGCCCGTTCAACGCTGCTTGCAGCTTTAATTAGGGCCCGAGCACGAACCGTGCGAGAGCCCTATTGAAATCATAAAAATTATTCTTATTATTTTTCTTTTAAACCTTTGATCGCATTTTTGAGGGCCTGAACATGCCCAAAAAGTCAGGAAAATTTGCACACTCGTCACATCTGGTGAAAATTTCGATATTTTATGGTCGTTACAAAGGGGCGTGGCAAAATGGCTCAATGGCGCCCCCTAACAGTTTTCAAAATCAAAGCCCCCTGCTTTAACTTTGCCCTAGGCATATGAAATTTGGTACACATATGTATCATCCCGGGACGCACAAAAAAGCCTCTTGGAGCGACACCCTAAACCAAACAGGAAGTCGGCCATTTTGAATTGTTTTTTCAAAATAAGGTCATTTTTGGCCATTTCCAGACGTTGTACTTGAGCGAACTCCTCCTACAGATTTTATCGGATTGACTTAAAAATTTACCTGTGCGTGCTCGACTACAGTGGGATCAAAGTTATTAAAAGATCTTCGTCACGTCGAAGGGCGCGGTCGCTGCGGAAGGGTCAATTTGGATATCTCGCCAAAAAACACGAAATTATACTACAACTACTACAACTTTGGTGTAGATGATCCTATCTGCACCAAACTTCACATGATGGATAATAGTCCCGCCCTGAACACGTCTACATCAAAAAATTCAGTAATTGTCATAGCGCCCCCTGCTGGCAACAGGAAATACCATGTTTTACACTTTGAGGTGCTGCTCTGACCACATTTACCATATTCAACTCAAATTTGGTCAGAAAGGCCTTAACATGTTGGCCATGCTATATTGTGAAGATCATAATGTCTCGTCAAACGGTTTCGCCGTGACGGAGTGGCGAAGGTTGACGTTTCGCCGAAACCCATGAAGTGGCTCTAACTTTGGTGTACTTGGTCGGATCTGCCTGAAACTTCACATGTACGTCACTGGTCTCGCCCTGAGCATATGATATTAATTTCATAAGGGGCGTGGCTAAATGACATGGCCACGCCCTTTAAACACCAGCCCCCGTAGCACGTTTCACCGACATGCATGAAAATTGGTACACACATGTATCACACCCAGACGCACAAAAAAGCATCTTGGATCCATAGGCCACACCCAACAGGAAGTCAGCCATTTTGAATTTCATGGTCATTTTTGGCGTTTTCCACGTGTTGTATTTTAACGAACTCCTCCTACAGGAATAATCAGAACGGCTTCAAAATTGCTGTGCACCAACTAGACTAGTTTGTGATCAAAAGTTATTAACGGATTACGTAAACTCCAAACAACCTGACCTGGGCGTGGCGGCGAAGTTTGATGTCTCGCCATGAAAAATGAGATTGCTATAACTTTGGCATTAATAGTCCGAACGGTACCAAACTCCCCAGGATTCATAATAGTCCCGCCCTGAAGACGTCTACATGCAGAAATATTGAAATTTGCATAGCGCCCCCTGCTGGTGACAGAAAAAGCGATGTTTTAGACTTTGAGGTCCAGCTCTGAGCACGTTCAGCAAATCCAGCTCAAATTTGGTCAGAAAGGCCTCAACATGTTGGTAATGCTCCATGATGAAGAATTTTGACTGTCGTCAAACGGCGTTCCATCCGGAGGGCGGCGAAGTCGACCCTTCGCCAAAATGCATAAAAATGGCCTTAACTTTGGTGTTTTTGATGATATCCACCTGAAACTTCATATGTGTGTCAACAGTCCAGCCCTGAATATGTGATATGAATTTCGTCAATGGGCGTGACCATATGGCTTGGCCACGCCCATTCATATGAATTACTTCCATAGGATGTCTCACCGATATGCACAAAAATTGGTACACATCTCCATCACCCCCAGACAAACAAAAAAGTCTCTTGGACCTCTAGGCTAAATTCAACAGGAAGTCGGCCATTTTGAATGTCATGGTCATTTTTGGTGTCGCGCACGCATCGTATTTTAACGAACTCCTCCTACAGAATTCATCAGAACGGCTTCAAAATTACCGATTACCATCTAGAACACTTCCTGATCAAAAGTTATTAAAAGGTCTCGCAGAATCTAAAGGGCACGCCAGTTGTGGGAGGTTGAATTTTGACGTCTCGCCATGAAACAGGAAGTGGCAATAACTTCACTGTACTTGGTCAGATCTGTGTGAAACTTCACAGGTATATTGACAGTCCAACCCAGAACATATGTTATGAATTTCGTTAATAGGCGTGGCTAAATGGATTGGCCACGCCCATTCACACAAATAACCACCATAGGACGTCTCACTGATATGCACGAAACTTGGTAGACACATGTATAACATCCACACGCACAAAAAAGCCTCTTGCACGGATAGGCCACACCCAACAGGAAGTCGGCCATTTTGAAATTTACAGTCATTTCTGGCATTTTCCACGTGTTGTATTTTAATGATCTCCTCCTCCAAAAATGAATCAATTAACTACAAAACTGGTGTGTACCATCTACACAAGTGTGTGATCAAAACATATTAAGAGAATTGCTCAGCATGGAACGGTGTGGCTGTGACATGGCGTCGACAATTGATGTCTCACCATGAAACACGATATTGCTATAAGATGGGATCTAATGGTCGAATCTGCTCCAAACTTCACATGTATGATAATAGTCCTGGCATGAACACACCCACATGAAGCTCAGGAGTCAGAGTCATAGCGCCACCCAGTGGAGACGGGAAGTCGCAACGCATTGGTTCCTACACGGTCCGAAGGAGGCGAACATTCAGCGCCTCGTCTGCCGGTCGACCTCTGGCGAGACGGTGGCGGCCGCGCCAGGCCCCGAGTTGCGTGGGGTGCGAGGGCTCGTTCAACGCTGCTTGCAGCTTTAATTATTATTATTCTTCCGTTTCTTCAGAAATGTTTTCGCAAATTCCCGTGAGATGGTACATTATAGAGACATGAAATTTTCACCAATAACTGGAAGTTGTGTGCAAATGGTGCTCATAATATAGAAATACCAATTGGCCAGATGGTGGCGCTATAACCAAGGTCAATGCGTTTTGGGCTATAACTCCCACACCATATGTCGCACATTCAAAAACGTTATATCCACAGATTCCCTGGATAGTCCTGAATCACCTGGGCTAGGCCACGCCCATTTCCGCCTAGAAATTTTTTTCACAAAATCGCAAAAACTTGAAAACCTTCTTTTTCTATCTCCTCCTTGGGGTTCCATCCGATTAGCGTGAAACTTGGCACGTACAGTCTTCAGCTGGACCTGATCTAAAGTTATTCACAGAATTTTGTTTGGTCAAAAGATGCGCAAATTATTAATGAATAAATTTTTCTAGCTAGCTATAAAAACGCAAACTGTTACATATCTCGGTCAAAGGAAATGCTAACAACACCAAATCGGAGATCCTTGGTTGGCATGTGACTGTGAGGGTATGAGCCAAATTTGGAGAATGTTGGCCACTAGGGGGCGCTGCAAATATGGGAAATTTGTATCTCTTAAATGGCTGCATCGATTTTTACCAAATTTGGTGGGTATGATGCTGGGTCACGCCTGAGACCATATCTTGAAGTTCATCACGATTGGTCAAAGTGGGCGTGGCTTATTACAAGATAAAAAACAAACATTTATTTTAGCTCAAGTATTATGTTGAGAGCTATGAAATTCACAGAGTATATATAGAATAGGACACAGACCAACCTTACCAAAAATTGTGTGTCTACTCCACTAGGTGGCGCTATAACGGGTGAAAACGCATTTTGGCCTGTAACTTCCACATTTTAAATCACATTTTCATAAACTTTATATCCACTTTCTCCCACAATAGAGTCGCATCTTCTGACATAGGTCACGCCCACTTCCACTGCATATTTCTCTTTTTAAGTCACTACATATCAAAAACCTACTTTTTCTATCTCCTCCTAGCGTTTAGGCTCCATCTGCACGAAACTTTGCACATACAATCTCCAGATGTGCCTGATGAAAAGCTATCAAAAGAATTTTGCTACTCCAAAAAATGTGGTAGATATAAAGGAACAATTTTTTTCTGCTAGCTAAAAAACACATACCGTTGCATATTTTTGTCAAAGTAAAAGCTATCGACGTCAAACTCAAGTCACTTGTTTTAGACGTCAACCAGAGGATCTGTGCCAAATTTGGCGGAATTTGGCCAATAGGGGGGGCTATAAACAGAGAAACATCAAGTGAAATGAAATTTCACAAAATCCGGCCATAAATCAATGAGGGTTTTTTTTTCAAACATCAACAAACTCAGAGTATCAAAGGTCTTGATCTTACCCACCTTTCAAAATTTAAATGGCTATGCTGGCTTGAACCCCGGAATTGCCGCTTGTGGCTATATTTATTCTTCTTCTTCTTCTTCTTCTTCTTCTTCTTCTTCAGAAATGTTTTCGCAAATTCCCGTGAGATGTTACATAGTAGAGATATGAAATTTTCACCAATAACTGGAAGTTGTGTGCAAATGGTGCTCATAATATAGAAATACCAATTGGCCAGATGATGGCGCTATAACCAAGGTCAATGCGTTTTGGGCTATAACTCCCACACCATATGTCGCACATTCAAAAACATCATATCCACAGATTCCCTGAATAGTGCTGAATCACCTGGGCTAGGCCACGCCCATTTCCGCCCAGAAATTTTTTTCACAAAATCGCGAAAACTGTAAAACCTTCTTTTTCTATCTCCTCCTTGGGTTTTTGTCCAATCAGCGTGAAACTTGGCACGGACAGTCTTCTCTTGGACCTGATCTAAAGTTATCAAAAGAATTTTGTTCAGTCAAAAAATGCGCAAATGATTAACGAATACATTTTTCTAGCTAGCTATAAAAAGGCAAAGTGTTGCATATCTCGGTCAAAATAAATGCTAACAACACCAAATCGGAGACCCTTGATTGGCATGTGACTGTGAGGTTATGAGCCAAATTTGGCTAATGTTGGCCACTAGGGGGCGCTGCAAATATGGGAAATTTATATCTCTTAAATGGCTGCACCGATTTTTACGAAACTTGGTGGGTATGATGCTGGGTCACTCCTGAGGCCATGTCTTGAAGTTCATCACGACTGGTCAAAGTGGGCGTGGCTTATTACAAGTTAAATAACAAACATTTATTTCAGCTCGAGTATTACGCTGAGGGCTGTGAAATTCACAGGGTATATATAGAATAGGACACAGACCACCCACAGCAAAAATTGTGTGTCTACTCCACTAGGTGGCGCTATAACTGGTGAAAACGCATTTTAGCCTGTAACTTCCACATTTTAAATCACATTTCCATAAACTTTATATCCACGTGTTCCCTAAATAAAGTCTCATCTTCTGACATAGGCCACGCCCACTTCCACTGCATATTTCTCTTTGTAAGTCACTACACATCAAAAACCTACTTTTTCTATCTCCTCCTAGCGTTTAAGCTCCATCTGCACGAAACTTTGCACATACAATCTCCAGATGTGCCTGATGAAAAGCTATCAAAAGAATTTTGCTAATCCAAAAAATATGGTAGATATAAAGGAACAATTTTTTTCTGCTAGCTAAAAAACACATGCCGCTGCATATTTTTGTCAACGTAAAAGCTATCGACTTCAAACTCAAGTCACTTGTTTTAGACATCATCCAGAGGATCTGTGCCAAATTTTGCGGAAATTGGCCAATAGGGGGCGCTATAAACAGAGAAACATCAAGTGAAATGAAATTTCACAAAATCTGGCCATAAATCAATGAGGGTTTTTCCAAACATCAACAAACTCAGTATATCAAAGGTCTTGATCTTACCCACCTTTCAAAATTTGAATGGCTATGCTGGCTTGAACCCCGGAATTGCCGCTTGCGGCTATATTTATTATTATTATTATTCAGAAATCTTTTTGCAAATTCCAGTAAGATGGTACATCGTAGAGACATGAAATTTTCACCAATGACTGGAAGTTGTGTGCAAATGGTGCTCATAATATAAAAATGCCAATTGGCCATATGGTGGCGCTATAGTTAAGATCTAGGAAAATTTTAATTTGAAAGGCAACCACCCTCACACTGTATGTAAGATTGACTTGAAACTCGACACACATGGCCAGGTGAAGGACTTCTATGAAACCCTAAAAAAAACCTCAAGTTCCGCCACTAGATTTGTCCGCCACATTGGATTTTTTACAAAACACGTTTTTGACATCTCCTCCTAAGGTGTACATTTGACTTGTACCAAACATACTGTTGACCATCATGGGATGAAGCTTTTGAAAAGTTATCAAAGAGTTTTTGATATGTCATTGCATTTTGATGATATTGATCAATGAACTTGAGAGAGGGCGTGGCTCAGCACATAAATGGAATTTACTCCTTAACCGTTCAGCCAATTGCCACAAAATATGTAGGAAATGTCAACATCATGATCTGAATCATACCCTAAACGTTTGATTAAAATTAACCCATAGGGGGCGCTACACAAGAAAAAAGTTAATATCTCATAATCAGCTAGAGATATTTGTACAAAACCTGCTTTGCGTCATCTAGAGTCATGTCTCAGTCAAGACAGGAAATTTGACAATGATTGCTTAAAGGGGCCATGGCCTGTTAGGTAAAATCTAAATTTCAAGACATTTCACACTCCATACTTCATAAAATCATAAAAAATCAGCAGTGTGGCCTACACAGCTGAAAGCTTTTCAGCACATTCACTGAATTGTGACAAAACTTTGCCGCACGCAACCTGTTGTCATTTCAGAAGTCCGTCACGCTATACTTTTAAAAATATGCAAAAAAGGGGCGCTGGTGGCTTAGTGGTAGAGCAGGCGCCCCATATACGAAGGCTATTGCCGCAGCGGCCCGGGGTTCGAGTCCAGCTTGTGGCCCTTTGCTGCATGTCACTCCCTCACTCTCTCTCCTCCTTCACGCTTGACTGTCCTGCCCATTAAAGGCAAAAATGCCCAAAAAAATAATCTAAAAAAAAAAAAAAAAAAAAATATGCAAAATTAATTAACATCAGTATCTCCAAAAGTCTTCACGTAAATGCAAGCATAGTTGACACACTTACTTTCTGGATACTAGATGTCACATGTTCCAAATGGTGTTCATATCGGTATAACGGCTAGCTCACAGTGATATCCATTATCTTATTGTAATTTGTACTGCATGCACAACATTTTCTATGTCATCTAATTTTCAACCAAATGTCACTAAAATATTTGACAATATACTTGAAATAGGCAGAATGATGTGCGATTTTTTTCAGAATTTTATCACCAAAGCTTTCACTGTTATTGAGATCTCAGTCTGTTCTAAAAACAATGACTGATGAACTTTAAAGGGGGCGTGGCTCAGCAAATGACTCCACAACGTTTGGACCAATGGTCAGAAACCTTGCAAGCAATGTCTTAAGAGGTACCAGGCACATATACTGAAAGGTTCATTCAAATTGACCACTAGGGGGCATCAAAATTTAAAAAATGGGCATGCAGTGACACAAATCAGACTACAAATCACAAACTGATTGTTGAATCATTCCAAAAGTTGCAGGGTATGTTAAATAATAATTATGAAACATGTGTATTGTTCTAAAATCGGTCAATAGGGGCCCCCGCAACTTCCAAACAAGTGCAATGGAGTTGCAACTAAGTTTGTCAAAGGTCTTGATCTTATCCATGCTGGCTTGAACCCCAGAATTGCCGCTTGCGGCTATATTTATTATTGTTGTTGTTACATTATTATATTATATACAGACCTGTTTCCCTACTGTCACAATTCTCTAAAATCCTGGAAAAACTATTCTATACAAGGCTAGATGATTTCATCACAAAGCATAATGTCCGGTGTGAACAACAATATGGTCTCAGAACTAAAAGAACGACATCACTCACTCTCATGGAATTTGTAGAAAACATAACATCTGTTATAGAAAACAAACAATACGCATTAGGAGTATTTTTAGATCTAAAAAAAAGCTTTTGACACAGTTGACTATGACCTATTATTAATAAAACTACAGAAATACGGAATCAGAGGTCTAGCACTTTCCTGGATATCCAGCTACTTAAGCAATAGAGATCAATATGTGCAAATCAATAACACTAAATCACAACTAAAGAAAGTAAAGTCTGGGGTGCCTCAGGGCTCGGTGCTGGGAACATTGTTGTTCATTCTGTACAATAATAATATATGTGAGGTTTCAAAAACACTTCAAATCATTTTATTTGCAGATGACACTAACTTGCTTTGCTGTGGAGATAATTTGGAACAACTTTTGGACACAGTGGCAGACAAATTAAAGAAACTGAAGAGTTGGTTTGACTCAAATAAACTCACACTAAATCTAAGCAAAACTAAATTCATAATATTTGGAAATTGGACAAATAATTCACAAAAGAAACTCATGATAAATAACATAGAAATAGAAATGCTCACATCCTCTTTTAACCCCTCTGACTGTGGCCACTCTGCAGGTTAGTGTCTTTTGGACCTTTATGTTTAAATCCTATTTAAACATATATAAACATATACATACTAAAGATTGTTTTGGTTCTGTGCTTGGACCTATCTATTCACTTTATAGATATGCTCCCCTTGGGTAACATCATTAGAAATCACTCTGTAAACTACCATTATTATGCAGATGATACACAATTATATCTATTGATAAAGCCAGAAGAAACAGATCAAATACCTAAACTTCACACATGCCTTTAAGACATATAATCCTGGTTGAGCTCCAATTTCCTTATGTTAAATTCAGACAGAACTGAAGTTATTGTTCTTGGCCCCAAACACCTCAGAAACTTTCTATATGAAGATATGTTCTTTCTGGATGTCATTTCTCTGGCCTCTAGCACTACTGTAAGAAACCTCAGAACGATATTTGATCAAGATTTCTATTTTAACTCCCATGGTCCACACTTTACTGTAATTACTGTAATTCCCTTTTATCAGGTTGCTCTAATAAATCTGTAAAAACTCCCCAGCTGATACAGAATTCAGCGACACATGTACTGGCAGGAACTAAGAAAAGAGATCACATTTCTGCTGTTTTAGCTTCTCTGCACTTGCTCCCTGTAAAAATCCAGAATTTAATTTAAAAATCCGTCTCCTAACTTACAAAGCTCTAAATGGTCATGCTCTGTCATACATTAGAGTGCTTATTGTGCCCTATTATCACACCAGAACACTGCGCTTTTGAGAATGCAGGGTCACTCGTGGTTCCTAAAGTCTCCAAAAGTAGAGCAGGAGCCAGAGCCTTCAGCTATCAGGCTCCTCTTCTGTGAAATCAACTTCCTGTTTCAGTCCAGGAGGCAAACACCATTTCCACATTTAAGACTAGACTTAAGACTTTCCTTTTTAATAAAGCTTATAGTTAGGGCTGGCTAAGGCTTGCCTTGGACCAGCTCCCAGTTAGGCTGACATAGACCTATTCTGCTGGGGGACCTCCTAAAATACACAGAGCACCTCTCTTCTTCCCTCTCTCTCCTTAGGTTCTGAAAAGTTGTTTATTCTTCATTTGTTAACATTCACATCGTATTTCTGCAAATCGTTAACTCGGCTTCTTCCCTGGAGCCTTTGTGCGCCATATCACAGCTACACCTGGATGGTGTGTCACGGTTGTGCTGCTGCTGTGGTCCTGCCTGAGCTCTAGTAAAAGCTGAGGGAGGGGTAGCTGGCTGACCAGAAAGGAGACAGGTATTGCAAGGTTTGGAGTGTCTTCCCCTTTTGAGGTTGACCATCAGCTCCACCCATCTGTCATACCTGCCTCATAAATTCCTCTCTCCAGAACCTGTCAATGATGCTTACTTGTGAGCCATAGTCAAATAGCACTGCTGATGCATAATCACTGATAAAACATATGAGCAAACTCAGAGGTTACTAGCATCTCTTTAGAGTGTGGGAGAGTCTGCATTACTCGAAAAAAGAAGTTTAGTAAAGGATTCATGATTGGCCAATTAAGCACCCTTTCCAACAACTTGCATTAATGTCATAGGTAAAGCTACCCTTCTGAAAAACAAACAAAAAAAAAAAACTATTTATTGATTTATCTGCTCCTCATAATAACAAAGGTCTGAGTATCAATAATCTTATTCCTTTATCACCCTTCTTCCTGTTTTATGCTTCTGTAGATAATTCCATTAAGATTTTTAAGAAAGCAAGTGGGGGTGTGTAGCTAACCAAGGCAGATGCTTTCAATCTGATGCCTTAACACTCTTTGCAACTGCATCTATTTGGAGTTAAATGGAGATATAAAATGTGTCTCTGTTATGTTCACCTTTGGTTTTCACAGCAGCCTAAAAATATTTGACACTTTGCTTCATCTCCGCTACAGCTTTCTGATATTGGACAATTCAAATGCAAAACAAGATTGATGCATGTCTGCACTCAAACGTACCTTTGATGAATTGGGTATTTCTCTTTTTGAAAGGAAAACATCAGGTCTGCTTAAGAGGATAGTTTGGGATGTTTTAATTGGGGCTGTATGAGGCAGTTATCTATAGTTTGTGTATTACCTTTAGTATGGCTGTCGGCACACTGCCTGTTTGCAGAAACAGATGGGACTAGCACCCCGGAAGCTCAACAATACATTGCTGTGAAGGGGGGTTGACAGCAAAACATATCTTAGCCACCTAAAAGAGGCCCACTGCGAAAAAAATCAATACTTATATTTTTACTGCTTTTCCTTGCTCTCAGATATTTCTTTTCTTTGGCACTATGGCACTGCATTTTCTGAACTGTAAAACATCCGTATTGTGCCACCGCTGCTGTGCACTGTATTGCTGCAGGTCCACTGTTTGGGTCAGACTGTCAGTGGTTTATGGCAGACATGACAAATACCAGAAAGTAAACTGAATAATTATGATGATGACAATTAAGTGCCTTTCACTGTGGAGACAGGAGGATACCTTTATGAATCAGGGTATAGAGAACAAGAACTTTTGCAAAGGGAGACTGAACAAGCTTAAAAAAGGGGGGGGGGGGGGATTTCTGTGTAAACTGGGGACCCAGAACAAGCAGAAGCCAACTGTACACTGTACATGCATCCTTACTAGGGGGCTTCATATACAGTCTGTAAACTCTGCATCACCAACCATCCACAGTTCCCTGCCTTACTAAATGTCAGTGTCTTGTGGACCTTCTTCAATTTGCCAAAGATAAATTAGAAAACAAACATTCCAGACGAGAAGGGCAAATGACGATATGTCTTCAAAGTAAGTTTTGTGCAATGGAGAGTGTGCTCACTTATGCCATCACTATCTATTATGGCAGCTGTACAGCTCAAGACAAAAAGTCCCCACATAATGTACACTGATCAAGATGCTGATTAGACAGCATGATTATTGCACAGGTGTGCCTTAGGCTGGCCACAATAAAAGGCCACTCTAAAATGTTCAGCACAATGCCACAGATGTTGCAAGTTTTGAGGGAGCGTGCAATTGGCATGCTGACTGCAGGAATGTCCACCAGAGCTGTTGCCCTTGAATTGAATGTTCATTTCTCTACCATAAGCCATCTCCAAAGGCGTTTCAGACAATTTGGCAGTACATCCAACGGGCCTCACAACTGCAGACCTCGTGTAACCACACCAGCCCAGGACCTCCACATCCAGCATGTTCACCTCCAAGATCGTCTGAGACCAGCCACCCGGACAGCTGCTGCAACAATCGGTTTGCATAACCAAAGAATTTCTGCACAAACTGTCAGAAACCATCTCAGGGAAGCTCATCTGCATGCCCGTGGTCCTCATCGGGGTCTCGACCTGACTGCAGTTCGTTGTCATAACCGACTTGAGTGGGCAAATGCTCACATTCAGTGGCACCTGGCACGTTGGAGAGGTGTTCTCTTCACGGATGAATCCTGGTTTTCACTGTTCAGGGCAGATGGCAGACAGCGTGTGTGGCGTCATGTGGGTGAGCGGTTTGCTGATGTCAATGTTATGGATCCAGTGGCCCATGGTGGCGGTGGGGTCAGGGCCGGACTGGGAGACTTTTTCAGGCCAGGAGTCAGTCATTCAGCAGGCCACCCTGCCCACACGCACGTTCACACCTACACTTATATGCATTGGCACGCACACACACACGCGCACACGCACACAGACACAGACACAGACACAGACAGACACACACACACACACACAGAGTATGTTTGTAATAGTATGTTTTTGGCTGATTCAAAACAAAAGTATGTATGTATGTACTCCAACATAGGAATAATAGTCACATGGACACACCATATGAATCCAATAGTCGCAGCATCCTCCATTTCACATATGGGTATAAACTATACAATTAATCATTATCAGTCCACTCCAGTCCTTCTATCTCCCCTACATACCACAGAAACTTCTCACCAACATGTAGCCCTTAATACAAAGGTCACAACACCACTACTGAAATAATGCTATGGTACTATGTTCAAGTGTAAAACGAAAACAATTTAGATGCCAGCTTATATTGCCAGTCAATATAATATGCCAAAATACCATATGCAACAGTGAATAATAAATATAAAAGCCAACAGCAACTTCAACTTATGTGAACTAAGTTGTATTTTAATAACATTGATCATTGCCAACTTAGTCAGATAAGAGTCATATCCTACATTAACAGGGCTTCAAACATTTTTCAGGCCATGACCTATCTGTGGAGGTATTAATCAACCAAATATTTTGATACAAAAATAAATAAAAATTATAATAGTTGAAATTAAGTGCTGTAAAATATGACCTAGCCCCCTGCTGTGACCCATTTAATGGTCTGGACCCCACTCTTTTTCAACACAACTATCTAAGCAAACTGACAATTAAGTCAAAAAGTAAAAAAAAAAAATCTTTTGTCAATATATAAAAGTCCATAGATAATGTTGCATTTCTGAAATATTTACAAATCTGTGCCTCATTGGCAAGTACTTTTTATGTGTAGCCTACAATATAACCTAACCAACAAAGACAACTAGCCTAAGTCCAATTCAAATGATTAATCAGTTTACTATGAGGAAGGCCTTTGAACACACAGAACACGTGCATGCTGCACGCACTGACAGACAAGGCTGACTGTATAATACAGTCCGAGAGCATAGTACTGACTAATATTTTAAATAGGCTCTAAGGAAATACTAATGAACCCCAACCTAAATCCGAGGTTGAAATACACAATAGCTTTCATGTATGGGCCGGGATACATAACACTAGCGCCGCAACATATTTACATTATGTAAACATGTACAAGGCTTCTAAAGAGAACCAGTGTTTTCTTTTTTTAAGAAAACTTACTCGCAGAGTCTGGCACATCTTTTTGTTGTGTGGCGCTGCCATGGCTGGGGGGGGGGCTAAATAAACTTGTTATTTTGTGGCATTTAGCCGCATCATCTTCAAGTGCCTTCCTCTTTTTATCTCTCTCCCTCTCCGCGCCGCCCTTCCTCTTTTTAGGCGGGTCCATTCTGGCTTCTCCTCTCCTCTCCTCTCCGCTCCTCGCTACACACACACACACCGGAGCAGCAGCAGGTACCACAGACACACATGCGACACGCCCCCTCCTCCACACACACGCTGTCTGTGTGGATGACACGGACTGTTGGGGTGGGTGCTAATCAAAACAAACCAATCGTCTTGTTGTCATCCTCACATGCTACTGGCCTGAGTGGCCTCTGATTGGCCTGAAAGAAGATTTTAAAAAAAGTCATACTGCCGCGACGCTGGCTGACCGGCAGCCTGCAGAAGGAAAAAAAAACGACATGCAGACGGCAGCCGGCAGGCCAGCAGGCCAGGCACAGACCGGCGCTTCGGGAATACTCCCGGATCTCCCTATGGCCAGTCCGGGCCTGGGTCGGGTTATGGTATGGGCAGGTGTATGTTATGGACAACGAACACAGGTGCATTTTGTTGATGGCATTTTGAATGCACAGAGATACTGTGATGAGATCCTGAGGCCCATTGTTGTGTCATTCATCCCTCGACCATCACCTCATGTTGCAGCATGATAATGCACGGCCCCATGTTGCAAGGATCTGTACACAATTCCTGGAAGCTGAAAACATCCCAGTTCTTGCATGGCCAGCATACTCACCGGACATGTCACCCATTGAGCATGTTTGGGATGGTCTGGATCGGTGTATACAGCGTGTTCCAGTTCCTGCCAATATCCAGCAACTTCGCACAGCCATTGAAGAGGAGTGGACCAACATTCCACAGGCCACAATCAACAACCTGATCAACTCTATGCGAAGGAGATGTGTTGCACTGCATGAGGCAAATGGTGGTCACACCAGATACTGACTGGTTTTCTGACCCCCCCAGACCCCCCCAATAAAGCAAAACTGCACATTTCAGAGCGGCCTTTTATTGTGTCCAGCCTAAGGCACACCTGTGCAATATTCATGCTGTCTAATCAGCATCTTGATATGCCACACCTGTGAGGTGGGATAGATTATCTCGGCAAAGGAGAAGTGCTCACTAACACAGATTTAGACAGATTTGTGAACAATATTTGAGAGAAATGGTCTTTTGTGTATATAAAAAAAATGTTTTAGATCTTTGAGTTCAGCTCATGAAAAATGGGAGCAAAAACAAAAGTGTTGCATTTATATTTTTGTTCAGTGTAAATTAAATCAGCCAAAATAATCATCGACACTCAGCTTCCCACCCTGGCAAACATCTACAACACTCACTGTATGAAAAGAACGTTAAACATTAGGCAAGACGCTTTTTATCCTGAACATCTGCTGTTTACACCTCAGCAGATCTGTTTGGGAGGGGGATGCTGTTCCACAGTTTGAGGGCAGATGCAGCAAAGGCAAACTCATCCCTGAGCTTGAATGTGGAATGTGGGACAGCAAGGAGCCCCAGATCAGCTGTTCTGAGGGGCCTGGGTGTAGAATAAGGTTTTAGGAGGTCTGCGACGTAGGACAAGGCCAGACCATTAAACAGAATCAGAATCAGAATCAGCAATACTTTATTGATCCCCAGGGGAAATTGTTTTTGTTACAGGTGCTCCTTACAAGTGTAAAAGAAGAAGATATAATGCAAACAAGTGTAGAAAGAAGATATAGTGCAAACAGAAGTAAAAATATAAGAAATATAAGAAGATAATTTACAAAATATATATGTAGAGACCACACAATATATACAGGAACCTTATATACAGACTGAACAATGTAGTCAGTTATTGCACGGAATTGGAATAAATATGTAATAATTTATTATGAGTTGGTGACAGTGTTGAAACAGTCCAAGGGCAACTCAGAGGGAGGAGTTGTACAGTTTGATGGCCACAGGCAGGAATGATTTCCTGTGGCGCTCAGTGGTGCATTTTGGTGGTCTGAGTCTCCCACTGAAAGAACTCTTGTGTCCAACCAGCACATGGTGGAGTGGGTGTGAGACATTGTCCAAGATAGTTCGCAGTTTAGACAGCATCCTCCTCTCTGACACCACCACCAGAGAGTCACACGCCATTCCCACAACGTCACTGGCCTTGCGGATCAGTTTGTTAAGTCTGTTGGCGTCCGCCACCCTCAGCCTGCTGCCCCAGCACACAACAGCATAGAGGATAGCACTGGCCACCACAGACTCATAAAAAATCCTGAGCATAGTCCGGCAGATGTTGAAGGACCTCAGTCACCTCAGAAAATAGAGACGGCTCTGGCCCTTCCTGTAGAGGGCATCAGTGGTCTTAGACCAGTCCAGTTTATTGTCAATGTGGACCCCCAGGTACTTATAGTCCTCCACAATGTCCACACTGACCCCATGGATGGAGATCGGGGTCACCGGTGTCTTGGTTCTCTTCAAATCCACCACCAGTTCCTTTGTCTTTGCCACGTTGAGCTGCAGATGGTTCTGCTCACACCATGTGACAAAGTTATCCACAGCAGCCCTGTACTCATCCTCATCACCCTTGCTGATACATCCAACTATGGCAGAGTCATCAGAAAACTTCTGAAGATGGCAGGTCTCAGTGCAATAGCTGAAGTCCGTGGTGTAGAGGGTGAAGAGGAAGGGAGAGAGGACAGTCCCCTGCGGGGCCCCGGTATTGCTGACCACTCTGTCTGACACACAGTGTTGCAAGCGCACGTACTGTGGTCTACCAGTCAAGTAGTCCACGATCCAGGACACCAGAGAGGCATCCACCTGCATAGCTGTCAGCTTGTAACCCAGTAGAGCTGGACGGATGGTGTTGAACGCACTGGAGAAGTCAAAAAACATGACTCTCACAGTGCTCGCCGGCTTGTCCAGTTGGGCGTAGACGCGGTTGAGCAGGTAGATGATGGCGTCCTCCACTCCAAGTCGGGGCTGGTAGGCAAACTGGAGGGGGTCCAAGAGTGGCTGGACCATGGGCCGGAGCTGCTCCAGGACAAGTCTCTCCAGGGTCTTCATGATGTGGGAGGTCAATGCCACGGGTCTGTAGTCCTTGGAGCCACTGGGACACGGCGTCTTTGGAACAGGAACGAGGCAGGATGTCTTCCACAGCATGGGGACCCTCCGGAGACTCAGGGTCATGTTGAAAACATGCTGAAGTACTCCACATAGCTGGGGGGCACAGGCTTTGAGCACCCTGGGGCTGACACCATCAGGGCCTGCAGCCTTACTTGAGTGGAGTCTCATCAGCTGTCTCCTCACATGATCGGTGATGAAGCACATTGTGGAGGTGTCAGGCGGAGGAGGGGTGTAGTCTTCATGATGAGGAGTGTGGTCAGTCTGGCTACTGGGGGAGGAGGTGTGAAGGGGGCTCACAATGGAGGGTAGAGGGGTGTAAGCAGGAGGGGTGGGGGAAGGTGGAGTGGCTGTTGGTTGCACAAGACAGTCAGCAGAAGAGTCAGTGGGGGGGGTGGGCGGGACCAGCAGTGTCAAATCTGTTAAAGAACTGATTCAGTTCATTGGCCCTGTCCACGCTGCCTTCAACTTCTCTGTTGTTGTTGGTCCTGAAGCCAGTGATGGTCCTCATTCCACTCCAGACCTCCCTCATATTGTTCTGCTGGAGTTTCCACTCCAGCTTTCTCCTGTACCTCTCCTTAGCCTCTCTGATCTTCACCTTCAATTCCCCCTGTATCGTTCTCACCTCCTCCCTGTCACCAGCTCTGAAGGCCCTCTTCTTGGCGTTGAGGATGGCTTTGATGTCCTTTGTTACCCATGGTTTGTTATTTGGGTAACAATGGACGTTCCTGGCTGGGACAGTGGTGTCAACACAGAAGGTGATGTAGTCCGTGATGCACTCTGTGAGCCCGTCAATGTCCTCCCCATGTGGCTCACAGAGTGCCTGCCAGTCTGTCACCTCAAGACAGCCCTGCAGTGTCTCATAAGCCTCCTCTGACCATCTCCTCACTGTCCTCATGGTCGCAGGCTGGCTCCTGACTAGGGGCACATAGCAGGGGTTGAGGTGCACCAGGTTGTGGTCTGATCTACCCAGAGGGGGGAGGGGGGAGCAGCTGTATGCGTCCTTGGTGTTTGCATACAGTAAGTCCAGGGTTCTCCCTCCTCTAGTAGGACAGCTCACATACTGTGTGAAATTGGATAGTGTTGTTGCCATGGTGACGTGGTTGAAGTCACCCGAGATAGCTATGAAAGCACTCGGGTGTTGAGTCTGCAGACGGGCTACGGCGGAATGAATGACGTCACATGCCGACGTCGGGTTGGCAGAGGGGGGGGTGTAGACGGTCACCATAATCACGTGTGAAAACTCCCTGGGCAAATAATACGGCCTGAGTCCAACAGCAAACAGTTCAATATCCGGGCGACAGATTTGTTCCTTCACAGTAATGTGAGCGGGACTGCACCACCGGTTGTTGACAAGCACGGCAAGCCCCCCTCCTTTGCGCTTACCGCTTTTGGTGCAGTCCCGGTCGGCCTGAACAGTCTGAAAGCCGCTGATGGAGACGTTGTCATCGGGATTGTCCTTGTGTAGCCATGTCTCTGTAAAGCACATCAGACTACACTCCCGGTACTCCTTCTGACTCCTGGCGACTGCTGTTAGCTCGTCCATTTTATTTCCCAGTGACCTCACGTTGCCCATGGTGATAGAGGGGAGACCCGGCTTATATATCCTCTTCTCCATAAGCCTCCGTTGTCTCACCCTCGCTCTTTTCCGCTTCTGTTTCATTCCTCCCCTGCATCCTCTGTGAGTTTTCCTCCACATTTCAGCCGGTATCGCTGATGTTCCAGCCGTCAAGCCGGCCGGCCTCAGCGCGATCAGCTGATCTCTGGAGTAAACAATGCGGCCATGGAGTTGTGGAGTTGTTGCGCAGTGGTGCCGGGTCCGAATGAAAGTAGTAAATAAAGAGTAAAGAAATAGACCAGAACTCTCTCAATCAGCATGTTTAGAGAGGGCACAGCTTCAGAATATTGGTCGTAAAATACAAAAACAAGTAATAAGGTATAAAGCAAAAAAAGTAAGAAATTAAGAAAAACAAGCAGGAGCGACTGCAACAGGCTGCACGCACGGTTGGCGCATGCGCACGCATTTTAAACAGGAGAACCTTAAAATCAATTCTGAACTGTAGAAGCAGCCAGTTGAGAGAGGCAAAAACAGGTGTAGTATTGTATTTCTTAGTATTGTAGTGCCTTTTTTTACTTCTTGACTAATCTGTAAATTAGTTATTTATTTATTGATGTGTATTTTGCACCGAGGAGTTTGACAGTTTCATTGTATGCTTGCTCATATAATGACAAAGTTCTTCCTTTGGCTCTTGCTTCTCTGATGTAATGATTGATTATTAGACAATCAAAGTTTCATGGGCATGTTTACCTAATCACTGTATTTGTGTACCTAGTACCTCCAGGCGGCGCCCGCGGTGGAAACAAACTCAAAAATTACTCGAGCTGATGGCAGCTACACTCGTTACTGTAAGTGGAATTAAACCTTAGCGAGTAAGAAGCCAATAATTTATCTATATGTGTGTCCAGCAAGCATGAACATGTAAACATGTAGACAGCGATATTCTGTATTGTCCATCCACAGTCTCTCGTCCACTGTCATTAACATTGTGTCTTACATGCTGATTTAGACAGCACGCTAGTTCGGCTAACAGTGAATTATTACTAATAAGCTCAAATGACCTCTGTCTGTATGTAGACTAACTTAGTTTGACTCATCTTAAAATACTTTTAAACTTAGCTGCTGGCTGAGACAAATAGCCCGTCCTCTTTCTACCAGCACTAATGTTATATTACCAGCCAACAAGCTTGCGGAGGGCACACGCTGAATCATCTACATCATCAGCCTGATTTGAATAAATTCTCCAGAACTTTGAGGTGCGGTGGAAATGCAAACCACACAGATCACCAGGAATTCTTTTACCCAGGTAAATAAATTCCTAGTAAAAAAAAGTTCCTGGGAGTGTTGGTGGAAAAGGGGCTATATTAGCTGTAGCTGCAGTAGTGGGAAAGAGGCTACTTTCAGGTGACAGTGGAGCAGGAGCAGCAGCAGTAGGTGACTCTGTGGAAGGAATGGATGCAGGGGTAGGGTGAACGTAGGGGACGTAGCAGGAAGCAAGCTTAGTGATAAAACATAACAGTCAAGATAGCAGCACAGAGAGCTGATATGAGTATCAGCTCTCTGTGCTGCTATCTTGACTGTTATGTCTGTTAAGTCTGTTTTCGTGTTCTGTTTGCAGCTTTTGCTGTATAATTACATCACTAGCATCTGGTTGGAAGTTGTCATCATTGCACAAATGTACCATGACAAATGAGTACCTGGAATCTACAGTAGCCATTAAGTCATATGCGGATGCAGCTCCTTCAGTTTTGTTTTTTGTTGTTGTTTTTTTTTCCAATAATCAGTGGTTTGCTGATGTATTACTACATGAAGTGTCATCTATGATAGAACGCTTCTTCTGCTGCTCTAATGGAATGTATGTTGTATGTTTAAAGAGCTCATATTTAGGGCTTTGATAACAAAATAATAATAGCATAAAATGGAATTGCTCTTTGTCCCAGTTTGAATTATAGAAATGTTTTCAATTAATCAATCATTTTGCCACATAAAATTATAAAATGGTGATGTCACTGAGATACAGTTGATACAGATACAGTTGCAATAATAAATAAATGTCAATGTTTAGGAGTGCTGCCTGGTGTAACTGCTACCTTCTTCCTGACCTCAGCAGGGTGAAAAGGCAGTTGTCGAGTGGCTGGGATCTTTAATAATTCTCCTGGCCTCATTTTTGCAGCGTCTGGTATAAACACCCTTTATGCAGGGTAGAGCAGCGTCTATGGTGTGTTCAGCTGAACAAACCACTCTTTGCAGGGCCTTGCGGTCCTGTTCAGTGCTGTTTCTGTACCAGGCAGTGATGTTACTCATCAGCATGCACTAGATGGCATCCACCTGATACCGTCATGTTACCAACTGTGCCCGGAGGTGGCACCATCCTGCCCAAACTGCCCCCCCTTCATTTAAATTATGAAAGATCAGTATATGCTGATTAACATATTAGAAACCACAAGGCACCGATATTTTTCTCCCTTTCACCCCTTTGTGTAAAAAGTGATCCATTTTTTAAGGAGATGGCTGCTTTGGTCTTTATTAAGAGTTACTATTAGAAACTGTTCTCCTCTTGGCTTTTATATGTTTCTCAGAGGTATATAGTTCACAGCACACATAGAATTTTTCCATCCTGCTCAAGTCATCCTTGATGCTCAAAAAGCAATACGTGTGCTGTAAATTGCTGCTTGCCGATACAAAAAATGTTACAGCACAACTGCTGAGCTTTCTTTATTAACTCGCTATGTTACACCAGCTAGCATATTTGTGTAGATTCAACTGACCTTACCATATGTTACTGATCTAATTGGCTTTTTCTACAAAGTTGCTCAGCCAGCTCCTCCTGCTGGGCACTCATGTAAGTGCTTGGAGGGCCAGGGAGATTTGCCCATTGCAGTTGATTTGGGAGTCACTGCTGCTGATGTCCATGCCTTAGGCTTTCAGGGGTAGGGAGGTGTGCTCATTTTGCCTTATGCTTATTCTTTCTTGACGCAATCACGAAGAGTGTCTTGAGCATGTGCATGGCTAAAGTGATGTCACACCATTAGACATGCCCCTTTGTGGGGGTCCCGTGTGGCAGGTTTTTTCCTGTCCATGCACATCTGACATTTTGGAACTACCTGGATACAGATGGGTGGAGGTAATGGAGAAACCATGCTGGAGATGTGAGTTTTTCAAACACTGCCTCCGACAGATTGGGAAAATATTGGTTTACCAAGATGAGAAACCCACAAGGAATACTACATATGAAAAGGTCTGCTCATGTCCGTGCAAATGTCAGTGCCAAATGCATAACTGAAGCTTTTGGCTTTCAGTGTATTCACGTGGAAGAGGAGAGAGGTCCTCTTTCTACTTAATACCGTGCTCACACTGGATGCAGAAGCACCCTGATTTGTTCATTGTCGTGCAGCTACCTGTCAGCAGTTGCCTGGCCATTTACACCAAATGTGCATTTCTTTGCACCGTGCAGCAAGTGATTCTGCTCTCTGCCCTATTTAAATTACATGTAGAGCTCTGTCTTTGTCTGTGTGTGTGAAGCCCCTCTGTGCGGAGGTGGCATGTTCTTCCCCGTGTCAGTGAGGGTTTTCCATGGACACTTCTGCTTCCTCCCACAGCCCAAAGACAAGCAGGATAATTGATGACTCTAAATTGACCATAGGTGTGAATGTGAGTGTGAATAGTTGTCTGTCTCTATGTGTCAGCCCTGTGATAGTCTGGGGACCTGTCCAGGGTGTACCCCGCCTCTCGCCCAATGTCAGCTGAGATAGGCTCCAGCCCCCCTGCAACCCTTATTGGGATAAGTAGTTGTGAAAAATGAATGCATGAATGAATTAATAGATTATAAGTGTTTTCTTCCCAGATTTCCGTGCGGCTTACGGAAAAAAATAGACCAGATGCAAAAACTATTGTTGCAGATCACAAGCTGTCCAGGGCACTTGGTGCTGCACACAGTGTCAAGAGCCCAATCAGTTAACATTGGTACTGGAAGCAAGTGGGCAGGACTTCATGGAAAATCGGTGCCCTTTGCGATGCTTCTGCGTCCAGTTTAAACCTGGCATTAGGCACACAGCTGTTGCACCTGATGTAACACACCAGTGTGGTCTTGTGCCAAAGTAATGACAACTGGGCAAACTTCATCAGCTGATGAAGACCTGAGATTAAAAGCCCTGGAAAAAGGTAGTGGGTGGACCTTTCAAGTGTGCCTTGTTTACTGAATGTTCTTTCTAATTTCCAAGTTAAGCACTTTGGATAACTTTTGCCTTTGAATAATTTTGTGCAGAGCTTATGAATTCTAGAATAACAATAAGCAGTGTCGCTGTTAGGAACAAAGTCCTTACTTGCATGTTTCCTCAGTCATTTTGTCGGGATCTGTGCAAGCATAAAACTTGCCCTGGGAAGGCAACAAAAGTGTATTTATGAGAAGGCAGATAGATAAAGGTTTACATTAATAAATATAGTATTAAGCAACACTTCGCACTGTATTTTCTTCTCTCACTTTGAAAAGTTGGACTCCAATGCAGGCAAACATGAAGTCCAGCAGCATGGTTACCAGTACAATATTTCCAATGGTCTTGACAGCAACAAACACACACTGGACAACATGCTACAGAGACAAGAGATATTACATATAATGAATCAAGTAAGTTTTAGGCCATTTAAAACTGCAAGTATATTGATAGACATCTCATACCTTGAGTCCCTTGGCTCTATTGATGGCCCGTAGTGGCCGGAGTACCCTTAACACCCTGAGAATCTTTACAACTGAGATGGCACTGGATCTAGACGTTACAAACAACGGCACACAATATGTTGTTGTTTAGTCTCATGGTGTGATTGCAAATGGCATTGCTTTATCAACAAGTCAGCAAAATAAAAAAACAGCTCTTTGAAAGTTCGACAAGGCCAGTAAGCAAGAAGTCATGAGGTACATTTCCAGACTCCACTTACTCCATGCCCATTGAGAGGAGAGATACACTGACCACCAGGAGATCCAAAATGTTGAAAGAGTTCCGACAGAAAGACCCTTTGTGAAGAATGGCACCATATGTTGTCATCTAACCCCCCCCCCAACAAAAACAATAACAATAAAGTTATTATCCATTATGACTCAACGACTGTATAAAAGAACAATCTCTTGCTGTAGGCATAATACATGGCTAATAAAAAACAAACAAAACTGCAGAATGACAAACAAAGAAATATTGTTACATCTCAAAACTATTAATATTGTCTTTGAATTTATAGGGTAGTCTTGATAAGAAGTAAAGGAGGAAAAAAAACTAAAAATGCAAGAAATGTCATCATCGACCAAGACAAAACTTTAATGTATGTTAATTACAGCTTTACTATAACTCATTTATTATTAGTCATTTTTTGACTGCAATGTGAAATAAACTTTTACATATTTCTACATGACCAATAAGAAATAGAAGCCCTGAGAGGTGAAGTATGTTGTTGTTTTTATTTATTATTTTCCTTTTTTGTTGTTGTTTTTGTCTTGTTGTTTGTTTGTGTGTTTTGATTTGTTTTGTTTTGTTCTGCAGACAGTGATGGCCATAACCTCAATTTAACTTATAAGTAGGAGATATTATTTACAACGTACATACAAAATAAACTTTTAGGATTAAACAGGCTTTTTTAAGAGTGAGAAACCTGTGCAGAATTAAGTGCTTTGTGCATGATACAAAAGGCATTAAGAGTTAAGCCAAATGCAGCTTCACTAGCAAGAACCATACCGGTCTGCCTGTTTAATTGTAATTCAGGAGGTGTAAGTTGTTGAGGTATGATGAATGGGAGTAGATGGGGCTGAAGGGGGAAGAGGGATGTCTTATGTCAGGTTGGTCTGGGAGGATGAACTGAAGATCAGGCAGAGGGAGACTCAGTGTTGAGATTCCGTCTCAGGCATTTTTCCCACCTGAGCTGATTACAGGCCTCCAAAAGAATCTGAGTTAAAGTGATCCGAGTTGAGTGCGGGCTTGACGGAGATTGTTAAGATTGTTGTGAATGTAAGAGCAATATGCCTAAAATGACCAGTGACTGAGGGCGTGGATTGTTTGATCTGAGATGCCCAGTGTAGCTGCTGTGGATGCAGAGCCAATGCCGAAATAATGGCTTCAGTAGTGTTCTAAGGATATGCCTGAAATGTGGAAGAATTTGAGGAAATGTTTCTGGAACCAGAATCAAGTGGCCATTTTTCCTGCTACTGTGAGAAAGTGAGGTTGTTGAGGTGATGCATTGGCTGCATACCTAGAGTTGATGTTTTTGGTCAGTGGCTCGTATGGGCTGAGAAAGGAGTTGAGGCGGAAAATGTTATTAGGAAAAGAAACTCCCAGTTGGTCTGTTTTGCTCCTTGGTAGTGTGAATATCAGGGAGTCAGAAGTGTGGATGGTGATGTCAGATAGACTGGGATGATGAGCAGGATTGTAGGTGGATGAAGTCGGGGCAAATTTGGAGTGCCTTTAGAGCACCTTGGAGCAAAACATGGATTCTAGGTTTAGGTCGACCAAAGGGGATATGTAGCCTAAGCATAGAGAATGAATACAGAGGCTGAGAAGGTCAGAGGTAAGTGGCAAATGTCTAGCTGTGAGAGTGGACTCCTGTTTATGCAAGCCTTTGATCAGCATCGTGACATGAGAGTGAGAAATAGAAGGACAATGGTGGCCTGTGATTGGTTCGATAACAAAATTGATACCAGCTAGACAGGTCTGGATGGTGGAGGACTGGATATTTTGATTGGAATGAGCATGGGTGATTCATTTGCATATGGACATGACATCCAGAGAGGGAAATGGCAGCTGATAAGGTTTGATATGCCTTGAAGCAATTCCAGACAGTTAAGTAGGCTGAGAGAGTGCTTGGGGCAAGGCTGTTAAGAATGGCTTTTTGTGAAGTGCTAGACAGCTTTCTTAGCTGAGGAGCTAGTTGAATGTCGTGGCTGAAAACGCTGGGACTGGTGGGGTGTAGATCAGATTCTGGGGCAAAGTGTCTGAATTTCTGGAACAAGAAACAAGACAGTCAATCAGCAATGCTGTTGTGGTAACCAGGAGTGTGGGCTGCCCTGAAAATGAACTGGTGTTGAGCTGAAATTAATGTGAGTCTGCGCATGATATGCATGATGGCTGGGGAACGAGATCGCCTTTTGTTTAGGATCGCTACAACTTAAGTGTTATCAGAGTGTATTAGTATGGACTTCCTAGACCATTCATGCCCCCAAAGAATGGCAGCTATGACAATGGGATATAGCTCATGAAGACTCTGTGTAAAGGGCTTTGACCTCTGAGGGCCACGCAGAAGTGAACCAGTTCCCTCCATGAAACCTATGGAAGGAGCTGCATCCATGTAAAGCTGAATTTCCTGGGGTTGAGTGATGAAATTGTCATAGAAGATAGACATGCCATTCCAAGAAGAAGGGAAATGTTGTCACAAAGGCATTTCCATTTTGCATGCATTATACAAAAAGACTATCATGAAGAGAGGGGATAGCTGCGGCTTTGGTTAAAAGACTGGACAGGAATGATTTGGCTTGAGGAATTATGGGAATGGCATAATTGAGGTGGCTGAGGAGAGCCAGTAGCTGGTGTTTTGTGCATCTGTCTGCCAGAAGATAGTTTGACAGAAGCAGAGTGATGTGCTGTACTTTCTCTGAGGGCAAAGATGTCTTGTTGATGCCTAGGAAATCAATGGAGGTGCTATGCCCTGAGGTTTTCTCTTCAGACAGAGAGACACCAAGTTCCGAGAAAGCTTGGGTAAGAGTAATGAGCCCATGGTGAGGAGGTGAGGATGGTGGAGTGGCAATGAGGAAATCGTCAAGAAGATGAAGAATGTAAGGGAGTCTGTAATTGTTGTTCAAGATCCAGCACAGGGCTTCTGAAAGTTAGTCAAAGATCTTGGGACTGCTTCTGCAACCGAAGGTAAGGCACACAGAAAAGTAACAAGCTCCCTTCTAGCAAACCCCCCAAAAGCACCTGGAGGTTTATTTCCTAGGAGATAACAGTTTGTAAGTAGAAGGTAATATCTCCTACATATTAAATTTACTGCACCATGGTCTGCAGGATTTTTTTTTCATCTTGCCTTTCAGGGCTTCTGTAGTACATTAGTGAAAAATAAAAGGAAAACCCAACATGCAATGTTCAAAAAGATGTTTCATAATGAATCTCTAGAAGAGCTTTACCGCCCCTTGATGGAGATTCTTAGAGTGTGTGAAACTTTATTGGAGGGGTGAACACCATTCCTCCAAACAAACAGGTTCTCTATCAGTTGCATTAAGATCCAGTTAGAGTAAAGGCCATAGCATATAAGTCACATAATTTGGTCAGAATTAAACCTTGATTCAGTGTTTCTCAATATCTCTTTATGTTTTTCTTTGGTTTGTCACTTATCTGTATCAACAATATTAACGGTGGTGCCTGTTATTACCTTGAGCACAATTTCCGCTGTGAACACTGAAGTGAAGACTATATCAGCATAGGCCAACACCTGAAAGTGTCACATTTTTTTGTATTACAAATAATGATACAATAGCTGTTCTACATGCTGACTGTGAATGAAACCTGCCATTTATTCAATGTTACTTAAGCATTTAAATTATAATTGTACAGGCATGCACTTGTCACCTGGTTTCTAAAAGACATGGGGTCGATGGGATCCTCAGCAGCTAAAGAAATAGATGACAGCAGGATGAAGAGGAGGATGATGTTGGTGAAAGTAGTTGCATTGATAATACGATGGCAGAGCTTCCGGAACCTGTAATGGTTAAGAGACATCTTCACGTCAATTTTAAAGAACTTGGGAAATTCAGACAGGGATACATTTCAAAAAGTTCATCTGGAACCAAAAGTTTAGTGACCTTAGCAAATCGTGGCAAAACATTTCTACCAGACTGTGTAGATTGTACCATGTAGGTGAATACATTTCCTTTCCTAATTAACTGACACTCAGCGTTGAAATGGACATGCAGTTTGAAGGCAACCTAGTAGGCACCCTTTAAAAAGCAAATGAGACCATTTTCAATGCAAGAGCCAGAACACCAGAGGAACCAGAGTTTAAATTTAATTCCTGAGTCATAGTTCCTGGTGCTATAAAACTCCCTGCCCAAAAACTATTACTGTCCAATGGCCTGGTAGATAGTTATTATCAATGTCAACGTGAATATTAAAATCACCTATAATAATAAATTGTCTGATTTAAGAACTCAACTAGATAAAAACTCTGAGAATTCAGATAAAAATTCAGAATATGGGCCAGTAGCGGGATACACCATAACAAAAAGAAGTGGCTGTGAGGTTTTCCAGGTCAGATTAAAAGACTGAGGACAAGGCTTTCAAAGAAATTTTGATTTAGTTTAGATTTAGAGCTGATAAATGTAGAGTAGAGTCAAAAATGGCTGCAACTCCCCCTCCTCAGCCGCAGCCTTGAGGAATGTGGGTATTATTATTACTGGCAGGAGTGGATTAATTTAGACACATCTAGGTTTCAGTGAGACAGAGTAGTTCAAAGTGATTTTCTGATATTAATTTGTTCACTAACGCTCCTTTAGATGATAGAGATCTGACTTTAATAGTCCACATTTAATTCCTCTGTTTGTCTTTCTGTCACATAAGAGGTGTTCATTTCTGTTAGGTTTTTATGTACAACTGCTCTTTTTGAACTTTAGATATAAATGATTTAGGTGGTTGGGGGACAGACACCGTTTTTATGACATTATGGGTGGGTAACTGCACTAGAAGCTCAGAGAAGCATTTCAGAGCGTGACTCTGATTCCTAGTCTCAACTTTGGGTTGACAGCATTTCCAATCACGAATAAACTTGGCCAGGTTTCTAGATATGAGAGCAGCTCCATCCAAAGTAGGATGAATGCCATCTCTCCTCATCAGACCAGGTTTTCCCCAGAAAGTTTGCCAATTATCCATGAAGCCTACATCGTTTGCTGAACACCACATGGCCAGCCAGCGATTGAATGATGACATGTGGCTGAACATCTCATCACTGGCTGGATTTGAGAGGGGTCCAGAGAAAACTATGGAGTCCGACACAGTTTTTGCGACCTCCAATTGGTGTAACCACATGGCATTACTGCCAACGTGAATAAAAATCTTATTAAATCTAAGCTAAACCTTAGCCAGTAGTTTTTAAATTTGACTCAGTGTTGCCCGCTCTGACCCCAGGGATACATTTGATTATGGTTGCTGGAGTTGCTAACGTTTCTCAGAATAAAGCTGCCAATGACTAGAGTATTCTCTTCAGTGGGTGTGGCACTGAGTGGGGAAAAACAGTTAAAAACGTTAACAGGTTGGTGGTGACCTGTGGGCTTTGGCTTTGTACTATGCTTCTCTCGAACAGTCACCCATCCAGAGGTTGCCGGAGGACCGCCAGCAGAAGCTATGCTATGTGGCTCTGCACCAGCTACAGGGGGCTGGCTAACTACCGCAGCTACTAAATTATTTTCCATGGTGTGGAGCTGTGCTCCCAGCTCACTATGCCTTGCCTCCAATACAGCAAATAAACTACATTTATTACATGAACCACTATCGCTAAAGGAGGCGGAAGAATAACTAAAACCCTTCCACCAGTCCTGTGTTATTCCAGCAAGCACAGACCCTGAAGAAAAGAAAAGCCTTAACATGTCTAAGCTAAAGCACTGTATGTATGGGCAGAATGTTGCCAACGCTGCCCCCGTATATACAGTCATGGAAAAATTATTAGACCACCCTTGTTTTCTTCAATTTCTTGTTCATTTTAATGCCTGGCACCACTAAAGGTATATTACCTGAAGAATACAATGAACATGACAAAAAAATGCAGCTGATTCCATAATACTTTATGTCCTATTTGACATGCTTAAGCTTAATTGTATTCCCAGAGTATAGAAGAGGCCATTTCATGCCTTCAATTTGCACAGGCCTAGAGTGGTTTCCTGCTTACATTCAAGCCGTAGCACAACTCAGAAGTTGTCAGCTCTCACAGCCTAAAACAAAAGAATTATGTGAAGCCACAAAGGCAGCCATCCTGGCACTGCTGGAAATTGGCATGAGTGACAGACAGGTAGCCAAAAAACTGAAGATCTTCAAGACAGCCGTTCATCACACCAAGAAAAAGCATACCGAACATGGTACTACCAAATTGCTAGCTGGTCGAGGCAGGAAACGTCTTTCTACCCCACAAGAGGACCGTGCACTCACCGTTCCTGTGTCAAGAATTGTCGTCAGACCTCCAGGGACCTTAAAAATGAGTGGGCACTGTCGAGAAATGTGACTTGTTCAGCAAGGACAGTTCGAAACCGACTTCTTGAAGCTGGTCTGAAGTCACACAGGGCACGGAAGAAGCCCTTCATCAACGAAAGGCAGAGGAAGGCCCGCTTACACTTTGCTAGGGATCACAAGGATTGGACTGTTGATGATTGGGCTAAGGTTCTCTTCAGTGATGAATCCACTTTTGAGTTGATGCCATCTCCAGCCAACTTACTGGTTAGGACAAAGCCTGGAGAAGCCTACAAACCAGACTGTCTTACCCCTATAGTAAAACATGGGGGTGGATCGGTGATGATCTGGGGTTGTTTCAGTACGGTTGGAACAGGGCAAATGCAATTGTGTGAAGGGCGAATGAACCAGGTCACGTACAGGGCTACTCTTGAAAACAGTCTTCTTCCATCAGCTGATAAACTCCTGCTTCGAATGACTGGATTTTCCAACAAGACAATGCCCCTTGCCACACGGCAAGGTCAGTTAAAGCCTGTTAGAAGAACCAGAACATTCGAACCATGCCTTGGCCTGCTCAATCACCAGATCTAAATCCAATTGAAAATCTGTGGAACATCATCAAACTCAAAATGGAGAACCACAAGCCCAAAAACAAAGCAAATTTGTTTGAATTTTTGCAACAGGAATGGGCTGCTGCGACCGCAGAACAATGTCAGAAGCTGGTGCAGAGCATGCCAAAACGCATGGCTGCAGTCATCAAGTACAATCAAGTACTAACTCCTATGTTTTCTTTCCTGTCTGTTAGTCACATGATACATCATGTGACTAACAGACAGAAAAGAAAACATGAAATGCCTAAAACCACTGTTTTTGGCAGTATAATGCCATAGCTATTGATGTAAGAACTTTAGTGATTTTGGTTATTATCAAGAAAACCATTGAAAATGGCTAGATATCAGATAGATCTTAAATTAAACTCTTATGAGCTATTTTTGTTGTTATCATTATATTTGTCCAAACAAATGTACCTTTAGTTGTACCAGGCATTAAAATGAACAAGAAATTGAAGAAAACAAGGGTGGTCTAATAATTTTTTCCATGACTGTATACTGTATAGTACGGGGGCTGCAGCTAGTGTACCAACCAGCACGTTATCTTGGCCATATCATCACTCCCGAGGGTTGTAAATTGGGTCCGGACCGCATCCAGTCGATCTTGGATGTTCCAAAGCTGTGCACTTAAACAAATGATGTCCTTTTTTGGGCTTAGTATGCTTTTGTTATCCATGGATTCATGTTTTTGTGAAGATCTCCCAACCCTGTACGACATCTGTCAGGGGGAAAGACATTTGGCCATGACTGACTTTTTGACTGTGACAGACAAAAAACTGCTCACCTGACTCCAGCAAGACTTCTGCGCTGGAAACTGTATCACTGACCATGTCGACTGTCACCCTGAAGCAGTGAAATTTCTTAAACTAATCAACATTACTCCCTACAGCTGAAAATGGATCACCACCTCACTGTCTGAAACTGGTTGACACGGCATCAAATCCACATGATGCATTGTTTGACACTATGCAATTAACCATGTTTTTAAGTTAATCTTTTCTAAGGTCAAAGCTGCCTTTCCTGAGCCTCAGTGATGCAACTCCACAAGTTCCAGCCGGGAGATTGGGTGGTAATCAAGGACCTCAGAAGACAACACTGGCGGCAGCCACGATGGATCGGGCCATATCAGGTGCTGTTGATGACTGCATTCGGATAGCTGAGAGGGACACCTGGATCCATGCATCCCACACTACGTTTACACATAGCCAGCTATTTTCATAAACGGACATTTCACGCTCTCCGTTTTCAAAAATAATTGCGTGCACGTGTACGTTTTCAGAAAACGCAGTCTACTCTCGTCGGACAGGTAATACAGGGTGCAGGCAACTTTTTTTATGACACTGACAGGAGTGCGCACGTATTCTAATGCTTACAGTAAATGCATTGACACGGCTGAAGCTGACGGGGGAGGAGCGTCTCATGAAATGAATGTAATAAGAAAATAAAACAACTTTCCTGATATCAGTAGTCAAAGACACCTGTACTATTGGACAGAGTACTTCTTTGACAACATGTCCTATTACTATCAAGTACTTTTACTGTGTTCTTTTGCAGTAATCCTATGTCATAGTCTCCCATATCAACTATAAATATGCTTCATTGTGATCTTTAATAAAAATCATATTTTCAATAAGTAGTCAAAGACAACTGTACTATTGGACAGAGTACTTCTTGGACAACATGTACAAATAATATGAAGTACTTTTACTGTGTACTTTTGCAGTACCTTGGACTACTTATTGAAAATATAATTTTGCTGACCTCCGAGCACTCTCTGCTCCTCGATATAATAGAGCAGCTGTATTTGCACATGCAAACATACGAAGAGGGCTTGCACCAACATAAATGCGGCTGCTACTCTGAAGGCATCCATGATCACCATAGCAACATGTAAACACAGGTCGCACTTTTGAGGCGAATGCAAGTTCTGTCGCATACTGAGACGTCTGCTGCCTGTGTTTTCTCCGTTTTGCTCAGTTTACATGCAAACGTGCAACCGGAGTTTTCCAAGATCTCCACTCTGGCCGGAGTTTTTAAAAAGCATTGTTTTCAGAGGCGAATTCTCTATTTGCGTGTAAACGAAGGGTGCAAACGAAGGTTTTATGTCTCCGTTTCTAAAAATACCTGTGTACATGTAAACGGGGCACCAGTGTTAGGACCACAGTTTTCATCATTGACCTGGTAACCACAGTTGTGATTACCAGGGTCTGTAGCTGAGTAGCAACGTAACAGGCATTGCCACAGAGTTCAAGCTTGGCAGGAACTTAAACTTAAAGTTCCTAAAGTACTTAAAACATGGTCACATATTCACACATGACCGATCAAAGATGCTTAAAAATGGACTGCTATCATCGAGGGCGCAAGAAGACACAGAGGGGAGATGTGGCATTGGCATGCCACCAACAAGAGATTAAGGACAATTGACCAAAATGATTAGATGCAGTGTGCAGAAGAACTGTAAACCTAAAGGATTAGATATAGTGACTCAGTCATAGACAAATTATACAATTTTGACTTTTTGACTTCAGAGACCTTATTTTTGACTGTTGTATATAAAATGTTTATGTTGTATTATTTTAATATTGTGAGTTCAATTTGAATTGTTTGTGTAACATTTTTTTGATTTTGTGAATGTAATTCCCATTATGTTGTGTTGACACTTTGTGTCAAGAAGAGGGAATGTGGGAATTAAGAAATCTTTATTGTTAGGCAATTCTTTGTATCTGGAGGTGATAACCACTTGGTAGGGGGGAAGTTTCCTGTCTGTCCTTAACCTTTTGCTGGGAGGGGGGGCAGTTTTGAATTACAAATGTTGCGGGTAGGTGCGACCTAACCAATTGCTGCGCCCCTACATCGAGGGTGAGATGACCGTCATGCAGTCTCCTGTCAGTGTCATAAAAAAAGTTGCCTGCACCCTGTATTACCTGTCCAACAAGGGTAGACTGCGTAAGACGGCATACATACACGTGTTGGTGTAAACGCAAAGTTTTCTGTAAACGGACATGTGTGCACGAAATTATTTTTGAAAACGGAAAGGGTGAAATGTCCGTTTATGAAAATAGCCGGCTACGTGTAAACGTAGTGTCATTCTGTGTCTGCATCCTTCCCAACAGGTGTGGCTGCTCAGCAATTAAAGAACCTTTAAAGAGGGGGAGGGGTCAGCAGCTCACTCTCTTAATTTCATCATTCTGGCCTGGCAGCAGCAGCAGGAGCTGCTGCAGCAGAGAACTGGTAGTGGTTGTGTGTGACCTCATGTAGTTACTTTTGGTTTTTCTTCTTCATTGTGTTTCTGCTGGGTCCAGTAGTTTAGTTTCCGTGGCTTTATTTCTGTTGTTTAGGCTTCAATTGGTTTATGTTAAGGTAGAGGGGAGAGCCCTGTTCCACCGGCCCCATGTGGGCTGGACAGTGGTGGCTCCTCTTTTGTTCCTTTTGGCTGGCCCACCAGTGTTTAGTTAGTTTGAAAGGGGGGGGGCGGTTAATTTATCTAGGTTCTCTTAGGTTCTTGGGTTTTTTTGATGGTCACACTGATTGCTTACCTTTTCAATAAATATGTGTTTCTTTGCAACTCTTGCCTTATTTAATTGTGTTCAGTCTCTTGGGTATGAGCTAATTTAGGGGATCCTAACATAATTTTGGGGCTCGTCCATTTGTTACGCCCCAATCTTAGGCGGCCCTATGGGGTGAACAAAATTCCAAAACTGACCCAGAAATAATCACAGGAACACCTTTTAAAACATTCAAATCCATGGGATTTATTAGAATCAAGACAAGCAAACAAGACAACAAAAATCCCATGGTGAGAGGCAGCAGGACCAGCAGTCCCCACACCAGAAGCCTCTCATCTTTGCTGCTGGCATTGTAGCTGTTAAATATATCTTCCATGCTAGGTGCACAGCACCTCATTAACTGATGCAGCACACCTGGGGCAGTTCTACAAGGGAGGGAAAAAGGCACAGCAGACAAGAACACATACACAGCCGTAAAACCCCTCAAATACTTAAGAATTTCTAATCCTCCACCATCAAGAGGCAGGAAAGTTGACAAACATCACTGCCTGGTATGTAACCAGCACTGAACAGGCCCACAAGGTGCTGCAAAGAGTGGTTCATTCAGTCGCTATATCCTGCAAAATGGATGTTTATACCAGACGCTGCAAAAATAAGTCAGGGAGAATCGTTGCCCACCAGCCACCCAGATAAACCCTGCTGAGATCAGGAAGAAGGTACTAAATACACCAGGCAGCACTGAAAGTCTCAGGAGGAGCTTCTATCCTCAGGTCAAGGATACTGACTAATGACCTTGCCTTATCCTTAATTTTTTATATACCCTAAAATTCCAAGTTTTCACTCTGTTTTACATATGCGCACAGGCCTGAAAATACCCACACACATGCACAAACAGGGCCTATACATGCATCAAATGATGTTAGAGTGAGGGGGCTGCCCATGGACCCATGCCCTGAGCGGTTGGGGGGCTTTGGTGCCTTGCTCGAGGGCACCTTGGCAGTGCCCAGGAGGTGAACTGACACCTCTCCAGCTACCAGATCACACTCCATATTTTGGTCCGGTTGGGGACTTGAACCGGCGACCCTCCGGTTCCCAAGCCAAGTCCCTATGGACTGAGCTACTGCCGCCCCAAAACACTGTTAACACTGACATTTATTTATTACTATCACTTCTAAATATTGATGCCTCTCAGCTATTACATTTTACTGAAATCGTATTTTATGATTTAATTTAACCAATAAAGTGATTGATAAAAAGCCCAGTGATGGAGAGTGAGAGGGAGGACATTGGGATGACTGATCTTAACTGCCTTGTAGATAGACCGGTTAGGTGCACCCAGGTGCACCAATACAATATCCCCTACCACCAGGACCTGAAGGGAGACAAAAAACAAGCAGCTACGCAGGGCTCGACAAGACACAAACCTACAGGCAGCCAGAGGGCTGTCACACTCGCATCTTCTGACATCTGCCCTCTGACAAGTTCATGGTAGATGAGACTCACCCTGTTGAAACTTGGCAGCCAATTAAAACTGGCAAATGAACCTGTGACCATGACACCAGCAAAGTGGTAATATTAATATAACACTAGTAAGTGTGACAAACCTGTGCTTTGTGCCGGCATGCTGAAGAAGCCGTTAATTAACCTAATATAACCGTATATGTGCGTATTATGTTATCTTTATCAGTATTAAATATTATTTGACATTTATCAAATTAATTATTTTCTGTTTAAAATCTATATTCATACCACCAGTAATCCCCACTCCACTTTTGTTATTTGTTACTACATCTTCATTACTATTAACCCCAACAATCGGCAGTATCGTACTTGTTCTGAGGTCCAAAGATAAAAAACGAGCTGGCCTCTGGCATGGGCACTGCTTCCTCCTTCAACTGCAGATCTGCCATTGGACGAGGTCTAGGGCTTTCTGGGATCTCAGGGTCCTCCTCCTCATCATCACCTGGCCAACGGAAAGAGCAGAGGATTAAATGGTATGGTATGGTAGTTTTAAATGGTATGATAACAATACAGTATGGAGGCACTGGGATTTACCAGGGAAGTCTGCTGGAGGAAAAGGGTCTTTGATCTCATTCACATTAGACTCAAACTCGTCAATTTTGAGCTGCAGATTTGAAAATGAAATAGTTGAAAGGTAAGAAAGAGGAAAAAATATACTATTACACAGTTGTATTTTCATAGTTGATGAATGTTTTTGGATGCCTCACCTTGGCAGTTGTAGGGATGCCCTCTACACCCTTTGCCCTTTGCTCAGCCAACTTCTTTGCCAGATTAGCCTTCTCCTCTGACACCTTGTCAGGCATGTTGGCCCTATAAATTAACAGGAAGATTCAACTTATTGTTGGCTTGTTTTGTTTAAAATTGCAATATTTTACAACTTGAATCATCATGTTGCTGTGACTAAATTGAATATACCATGATATGTTAAAACAGTCAACAGTCCCAAATGAATGGAAGTCTGCAGTTGGCATTCCTGTTTTTAAGACAGGAGAAGCAACTGATGTGATGAACCATAGACCCATAGTATCCAAGATTGCAGAAAAGTGTGTCTCTGAACCACTAACTGACTTTTCAAACTTATGACAAGCATAACTCCATCACATGCAATTTGGTTTTAGGACAAACTATTTAATTGAAATGGCTGACCACTTATTTATTTAAAACAAACAAGCGAATAAACAAACAGAAAAAGGCCAAATTAAAAATATAGCCGCAAGCAGCGATTCCGGGGTTCAAGGCAGCATGGACATTTAAATTGTGAAATCTGGGTAAGATCAAGACCTTTGATACACTGCGTTTGTTGATGTTTGAAAAAACCCTCATTGATTTATGGCCGGATTTCGTGAAAGGCCATTGCACTTGTTCGGAAGTTGTGGCACCCCCGTTGACCAATTTTAAAATAATACACGTGTTTCATAATTATTATGAACATACCCTGCAAGTTTGTAATGATTGGACAATCCGTTTCTGATTTCTAGTCTGATTTGTGCCCATTTAATTTTAATTTTTTAATTTTCTTTAATTTTGGTGCCCCCTAGTGGTCAATTTGAATGAAACTTTCAGGATATGTGCCTGGTACTTCTTAAGACATTGCTTGCAAGGTTTGTGATGATTGGTCCAAATGTTGTGGAGTCATTTGCTGAGCCACGCCCCCTTTAAAGTTCATTAGTCATTCTTTTTAGAACAGACTGAGATCTCAATAACAGTGAAAGCATTGGTGATAAAATTCTAAAAAAAAAAAATGCATATCATTCTGCTGATTTCAAGTATATTGTCAAATATTTTGGTGACATTTGTTTAAAAATTACATGAAATAAAAAATGTTGTCCATACAGTAGAAATTACAATAAGATAAAGAATACCACTGTCAGCTAACAGTTATACCGATCTAGATAAGATAAGAAGCTTTATTGTCATTGTAAGGGGTGCAATGAAATTCCGTTCTGCACATCTCTTGTAGCAGCTACAATGTCCTTGTCATAAAATATAATGTAATAAATACTATAAATAAGGTGCAGTTTAGAATATTTACAGCAGATACAGATTGTAATAGTCTGTATCAAGAGTGCAAGTGTGTGTGTGTGTGCCTCTGGGGGGGGGGGTCATGGTTCTTGCAGCAGTCTCTTCACAGCTGTGTCTCAGTCTGTTGGTGCGAGCTCTCATGACTGTGAGTCTGCCAGAGGAAAGGCTGGTGAATAGAGAGTGTCCTGGGTGGGCGGGGTCATCCCGAATCTTTGTGGCCCGTCGGAGGAGACGGCTGGAATAGATCTCCTCTAGGCGTGGAAGTGGGGAGTCGATGATCCACTGCAGTTGTTTCTTTTCAGATGCAGTGCAGCTGGCGTACCACACCATACAGCCATAGGTGAGGACACTCTGTTGTGCAGTGGTAGAAGTTTTTCAGCAGAGGTGGAGGGAGTTTGTTCCTCCTCAGTGTTCTCAGAAAGAAGAGATGCTGCTGGGCCTTTTTGATGATGTGGGTGGTGTTCACAGTCCAGCCCAGGTCCTCCGAGATGTGCAGGCCAAGAAACTTAAAGGTGGTGACCTGTTCCACTTCCTCCCCACTGATGCTCAGGCCTGAGTGCAGTGTGGTCCTCGACTTCCGGAAGTCAATAGTGACTTTTTTTGTCTTCTTGGTGTTGAGGTTGAGGTGGTTGTCACTGCACCAGGCCGCCAGTGCTTGGACCTCCTCCCTGTATGGTGTCTCATAACTGTTGCTGATGAGCCCCACAACGGTTGTATCATCCGCAAATTTGATGAGGATGTTGGAGCCGTGAGTAGTGACACAGTCATAAGTGTACAGTGTGTACAAGACTGGTGTTCCTCAGGGCTGTGTGCTGAGTCCACTCAGCACACAGCCCTGAGAAACACCAGTATTGAGGACGATGGTGGAGGATGTGGAGGTGCCCACTCTGACATGCTGGGGTCTGTTAGTCAGGAAGTCCTTGATCCACAGACAGAGGGAGGTTCCAAGTTGTAGTGTCTGCAGTTTGTTGATGAGTCTGCTGGGGCTGATGGAGTTAAATGCCAAGCTGAACAACAAACAGCATCCTGAGATATGTGTTGGGGCTTTCAATGTGGCTGAGAGCGGTGTGGAGGGCGATGGAGATGGCGTCGTCTGTGGATCTGTTGGACCTGTAGGTGAACTGATGTTGATCAAAGCCAGGTGGGATGTGGGCCTTGACATGCTGTAACACCAGTCTCTCCATACATTTCATGATCACCGGTGTCAGGGCCACAGGCAGGTAATCATTCAACCCTGTGATGGCAGAGGATTTGGGCACAGGGATTATGGTGGCAGTTTTCAGGCAGGTAGGGACTGTGGCTTGCTGCAGTGAACGGTTAAAGATGTTAGTGAATACTGCAGCAAGCTGATGAGCACATGATTTCAGCACCCTCCCTGGTACTCCATCCGGTCCCGGTGCTTTCGTGGTGTTGATGCCACGCAGGACTCGCAGTACCTGATGTTGTTGGATGGTGGGGGGCTGGTCATGCTGTGATGATGTCAGCTGTGTGTCCTCTGCCTGTCTGTTGTCCTCTTCAAAGCGGGAGAAAAAGGTGTTAAGCTGGTCTTGGAGAGAAGTGGGGGGGGGGGTTGTGGCATTGTTTGGTGATCAGTTATATTCTGTATGCCTTTCCACATGGAACAGGGGTTGTTCTCCCTGAAGCTGGCCTCTATCTGCTCTCTGTACTTTGTTTTAGCAGCCTTGATGCCTCTCTTCAGGTCCGCTCTAGCCCTCCTGTAGGCTTCCCTGTCCCTTGACCTCAGTGCTGAATCCCTGGCCTGGAGTAGTACTCTGATATTGGCGTTAAACCAGGGTTTTTGGTTGGGAAATGTTTTCACCTGTTTCCTTGATGTTACATTATCCATGCAGAAACTGATGTATGATAGTACAGAGGAGGTGTGGAGTTCAATGTCTGGGTCTTCAAAGAGCTCCCATATGGTGTCCTCAAAACAGTCCTGCAAGGATAGTGTGGCCTCCTCAGTCCAGCACTACACTGACTTATACTGTGGCTTAGACCTGCAGATGAGGGGCTTGTAAGCTGGTGTCAGGAACAGGGAAAGATGGTCTGAGTGTCTGAGGTGGGGGGAGTGGCGGGCTCTGTAGGCTCCAGAGATGTTGGTGTAGACCTGGTCTAGTGTTCTGCCCTTCCTTGTTTGAATGTCAACATTCTTGTAAAATCTGGGGAGCACAGTCTTTAAGTTGGTGTGATTAAAGTCTCCAGCCACGAGGTCCGCCCGGAAGATTGTATGTCCTGCTAGCTCCACGGCTAGGTCAGGTATGTTTTCATGCAGCCAGGTCTCTGTTATCACCATGATACAGCTGTCTATCCAGTTGTTAACGTCCTGTAGTTTCATCTCGTTCATCTTGTTAACCAGGGAGCGGACTTTGCGAGAAAGACGCTTGGAACCGCTAGTTTATGCGGAGTCGCGGTTAGCCTAGCTCTGATGCCGGCTCGTTTGCCTCGTTTCTGGTGTCTTTCGCAGCACCGCCGTCGCCTCCTTTCTGTCTGTTCTCGCCAGCGTATCCTCTCCGGGAATGAGTCGAACCCTTCTGGGGGGATCCAGCTGGTCCAGTGTTGTTTCAGGCTGAAAAGTTCAGTTCAGGTGTAAGTCCTTCTCAATGTGTAGCTGCTAACTGAAGAGCACCGGGTCGCTGCGACTACACGCGCCGCCATCTGAACACCATTTGGAACATGTGACATCTAGTATCCAAAAAGTGTGTCAACTATGCTTGCATTTACATGAAGACTTTTGGAGATATTGATGTTCATTAATTTTGCATATTCTTAAAAATATAGAGTGACAGACTTCTGAATTGACAACAGGTTGCGCACGGCAAAGTTTTGTCACAATTCAGTGAATGAGCTGAAAAACTTTCAGCTGTGTAGGACAACACTGGTGATTTTTTATGATGTTTTGAAGTATGGAATGTGAAATGCCTTGAAATTAAGATTTTACATAATAGGCCACGCCCCCTTTAAGCAATCATTGAACCTTGAGGTTTCAGCCCTTCGGGCTTGAACCCCTGACCAGACATACAATAAATCACAATGTTCTTTGTATATTTTATAATGTATCTGGGGATGCAAACAAATGGATGGAGTGTTATGTAATTATGAGAAGACAATGCATCAGAGTTGTCAGAATTGGAAATGAGACTTTTGTCAACTGTTCTCTTGGTGTCCAGCAAGGCTCAGATTTAGAACCTATTAATTCAGTTTAAAGGTTGACTACCTGCCTCTTGTTAGCCCTGAAATCATATAGCACTTGGTAAAAACAGACATGAAGTAGTAGCTAAATCAACATCAGAAATGGCCAAAATTTCTGACTGGCTTGAAGAGTCCTACCTAACACTTATCATGAATAAAACCATCTGCATGTACTTTTATATATGCGTAATTCTGTACAATTCAATCAAAGTAACTTCAGGTTTATCCAAAACCAGTGACGCATAGATGCAGCAAAACTGTACAGGCACTCAATGATCTGTTCACACATATCATACAGTATTACAACCTGTGACAAACTGGAAAAACAACAACAGCCTCACTGCAAACATCCTACAAACAAACACTCAAGGCACTGGGAAAAACAAAAACAAAAGTGTGTTGATATTGTAACCCTTGTTCTATTAGCACAGGTGGAGCCCTCTACTGGACTTTATGGGTGCAGTGGGTGGAGCCTGATAAATGAACACTATCTTGCTACATATCATCAACCCAGCCACACTGATCCTGACTGGGTAGAGGTAAGTCGCCATAGCCCACCTACCTCCTTAAAACCCTGGATGCTCCAGCAGACAAGTACGGAGCCACAGCCAACCAAGGTGGCATGCAACCAAACTCGGGTGGGCTTTGGCCTATGCTTGCAGGGGTCGAAAGACGAGCAATAGACATCCTGCACACCACATTTCCTCGGTCATCAAGGAACACAGAACACAACTGACATAAAACCAACCCTTTTTACCAATCCTGTGTCATTCCATAGAGCACAGACCCTGAAAAGGAGCCCGACATGTCCAAGAAATAGAACTGTGTGAGCAGGCAGGGTGTAGACCACAACACCACCACACATACAGTACAGGCCAAAAGTTTGGACACACCTTCTCATTCAATGCATTTTCTTTATTTTCATGACTATTTACATTCGAAGGCATCAAAACTATGAATGAACACATGTGGAGTTATGTACTTAACAAAAAAAGGTGAAATAACTGAAAACATGTTTTATATTCTAGTTTCTTCAAAATAGCCACCTTTTGCTCTGATTACTGCTTTGCACACTCTTGGCATTCTTTCGATGAGCTACAAGAGGTCGTCAGCTGAAATGGTTTTCCAACAGTCTTGAAGGAGTTCCCAGAGGTGTTTAGCACTTGTTGGCCCCTTTGCCTTCACTCTGCGGTCCAGCTCACCCCAAGCCATCTCGATTGGGTTCAGGTCCGGTGACTGTGGAGGCCAGGTCATCTGCCGCAGCACTCCATCACTCTCCTTCTTGGTCAAATAGCCCTTACACAGCCTGGAGGTGTGTTTGGGGTCATTGTCCTGTTGAAAAAAGCAGGACAATTAAACGCAACCGGATGGGATGGCATGTCGCTGCAGGATGCTGTGGTAGCCATGCTGGTTCAGTGTGCCTTCAATTTTGAATAAATCCCCAACGGTGTCACCGGCAAAACACCCCCACACCATCACACCTCCTCCTCCATGCTTCGCAGTGGGAACCAGGCATGTGGAATCCATCCGTTCACCTTTTCTGCGTCTCACAAAGACACAGCGGTTGGAACCAAAGATCTCAAATTTGGACTCATCAGACCAAAGCACAGATTTCCACTGGTCTAATGTCCATTCCTTGTGTTTCTTGGCCCAAACAAATCTCTTCTACTTGTTGCCTCTCCTTAGCAGTGGTTTCCTAGCAGCTATTTGACCATGAAGGCCTGATTCGCGCAGTCTCCTCTTAACAGTTGTTCTAGAGATGGGTCTGCTGCTGGAACTCTGTGTGGCATTCATCTGGTCTCTGATCTGAGCTGCTGTTAACTTGCGATTTCTGAGACTGGTGACTCGGATGAACTTATCCTCAGAAGCAGAGGTGACTCTTATTCTTCCTTTCCTGGGTCGGTCCTCATGTGTGCCAGTTTCATTGTAGCGCTTGATGGTTTTTGCGACTCCACTTGGGGACACATTTAAAGTTTTTGCAATTTTCCGGACTGACTGACCTTTATTTCTTAAAGTAATGATGGCCACTCATTTTTCTTTAGTTAGCTGATTGGTTCTTGCCATAATACGAATTTTAACAGTTGTCCAATAGGGCTGTCGGCTGTGTATTAACCTGACTTCTGCACAACACAACTGATGGTCCCAACCCCATTGATAAAGCAAAAAATTCCACTAATTAACCCTGATAAGGCACACCCGTGAAGTGAAAACCATTTCAGTTGACTACCTCTTGAAGCTCATCGAGAGAATGCCAAGAGTGTGCAAAGCAGTAATCAGAGCAAAGGGTGGCTATTTTGAAGAAACTAGAATATAAAACATGTTTTCAGTTATTTCACCTTTTTTTGTTAAGTACATAACTCCACATGTGTTCATTCATAGTTTTGATGCCTTCAGTGAGAATCTACAGTGTAAATAGTCATGAAAATAAAGAAAACACATTGAATGAGAAGGTGTGTCCAAACTTTTGGCCTGTACTGTATATCCTCGACACTCGCTCAGCTCAACAAGGCCACCAACACTGCCACACCACATGTGGAGTGTGCACAGACCACAATGGGAGGGTTCCTGTCTGTCTACCTGTAGGTTTGGGAAATGCACTCATAAAACCATCTGGTAAGGAGTTTCATGAATAGGGACTAACCAACCACATAATCACCAAAGCACATAAACATCTGTTAAGTGGTCTAACTGTATCATCATGATCTGATCGAACTCCTATGTTCATAGGAACAAATAAGGGATTTGGTCTGTGAGAAGCCCCACTGTGGTCACGAAGCAGTAAGCAACTGTGGTGCACCGAAAAGGTGGTTAATTCACACACCCTCTTAGCTGAGGTCAGCGCAACGAGCAAAGCTGTCTTGGTCTCACCTTCAGAGAGGATAGCTCAAGAGGTTCATAGGGATCCTTCACTGAGGGCTTGAGTGCCAGTGGCAGGTCCTACTGTGGGGGGGAAGCACACATCACCCGGCATTGCCTCCTGACTTTCTGCAAGAACCGCTTCACAAGAGGGTGGGCAAAGACTGGTCTGTCACCAAAACCCTGATGGCAGGAAGAGATGGCTGCCTCATACACTTTAATGGTGAAATGATGCAGCCCCCTCTCCATCAAACACTTTTTGAAACATGATGAGGCATATGTCACAGTGATGGAGGACCTGCTGGTCGGTATTCGTGTCTACTCTCCTCCACAGCTCTGCTCAGAGGAATGGCAATTTCTATAGCAGCATCATGAGCTTCATCATTTCTTTTTATTCAGTTCTATCTGCATGATGTGTCAGTCCAGTTTTCAATAACTCATTCAGCCTTGTACTTGCTTGGCAATCAGCATCACACTGTCAGCTCCAGGCAATTACGCTCACAGTTATCACTGTATGAAGCTGGTACACACATTACTAACTGTTATCTTCTCAGGCTCACTTCTAACTTATTTGCATGAGGTTTTGGGACTGCCACAGTGCCTCACAACCATCTTTGCCTGCTCTCCCAACATAAGTTCACTGTGTGTGTGTGTGTGTGTGTGTGTGTGTGTGTGTGTGTGTGTGTGTGTGTGTGTGTGTGTTTGCTGTGTGGATCTGCGTGCCATGAGATATGTTCAGCACTTGGCTGTTTTTTCCCCTTCTGTTCCTGCTCTGTTCATGTTTTGAGACTTATAACAATGTGTAATTAACTTCCCCGCTCTCTCACAGCAGCAGGTATGTTATGTGAGTGGAGTGTCACCCTTAACATTCAGACAGGGCTCGGAGCAAGAGAGGAAGTATTTAATCCTTTACTCTACTATAAGTAGTACTACCACACTGTAAAGGTACTATGTTACAAGTAAAAGTTCTGCATTGAAAATGGTCCTTCAGTAAAAGTATGTAAATATAATCAGGAAAATGCAGTAAAAGTATTGAAAGTGCAAAAATGTCCCCTGTGACTGTTAAACTGTTTCATATGATATCATGCATTAATGTAAAATCAGTATCCTACTGTTGTAGTTGGTTGAAGTGGAGCTTACTTTGAACTATTAACTAATGATTATCTTTAGCTTGGGTTAACTTGCTTATTATTTTCTCCATTAATCAACTGAGTGTTTGCTTGATAAAAATAGCGAAATTAGCGAAAAATGTCAGAACAATGACCCAGAGCCCCCAAATTTACACCTTCACATTGTTTCAATGTCCAAACCTTGACATTGAAATTTTTAAAAGAAAAGGCAGCAAATCTTTACATTTGTTAAGCTGGATCCATGAAATGTTTTTTTGCATGAAAATGACCTCAATGATTATTAAAATAGTAGCCAATTAATTTTCTGTAAGTTCATTAATTGACTGATAGTTCCAGCTGTACTTGTACATTTTTATATGTTTTGTGTGAAAAATCTTAATTTGTAAAGTAACTAGTAACTAAAGCTGTTCGATAAATATAGTGGAGTAAAAAATACAATATTTCCTTCTGCAGTGTAGTGGAGCAGAAGTGAAAAGTGGCATGGAAATAAAAGACACAGATTTGTACTTGCAGTGCCTGAATAAATGTGTTTAGTTACATTCCACCACAGGGTTTAGCTCATCTGGTTATCTTTTTGAGTATGTAAGTATGACTTGACTTGTGACTTGCTTCACCCGAGTAATGACTTGACATGCTTGACTTATAGCAAGGATTTGACGTGCTTGATTTTCACCACAATGACTTGGGACTTGATTGAGACTTGATGGTTAAGACTTGTGACTTGCTTATGACTTGCATATAAGTGACCTTCTCCTCCCTCTGCAAAGCTGTGTGAGTAAATGCAAGATGGGTGACAGTGTTTGTGCTAATTTACTTAAGAAGAAGAAGAAGAAGAAGCTTTATTGTCACTGCAATAAATACAGTGAAATTTCGTTTAACTGCTGTAAGCTACAGTATGTGAAATAGATGTTCATTATTTGGTTCCATTTCAGAATGAGAGTTAGGGTAGAGCAAAGAACTTCTTATAAAGCAGATTGAGGCAGGTGTATGATTTTTTTGTTCTCCTTACATTACTTTTGTAGCAGTAAGATAACATGAATTGTGGAGTAAGTTTTTCCTTTCATCCTTTTGACTGTAAATGTACATTTTAAAGCTGATATTTATAAAATGTTCTTCCCAGGGAGGCATGTCTCTGGGGCCCCATTGGGGGTTTGCTGGGAGTTCAGCTGTGCTGCTTTTGTTCGGTGAAAAATCGTTACAAGCAACATTGGCTCAGTTGCACAGCTCTCATAACTGGTCTGCTACTATGCCTCTGCACCATGCAAAAATGATTTATTCTGAGGAAACTTGGAGGGCTTGTAGAAAGGGGGAATACCATTTAACTGCAAGGAGCTTTGCTCAGTCCCAGCTAGGGATCTGTGTTACTTGTCATCCCCCTTTGCTTTCCCTGTTTTAACCTTTACTGTCACTATCCTATAAGCTGAACAGAAGCTGGAGTGGTGTTAAGCACACAACCACTGGACCATGGAGCAGTGGAAATGTGTAGTCTGGAGCGAGTAATTTGGTTTTCCTATATGGCACAGGCCAGGAGTATGCCACGTGTCTGAAATGAACATGCCAACTGGTGATGGTCTGTAAATTATGGTCTTAGCTGTTTTTCATTTTGTACAAGGCATCTGCAGTTTGAAGAACTTCACTGATCTGCACAGAGCCCTGACCTTAACCCCATCCAACACAATTGGAATAAACTGGAACACAAATTATTAACCTCTTGTGTTTGAATGGGAGCAAATCCCTGCAGCCAGGTTCCAACATCTGCTGGAAGGCCCTCTCAAAACAGTAGAGGTTGTTATAGCAGCACATTAATGCCATGCTTTACGAATGACATGCTCAACTATAACATATTGCTGTAATGTTAGGGTGTCCACGTATTTTTGGCTAAGTAGTGCAAAATATTTGCCCACAATGATTTGTAACATAATGTGGATATATGCTTTGACTCATGGTTGTGCATGCGATTGCAAGTCAGTATAAAACATGAAAAAATGGGCTTCGATAAACCAAATATGTTTCTATATGTAAATGTGTATTTAGGAAGACTTACCTGAGAGCTTTTTTGCGTTTTTTCTCCTCTGCTTTCTCTTTCTGTGCCAAAGTCAGAGACTCAGCCTCTGCCAAATTATCAACAGCAATGGCCAGGAAGACATTTAGAAGGATGACTGAATGAAAGGGGATTCAAAGATTATGACAGTGATTTGAATTAACAGTAGCTTTCATGGTTGGAGTTCAGTGTCGCTTAAAGACACGCACATGCACACGCACACACACACACACACACACACACACACACACACACACACTGTAAGGATACAATTTCCACAGACAAATAGGATGATGAAGTAGATGCTGACCAGGATCCCAGGCATGCTGGGTCCTCCATGAGCCATGATGCCATCGTACATGACTGCATTCCAGTCCTCACCTGTGAGGATCTGAAACGCTTACAATTAAATAATACCTCAGAGTAATGTAACTGCAAATAACTGTGACATTTTTCAAAAATATTTCAACTTTGTTTCTAAGAAATCACATTTTTTCATCAATCTCTGATCATTAATTTTTATTGTACCTGGAACACAGTGATGAGGGCCTGAGGGAAGCTGTCAAAGGTGCTGCGGGGTTTGGGTTGGTTGGGAAAGTTAAACTTCCCTCCAAACACCTGCATACCCAGCAGGGAGAAGATTACAATGAAAAGGAAGAGGAGCAGCAGCAAGCAGGCAATGGAACGGACCGAGTTCAAGAGGGAGGCCACCAGATTACTGAGAGATGTCCAGTATCTAGAGCACAAAACATCAACTGAATAAGTCATCAGTTATTCCTCCTGTTGTATTAAGTCATACTGTTGGGCTCCAACACAGGACTTGTAACTTATATTTGAATGTACTTTTGTTTTGAGATTACATTTCAGCATTTTCCAGTGGCACATATGACACAACGTATCTTGGTAACAACTCTTTAATAATACAAAATGAAGTGATCCTGTATTTTCATGTACAAAAACAACATTGGTCAGGCTATGTTTAAAATCACTTTAAAATCTAACAAGAATAAATCAATATAATGATCAACAAGGTCGACAATAAGAGCAGTTTGGTTTATTAGTGACTACACCCAAGGCTACACAACAAGAAACAAAGAAACAAGTTAATTTCCTCTTACTACAAAGCAATTCTAATGAGTGGAGCAAGCACTCTGCACATCTTTATCGTCATTATCCTCTTTTGTAAGCTGTTTTGGGGTTTTTGGAGGCTTGACATAGAAATCAGCATAGCAAGGAAACCAGTGATCACAGCGACAGAGATATCACAAACATGAGAGATGATGCAAAGCCAACTGCAATGCCTGCATCCTATACTTAAGTATACGTGTATAACAGGTATCTGGGACTGCCATGGTGACCCCTGCTCTTTAAAATGTACTTATTACCATACTGCTGGGTCTGCTGGGTCTGATTTTGGATTTCGTGCCTGCCTGTGGGATACACTAAATGAAAAGAAAGAAAATGCTGAAAGTGCAGAAATATAAAAAAAAAAAAAATGGCAACAAACATCTGATAATCCTTACAGAGCTGAACGTTCTGACATTTGAGTGGTTTCTGTAGCTGAAAGTATGTAGAAGAAGTAATTAATCAAACATACAGGATAGGTAGTAGAAGCAATACTACTACTACTAGCAGAAGTAGCAGTAGTTCATACTTTAAAAAGCATAAAAAGTATGCATATAAGTATGAATGTCCTTAAAGAACTGAACATTTTGACATTTGAATGGTTTCTGTAGCTGAAAGTATGCATAAGTGGTGATTAATCAAAAGATGTACAGGAGAGGCAGTTGTAGTAGTAGTAGTAGTAGTAGTAGTAGTAGAAGAAGTTGTAGTAATAGGAGTAGCAGCAAGAATTTTGACAGGTGCCTGCTACTGCTGCCATGATTAAGTACATGGTTACATTTACTATATGCACTGCCCACTTCAAGTGCTGCATGCTACATGTACTTCAGGTACTGAGCAGTATGTGTGTATAATATTCTATATATTTACAATATGTATTCAACATTCATATCATAAGTAGTATCAGTAGATCCTGCTGCTGTCCTCTCTGAGACACGCACACACCATGCCAGTCATCATCTCTTTTGTTTTACTAACATTGATGACAAGGTTGTTAGCTTTACACCATGTTATCAGTCCATCCATTTCTTGTCTGTACACTGACTTGTTGGTGTTGGTGTTGAGTCCCACCACTGCCGGGTGATCTGCACATTTCATAATGTAGTTGTTCTAAAAGTGAGGTGTGCAGTCATAAGTCAACAGTAAAGGGGCTCAGGACGCATCCTTGTTGAGAATTAGTGTTGAGGATGATGGAGGAGGATGTGACGTTGTGAATTCTGACAGTCTGAGACCTGTTTTTCAAGATGTCCAGAACCCAGTTTAATAAAGATGAGGTTATTCTGTGGCCTGACAGTTTGTTACCGTATTTTTGGAATGATAGTATTAAAGGCTTAGCTAAAGTTTAGGAAGAGCAGTCTCACATTAGAGTTCTTGTTTTAATATATATTGGTATCTTAAAACAATATATTTTCCCTGCTATATTTTTCTGCTCTAATCTTCTCCCTCACTTCTGCTTCTCCACACTGCATTCACAATTCACCACATTAGACCAATCATCTCTCTGCCTGCCGAATTTCAGAATTACTATTGCACAATCCATCTCCTCCCTATCTCCATCATGACCTCTAGGATGGCCAAGGAGACTCATCTGAAAGATTTCATCAATCACCCACAGGCGTTACTCCACCACCACTCTGATACTGTTTTCTGTTATCTTCACTTGGGCCTCCACTTACTGGAGAAGCTGCACATCTAAAGAGCCAAAGTAAGTCTAATCTAATACACTTCCATCTGAATTATCCTGAACATCCATCTGAATCCTATTGAACTAAAGTTGAAAAACAAGCTAAAGCCAAATGTACAACACTATGGAATACACCACTTTTTAAGTTCTGAATCACTTTGACTACGTTAACATGCAGTCAATATTCGGGTTATGGTCAATATTCCGGTGTCTGAAACATTTGGAATAACCTGTTTACATGCGTGAGCAAACAGGGTTATTCCTGTATACATGGTAACTGTAATCAATTGGGATATCCCGATCAAAACAGCGACGCACGGACAACATCTCGACACACAGGAAAAAAGATACAAGTACACTTTCTGTCACATCAAAGGCTTCAAGTTTGATGGATGACCCCCCTGACCTTTAACTCTGACCTTTGACCTTGACTAATCCCTTCCCACGCGCCCCCCCCCCCCCCCTTGGCAAAATCTAATATTGAGAGAAGAAAGTAAGAAGAAAGGGAAACTCTGCTCTGCATGACACACACACACACACACACACACACACACACACACACACACACAGAGCTGCTGACACAGACAGCCGCAGTGGTTTAACTGCGCGTGCCCAGTGAGACAAGTTTAATACGCCTGCCCACATAAAAAATATCCACCCCCTTATGCTCCTAAAGCTTTTTAAACCCTGGGATTCTTTCGAGTCTGCAAAACTGCATCCGGCCATTGAACAAGACGGGTTTAAAGCTATCCAGGAGCACAAAGGACGAAACATGCCCTAAAGAGTGAATACCTCCGAGACAAGGCCTGATTCCATTCTTGTGTTGGAAATTTTAGAGGATTTGGGACAAGAGGACTTTGAAAGGTTTAAATGGTATTTGCAGCAAGAAGTTCTGGAAGGTGTCTCAGCCATCCCTAAATATCAACTGGAGAATGCAGGCAGGATGAAGACTGTAGATGAGATGATGAGGTTTTACAGGGGTCATGTCATCATAGTCACCAAGATAGTTTTGGAGCATATCTGCAATTATGAACTTGCAGAAAAATTAACCAAAACCGTTTCAAATTTCTAAATGGACTAAAATCTTTGCTCTTGCAAACTCTACACTACCTTAAAATTAAGATGATTAAGAATCTTTTTAACGGCCTCCAAGACGAAACCAGCCCATGGCACAAATTAGGAAGCTTGCTCTCTACAACATAGGCTCTCTCACAGCAGGGGTGCTGCGAGAATGTTTATCCAGACGGCTACCTAGAATTAAAGAATAACAAAAAAATAATATGGTCCAGCGTTCCGGCATAAGGGATGCTGGGAGAATGTTTGTCCAAATGGCTACCTAACATTAAAGAACAACAAAAAAGAAATTTGGTGTAGTCTTCAAGCGCAAGGGAAAGGCTCTCTCACAGCAGGGGTGCAGCGAGAATGTTTTTCCAGACGGCCGCGTAAAATCGGAAAAAAATACTGCCAGGAGTTTGGGATCTACATCACAGCGATGATGTTGTTGTTGTTAAATTTCAAAATTCAAAATTGCCAGAGCCAGTGAGGACGCACTTACATTTTGGCAGAGCCAATGAGAAGAGTTTTCCGTGGTGCAGGCCGATACAGGACCTCATTTTAAGCACTCCTTCCAGAGAGCCATTGTCTTTTCATTCCAGACCGGTAAGATAGAGTGAGACATGGCATCGAGTACGTCTTTATTTGTATTACTTTAAATATGCACCAGATGCAACGCATCAATTTTCATTTTTAAAAGGTAACGGTGTTATCTTTTAGACAACAGAGACAGCAGAGGATACTTCAATCCAGACAGATCCTCCCAGTTCCTCTTGAGTGATTATTTCTTTACTAAATCTGTTTAATAATATTAATTTTGAAATGTAATTTGATTTCCAGTGTACTGCCTTTCTGACATCCTCCTCATAACGCATTTGTAGACACCCCTGTTTTGGGGCTTGAAGAACCAGTGAGAAAAACTGGTGAGAAGAACCAGTAAGAATTTATTAGTATAAACTTAATAAACTTAAACTTTCTGTTTCAAGAGTCTTTTATTTACTTGATGTAATGACATTCCCTGTCTTTATCTGTATGCAGAGGTTCAAGAAACTTTTTCACTCCCCTGGCCTTCGGATTCTGAAGGTAAACTAATGAACGCGAGACTTTCTTCTGAGTGCCTGAGATCCTATGAGATTTCAGTGATCTTATGGCAGAGGTTTAACAGGCACAAGCTCTTTTCACAACTGTTGTTGTGCTTTGTGATTATGAATAATATAATGACGAGGTGATAAGTGCTGTTAATAATTTATTTTTCAAGAAGTTTAAGTCTTTAAATATGTAACTTTAGTTTTTGTTCTTATTTAACATGTGTGGCAATATTCTTGTTTGTCATTGCAGATCTATTTTGGGATAACAATTGGGAAGAAGAAGAATATACAGAAATTCCAGATCCATCGCAGCCTATTGTGATAGACTCTGACTCAGACCAGGAGAATATTACAACAGGTCAACTCATCGTCTGCGGTGTGTAAACCGTTTATCTTTGGTTTTACATTTAGTACATTTTACCGGCGTATAGCTCAATATGTGACCTTTCTTTCCAGAGGCTCGCGTAGATTGCAAAACCGAAACAGTGGGATCGAGGACACCCACAGAACCAGAGGCGGAGACTCCGGAGGAATCAGATTTGGTTTTACCTGCCGCTAAGTATCTTTAATTTCACTATTGTATTGCAGTTGTTAAATTCTTAAATTGATTTCCATGTTGCGGTGTGTCTCTCTATTTTTCCAACATAAAATGAACCAGATTCTGACAGTTCATCTGTGGCAACGGCACTGACGGGCGGAGTGAGATGGCTCGCCGGAGGACGCTTAAGATTTCTGGCTAGGGGAAGAGGGAGAAGGAGAAGAAGAAGAGGAGGAATCGCGAGCGGACACCGACGCACGGCACGTGAGGAGGTTTTGCAGGACTTTTGTGCTGATTGTTGCAGCAGCGTGGAGGTTGTCGGTGGGTTATATTAGGCACTAAAACAAAGACCGCTGTAGTTTTTTTTTTTTTTACTAGTTTAAAGTTTTAAAAATATGAATGCAAATAATCAAGAGGTCCCGCTCATTATCCATTTATTACAGTCAGAAATTGAAGCTTTGAATCACATTGATGTTAGACAAGATTGTCCGGACACTAACTCTGAATTACACCCTCAAATTGGACCGAGTGCGCCCCCCACAAACCCCCCTCCTTCCGATCTTCAACATTTAGAAAATTTAGAAGCGGCTTTAATTCAATTAGCACAACCCTCTGCCAGTCAAGCTCATGACCATCCTCTTCCAGGTCTAAACACTGTACAGGGCGAGCAAATATTAGACGATCCACTACCAGGGCCATCAAATGCGAGTATGAGAGGGGAGGGGAATAGTCATCATACACCTAGATTAATTTGTAGAAATAAATTTAACACCACCGAAATTAGGCAGTTACTAAATTTCCCCTCTCCAGATCCAGTGCCGGATTATGCAAACTTTTATAACCACGTTATGAATACTGCGCATGACGCGGTATATCAAGCCTTAAAGTATGCCAGGCAGGGAGATGTAGTGCAACTGGAATTAAGGGGAGAAAGTCTTCAAAACAACGTCTCTGTTGTCACAAATCGTGGCTGTGAGGTGTCGCTGAACGAATTTCAAAATTTGCTTGACAGGCTGGTACAATCTAACATGGCAATTATGACTGACAGTTTGTTAGAATTAATTATACAGGTGGTGCATAATCCTAATGGAGGTGCAAAAAGAAAGCCAGAGCACATTCTAGATGATGATATTGTAAAGAAAAAAATGTGCTGCCTGTATATAGTCAATAATTCCGACAATCAGGTATGCCTTGCCATTAACCTCGCGCTTTTGTTGCATCCGGGTTTAACCATGGCTGAGGCTACCGTAAGAGGCAGTGAGCTACAGAGACAGGTCGGGTTATCGCCCCTTTCTCCCGTATCCTTCAGCAATGTTGCAAAATTTGAACAGGCGCTATAAAATAGTTGTGTTTTTTCGAGCCGAGGGTGACCGAGCTCTCTCAACATTTCAAACATTCGCCGGAATACACCCCAAAACAGTGTTTCTCTTTCTTTTCCGAAACCACTACTATGGCATTACAAACTTGAAAACATTCCTTGGTACAAGCTATGTGTGAGATTATTGTTACACCGGTTACAACCTCCTCATGAGTCATCACTGCGTGGGTCGTTGCTCTGTGTGTCTTACACCGGATTGTTTAAAGCACAAAGACAAATCATCGTTCACATGCAGTGATTGTAATAAGACGTGTCGCTCCTCTTTTTGCTTTGACGCGCATAAAACGCCTAAATACCATTCTAAATCTAACGTTTGGGCCAGCGACTGCGATACTAATAAAAAAATGTCTGAAATGCAAAGGAACCTATTACAAGCCCCTCACACCCGGAAGCGCGGGGCATAAGTGTCAAAATTAAAAAGTGTCCTGTATGCGGGGGGCATATCACAGAGTCAGATGACAGTCATCTATGTTACATGCAACCCTTAAAACCCGAGGAAAAGCATTTGGTAAAGTATGTGTTTTATGATTTTGAAACATATGTAAACGAATCGGGCAAGCACATTCCCTTTTACGTCAGCACAGAAACTTTACAAGGTGAAAAATGGGGCTCATGGGGTACAGATTGCATTAAAAAGTTTTTCCAGCATTTCAGAAAAAAGAAATTTACCAACTATGTTTTTATCGCGCACAGTGCCAAAGGTTTTGATGGTTATCTGCTGCTTAATTATCTAGTTTCTCAAGGTGTAACCCCCAGCATAGGCAAGGCAGTAAGGTTCTGCAGTTTGAGGACCAGACATTTAAGCAGCATTACATAGACTCTCTATCATTCTTAATGCTACGTCTGTCTCAGATGCCAAAAGCCTTAGGCTTTGACTCTGAGCTCAAGAGTGCTGAGGAAAGTCTATGTAAAGGATATTTTCCCCACGCATTCAGCGCCAAAGCCCATTTAAACTATGTAGGCCCCTATCCGCCCCCCGCAGCCTACGGCTTGGATCGCATGTCAGAGAGTGAAAAGCGCGAATTTGATGCGTGGTACGCAAACAAGAGCGGTCAGATATTTGATTTCAGAAAAGAGGCGATAGCTTACTGTACCAATGACACAAAAATCCTGGCTACAGCCTGCTCAAAGTTTCAAAGCGAATTTATTGCAGAGACAGACGTTGACCCCTTTAGCTGCATTACGATAGCTTCAGCCTGCATGAAAGTTTTTAAAACCAGATTCCTCCCTGCCAACACATTAGCGATTCCCTCGCCAGACAATTACCGGCAGCAGACAAAGCGGTATTCAGACGCTGGTATCCAGTGGCTAGAGTGGGTGTCACACAGCAAAAATCTCAGCATGCTGTAAACTTGGGGGAGAAAAAGATGGGTCGGTACTTTGTAGATGGTTATGCAGAGATTGACGGTGTTAAAAGAGTGTGGGAATTTCTTGGCTGCTTTTATCACGGCTGTCCCAGATGTTTCTCTCCATCTGAAATTAACCCTCTGACAGGCACCACTTTTGAAGTTTTGCATGCCGCCTGTCAAGAAAAACTGTTTAGCCTGCGGTCGATGAAGAATGTTGTTGTTGAAGTAATCTGGGAACATGAATGGATTAGAATCAAAAATTCTGATCAGTGCCTGAATGATTTTCTGCAGCAATATCGCTCTTTTCAACCTTTAATACCCCACGATGCGCTGTTTGGCGGTAGAACCTGTCCCACCCATCTCAGGTACACAGTTAGTGAGGATGAGGAGATTCGTTATGTTGATGTAACATTGCTGTACCCCTTTGTCAATGCAAACTTTCCGTATCCCGTCGGCCACCCTAAAATTATCTTTAAGGATTTCCAAGATCCATGGTCATATTTTGGTCTAATTAAAGCTGTCACTTATCCTCCCAGAGGGTTGTACTTGCCTGTCTTGCCGTACAGAACTAGCTAGGGAAAATTAGCCTTTACCCTCTGCCGCACATGTGCAAACACCAACCACCAGAACAGCCCCTGCACACTGAAGATGAGAAAGCTATATTCGGCACTTGGATGACCCCCGAATTTGCAAAGGCTCTAGACAAAGGCTATCGCACAGGTGAAATCACTGAAATTTGGCATTTTGCGCAAACAAGCAGTTCTATTTTTGTAGAATACATCAAGACATTTTTGAAGGGAAAGCAAGAGGCCTCAGGATACCCGGCAGATGCCCGAGATGAGCAGAGCAGAGAAAAGTATGTGGCAGACTATCTCGCTAACCAGGGCATTCAGTTAGACCGTCAAAAATCTGTTCTAACCCTGCCAAAAGACAAATGTCGAAACTGTGCCTCAACAGTTTCTGGGGTAAGTTTGCTCAGAGAACCAACCTGCGGTGTACAGCCCTTGTCAAGAAGCCTGAAGAATCCATAATCCATTCAATCAAATCGACTATATCTGTGCTTATTGATGGGGGGTGTGTTGTAGTCAGTCTTTGTTAAAAACTTTCTTTGTAAATTCTGTTATCATTGAACTCTTGTTTTTCTTTTCTTTTTTGGGGGGGTATAAAAAAATGTTTTTCAGGCTTAAACCCCTCAGTTATCGAACCCATGTTTATCTAATTGTTAAAAACTTGTTTTTGTACTCTTGTTTTTGTAAAACTTGTTTTTTTTTCTTTTTTGTTTATAATTGGCGGGGGTTTGCTGTAGTCATTGAACTGTTTTCTTCTATTTGCTAAAAGTTGTTTTTGTAAAGTTTTGTAAACAGCATATTCATTAAACTCTAGTGTTTTTCTTTTTTGATTTAAAAATTGTCTTTCTGGCATAAACCCCTCAGTTATTGAACCATTGTTTATCTGATTGTTAAAAACTTGTTTTTGTACTCTTGTTTTTGTAAAACTAGTTTTTTTCTTTTTTGTTTATAATTGGTGGGGGTTTGCTGTAGTCATTGAACTGGTTTCTTCTATTTGCTAAAAGTTGTTTTTGTAAATTAAATTCTGTAATCATTAAACTCTAGTGTTTTTCTTTTTTGATTTAAAAAAATTGTCTTTCTGGTTTAAACCCCTCAGTTATTGAACCATTGTTTATCTAATTGTTAAAACTTGTTTTTGTAAAGTTTTGTAAACAGCGTATTCAATAAACTCTTGTTTTTTCTTTTTCAATTAGAAAATTGTGTTTACTTGCTGTAATTTCCTTGGATGCTCAGCAGGCTTTTGATCAAGTTGAGTGGAACTATTTGTTTGCCGTTCTTAAACGCTTTGGAATTGGTGAGAAATTCATGACTTTGTTGAAAATGCTTTATGCATGTCCAAGATCAGCTGTCTTAACCAACAGCGATAAATCCATTCAGTTTCAATTACATTGGGGGACCCGACAGGGATGCTGTCTCTCACCTATGCTTTTTAATTTAGCACTTGAGCCTTTGGCTATCTCTATCAGGATGAATCCTCTAATTACAGGAATTCGGCTTGGCGCTACAGAATCCCTTATTGGTCTGTATGCGGATGACGTGGTTTTAACTCTCTCCAGTGTCCAGACTTCTCTTCCCCCTCTCTTACATCTGATAAAATATTTTGGAAAACTTTCAGGTTTCGCTATTAACTGGTCTAAAAGTCTTTTGATGCCCCTTACAGATGACGTAAGCTCAATTTATCTTGACACCCTGCCCTTTAAGATTTGTACGGATCACTTCGTTTATCTGGGGCTAAAAATTCAAAAAGAATCCAAAACATCTTTTTAAACTTAACTACCTTGAAATGTTAGCAAAGCTCAAAACACTCTCACTGATAGGACGGGTAAATGCTATAAAGAGGGTGGTTCTCCCTAAATTTAGGTACCTTTTTCAAAGCATACCCATCTTTCTTACAGCTAATTTTTTTAAGACTTTAGATTCCATAATTATGCCATTTATTTGGGCATTTAAGGCCCACCGCATTTCCAAATTGCAGCTACAAAAACCCAGAGAGGAGGGTAGTCTGGGGCTCCCTGTATTTCGACAGTACTATTGGGCCTGCAACGCAAGAGCAATGGCTTTTTGGCATTTGAGCTCCTCCTGTGAACTAGAAGTTAGCACATTGTTCCCAAGGTGGCTAGTGATTGAGGCCCAGAAGTGCATGGATTTGACAAAATCATCCTTGTCAGCTATTATATTCTCTAAACCTGATTCGGCTCCAAGATGTGTGGTTAAAGATTTGTCCTGGGTAATTCATTTAGGATTCTCAAACAAATCAAGATGGTACTTGAGGTCACAGATGCATCAATACACTTGCCATTTTGCAATAATCATAATTTCATTCCAGGTCAAACTGATGTTGTTTTTCGCAGTTGGGCAGAAAAGGGCCTGTTAACAATCAAGGACTTTTATATTGATGAACATCTCGCTTCTTTCAACCAGCTAAGAGATAAATTTATTCTGCCTCATAGTCACTTTTTCCGTTACTTACAGACGAGAAATTATATCAGACAGTGTTTGGCACACACTGAGGTCTTACCTAGACAGCATGTCTTCTATGAACGCATGTTGCTACCTCCCACCTCCAAACATATAATATCACAGTTTGTCACTCTCTTCAAGGTAAACATCTCCTCTACATATCTCAAGGAAGCATGGGGAAGGGAAACTGGCTCCGAAATTCCTCTTGAGCTCTGGGAGAATGGGCTGAGTAGAATTAAAGATCGTTCAATCAATGCCAGACTACAGCTGATTCAATTTAAAGTTATGCACCGTATACACTACTCCAAGGTCAAGCTGAATAAGATCTACCCCTCTCTCTCCCCTACATGTGACAAATGTAAGTCTGAGGAGGGCACTTTAGCTCACCTCTTCTGGTCATGTCCTAAACTTAAGAAATTCTGGGAGGAGATATTTCAGTGGTACAGTGTTATACTAGCAAAGCGAGTGACCCCTGATTGTTACTTTGCAATTCTGGGTTGTTCCGAAAATTGCTCACAACTTCCATACGAGAGTCAATTGGCTCTCATGTTTGGCATGGTGATAGCTAAGAGGGTTATATCGAGGGAATGGAAGTCTTCATCCCTTCCTTGTTATAAAAGATGGCTCAATGATATGATTTCCTGCCTATATCTGGAGGAGATAAGATATTCTTTGTCTAACTCTAGTTTGAAATTTGTAAAGATTTGGGGGCCCTTTGTGGATCACATAAGGCAACAGGACATCTAAGTTGTACACCTACTTTATGATTTCTACATTTTTGTGGTAGGAGTACTATTAAGCTCCATCTTACATGCTTGGACTGTTTTAATTTAATGGACCTTATGTGTGTTTCTGCTTATTTGTTGTTGGTCACTCCTGGCGGTTGAATCTGGTTTCCTGTGGCTACCTGCCTTTGCTGGATTCTCTGTGGCATTAGCATTGGGCAATACCCACACTGTTTATTTAAGTATGCATGTACAATATATGTTGTATAATGTATTATACTCTGTATATACTGGCCTTTTGTTCGGGGTGGGGGTAGGGACGCTGTGTCTCGTTTTTTGTTTTTTTTTTGGTTGCTGTTGCTGTTGTTTTTCTATGTTGTATATATCTAAAAATCTAAATAAAATATCAAAAAAAACTGATGGCTGTGTTGTACTCATTGAACATTTTTTTTTTTTGTCTTTGTTAAAAACATCCTTTGATTAAAAAAAAAATTATGTCACACATGGAAGATAAAGAGGAGACTTGATCCTAGATTGTGTTTACCTTTTTCATGTTTAGTCGTTGATCCTAGTGGGTCTGGAAAGACTTTTTTTGTAAAAAACGTATTAGAAAATTGTCACCATGTTATGAACGCTGTTCCTGACAATATTGTATGGATTTATATATATATATATATATTTATATGTATTTGTATAAAGAACTCCAAGAGAAAAATAAAAAATATCAGGTTCATTAAAGGGCTGCCCGAATCTTTTGAGGATGAGACCCTCTTTCCCTCAGACTCCACACACCTGGTTATTTTAGACGACCTCATTTTTCAAGCCTCCAATCATCCTGAGGTGGTAAGAATTTTCACCCAATATTATCATCTTAGAAACATGAACCTCATCATGCTCACGCAGAATATTTTTCATCAAGGTAAATTTAGCCGCACCATTAGTCTGAATTGTAACTATTTGGTGTTGTTTAAAAACCCTTGAGATAAATTGCACAACAAATGTTTCCCTCGAGAAAAAAGTACTTTTTAGAACGTTTAGAGGATGCTTCCAGACAACCTCACTCCTATTTATTACTGGACTTGACTCACCACTGTCCAGATCAGTTCAGACTGAGAATAGGGTTACTACCCGGTGAGTGGCCTGCTGTGTATTTGCCCAAATCTTGACAACCATGACGAGTGCACGCTTGAAAAGAAACGCCCCTTTACTCAGAGTTTTAGCTCATGCCCCGCCCAAGAAGCGCAAGGATATTTTAAGGGGCTGCTCACCAGATCTTCTTCAGTCTTTGTCCGAGATTGCTATAAATCTTCTAAAAGGAAACATTCCCCTCTCGCATCATCAATACCAAAAACTAAAAAGACAAAAGAAGTTGATCAGGTTACTCACTAATAAGAAAATCAGTCTGAAGCATAAACGCTGTGCATTGCAGCAAACAGAGGGTTTCCTCCTGCCTCTGCTTACAGCAGCCGTTCCTATAATAGGCCAGTTAATAGGGGGGCTAGTCAGAAAATCAGACTGACCTGGAGCAGAAAATGGCTCTAAAGACGACGGAGAAAATGTTCCTGGTATCACCTCAACAGTTAAACCGACTGACTCAATCCGCTTCAGCTATGAGCAGCAACAACAGCATCAGACAAACGGCCGAACACGATTTGGATTTAAAAATGACTCAGACTCAGTCCGTATGAAAAGATAAAAAAGTACAACGCTCTGCTGTAGCGTTACCTCAATCTCATCAAACAAGGGGAAAATGAACCACATCGCCTGACCTTGACTCTGCCGCATGATGAATCAAAACACATAGACCCTGAGGAGGTGAAACGGTCTAGAGAAGAGGAGGAGGCTGTGCAGGAGATATTGAGAAACCTTCCCGCTCGTGACCGGAAAAATGCAGAGTACGTATTGAATAAATTATCAGAGGCTCAAAGTGGGTGGACGCCCAGAGGGGAGTTTATTTACAAAGGTAAACCGGTAAGAGGTTCCCATATGATCGATCTGGTCAAAAACCTAAACCAATATCTCCCCGCCCAGAGGCTGGACCCTGTTTCTCGAAACTCTGGCCAAGCTGAATGTTCCTGAAACCTCTGCATCTAACCCGCATGCGCATGAACAGTTTAGAAAACTCAAAGATCAAGGACAACTGCCTACAGATGATGATGATGAGATCCCGTCTTCGCAAACACCCCTTAGCAGAAAGAAGAAGAAGAGAAGAAAGGCTCAGAGCGTGCCGTGGATAGGATTTTCCCCATAATTATACATTTTTGTATAATAAAGACTCAAGGTTCATGTTTTTCTTTATGACTTTTTTAAACTTTAAAAAAACTTTAACTAAAAAAAAAAGATAGTTACAAAGTTGTCTGTTTTTCTACAAGGCGTCTCACAACCTATAACAATAACAATTGTAATGAACACGATAGTTGGCTGCAATATCCCCTGCAGGCAACTGTATTACATCGTTGATATTTTTTAACAAAGTCTGTCACCATAACATCATTTTTTATCACATTATCTGTGTAGAGAGACAAGACGTGGTTGAAAGTCAACCCGCAGGCTCTCTGGCATAAGTAATACACGCAGTGTTGCCCGCACGCGGTGGATAGTTCATATTGAAGTTGGCGGGTATGGTAAAAGATGTTCTTTCATTGATTTTCCAGGAAATGCAGGATGCTTTTAGGGTAGTAGTCAAATTCGGGGCTAAATCCAAAAGAGTCAAAGACGGTGGCCTTTCCCCCTTCTTCCAAAGTGATAGCCAGCCAGTGTTCTCCCGGCAAATGTCGAGGGTTGGTGTTTACAATATAGTAAGCAGGTAGCAAAAGGGGTCGCTGGGTGCTTAATTCGTCAGAAGCCCAGACACCGCAGAATAGTGTTTCAAGCTCATCTGTGTTCATCTTCTCAGTAATAATCCACCAGCACTTGTCGTTTTGAATTTATCTCTAAAATGGAATCATATGCGGCGTAAACCACTAGAGTAACGGTATGAGGTAAGGGGACCCTGAATCTCATCTCGAGCCTTAAATTACCGCTTGAAACTGGGGAAAGAGCCTCGACCTCCTCATTGGGATTCAGATTAAAAACAAATAAGGTATAACCCTGTTGAAAATCTTCTCGGTCGATACACAGAGGTAAATCTTTGAGGTGTTTTCCGGTGGCGGTGAAGAGATTGTAAAACTCTCCGACAGAAATGCCTAAGTTAAATTGAGGCTGGAAGGCTTTTGAGAGAATCTGCCTTCCATCTTGACAGAGAGCCAAATACTCCACATCATTGTGGGTAAAGTTAAAAGGCGATAGATCCCTTCTCCCAGTGAACGCATTATGGTTTACCATACCTAAAACAACACACTGACACTGTAAACAACGAGTTTTGAGATATTGAGTAGGTTTTAACATTAATTCTGGACAGCGGGTAGAGCGCATTGCCTTTCAGCAGGGCCGCTGAATGACCCAGGCACACAGCTGGGGAAACTGCAACCTTTTTTACAAAAAGAGAAGCGTCCAGTATTTTTTATCTAAAATCAGAGTTGGCCTGACACATCAAACAAAAAGCATCACTAGCCCTGGTCAGTTTGATTCGCATGTCGACGCTGTTCAAAAAAAGACGTTCGCAGAAGAAGATGTCTGCGTGCAGAGGACCAAAAACATGAAACTCACTAGATGCGGCACTAAATCGAGCTCTCTGAACCAGTCCTTTGTTGGGACCATCTGCCGCAACTACGGTGGAGTCCATACCACCCGCAGTGTCTTTGAAAAACAGGCCCGCTGTAAACTGACTTTTTAGCGAATCATCTGAAAAGTTCAGCAGGGTTTCAATCATAGCTCTGTAGGGGTGGGTGGCGCTGGATTGAGAAATCAGTCTGTCACCTAGGGTCACATCCACCTGTGAGAAGATGGTATTGACGGGGTAGGTAGTTAATCACCCCCACACGGGCATCCTGTGCCAAGTTTGTTCCATCCCCATTGACAATTTGCAGGCGCAGATGAGGCAGAGTGTTGGCGAGATCCAGATATTTTTCCCCATCTCCGGGGATAAAAAACTCAATAGGGCGGGTGTCAGTCAGAGCTGATAACGGCATAATCTCCATATACTGGCTTTGCTCGATAGAAAGCTGCGCGGCTGGAGCTGCAAACAAGTCCAGCTCCGTCATGCTGCATTCCTGAGATTTTGTATGTAAAAGCGCCATTACAATATTTTAAGAGAATATATCGCCGGACCTCCTTCTCTTGGACGGTCTTCTCTGCACTGATTTACTTTGACCATTGGGCTTTCGCCTTTTATGGACCCCTAAACGGCGCCCTGGCAGTCTTTTTCCAGGTCTGCGCGCCAGAAGCATAAGACCTGATCCACCTTGATCCTCCATCTCTGGAGCTTGATGGCGAGTCACTCGTCTGACAACACGGTTAACTATGTCCGCCGTAATGTTTTGTGCTGCGTCTTTAAGATGCGGTTTTGCAATGGCGAAACCTTTTTTAATCAGTGGCGGAACAAAACGAAATAATTTTGAAAATATGGAACCCACCCCTCTGCCGTACATCATAGGAGCCCCGTGAAACCCCGGCATTCCATTTCCTGCTTGATTTTCATAATAACTTACAAATCCATAGAGGTCAGGGTGAGGCTCAGATATCACCATCTTTTTAATTTTTTTTAATTTTTTTTTTTATATACACTTATTTGTCAGCAATCTTTGGATTTTTAACAGGTTTAAAATGTAATGTCAAAATCACTTTTCCGTACGTAAAATTTAAGGGCTGATTTTGATCCATCTTTATTTCTACTCCTATGTTTTCAATGTGTCTTTTAGCCACCGGTAAGTAGTAAGCCGGGTTAAAGGCTTTAGTGATTGTGTCTCCAAATTTTCCCTCTATTTGGACCACTCGCAAGAGCGGAGCGTACGAGTCCCCCACCATCTGATACTGGATCAAGTCCGTATAACAGTACAAATGACAGACTCCGGCTTTTATATCCAAACAATGGGGGGAGCTCACAGGTCCTGGACCACAAGTAAACCATTCGCCTTCATTTAAGCCTAACATGTAAGCCATAGGCGGAAAAAAAACACGCTTGATAAGGGCCGCTGCCCATCCATTGAAAAGAGTGTTTAAGTGTTTATTATATTTAAGAGTGACGTCAGATTGCATCTTTTTGAGGAAAGCATTTATCTGTCTCATTATGAGTTCTGTATCATTGTAATAACCGTATTCAAATTGTTCAGTGCGAACGGTGAATTTACTATCATATAAGCTAAATACCGGGGGTAATTTTCGGTTGAACTCTGGAGCTCCATGCTCACAAATGTCCATCCACTTGAAAGTGGCCTTTTTGGCGGGAATATTATGCCAAGTGTGAGGGTATGAAATCTCCGTTAGCGCCACTTGCCAGGGGCCCTCCAACTGAAGATGCTGTGCTAAATCCACGCGATATGTGGAAATGGTGTTTTCTGTAAACACGTCGAGGCTGGTGTTGGAAGGCAGAGTCACGTAACACCCCTCTTCAGAGTTGGCATCCATGGCACTTTGTGATTTGAAACAAAAACTGCATGCTGCCTTTATACATCGGTCAGCTGAGCGGCCTCCACCCAGCTATTAAATTTCTCAGGCCAATTTTTCTAGCGCACCAGGACATACTTTTTACCGCGTTTGATACGTTGGTCGACAATTTCCTCCACTTGGTACGGCTTATTTTTACCAATCCTTACTTTTTGCAACTCGGCTTCATAAAAGGTTCCGTCAATGAGCTCTCCGTCGTAATCTTTTATTTTGTACACAGGGGGTGCAGGCGGTATACACTCTGACACTGTAAACAGTTCGTCCATGTAACTTTGATATTTTTTATCAAATACCCCTCTAAGTTTGGATATTCTAACAACATCACCCTCCTTTAAATTCAGTTTTAACTTTTTGCGACGAAGTGGAAATGTCCCGTACAAGTTTTGAAATACATGCCGGGTGTTTTCTTGTGTGACTTCATTCGGCGTCATTTTTATACTCTGGTGATAACTGTCGTTATAACTTTTTAGCAGATCTTGTAATACATCTACATAGCGGCGTGTGTTTTAGCTGTAAAGTATCTCCACATTCTAGTCTTCAGCGTACGGTTAAACCTCTCGACGACGGAAGCTTTCAAATCACTGCCAGTAGCAAAGTGAGTAATACTGTGCTTCCTCATCAAAGCCTTAAAAGTCTTGTTAAAAAATTCGTTACCGGCATCGGTCTACACCTTCTCAGGCACACCGCTGTCTGCTAACACAGAGGCAAATGCTTTAGTTACTTCACTACCGGTTTTTGTCTTTAGCAGTCTGGCATAGGCCTTTTTTGAATAAACATTGATAACAGTTAAAAGATATTTAAACCCGTCATTGTACTCTGACAAGGCCTGCATATCACAGAGGTCAAGTTGATTCAGGGGTTGAGGTACAAACACTCTGTTTCTGGGAAAGTGTATCCTGGCTGGTTTATGTAAAGTATACGTATCTTGCTCTGACAGAAATTTTTTCACCCTGTCCACTTTTACTTTACCCCTCGTTTCATCCTGCATGGCTCTATGAAGATGCTCCACTCCCCCAAAACTGCCTGGGTGTGAGGGCTTATAATACATTTTTCTCATCAAGCTCTCGTGTGTCTTTGCCATCTTTCTGTGAGCTTTGTTTTTGAAGAAATGACAAGGACTGGGTTACTCTATTTATATATATATATATATATATATATAATTTTTTTTTTTATTCACACAATAGATTACATTTAAAAAGGGATAACATAGGAATTGACACATATGCTTCACATATTAATACATTTGGTTACAGAGACTCATATTTCAGATACTGCAGCGCTTGCGCTAATATCGGATTTTTGCTTCTGCTGTTAATAATAATGTGTAAACTCTGCAGCACCTTAAAGGAATTAAAACCTTGGCATTCTTTAAGACAATGGCTGAGGGTATCTACAAGCAGGGTATATACGATACAAACAGATGATGCACTTTAATATCATCAGCGAGAGACAGAAACAATGAGGTAAAAACATTGATAATAACAGTTTCAGACATCGTCACAGCTTTTTCTATAATCTTTTTCTATAATTCTAACATCCTTTCTATAATCTTTCTAATTCAGGTCTGTTGTACTTTAAAACACCATTTGCCTTGTTTTCAACGGCCTGATCTAACAAAATAGATAGCTCTGAAATGATGATCCGCTCCCTCAGAGCCTGAAACAGTCCTCTCAAACAATTTCCCATAATACAGTTTTCAAAGTATAATAAAATGACGATAAAGCATGCAATTAAAATGTTTTCAAAAAGAAGAAGAACAGCTCAAACAGTTCTGTTTTTTTTTTTTTTCAGGGGTATTCCTCTGAGCCTCTCCAATGACAGTCATCCGAAGTTGAGCTATTTTCACAATGTCCTCTCCAATCAGCGAGTCGTAGATTTCTTCAATTTTATCCACAATCTTCTCCAACGATTTCAGTTCATGCAAAATCGCCTCTGCAATACCGCGAACTCTTGTTTCGCTGGCACATATGCGCTGCAAAGTCAGTAGCTTGAGAATGGCTGGAATAAACCGCGGTGTCCAGAGTCTTTTCATCAGCGAGTCAAAGTGGCTTTGATAGAAATATTCTGGGATCTCCTGCAGGCACTCGTGATGCTTTTGACTCGGGTGGTCGGTTTGGCATCCGTAGCCGATCTTGTTCCTGTACATGTACAGAACGGTATTCAGCAGATGGATGATGGCTGATTTAATACCGTTGAAGAGTAGCGTCGATATCACGCCGTCTGGCTGCTCACCATCGAGCTCCCCTGATGGTCTGGATGGGGTCTCAGCCTGAGCAGGTTCTTGTAAAATTGGAGACGGCGGGGAGAAAGAGGATGCCAGAGATGGAGGAGGAGCCGGGGGAAACTGAGCAGCTGGAGAGGAGGTTCGAAGGTGTCCGGGGCAGTCGCATTCCAGATCTTCATCCCAGACCTTAGGAGATGGAGGAGGGACGCCGGACGAAGTGTAAAGCTGATGTATGATGCTCCGAGTTAAGGCATGAGGTGTATGAGCAGGGTTTGAGAGTCCGACCTATATACTTTGAGGAGAGGGCGTGGGCAGAGGGAGAGGAGTGGCCTTGTAATATGATCTTTTTTAAAATAATGAAGAGAGGTTCTTTTTCATCCTAGACACCTCCTTGTAGCACCGACTTGTGCGGAACAGTGTGCTGATGCTATCCCCCCAGTCATCCAGCATTTTCACCCAATCCTCAAAACAAAATACATCATTTTCGGAATTAAAACTTTCCACCGTGAATTGACCCACAGGAGTTTTTCCAGACATTTGAAAAGTCACTCTGAAAAACCATTTGGTGGAGACGTCACATTTACTTTCCCATATCACCTCCGCCTGGACTGGTTCTCTTGCCTCCGCGCTTTGGGCACTGTCTGGATGCCCTTGAAAAAGGTCGGACGAAGGTATCACCTCACCTCTCAACCATCTCGATACCGCCGAGACCAGGACCCCCCAGTCGTTGGATGTGAACCAGGCTCCCGTCGTCCCTGGGCCGAAATCATCCCCCAGGTAAAGGCGGTAGAAAAACACTTTGCCGGCATAGTAGTTGAAGTGATAGCCCCACTTTTCATCGACATCCCAGCTCCATTCAGCCTCCAAGGTCCTCCTGAATTCTGCATTTCAGCAAGGAAGATTTTCTCGGAGCCCTCCATATGGATGATTCTTGACGCTCAGCGGAGTCTCGCTGATAACCGCGGAGGTATTCATTCTTTTGGGCATGTTTCGTCCTTTGCGCTCCTGGATAGCTTTAAACCAGTCTTGTTCAACGGCCGGATGCGGTTTTGCAGACTCGAAAGAATCCCAGTGTTTAAAAAGGTTTAGGAGCATAAGGGGGCTCCTATATATCCATATATTTTTTATATGTGCAGGCGTATTAAACTTGTCTCACTGGGCACGCGCAGTTAAACCACTGCAGCTGTCTGTGTCAGCAGCTGTGTGTGTGTGTGTGTGTGTGTGTGTGTGTGTGTGTGTGTGTGTGTGTGTGTGTGTCATGCAGAGCAGAGTTTCCCTTTCTTCTTACTTTCTTCTCTCAATATTATATTTTGCCAAGTTTATTCTTTCAACTTTTACCCGCATTATTTAATTGGCTGTCAATTCTTTAATTCTAAAATAAAAACACAATAAATTAAAAAAATAGAGGAGGGGCAGGACACATGGTCAAGGCCGGTGTTTAGGGTTGGGGGGGGGCGTGGGAAGGGATTAGTCAAGGTCAAAGGTCAGAGTTAAAGGTCAGGGGGGTCATCCATCAAAGTTGAAGCCTTTGGTGTGACAGAAAGTATATTATTATCTTTTTTTCACGGGAAACGCAATGCGCGTCATTTCAGCTTCTTCTTCCTGTGTCCAAAAACAACAACAATAGCAGCACGGCAGATAATGAACAGTCCAGAGCCGGTAGCAGTCGCCTTCGTTTGCACTTTGACCCACCACCAGTACTTGACACTATTCTGTCTCACTTTCTTCACTAATGGAAGGCGACAACATGAAGAAATAGGAAATGGAGTCGGAGCTGTGCCATTCATATCCATGCTACCCGTTTCCACCAGAGCTCCCCGGACACTTTGAATGAAGGTGCGCAGTCAGGACTGGGGGAATGGGTAGTAACGATGGAGTTCACCGACGCCAACTAGCGTGACAATTTCCGTATGTCGCGTCAATCCTTGACCAACTTTGCCAGATGATGGAGAGAGTGATCGAGCCCTGTGAAATCACCATTCGCACACCTGTGCCTCTAGGGATGCGTGTTGCTATCGTGCTATATCAACTAGCAAGCTGTGCAGAGCACCGTGTGATAGCCAATCAGTTCGTAGTGCACAAGAGCACCGTGAAGAAAATGGTGTACTTATTCTGCCACGGAATGGTTGATTCCTTTATCAAAACGCTGATCAGAGCACCCGCTTTGGAGGAGGCATGTGCCATCACAGGGAGGTTTGAACGGGCCCACTCCATTCCTCAAATCATAGGTATTTATATTTTCTGCTGCTTAATTTATCTTTTGTCTTGATAATTTGAGTGCACTGTACTGTGAATAGGCTACATGTGTACTGTACTATGTGTGTAGGCTACTGTGTCGCCATGTTTTCAACTAGTTCCTCCACTCAAGAGACCAAGATTCCTTGCGAATAGAACATGTGCAGAACACAAATTAATGTTCCTTTCGATGGGGATATTCTGATAGGCGTATACATGACCAAATATTCGGGTTAGAAATGGAGTAACCTAGGGGTCATATTCGGGTTTTTAAAAACCGGAATATGAGCATATTCCAGTTTTTCAAAAGGGTTATTGGTGTTTACATGGCCGTGCGCAACCGGGTTATTGCTAAAATTCTGGTTATGAAAGTGTTATTGACTGCATGTAAACGTAGTCTTTGTTACATTCATGTTTTTCTTCTTTCCTTCAATGATAGCTTGGCCACTGGTTCACTGGTTTTCCACAGAGATATCTAGTCTACTGCACAAGAGAAATAAGGCCTGGGCAAAGGGTAGAAAGACAGGGTCTGAGGCAGACTGGCTCCAGTTTAGGCAGCTAAGAAATTACAGTGCGTCATAAATCAAAGCCTCTAATTTTGTTTATTATCATTCAGTTATCACTGAAAATTTGAGCAATCCAAGAAAATTCTAGAAAGCCATTAAATCTTTATCTTCCTGTGATAATGGTAATAAGTTATCTCCTTGCATTACCACTGACTCTGGCATTGTATTGGATAGGCCATCTTTGTGGAACTGTTTTAATTAACATTTTGAGATGTTGTTGTTCACTATTTGATTCTGTTCCCAACTCTGACCACCACTGTTTGCAATACAGCCTGAAATAGTATACGTCAACTTCTCTGTTTCTGATAGTAAAGGACATGAAGCCTTAATCAAGTTAAAAAGTAAAAATCCAGTCCAGACAACCTTGAATTGTTAGCTTCAGATTTTACCGATCTATGTTTTTAAACTCCCTCTAAGCTCTAAGGTGATTCCAAAAATATGGAAATCAGCCTATGTTCTCCCACTGCTGAAAGAAGCTGAGGTCACTGCATTAAACAATTATAGGCACATTTCAAAGCTGTCAGTTCTGGCAAAGTTCCTAGAATGATTAGTAAGTGAACAGTTGAGGGCGTTTTTTATGTAATAATGCCATTTTATCCAAACATCAGTCTGGGTTCAGAGAGCAACATACTGCAACTATTAAGGTGTAAACAATATCATTGGCATTTTGGACATGAAGCAGAGCTGTGCAGCTCTATTTGTTGACCTATCCAAAGCTTTTGATAGTGTTGACCATCTTATTTTAAAACAGAGGTTGACTAGTATTAGTAAATCTGATCACCTCTCAGAAAGGTCTCAGTGTGTTCAGTTTGATCGGCTCACCTCAAACTGGCTCAACACTTGTAATGGTGGACTCCAGGGCTCTGTGTTAGGTCTGATGTTATTTTCAATTTCTATTAACAGTCTTGGTCAAAATGTGGTTGGTGCCAATTTTCATTTTTATGCTAACGATAAAGTGAAATATTGTGGAGGCTGTGGCCAAATTGCAGGCTGATGCATTTCTCAAAGGCTAGGAAGAAGCCTGTGAACACTCCTTTTGTCATTACTGCTCATGGGGAGAAGTTAGAGGTTGTCACTTGTTACAAATATCTCGGTATTTGGCTCAGTGACTCCCTTTCTTTTAAACCTCAGACTAATAACCTTATTAAAAATCTTGTGTGTGGTTTGTCATATAACACGCTGTGCGTTGTCTGGGTGATTGTGTTCTGGTGAACTGCAAAGGAATTGCCCTTTTAGGGATCAATAAAGTGTCTGAATCTGAATCTGAATCTGAAAAAAGCTGAGGCTGAGTTAGGGTTATAGTTTGGTTTCTGCTATGTTTTACCTATCCTGCATTATGGTGATCTGTTGTACATGAATGCATCTGCATATTGTTTGCACAGTTCATATCATAGTGCACTGAGATTTATTACAAGTTGTAAAGCCCTCCCTCAGCATTGTATGCTTTATTCCAGGCCTGGTTGGTCATCTTTGATTGAACAAAGACCTGACTGTAGCTATGGTTTGACATCTCAAGATTCAGTTTTGTTATCTGCTACTAGTGCAGAAAAGCTGGGAAAATTAAAAAAAATAAATAAATAATTAAAAAAAGCTTTTATGTGCTCTGCTCCTCTCACTTGCAATAACCTTGCCTTGGTTCTTGATATTGTGCATAGGTGTCCTAAATTGTGAAATCATTTAGATTTACCTTATGAATTAAGTAAATGTAATTAATTTTTTTTTACATAGATCTGAATAACTACATTTAGTAACATGACATATAACATTGAGTAGATATAATTAAAATTGTAAGTCAATGCAATAGTAACCCTAAGTCCAAACCACTCCAAAAAATGAGTAGATATAATTGAAATGTTAGGTAGATGTAACTGAAAATGAGACTATTATTTAACAAAACAAATCTGCTACATTTACTAAATGTTTTTAACTGAATTTAATTCATACTAGACAATCAATTATCAGAATAAATGTTACATTTACTTAATTTTTTTTAACTGCATTTACCCTTTACTCTAGGAGTACTTTACTTGAGGTCAGTATATGAAACCAAATAAAAAACATGAGGCAATTGTATACACATTAACATTTTTCATTAACCCTTTGGGCCCGAACGACGCAAAGTGCGTCCAAATTCACATCTATTCTTCTCTATGGATTTTTTCCGCAACCGTTCGTCATAGCGAGAAGCCACTCATATCACGTGAAACAGTGGACCAGAAGCTTTCTGACAAGATCACTTCTCGGTAGTCCAATGTTTTAACAAGGAAAAACAATTCTAAGTTTACACTAAAATTATGTATAACAAAGCTTTCATACAGCTGTGCACACACGTTACTCTTGCATGGATTATTTGCGAATACTTGGTCGCACAGAAGTGCCAGGCATATCACATGAAAGCGCAGGACCGGAGCTTTCCGATGATACCAAACACATCATTGTGCTGTCATCCCATCACGCTATATTTACAGATCAATTGTTCTACAAAATAAAAACCGACGAATTTCTTTACAATCCATTATACGGATCATGTTATCAGTCACATTATATAGTGAAGAATATCGTATTTTACCACGTTTTAGGCTTGCGTGTGTTTCTCCCTGTCTATCCACGTTTGTAGTCCGGCTTTCAATATGCAAACATTTCCATATTGTCCAATATATGGTCGACAATCCATCAAACTTTGTATGACAAAGTATTTCTGCAATTTGCCTTTTACTCCAATGATTGAAGCCAGTGGTGCAGTGTAGTTGTGCTGGGCCCCGGTGCAGGTATTTTCCTTCGACCCCCCACCTTTCTTGCAATAATGAAAAAATACTGGCAATTATGTCCGCCTGGCACGCACTGCATGTTTTGGACAACTGTGAAGTGACAGAATGTCCCACCATCATGGTTCATATATTGCCAGATTCCAGAGAGTCTCCCCTCTTCATATATGGCAGAATATGTCTACTTCCAACTTGCTGTGGTGAGATACATGTAGAAAATGTAAGAATTTAGTAACACTGATTTTTTTTCATTGATATAAAAATTTATATAAAATACAGGCACATAGAGGGACATGTAATGATGGCAAATTTGGATAGCCCAGATTGTCCTGAAAAAAACAAAACAAAACAAGATATAGCATATAATGACTGAGATATGAGCTTAAATTAGTTAAAGTGTTTAACCCTTTGGGGGTTAAACACTTTAACTAATTTAACAAGTATAAAACACAATATATCACAATGTCCATGCTATGCCAGCATCAGGCTGAAATGAACTCAGCATATGGCTGAAATGCACCAAGAACAATTTTATTCTTCACTTAATTAATTCAAAAATGAAAATTCAGTCATTATCTACTAACCCCCATGTCGATAAAATGTCAGGTTAAGTTTTTTTTAGTCCACCAAACACTGAAATTTCACAGGAAAACAGTGTTGTAGCTTCCGCCCAAACAACTGACGTCAATGATGACCAGTTTCAAAAAGAAAAACAGTCAAAAAGAAAAACAACAAAATACTGCTTGTCTGGTGTAATCCAAGTCTCCTAAAGCCCCCACATGCCAAGTTCACTTGAAAAAATGTCATTTACACCATGGTTTTAGACAAAATTTTCCATGTAGCATCTTAGCTCAGGAGTGCCTTCACATTTGCTACAATGGACATTCTTTTCAGCTAAAACATGGTTTGAATGATGACTTTTCCAATTCAACTTCGCATGCAGGGCCTTTAGGAGACTTGGATATACCAGATGAGCAGTATGAAGGCACTTCATGTTTTTATTCTGTTTTTTTTTTGAAAATTGTTCAACATTTGCTTCACTTGTTTGGGAGGAAGTTGCAATGCTGTTTTCTTGTGCAAATTCGGGGATTGTTTTGTGGACTAAAAAACTTCACCCAACCTTCTATCAGGGCAAGTGAATGTATGACTGAATTTTCACTTTTGGGTGAACTGTTCCTTTAGGTCAGCACACAACAGCATAAAATGCCAGTCGACACCAAGAACAGTGACACTTCACATTAAAGTTCCACAACAGCACACAATACCAGTCCAAAATGCTATTTCACTCTCAATGGAAACCTCAACCCTTATGTAAGCATTAAAACAACTGTAAATCAGCTAAACTTTTGACAGGTAGACCTTGCCAATGAAAAATTCCCTCACTATAAGAGCATCTTGCTGAACAGTAGTCAGCAACTGAATACACAGGTAATTTTTCAGTCCCTGAACCTTGGTTGAAAGGTTTCCAGAATCAAGCTCCAGCAGTACTTTTTGGAATACCTCAAAACTGTATTTGAGGTTCTCGGGGTATCTCTCAGATCCAAGGCATAGGTTAGTCCCAACAGATAGCAGCAGGCTCTGCTAAGATCCCCAAGACTGCTGAGGACAATGCTGCCCTCAATCACAATCCCAACATCAGTAGATTCATCGACTGACCCATCTTGGTTCCGCAGCAGATAAATCTTCATCACCTCATCGGCCAACTCCTCTTGAACACTGACAGATTCATCAGCAGCATCCTGGAGACATTGTTAAAGATAACCGTTTAGAGCTCACTTTCAACCTGCGTGTTACAAGACAAATACCTACTGACATAAAAGAGCATAACAGGACATAAAGTCGACAACCTGAATAATACTACTGTGGAGGTAGGAATTGACATAGAAAATAACATTTCATATATTTAAAGCAGGACAGACAATTAAATCAGTCAGCACTGATCTATAAATGAATGTGGGTGATTCGTACAGTATCTGATGTCCCCTGCTGCTTTATACTATATGAAAAGCATCTTCTTCTTTTTCATTAAATGTATTAAATCCCCGCAGCATCTGAAAGCAGCAGGACTATTTGCTGATAAATCTGCAGCCTCTGAGAAGTGTTGCCCTAGAGCACAGTGCTGTTAGACAGGGCCCGTTCACTGTGTTTAACTTGATAACTTGAAAATGATACCAGGCTGCTTCAGGATAACCATACACACCTCTACACACATTTTTTAAATGGTTACAACAGTTTGAATGGATTCGCCAATGTGTGCGGTAAGGGAAAAAACAAACTATACTGCAGCAACTCTACAGTCATCCGTGATTACATTTGTTAAAAATTAAAAACTAACATGGTTAAAAATCACAAAAACGATTATACTAACCTTAAAGTCCTTGATCAAGGCACTGGCATCTTCTCCCAGATGGTCGATGAGACATCGGATGACAACCTCCCGTGTTCGCTGAATGGGGATTCCACTCTGCAGAACAGAAAGTCTTTCAACAACTAATAAAATACAATATTCTGCACATTCAAGCAGAGTTTTGCTTTGCTGTAAAAACTTTAATGTAAAACCTTTGAACTGAATTTACATTAGAGAAATTTAACATTGGAGTGTAGTGATGTAAGAATAAAACAAAACGTGTAAAATTTGGCATATGGCAAAGAGTAGGAGGAAGCCAATGCAGATGGATGAATATAAATGGATATTGTGGTGCAGTATCTAGAGGATGTGAGAAATTGAGGGACAGAAAACTAAGGAAGGTAAAGTGAGAACTGTTAAAGAAGGCAGGAGGATAGGAGGAATAATAATGAACAGGTGGGAGAGTCAGAGGGGATAAAGATAAGTTGTCTGATTAGGATATGAATATGTAATTACTGATGGCAATTAACTTAAAGGAGAGAAATGTGAACGAGACAGGTGGAAGTATGATTAAGGCAGTTAAGGTAGAAATTGAATAGGTGGGGGATAAATTTTAATACCTGAAGTAGAGCACTCATTTGTGCCCGATGTCTCTCTCCTGCAGCACCTTTCTTCGCTTGAAACAGGGACAGCATTTTGGGTGTATAGAAGTCCAACATTGCCATGAATTTTGTCTCAAGATTCAGTGTGGTGATCCTCTGAAACTCTGCGCTAACCTGAAAGAGACAGAGAGAAGAGAAGAGAAGAGAAGAGAAGAGAAGAGAAGAGAAGAGAAAAAAGAACTGGTGACTCAATCTATTGTCATTCAGCAAAAATGCAAGATGCAAGACTGTTCCATTTAATTTTGAATATGATGTACACTCACCAGCCACTTCATTAGGTACACCTGTGCAATCTAACGCAATCCAATACAACAGCTCTGCCATACATTCTATCTTTACTTAGCTTAAATATTTTCAGTTTTTGTTGACATTGTCAGAAAGGTGATAATTATACTTTGTTTATTATTGAGGTCATAGTGGATGGTGCTGGAGTGCATTATATTGAGTGGTGTCCTTATACCTTTGTCCAATCCAATTAACATAAATTGAGGAGGACAACATGTTAGGGACACTTTTCAATATATTGCACTCCAGCACCACCCACTACAACCTCAATAATAAATATAAAGTATAATTATCACCTTTCTGACAATATTAACAAAAACTGAAAATGTAAAAGCTTCATTAAGATACAATGTATGGCAGAGCTGTTGTATTTGATTGCATTAGATTACACAGGTGTAACTAATAAAGTGGTCGGTAACTGTATAACTGTGAAACATGCAGGTTTTCTGTCCACAACATGTGTTGACCACTCTGCTATAACAATTCCATTTACTCACTTGTGAGACATCAAACAAGGCAGGCTATCTGTCCTTGATGTCACTGATGCTCATCTGTAGGCTGACAACATCATGTCTTCTGCGTGCAAAAGTTCTGCACATTAAGTCCTTGATGGCTGTGCTGTCTCTCTTTTTTGATTTGGCGATTAGTTGGTTTCGGTCCAGCTCTTGTTGCTCCTTACTGTCTCCTGCAGGATAGTGTGGGAGAAACACCACTTCTCCTTTCTGTGCTTTCCTTATATTCTTTGTAGGAGCCTAGTCACCAGGGCGCTTGTTCTTAAGAGAGTTGCAGGTAACCTCAGGAAATCCAAGGTTTCGGAGCTTCGACCTGTAATTTCCCATCTTGTATTTAAGACTATACATCCATCCAATCCATCCGTTACGACTGCCTGGTTCTGTCAGACATGGGTGCTTTTTGACTAAAGCCTCTGCCACCTCACAAATCTGAAGGCCTGTGGGGTAGGGTGTGTAGCTGTACATGTAGTCCGCTAATTTTTCCATGATTTCAGACTTGACCCGAGTATTGTTCAGCATAATACCATCTTTGACAAAGTCTTCATTGGTATTCCTCAGTACTGCCTCTGTTGCCACAAATAAAAGTGGAATGATGATTACATCTGGCCATGATGTCGTATGAGGGCTTCAACATGGGGATAGGGTAATAGTGTCTTGTGAAGACACTGATGTGCTGTCTGTTTGGTAATTTACCCTTGTAGCAGTAGCAGAGCTTGAACTGTCATTCAAATTGCTTCCAGCTGTCTGGTTTTCAGTCTGAGTAGTCAATGTAAGAACTACTGATGGAATGATCACAACTTTGATTGTCCCCTTGTGTTTAATCAGGTTGGTAGAATGGAGAGTGAAGTAATCACCAAAGTCCTCATCCAAGTAATGCAGGATAAAATCCTCAATGAGTCCAAATGTCTGTTTCACAGTCTCATGTAACTGTTCTACAGTGCTGGGTATTCTTAAGGACATTATAAGCTTCTCACTCTGGTGTTCTTCTTTCAAGGCAACTGAATCCATCTGGACAAAAACAAAAAAAAAATCAACAACCTCAATGAAGGAAGGTGTTGGACATTTAAGAGTCAGTCTCATCACCTAACACTGGCAAACAATGTGACGTTTCAATGTCACCATGTGTTTTACTCCCACAAAATATGCTGTCAAGGGATATGTGTCCCCAAGTTCACTATGCTGTACCAGGGCCATCTTCCCAGAGTAGTCTAACATATATACCCTAAAATGTTCAACATACCAGCTGTTAAGCATTTTCACAATGAAACTGAGACTGCCATCTACAATAACAATCTGTGAAATCTCAACAAAATCAGGTAGATCACCAGTTGACCCATAAGGCAAAACCATCCCAGCAGCATATTTAGTTCCATGGTGTATGGCAAACATTGGTCAAATTCACAGAAGTTTGTGTTGGATAAACTGCCTTGAAAGACTGCTGTATTCCCATATCAAGTAATTCTAATGGAAGACATGATATTTTTGTGACACACACTGCAGGTTTCAAAGCATTTTCGTGAAAATTGTTTGCCATCATCATTTGGTGCTTTGAGGCAAGTGACATCAATACATTTCTGAAGCTGTTAGTGTGTCTAACAACTCTCTTGAGGAAGCTATGTGTTGCCTCAAATCTGATAGTCCCAAGGCTAACCAAAGGACCAAACCCTCTTATCAGATCAGGAAAAGGCTCCAAAATATGATGCTTTGGAATTAATTTTTGATCTGGGAAACCTTCCAACAGCCTGTGGCAATGTTCTGATATCAGTGTGTCTAGGTAGCAAATACTTTCCTCATTATGAATGGGGGCTACTACAAGTTCAGTAATATCTTTTAAAGTCATGAGAACTTGCCATACTGGATCATTCAGTGGTATCTTCGCAGCAATAATTGGCGTTCCCACTAATACTTTTGCGAGAGGCAAAATTCGCTGGGATAGGTTGGGGGTGATCAGTTTTATCAGTACATTTGTATGGAAATTGAGTTATGGACTTGTTAAGATCTGTCAAGGTGAAATACTGCTTGTGGATGAACACATCAAGACATAGTGCCAGTTCCAGCGGAATTATACCTTCAAAAAGATTGTGTAGAAGGTCTGGTAGGTACCCTGTTACAAAGTGGAAATAACTTAATTTCTCAGTTAAGGGACAACCCTTCTTCACATAACAACAGTATACCAGAGTAGGATTTCTCTTTACAGACTGAACATGTAAATCATAGTTCTCTTTTGTTCTTGGTGGAAAAGCTCCTGAACTCCTTCCTTTTGCTGATGGTCAAAATGGTCCCCAATACAAAACCTACAGATATAATGTCCACAAAAGTTTTCTACAAGTCCACCCAAAGAGTGTGCACCAACACTGTCAGCTGAAACACAAAAAAACAGTACCTCTGATATTTTTACCAACCTGAGGCAAAAAAAATCCTTCCTTCTCCAATGTTGTGAGATCTTTCAAAAGAGGCTCAAGAACAGTTTCATAACCAATTTTTTTTTTTTTTATATTATTTGCTTTACAAAGGAGAGCCAAATAAACTGATGTTAGCTGTGATCTCAGTTCAGGTGGTGCAGTGGCTAGTACCCAGTACACTGCTGTGACTTTGTGTTTTTTCTGCAAAGTTCCAAGAGGATTGCAGATTTCAAAAATCATCTATGCAGAGTATAAGTGAAATACTGACCTCCTCATTAGCATGAAATTCATTTAGCTTGAAATATTTACCATCACGGAGGGATGCTAACTGTGAGAAGTCTGAATGTTTAGTCAATAATCAGTTTACAATGTCTTCATTTTTAAAAAATTTCTGTAACAACTTCTATTGGCTCAATTACACTGAAGTTTTCCTTAAAATACTTTACCGTCTTAAATTTAGGATCAGCCTTCAGGACCAAAGGCTGCAGTAAAAGGATTTGAGAGACACAGTTTGTCTACCAATTCACTAACAATAGCTTCATCAACAGCACAGTTATTCTTTGTAAAAATATCACTCACTAACTTTGGAATATACTGAGTGGATGATGTGCAGATAAACTGAAGCTGCTCCACCAAGTCATCAACACATTTGCAAGTGACATTATATATGCTTTCTAATTTTAACACGAGAGAACCAATATTTTTCTGTATTTCACTTGAGATATCCCTTTCACAACCCAACTGTAAGATGGTATCTATGTCCACATGACCATGCGATTCCAACATAGGAAAGTCAATTTAATTCTCAGTAGCAACGGGATGTATTGCGATCACATCAGTCGTAAAGTTTTTCCAGGAATAGGACTTGTGTTTTCTACTTTTGTGTGGTGCACAATTCCCATATATGTTTGTCTTGAAATCACATCCATTAAAAGCACATTCTATGGTTTCATGTCTTTTCAAGTGGGAATTAATATGCTGCAAATAGTCGTTTCTACTAGAATAAAATAAGTCACAAATTTTACATCTGAAAGATTGCACACCACTCTTCAGTTTCCTGTGAATTGTGGGAGCTACACAAGTGTGTACGCAGGCTACCCCATGTCTTAAAGGAGCGAGGACAGCTTAAATGAAGACAGGGTACTGAATAGCCACGACCAAAGGTACCATGCTTCACTCAATAACGCTTGAGAAGCTCCCCTTTTGAAGAATCCTCAAATGTGCAGAGCTTACATTGCCATCCCATAAGCTGCCACCTTAAAAAGGATGATAAATAGTGTTACAATAGGGAGCAAACAGACTGGTTCAATACCATTTCCATTCATGTACATACTTTTGGGATTATTACGTTTTATCATACAGATCTATAAAAATGACACCCAATTTCATTTACTCATCTATGTAAATTATATCTACTCCCAACTATAGTTAATGGAAAATCTACACTAAAAAAAGAATATGAAATTATTCAAAGTCCTTCTCTGAGATCATACACATAGTCAAATTCAAAATCACAAAACTATGAGTTGCCGTATTCACAAAATGAACATTTGCCCTGAAGGTGGCACTAAAGGAAAGGTCATGTAGTCAACAATATCAGTAGGGTTCTTCTTTTAGCCATAGGCATGCAAAGCAAAATGGCTAACAGTCAATAAAAATTACTGGAGTTGACACGCTCATAGCCAGGATCTGCAATGGCTGCAGGTAAATGCATTATATCTGCAACCCGTTTCAGAGATATACTAGTTTGTAGCTATTTATAACTAGTCACTATTTATTTCCAATAAATGCAGTGGCGGAAGATGCCTTCATTTAAGTAAAAGTACCAATACAACAATGTACAAATACTCCATTACAAGTAGAAGTCCTTCATGAAAAATCCTACTACAGTAAAAGTGCATAAGTATTATTGAGCTTGATGTAGTTTAAGTATGTCAGTAAAAGTAGTGGTTTGTTCCCTCTGACTGATATCATATATATGACATCATTAGATTGTTAATAGTGAAGCATCAGTGTGTAAGTAGCATGTTACTGTTGTAGCTGCTGGAGGTGGAGCTAGTTGGAATTAATTTATATACAGTTAGCTAGTTTAGTCCAGTGGTTTCCAACCTAGGGTCGGCAGATAAATCTGAGGGGTCGTGATATGATTAATGGGACAGGAAAGAAGAAAAAACAAAGTTCTGATACACTTTTTCTCTGATCTTTGATTTTTGCTGAAATATTGGATCATTTAAACATTTATTAAAATTAAACCATGTGAGAAGTTTAGAGGGAAAAATCACTATTTGTTGGAATTGTTAACTCATAGACATGTAAAATGTGACCTGACAACACACTGATTTTTGTAAGATATCAAAAAGAAACTCCTGAAGTTTGCGGACGACACCACGGTCATCGGTCTAATACGGGACTGTGATGAGTCTGCATACAGACAGGAGGTGGAGCAGCTGCTCCTCTGGTGGAGTCAGAACCACCTGGAGCTGAACCCGCTCAAGACTGTGGGGATGAGTGTGGACTTCAGGAGAAGCCCCCCGATACTGCCCCCCCTCACCATCCTCAACAGCACAGTGTCAACTGTGAACACCTTCAAGTTTCTGGGTACAACAATCTCTTGGGACCTGAAGTGGACCTCCCACATAGACACTGTACGGAAAGAGGCCCAGCAGAGGCTGTACTTCCTGCGACAGCTTAGGAAGCTCAACCTGACTCAGGAACTGCTGATCACATTCTACACCACCATGATCCAATCTGTTCTCTGCACGTCCATCACCGTCTGGTTTGGATCCGCCACTAAATTGGAAAGGAACAGACTGGAACGGACAATCAGATGTGCAGAGAGGATTATTGGGACCGATCTTCCCTCCATCCAGGACCTGTACCGGTCAAGGGTCAGGAAACGGCAGGGAACATCTCTGCAGACCCTTCACACCCCAGACACAAACTGTTTAAACTCCTCCCATCTGGTAGGCGCTACAGAGCACTGTTCACCAAAACTACCTGTCACAAAGACAATTTCTTTCCCAAGACTGTCGTTCTGATGAACTCCTAACAGTCATAGAGTGGCAGAACAAACAACACTCGCACCCTGAATATTGTATATTTTCATATTTTTATATTTTATATTTGATGTATATTTGTACAATTTCTTGTATATTTGTATATTTTATATTTATATATATTACTGTCCTTAAAAGTGTTGCACTTCCACTGCAAAATTGTAGAATTTTTGGCATATTTATTGTTTGTAATTTATTGCCTTAACCTTTCTTGAATTTTGTATTTATTATGACGTGTGCTGCTGACCTCTTGGCCAGGTTGCCCTTGTAAATGAGATCCTGATCTCAATGGGACTTATCTGGTTAAATAAAGGTTGAATAAAATATATATATATATATATATATATATATATATATATATATATATATATATAAATGTAATATATATATATATATATATATATATTGCATTTTACACTTGTTGTTTAATTTTTAGTACTTATGTAAATACTTGTACATTGAGAGCAAAGCCTACTGGAGCCAAATTCCTTGTATGTACACACGTACTTGGCCAATAAAGCTGATTCTGATTCTGATTCTGAAAAAGCCAAAAAGGTTGTAAACCACTGGTTTCATCTTTAACAATGTGTTGTGATTTAAAAGTTAAAAGCAAAGTTTAAACACTTAGTCCTCCTGGAACACTATAAATGGATGCCATTTACCTTCTCTGTTGTGATGGCTTTGATCAACTTCTCTCCTTTTATTTAGCGGTGTTGGTGCTGTGAAACAGACATTAAAATATTTAACATGCTTGACAAAAAAATTCAACCTTAAACATTACTTGCTCTAGCTATCATCAAGTGTTCCCCCAAAAAATATCACAAAAAATACAGGTTAGGCAGGTAGTGTTCTCCTCTTAATAAGATACATAATGCCTTATTAGAATAATGATTCAACAGTTACATAAGAATAGGCAAGTCTTGGTACAGTTGCTGTTATTGCTGTATTAGTATCTGATATCAGTTACCCATGTTTAAGGAGCAGCCACTTTTTACACCATACACGCGGCACACCCACCCCCTCTCAGCAGCAAGAGCCGCAGGTGTCTAGTTACAGCTGCAGGACCGCGGACACGGTACGCAGACTAGTGTCTTAAAATCACTCACGTTTTTATCCACGGATGCAGCCATCATCCAAGTGACGTTAAACCAGCAGCCACAGAAACACGGAGCTGTGGAGCATAATACCTCCCTCCCCCTACCCCACCTGATCTCTCCATGCTTGCTTAGCAAGCCCTGATGAAAAAGCTCGACATGTCTGGGCATGTTGTGAACTGATAAAATAAGAATAAATTGCTGATTTTACACCTATTTTTAGGTGACGTTAGCTGTATGAACCAGCTTGGTGTATAGAAATCTGCTAACAAAGTTACCCAACATACAACAGCATGGTGGCGACAGTATTAAAAAATACACCCTATACAGTAATGTGCAGGAAAACAGAGTCAATATTAAATTAAATTTTGCTTTCTACTTACCAACGTAAGGAGTCCTCCAAGTGCTTTTCAACGCGGTGTCTCCATGTCCATAGATTTCCCATGAAGCTCTTTGTGCGCGAATGGCGGCACATCATGACGCTGTGCGTAACATAACTTACTCACTTTCTTAAGTTGCTGTTAAAGATGAAGACTATTGATTTCGAATGAGTAATAATTACAGTTCTTGAAACTGATCGGTATAATTACCCCATTCTCAAATATTCTATATTCTATATTGGTATTTACTGAAAATATTATGGATATCTTAAAAATGTAATTTGTTAGTCAAACATTGATTTTTTTTCTTTTTGTAAAATAAATGGAAATAAATATAAGACAGAATTAACTGTTGGATTTTTAAGCATTTATTTTCGTTTGTCCAACTCAAACAATCACTTAAGTGATTTTCAGAGATTTTATTAAGGTAGTATACCCATTTATTATTGTCATATTTACTAAGCCCCTGAATTATTTTTTAGAGTGTAATATTTATAGTTTACTCTATATATTTTATGTTTTTTATTGTGTTGTTGTCTGGCTGTAACTTTTTTTGTGTGCTGCTGTCTTGGCACAGTGTCCCTTGTAAAAGAGAGCATTGATCTTAATGAGACTTACCTGGTTAAGTATGAGTTAAATTAATAATAAAATAAAATAAAAAATAGTTCTGTTGACACAGGCAGAGCCCTATACTGGACTCTACTGGTAAAACTCTCCTCAAATCTCGAGCACACCTTCACCCACTGAAGTTTGCATATATGTAGCCCACCAATCTGAATGTGCCTACCTGAATCCCTTATCCAGTTCCAATAGTGCTAACCCCAGATTAAGCTATTTCCATTGTTAAGTTTGAAGAATAGCTTTAATAAAGCAACACATTGCTTGTTGTAGGCAATATTGTCTGCTTTGCACTGATAGGGGAACCTGTTCCTTGTTAAATCAGCACACAATCTGATGCTAAGCTTCCAGTTTCTTAAACAGATGACTGGTGAATACTTGTATTCCTAATTAACTGAAGGGATCTTTGTTTCAATTGTCAGTCTGGTGGAACCTTTCTAAAGCATTTTTTAGAGGTGCAAAACTTAACTTCTTCTGCAAAGCCTAATACTAAATGAAATTTCTTTATGAAGACAACTTTAAACCACCTAAAACACAGGAGAGAACCCAACGGTATTAAAGACCATTCTCCTCTGAGCCATGAGACTGTACCGAAACAAGCTTTTGTGGCAGGAGATTTCAAACTTTATCAACAATATTGTAAAAAGTTAATGGAAATAACTATCTAGCATGTTAAATGTCAAATTCAGTGAGATTACATTGATCTTTTTTGATTGGCAATATCTAAAAAATTCAGTGAAATAAAAGAGACAAAAGAGAAAGAACTATGCAATAAATTTCAGTCTGCTTTTGCATGTATAGTCATTAATTTGCCCTTTATTACTCAATGCAACCCTAAATTTGGTATTTAATCTATTAGTTTTGTTGTTTTGCTTTTTTGTTGTTAACTCCCATGGTGATGTCTGATATAATGTGCCCTGTCTTGTTTTTCACATTAGTTTTAATTTACAGTCGACAGTAAATAAAAGCAATATACAGCTAAGCCTTTGATATAGTGTGCTCTGTGCTTCAAGATAACTAAAGGATCAATGATCCAACAGCAAAACCAAAAAGAATAAGATGTTTTCTATCACTGAGGGTGCAACACACTTTGACTGGAGTTGAAAGACATCACAACTCATTTCACATTGCATATAATAAATATGCTTGATCCAAGCTATTCTCACCTGGTGACTTTGAGCAGGCGAAGCAGGCGTATGCAGCGCAGCACAGAAATGCCCATGACTGACATAACACCCATGTGGACAAGGATGAGCTCCATAATGCCAGTTGATACCACAAAGCAGTCAAAGCGATTGAAGAGAGACATAAAGTAAGCGGGCAAGCCTAGAGCATACATCTTCACGAACATCTCCAAGGCAAACATAGACAGCAGTAGCTTATTGGCATTGTCTGCTGGGGCCAACAGGATGAAGAGAAAGGCAAAAGACAGAATGAGAGAAAGAAAAAGACAAACATAGATAGTTATTCATAAATTATATCAGCAGTCAACAGCATAGCAAATATGGAGTTTGGAGTGTGCCACATGAATAATAATAATTACACTTTACAGAAAAATAACAAATTATTATTTTTAATAAAATCTCATTTTAAAAACCTAAGCAATAAAGAAGTGAAGGGTTTGGCATTTTATCAGCACCCAAATCTCTTATTGAATCAATTTAGGTTCTACTTTCAATATTGGTATACCATAGTTATTAATATCCAATTGAGGTCTGTAATCAGCTTTTGTTGACTGAAAAAGTAGAAACAGTAGAGTTTTTATGGATAATTTATTTAGTAATTGATGATTTTAGTCATAATAATGACAATATGAGGTTCAGCTTTTAACTACAGTTAAATAAAAAAACAAAAACTTGACAAAAATTTTCATGTTGATAACCTTAGCAACAATGTGAAAATTTCACCAGTAGCAAAAAATATGACATGTTGATTAAATGACACTTTGAAATAATAGCTAAGGCTGGCTGAAATTATTGAAAATATATTCTGAATTCAAATTGTTGCTTTTGCTTTATTGTGAGTTATCACTATTTGCATAAAATGACTTCCAAGCATCAAGTAACTGAGCTGATAGCTTAGTACCTAAGCAAACTGCTATGGTAAATGGATTGCACTTTTATATTGATTTTCTACTCTTCTGAGCAATCACGACAATATCTGAAACTGTGACTTGAAAAGTTACACCATATGCACAACTGGTGCAGTTTACAAAACTACAGATGGCTAGCTGGCTCTTTCTCCGTCATATTGAATGAAACAATTGCATCAATGGAGGGAATGCATCAATGGGTCAAACTTCATTTGTATAGCAGCTTTCATACAGATTAGTGCAATTCAGAGTAACACAATTTCAGCCTAACTTTTGAGACTTGAAGTAGACTTCAAAATGACTCGCTGATCTGAACCCTTTGTGTTTGTTGGAGATAACAGGTTGAACTGGTTACAAAAGGTGAAGCCACAGGAGTCCACTGAACAGTATTCAGCTTTGTTACAGCCACATAACTTAGGAGCTATTGCTGATTCACTAGATGTGTGTGGATAATAGGCTGATGTAAGGAACAAACAATAGGAGAAGATGATCAGTGAGTGGATTTTTAGTTTCTGTGCTGAAAGTGAATATTAAACTGAACGTCTATGCTCTTCTTTGTTGAACCATTGCTAATGAAGATGACTGCATGAAAAGAGGGATTTCCGTCAGTATGTGGCACTGTAAATTGCCGTGGAATTTCAGGTTTACGGCTGCGCGCGGCAATTTACAGGCAACACAGAAAACTGCCGGAAACTGTCGTAAATTGTCGTGGGCCTTGCTTGGCAGTTGTCCCCCCTTCCCCTTCCCCTAATTCTAGGGGAGGCTTTAACATGTAAATGAACATGCTGTGAGCTATAGAAATGCAAACCAGGGGAACAGGGGGAGTTTCACTCCCCACACAGAGGTGACATTTCTCTAAAAGGTATTAACTTCATTCATCTCTGGTATAAATAGATGAGGCTTAGTATAGCCTAATTATAGACTCTTAAATTTTAGCTTGAATTGATTTATTTCATGAAAGTATGCTAGATTAATTACTGTGTATGGTCATTAGCAATGGTCAATGTTAAATAAAAAAGATACACAAAACAGTTTATTTCAACAATTAGTTTTAACCAGGCTTTGCCACAAAGGTCAAATGTGCACTCCATGCAAACAACATCACAGTCTCCTAGAGCTCAACCACTGTGCGTAGTGGCATGACTGCAGTAACCTCTTCCGTAAACAATGAACATGTGATTGGGGGAGCCCGACGAGCCGTCTATCCAATCACGTGCGAGCTCGGCATGATTCAAACGGAAGACCTCGCAAGACGAGCATATCAACAGTCCTGTTTTTACTCCTGTATATTCAGACAGTCTCCTCCATGTCGCTATTTTTCGCTGCTTTGCTGTTTCGTGAACTACAATGTCTGGATAGCGTCTCTCCTTCAACACCCGGAAACCCCTCAGCATGGACGAAGACACAGCTGAACGCTATCAGTGGGCTGTCCGCTAGCTTGCTGTGTTTGCTGCCGATATGACTCAGCAGCTCACCGCAGTAAACTCGTGTGGAGGAGACTAACTAACAAGAGGAGACGGTGCACAATCCCCAAACGGCGGTAAGAATATATTCAGTGACTGCTAGCTAAGCTAAAAGTAAAAGAACAAATGAAGAAGCAGAGCCAGTCTAAGTTTGGTTATTAAAGTGTATTTTTTGGTCTTGTAATTTACAGGAAGCAGTACGCCGTCTCCACAACTCGGAGACAAATTGTGTGCACTACGAACCGGAGCGAGGGTAAGTTTAAAGAATATGCTTTCATTCTGCTGTATGAGGAAACGGTCAGACATGTTATTGACCGATCTTAACCGTACATTTTGTTTTTCACAGACTGACCTCTCCTCATAACGAGGCCGTGACCTCCTATTTACTGAGAGCTCTGTCTGCAAGTCCGGATTCACTTGATGTGGATAATGACGCCATTGTGTGTAAGTGACTTTTACTGTTTCTTTTTTATTTTTTACTGTGACTTTTAGATAAGACTCGTTGTTGGTCAGTGTGACTATTTTTCGGGTGCATTAATAGATGTGTTGTGTCAATATGCAGTGCACTGCGCAGTACTTATTGTCTTTACTGATTGTTTTTACAGCTGCTGGAAGCGAGACAGAGTGTCCTGGCAGAGGACGAGGTGGACCGATGGAAGTGCGCCACCGTAGACATGATGTCTGATGAGGAAGACGGCACACTTTACGGGGTGTCTGGGTGGATTGTGCGACCTCCGGAGCTGACTGAACTCTGTGCCACGCTGCAGTCAGATTGGAGGCGAACCCGAACTACAGGGCAGCACCACAGACGTCTGCAAGATGGAGCACATGCAGACAGATCGCCGTCAGATGCCTACAGCTCCGAGGCGGTGAATAATAGACAGTTGACGGCGCTGTATGATTTTGATTTGTTGTTGAAATCTCCTATTTGTACTTGTACATAGTTGTGTGTTATAAATAAAGCTCTTTCTTTGAATAAACATGTTCCTCGCTAATGTTCCTTTACTCAATAAATTCATTCATGTCCTTGATGGTAATAATAGTGTAGCCCATAGGATAACAATGACATGAATATACAACATAATAATTTTATTTAAATGTTTAATAATAATTATACATTTATTATAATTATTATATTATAAGGGTTATTATTTTTTAAATTATTTTTATATTTTATTATTGTAGGAGAGGGGTTTACATTTATAATGACCCAGAGTGACCAATAGCGACAGATCTGCTGACCAATCACGAGTGATTGTTCTTGTTTCAAAGTAGTGGTTTCATCCAATCCTGGAGTGAGGAATTTCAAGCCAGACGCGGCTCCGCTGCTATTCATATGCTAATTAGAGTCATTAGCACCTCCCGGGAGGTCTCCACATACGCCATGGGTCCGTTTTCGACAATTTCTGGCACCCGTAAACGCCGTGTTCGCAGCCTGTAAATTGTCGGAAACTGCCGAAAATGAGTGAGATTTCCGGGCGTTTACGGGGACGAAAATCCCACTTTTCATCCAGTGGATAGCTCTGAGGTGTACTTTGTATATTTTGATGCATTTTTCGGAGCCTTTGTGCTCCACTGTCTCGCAGGTTACCTCGTATCACAGCTATGCCTGGATCGTGTGTCATGGTTGTGCTGCTGCCATGGTCTGATGCCTCCTACCACTGCTGTTATCATTAGTCATATTTCTACTGTTATTGTACACATATGATTATTATTGTCACATACATATACTATCATATATTAATATATACTTACAACATATGCTACCACAATGACTGTTATTATTATTCTAATATTATTACTAAAATTATTGTTATTGTAAGCTACTGTCATTACTGTCTGTCCTGCTTCTCCCTCTGGCTCGGTCTCTCTCTTTCTCTCTCTCTCTCTTGGCCTCTATTTTTCTCGATTTCTCTCTCTGTCTCTGTCTCTCTCTATGTATCATTTTGTCATATGGATTACTGTAAGTTTATTATGTTGATCTGTTCTGTACAACATCTATTGCACGTCTGTCCTTACTGGAAGAGGGAACCCTCCTCGGTTGCTTCTACCATTTCTACCATTGGGCGGCTGTGGCTCAGAAGTAGAGCGGGTCATCCACCAATCAAAAGATTAGCAGTTCGATCCCCGGCTCCTCATGTCAAAATATATTTGAGCAAGATACCGAACCCCAAATTGCTCCCAATGATGCTTCCATCGATGTGTGAGTGTGTTAAAAACTGAGGAGCAGATGGCACTTTGTATGGTAGACTCGGCCACCAGTGTATGAATGTGTATGAATGTGTGTGAATGGGTGAATATGACTCATAGTGTAAAAAGCGCTTTAAATGGTCGGATGACTAGAAAGGCACTATATAAATGCTGGTGGTAGATAAATGATATTGGTAATGATAAATGGTAATTTATCATTACCATTTTTTTGCCCCGTTGAAGGTTTTTTTGGGGGGAGTTTTTCCTTATCTGCTGTGAGAGTCCAAAGGACAGATAGATGTCCCTCTGAGGCAAACTGTGATTTGTGATATAGGGCTTTTTTAAATAAAATACAATAAAATTGAATTGAATTGAATTGAAATTGAAAATTGAATTGCATGAACAAAACAGCCTCGTAAGTGGTATCTTACACAGACAAACCGAAAAATATAGTGCTTCAGTCATGGTGAGAAAAGGTGTGGAGGAATGTGTTTTATGGTAAATAAGGACTGACGTTACAGTGGGAATGCAATGTGCTTTCCCGGCGGGTCCTACTGTGGAGGTGCTGCTATTTCAGAAACAGCAACCATGTTCCCTTCTTGTTGGGGTTGAGATGTAAAAAGGAACAAAAGGGACTGAGTTGCAGTGCACAGGTTGAAGGAGTGACAATAGATCGACTGACTGACTGACTGACTGACTGACTGATTGATTGATTGATTGATTGATTGATTGATTGATTGATGTTTTAGGTCCATCATGTTTTTTTTCTGAAATAAAAATCAATAAAAATTGTTAGCCGTCCCTAAGTTTTCAAAGAGAGAGAGAGAGAGGGAGAAAAAAAAAAGATTTTATTGGTTATACTGCCCAGCCAAGGCTGCAGCCTAATTGCTTTCTGCACTTTATTTTATCTTACTTCATGTCTCACCAGCTTCCACCGGCTAGTAGTTCCTCGGAGGCCAACCAAAGAGCATCTCATAAACCATGGAAAATGAAGATGCTGTTGCTAGCTTGTAATAGATAACATCTTTGGGTGAATGAGTACGTGGTAAGAAAAAAAAAATAAAAATCTGAGTGCTGCTTACCAGGAGCCAAATTTAAAATGGAACCTGATATCAGAATCCAACCCCTGTCAGCAGAGAAGTCATTAGATCCTTATGCTTATCATTGAGTGAACAAAGAAAACAATTTTATTGGCATTACTTATAAATTGAAGAAAATCTTTATTGTCATCTTGATTTTTTTCAGTGTATGTTCCACAGTCCCTCAGAAGAATACAGGTACTGTATAACAGTGCTTTGCAACTGTTTTCTTGAAAACACAAGTACTCTATTTTCTTCAGACTCTGTCAATTTGCTCTTGTTTGGCAGACCAGCAGCTATCTTGGCTCTTGCACCCAGGGCAGATGCATTCAAAACTGTAATTAAGCCCATTTACTGTCCTTTAAATAACTTCTTACTATTTGTCTTTTCATAGCATCATGCCATTTGAATTCAACTAAACACTTTGTAAATTACTTATGCATCAACTAAGTGAATGTTAATTATCAACCACTGAAAAAATGTTAAGTTATCCCAGTGATACACTGTGTGGTTCATTTATTCTATATCAAAACACAAGAACAACAACATCAGTTTTTAATGTATCACTCTTAGAAATGTCTGCATTTGATCCATGGTGTAGTTCATATTCCAAGAGAAGCCATAATGTATTGGATTTGTTATTATTCTTTAGAGAACAGATGGCTCCAGTATGACGTGTTTCTTTTGCTCTTACAAAAAGGAGGCTGATAAATTATGACAGTCACATGCTAAACATAGAAAGAAATGCATGTATGTGCATTAATGGTGTATAGTGCTCTGACCTTGCCAGTTTGTGAGTCTCTGAGACTGTTTGTGGTGTTCTGTTGCTATGGCCAGCGTATTTAGGAAGACGAGCATGATCACCCACCAGTAGAACAGTTTGGACTTCACATACACTCTGCATTTACGGCGTAACCAACGATTCCACTTGCGAACCAGCTTACTGCATAAAAGGGGAGAAAAGACAAGTTCAAATAAAAGAAATGGTGAATCCTCATAGTGGACCTACAGTAAGATATCATGACTTTTTCAGTGATGCTGATCACATCATTACTTTTCTGTCATTACTTTGTGCATCTATCATAAGGTTTGCCATTAATCAGTTTTGGAACTGTTTCCTATTAAAGTGTTCTTTTTTGGCAAAGTGCCACCATGGTGGAAGAGACAATAGTGGGATTCTTGGCTTCGGCAGTTGCTGTGGAGGTTTTGCCAAGAGCTGAGAAGGGTTTGTTATTAGCGAAGGTGTGTTCCCTGTGGTTCATCACTACTGCAGACTGAGCTAAGCCTGGCAAGGTTGATTAGAAGCTGTAGGAGCTGCTCTCACTCGATACAGGCAGATATTGCTGCTCTGTTTCTTCAAGAGTTCCAACTTAAAGCACACCAATGAACATTAATGCAAGCTTGCTTAAAGAACAAGGTTCACTCAGGTTAATACAGGCAAAGACTCATTTACTCAGGTCTTGATGTTTTATTGCTGTTTTACATTTACTGGGTTTTATTTATGTTATTGATAATTTCTGCTGTCAATAAACACAAAGTCAAAACTGAACTACAGTGTTTCGACCATTGTTTCTTATCATATGCTGTGTCACTGAACTGTTTATTAGTATCATTATATCGACTTATTAAATCAGGATTATTCCCTTAGCCTCTTATTAGTTCTTAGAGAGAGCAAGAATCACAGTAAACCGTAGACAGAATATTATACAATGAGATGTCTGTTTTGCAATTTTACTTAGTGTTAGGGGCTGGGGGAAAAAAAACAATACAGCATAGTGTCCTGTATTGTGCTGTATGCCTAAAAATATGCCTAAAAATGAAGTAGGATAGCTGTGAATGTGGAGTTCATTGACATTCTGTTCAACCTTAAATTAACTCTTTTCAATCTGTGCAAAGTGGAATAGTGGAATTAAGCTACTATGGTTGTGGAAAAAAAAAAGGATTTTGGACCATGGAAATTGGACCATGATGCCTCTAGTGGTGAAGGACTGAAATGCAAATAAAATCCTTACAAATGAGGCCACGGAGTTGGCCTTCAAGCCACAGACTACACAGATCTCACCACTCATTGAATTTACATGAACATAATCAGAGACAAGATGGTCACTTGAATGCACAAAATGATGATGAGAAAAAAAGCAAGCTGTTGCATCTTATGAAAAGGCAACATGAGATCGGGGAACTGTTAGTTAAGGAAGAGCGACAAGCTCTGCTTCCAAAAAGGGAAATCCCAGTGTTCAAAGGAGATCTACTGCAGTATCTTAATTTCATACATACATTTGAACATGTTGTTGAAGGCAAAACTGACCCTTTCCATGACTGCTTGTTTTTTCTTGAGCAGGTTACTAAAGGACATCAAGGAGAGATGGTTTGAAGTTGTCAGTATAAGGTTTCTTAAAGATGATATCAGGAAGCAAAAAGACTGCTCAGAGAGTATTTTGGAAATGTAGAATAGAAAAGGCTCTTAACTGGAATGCAATTAAAATGGAAGACAGAAGAGGACTGAATGACTATGTACTGTTTCCCAAGGACTGTTGTAACATCATACAGGATGGAATGTATGGAAGAAATGAATAATCCCTCAAATTTAAAAAATAGTGGTGTCAAACCATCCATCCATGCTCTGAGAAAGATGGAAGACAGCTGATCATTATAATGATCATGATAAAAAAAAAAAAAAACAGCCAAATTTGTTGACCTTGTTAAATTCATTGAAAGACACGCAAAAATCGTATCAGACCTGCTGTTTGGAAATATCCAACATATTGAACCTAAGAGAGGTTTAGAAGTGAACAAGTCCCCTTTAGCAGGCCCAGCCATGGCTACAAAGGCAGCAGCTTTGAGACTGTAGCACAGTCTCAAGCCAAAAAAGAAAATATCTCCAATGCTGCCATACCACTGCCATGTACTGTGTACAAGCCTTGTCTGTTCTGCACAAAAGATCATACAACAGAATCCTGTCAACAAAGAGCTTCAAAAGGAGTAAATTGAATGCCTAAAGTCACAAGGCATTTGTTTCAGTTGTCTGACCGAAGGTGTGCTCCGAAAGGCATCCTTCCATTTTGCATATTTCCAAAAAAAGGATGACACTGTCGAACATACACAAAAGACTTCAGTGAGGAGCACATTGGTTTCTCTTGAAACCAGCAGTGTTACTGGGGCCTGTAAAGTATAACTCTCTCCACTTTCCTGATTCAAGTCTAGCTGTTAAAAAAGTAATTTAAACATACGCATTCCTCAACCAAGGCAGTACTGCATGTTTCTGTACAAAATCCTTGCAAAGGCGGTTAAATGCTAAAGGCAGCAAGACAATAATCCAACTAGGAAAAATGGGCCAAGTGAAACCAGTCAACACTACTCAACACATTCCTGTCAGAAGACAGGAATGGAAATCAGCAGTATTGATGGAAAGGACTTTTATGCACTGCCAGAAATGTATTCTTAGAACGAAATTCCTGTCACAAAGGAAGACCCATGCAATCTGCATTTAAGAAGTGGACTTACCTGAATGAGGTCAGACTACCTTAATTTGATGTGGAAATTGGATTGCTGATTGGAACTACTGCACTCAAACTGATGAAATCTTAGAAGGATATGCAGTCAAAAGTGTATTAGGATGAGTTATCAACAGGCTGATAAGTAAGAACAATTGTGTAATGGAAAGTAACTCAAGTGTGACTGTCAGCCACATTTCTGTTGTCAAGCTGAATTAACTTCTGACCCAGCAGTTCAATTATGATTTCCCATAGAGGAAATATGAGGAAAAGGCTGAGATGTCCATAGAGGACAAAAGGTTTCTACAGGTTATGTCCAACACTGCAGAGCTCCAGAATGGGCATTATCAATTGGCCCTGCCTTTCAGAGAGGATAATGTCATCATGCAAAATAATCAGTGACAGACATAACAACAACTTAAGCCACTGCTGAAGAAATTCAACAAGAACCCAAAGTTTCTTGATGAGTACAAGTCATTCTTGAAAGGAGTAATTGAGAAGGGCTATGCTGAGGCTGTGCCACTTGAACAAGTAAACACAGAAAATCTTAAAGCATGCTACCAAACCATGGGGTATATCACCCAAGAAAACACAGGTTAAGAGTTGTGTTCAACTGCTCTGCCTCTTTCCAAGGAATCTTCCTCAACAGCCAACTTATTCAAGGACCCAATCTTGCAGACACCTTGTTAGGAGTTTTGCACCTGCACACAAAGACTTTTGGTGGCCAGGTGTAGATGTTAGTGAGCTGAATACAGGACAACTGTTCACTTGTTTGGAGCCACATCATCTTCAAGCTGTGCAAGCTATGCTTAGACCAGGGCTGCTGAGGACAAGGGTTGTTATTCATTTGAAGCAAGAAACATTGCCAAAACTAACTTTTATGTTGACAACTGTTTAAAATCCATGTCTTTTGAGGAAGGTGCCATCTCACTGTGTGAGCAGCTCCAAAATGTTTGTGCCCAAGGGGGCTTTCGATTGACTAAGTGGATAAGTAACAGCAGAGCTGTGCTTATGTCAATACCAGATACTGAAAGAGCCAAAGAGGTAAAAAGCTTAGACCTGGAGAAGGACAGCTATCCAGTTGAAAGAGCACTGGGCATTTAGTGGAGTACAGACAAAGAGAGTGTCATGTTTGAAGTAAACCTAAAACTCCAGCCCCTGACCAGTAGAATTTCACTAAAAAAAAACCCCAGTGTTCTGCACAGATAGCATTCTGTTCTTAAGAAGAATCAAGAATGAAAGGTTTCAAACTTTTGTTGCAAACACAGTAAGTGCTATTAGAGAAGGATCTCGTGTAACTCCATGTCGATACGTCATCACAAAGTTAAATCCAGCAGATCACGCCTCTCATGAACTGAAAGCAGATGTCTTCCTGAAATGTAGCATTTTGATACATGGCCCATCTTTCCTGAAACAATCTGAACTAGAATGTCCAAAGCTTCCAAAATCTGACTCACTCTGACAATCCTGAAATAAGGAGAAACAGAGTAACAGTGCAATTCAAGACAGTGATCTCAACACAAGTGAACTCATTTGCCATTTCTCAGAGTGGAGCAAACTATTAAGAGCATTTTACTTCTCCATCTCCAGGACATGCTGCTTGTAATGGCAAAAAAAGATAGAAGATCATTACCAATGTCTATGCACAAGAAAAGAGCACAAATAAACAAAATGACTGAGGAACAAATGAAAAAATTCAAGGAAACATGGAGTGCTTGTTCACTTACACTCAAAAAGTTGGCCAAAGTAGAGACTGCAGTGATACAGTTTTGTCAAAAGAAGGATCTCTCAAAGGAACTGGCCACAGTGCAAAGGGGAAATAGTTTAAAAACAGACAGTCTACTGGATACACTCAATCAAAAACACACATCACATCTCCAAAATCCTGCTCAGAAGCATTCATAATCAAGTCAGACACAGTGGCAGAAATCATATGCTGTCAAAGCTTAGACAGCAATACTGGATCTCATGTGCAAACACTCTTGCAAGAGAAATATCATCAGAATGTGTTACCTGTTTTTAACCCACCCTCAGGTGTTCACCACGGTGGTGTCTGGGAAAGGCTAATTCACCTTGTTAAGAAAACACTGTCATCATTTTGCAGACAACAAATTCTTAATGATGAAGGACTCCAAACAGTCTAGTGTGAGGTAGAGGCTCTTCTTTGAAGCAAACTCGCTTCACAGTGGCTTGATGGCAGAGTGCCATCATCGTGGAAGAGACAACGGTGGGATTCATGCTATTAGCGAGGGTGTGTTTCCTGTTTTGTACATCACAACTGCAGACTGGGCTAAGCCTGGCAAAGGTGATTAGACACGGTAGGAGCTGCTCTCACTCTGTACAAGAAGGTACTGTTGTTCTGTTTCTTTAAGAGTTCCAACTTAATGCACACCAACAGACATTAATGCAAGCTTGCTTAAAGAACAAACCAAAACAAAGAGTGCACCCAGGTTAATACAGACTAAAGACTAAATTATTCAGGTGTTACTGTTTTATTGTTCAACATTTACTTTTTTACTTTATTTGTGTTACAGAGAATTTCTCCTGTCCGAAAACACACATTCGAAACTGAGCTACTGTGTTTTGGCTATTGTTTCTCATCATATGCTATGTAACTGAACTGTTTATTTAATATATATTTTAGCAGTAACATTATATTGAGTTATTAAAATCAGGATTATTTCCTTAGCCTCTTATTAGTTTTCAGAAAGAGTCATAGTAAACCCTAGACAAATGTATTATACAATGAGATATCTCTTTCGCAATTTAACCAAGAATGAGAAGCTGGAGGAAAAAAACAATAGAGCTTAGAACTGCAATATTGTTGTGTGGAAATATTGTATTGTTACACAGTGCCAAGAATCTTTTTTTTTTTTTTTTTTAGTATTACAACTACAAATGAACCTCTAGGTAGCCTTCTAGAATAATAAAATTAATTGCTCTTTCAGTCCAACAGATACATTTTGCTGCAGCAAAAAGAAAAAAAAGGCTTAGGAGAGATAAACAGACTGAAAACTTTATCTTACTATATAAAACAGATGTTGACAAAGTTTTCCTCTAGGGACATACTTTTCAGTTGAATAAAAAAGGTAATAGGACTTCTGGTTAAGCCATGCTCAGGGAAGTCACGTAGTCAATTACTCTGCTTCAGTCTGTATTAAAAATAACTTCCCAACTCGAAAACTTCTACAGGAAAACTTTGAGGGACAAGAAATGAGTGGGGGAAAATCACAGAGAGGACCTATGACTCTGAGAGGGTGCATAACTGAACAATTACAGCCCAACAAAAAACAAATGCAGCTGACAGACGAAGATAGCAGCTATCTGCTAGCTAGCAGTGGAGTTCGTGAATCTAGAGACAATTTGCTCCAAGAAATGTCAAATATTTCTAAAAATATCCGCAACTTTAAGAACGACATGCAATTAGCAATCTTCGATCTTAAGGGGGATTTAAAGAAGTACTTCAAGGACGAATTAGCAACACTGAGACATGAGATAGACCAGAAGCTAACTCAAGTCAGGACCATGCTCCAAGCTCATGGCCAGGCTATCACCAAGACAGAGGGGCGGATCCTGAATATAGAAACAGGCAGTGCTGTAACAAAAGAGGCTCTGCTGTGGCTGCTAAAAGAACAATACAGGCTGCAGGAGAAAGTCTCAGATCTGGAAAGCAGGTCCAGAAGAAACAACATTCGGGTGTACGGCGTACCGGAGGACTCCGAGGGTGACTCGATGATAAAGTTTGTAGAAAACCTGCTGACCACGGAGGTCGCGCCACCAGATGGTATGTCCCTGCAAATTCAACGGACTCATAGAGATCTGGCACAGAAGCCAGGACCCAACGCTACACCTTGATCTACAGTGATAAACTTACTGCAGTTTGACATGAAAGAAACTGTGCTGAAGTTGGCTTGGAAGAAGAAAATCCACGTAAACGCTAAACAGATTTTCCTCGACCATGATTATGTTTATGAGGTGGATGGAGAAATGCAGAGCCTATGGAAGAATAAAGAAAGCGCTGAAAGAAAAAGGCATCCGCTTCCAAACTCCTCGCTCATGAGCATCCAAATCCATGGGAGCACCGATCCATGGACCCACGAGGACACGCATCTGGCTGCACAGGAGCTGAGGGCACGGGGAATACAGGTAGCTGCTGTAGAGAGGACCCAGGCTCCAATCTGGAGAGTATACTAAAGGCATTCCCATAGCAACAAGCGACCGAAGGAAGAAAACAAATGGAGACGTGAATGAAAGAAAGGCTCCAGGAGTTTAGGAGATCACCACAAAGTTAAGAGACTTGAAAATGCGCAGGACAAGTCAGCCCTCTGGATAACAAGGGAGGTAATCTGGTCATTTTCTCTCCTCTCTCTCTTTATTTGAAATTTTAATATTATTAGGGTGGAACTACTATAAATCACTGACTGAACTGTTTAACTGTAGCCCAGTTAAACAGAATTAAATCGTTATTATACTAAAAAAAGAGAACATAGATATTACATTTTTGCAGGAAACTCACTTGGAGGAAAGTGAACATGAAAAACTCAAAAGACAAGGATTTAAATATGTTTTTGCCTCCGCAAACAAATGTAAACATACTAGAGGGGTAGCTATACTAATTTCAGAAAGGGTGCCATATGATCACATATCTACTATAAAGGACAAGGAATGAAGATTCATATTGATACGTGGGAAAGTTGAAGGGAACTTGTTTACCTTACATAATGTATGTATCCCTCCCGGTTCAGAACCAGACTTCTATATCCAAGTAATTGATAGGATTGCAACTGAAGTGCAGGGGACTCGCTCCCAAAAAACAACTAAGAAAATTAACTCATTATTATCATTGATCAACATCTGGAGACACCTAAATTCATTCGTCAAAGACTGTACTTTCTATTCATCCCCACACCAATCATATTCCAGAATTGACTGTTTTTTATTATTGGAACAGACAGTTGTAAGGCACAAAACTGCCACATCGGATGGATCTTTCGGACCATTGCCCACTATACTGGCCCTTAGGAATGACCCATAGACAGAATCTTACAAATTAAATCCTAATATATATAACAGTTTGCAAGAGAAATTCAAGACTACTTAGGATATAAAAATAATGGAGAGCTGTCTCCGCCCAGGCTCTGGGATGCCTGCAAAGCTGTAATGAGAGGGACGGCGATTGCAGTGACATCCTTTCTCAAGAGACAAAGAGAAGAAAAACTCAAGACCATCCAGGCCAAACTCAGAAAACTAGAATCTGAACATAAGGAATCAATAGACTCATAGGTCAAGATAGAAATAAAAAGGAAAAGAAACCAGGTAGAAGAGTTATATACACAAAAAATTCAAAAGATACTGTTATACACTAAACAAAAATAATATGAAGGGGGCAGCAAATATTCAAAATTATTAGCGTATAAACTAAGAAGGCAACAGGCAGACAAGACAATACACAAGATAAGAGACCCTAAAACTAAAAACACCCACCACCAAATTAAGGAAATTAAAGATTGTTTTAGAGAATACTATGAAAAATTATACTCACAGCTTTGAGTTAATACTACCAAAACTCACAGAAGCACAAAATAAAGCACTAGCCTCACAAATAACAAAAGAAGAAATTCACTCAGCTATTGCCAGCTTGAAAGCAAAGGTGGAATGGTACAGGAGTCTGAAGAAGGTTTTTACACCTGTCCTACTTAAAACATTCAACTGGGTTCAGATTAAAGGGCAAACCCCAGCTTCATGAAAAGAAGCAATTACATTGGTTATACCAGGCCAATTAGTGTGCTTAATCTAGGCTATAAACTATTTACATCACTTATTGCAAAAAGACTCGAGAAAATTTAACCTAAAATAATCAATATGGATCAAGCAGGATTTGTTCTGTCACGTCAAACACACGATAACATCAGAAGATCTCTACAAATTATCAGATATATAAATCAAAATAAAATACAGGCGATGTTAGTTAGTTCAGATGCCGAAAAGGCATTCAACTCGGTGAGATGGAAGTGGAGAAATTCAGCTTTGACCTAGTAATTATTAAGACATTAGAAGCCCTACATAATAAACCATCAGCTAGATTAAAAATCAGCAGCGAGCTCACAGACTCCTTTCTGCTGGAGAGATTGACAAGACAGGGCTGCCCCTGAGCCCACTCTTATTCGCAATTTTTATTGAGCCACTGGCACACTGGATTAGGTCCCAATCCTATCCAATGGTCCCTACCGTTGATGTCTGTACTAGATAAATATGGCTCATTCTCAGGGTATAAATTAAATTAGAGAAAAGCTCACGTTCTTACTGTCCACTATGATCCCCCTCAATATCTTCGCTGTAAATACTATCGGAATTGAGATAAAAGTTCTGTAAAATATCTGCGAATCCTTCTGCCTTTAGACATATCTACACTGGAGAAAACTAAGGCCCCCTTTAAAAAAAATCTATTCCAGATACAAATAGATGGAATCTTTCCCTTATCTAAATATTAGTTCTTGTATAGATTCAATACAAATTAATATTTAACCTAGACTTTTATATTTATTCCACTCTGTACCAACTGGGAAACCAGAACAATATTTCTTGGAATGGGATAAAATCCTCTCCAGATGTATATGGGCAGGGAAAAAGCCAAGAATAAAATACAAAACTCTACAATTTCCAAATGAAAAAGGTGGATTAGCTCTCCCTTGTCTGAGAAATTACTACAGAGCAGCTGAAATTCAGCCACTAGTTGGATGGTGTATACCAAATTATAGATCGAGATGGTAAAAGAGATAGAACTGTCAATGGGTAAGGGATTACCAGTTAATACCTTGGTTGGTGACCCCTTGTGAACTAATTACCTAAATAAAAAATATAAAATATAAATATAAAAACATGGGATGGAATAATTAAAAGGTACAGTTGTACGAAAAAGTTTGGGCACCCCTGACAATTTCCATCATTTTCATTTATAAATCATTGGGTGTTTGTATCAGCAACTTCATTTTGATCTATCAAATAACTGATGGACACAGTAATATTTCAGTGGTGAAATGAGGTTTATTAGATTAACAGTAAATATGCAATATGAATCAAAACAAAATTAGACACGTGCATAAATTTGGGCACCCCAACAGAAAAATCCCATCAATATTTAGTTGAGCCCCCTTTTGAAAAAATAACAGCCACCAGACGCTTCCTATAGCCTGTAATAAGTGTCTGGATTCTAGATGAAGGTATTTTGGACCATTCTTCCTTACAAAACATCTCTAGTTCAGTCAGGTTCGATGGTTTCCGAGCATGGACAGCCCGCTTCAAATCATCCCACAGATTTTCAATGATATTCAAGTCTGGGGACTGGGATGGCCATTCCAGAACATTGTATTTGTTCCTCTGCATGAATGCCTGAGAAGATTTTGAGCAGTGTTTTGGGTCGTTGTCTTGTTGAAATATCCAGCCCCGGCGTAACTTCAACTTTGTGACAGATTCTTGAACCCTATTCTCAAGAATTTGCTGGTATTGAGTGGAATCCATGCGACCCTCAACTTTAACAAGATTCCCAGTACCAGCACTCGCCACACAGCCCCACAGCGTGATGGAACCTCCACCAAATTTTTCTGTGGGTAGCAAGTTTTTTTCTTGGAATGCTGTGTTCCTCTGCCGCCATCCATAACGGCGCTTGTTTTGCCCAAATAACTCAATCTTTGTTTCATCACTCCACAGCACCTTATTCCAAAATGAAGCTGGCTTGTCCAAATGTGCTTCTGCATACCTCAAGCAACTCCGTTTGTGGCGTGTGCTGAGAAAAGGCTTCTTCCGCATCACTCTCCCGTACAGCTTTTCCTTGTGCAAATTGTGCTGAATCGTTGAACGATGCACATCCACACCATCTGATGCAAGATGATCTTGAAGGTCTTTGGAGGTGGTCTGTGGGTTGTTTTTGACCATTCTCACCATCCTTCACCTTTGCCTCTCTGATATTTTTCGTGGCCTGCCACTTCTGGCCTTAACAAGAACTGTGCCTGTAGCCTTCCATTTCCTCACTATGTTCCTCACAGTGGAAACTGACAGCTGAAATCTTCGAGATAGCTTTTTGTAGCCTTCCTCTAAATCATAATGCTCAGTAATCTTTGTTTTCAGGTCATTCGAGAGTTGTTTTGAAGCCCCCATGTCGCCACTCTTCAGAGGAGAGTCAAAGAGAAGAACACCTTGAAATTGGCCACCTTAAATGCCTTTTCTCATGATTGGATACACCTGTGTGTGGAGTTCAATGCTGAATGAGCTCATCAGACCAATTTTGTATTCCAATAAGTAGTTACAGGTATTCAAATCAGTGAAATGACAAGGGTGCCCAAATTTTTGCACAGCCTATTTCTAACCTCTGATTTAATTACATACAATTGAATATCGCCACACTTAAAAGTTTTGTCTCAAAAACACCCCAGTACGCATAATAATTTACTTTATCTTCACAGGAAATGATCAAACTTTTTCATACAGAAAGAAAAAGACTAAAATGTTTAAATAGTTCACCTATGATCCAGAATTTATGCCCAATAATTATGATACAAGGTTTAAAAATTGAATTGGGAATGGGCTCATGGCATACTGCACACTCCTAGATCAGGATACAGTTTTGAGCTTCCAGGACCTCAAGGATAAATTTGGTCTCACAGTATCACATGAAGAGTGGGACAGGATCTGCATACAGCAATGGACAATGACAAGCTCCCCCTCCTGGAGGGAATTCAGTTGGAAGAATGTGACTTGATTATTTAGTACTCCAGCACAAAAGACTAAGGGCCAAATCCACAAAGAATGGAGTGCTCCTGCTAATAGCGCCATTATTTCTGCAGAATTAGCTCACGCAATCTGCCCTGTTTTAGCGCCTTATCCTCAAAAGAATTTGCTCTAATCATATGCCGGTGCTGACACGCCCACAAAGTTTGGCAGCTGAGCGCAAGTGATACTCTCCTCCGATAAATCCTTTCTTGTGCGCGCCTGCCATTACGGTGCCTTCGCCTGGCTACAATCACTGCTGCCATGATTACCGGAGAGTCCTGGCATGACAGCCCTTATATAGGCTATGCTCCACAGTTACCACCAACTGAGCGCTATTTGCAATCATTTTGCGAGAGAGAGAGAGTGAGAGAGGGAGAAAGAGAAATTGTATGGATTTAATACATGGGTCTCACTGGCGTTAAATAGCACCGCTTTACTGCCCGTGGCATAATTGCCACGGGCAATTATGGCAGCGCTAATGCGCTGGTCTTTGTGGATTAGGTGGTATTTGCAATGAGGCTTATTTGCATAGGAAGGGGGCAATTTTGCACTGAATTTATGAATATTCCCTAATTTACATGCATGCAAATTGGACCGGCGTAGCTAGGAGTGGCAGTGCAGTTTGTGTTCAGTTTGCGTGCATTTCACCCTTTGCGTGTGCTTTGTGGATTGCACGCTATTTTTTGTCTCTCATTTGCACAGGTTTAGCGGTCGCAAAAGCAGTGCAATCCTTTTGAGGATCTGGCCCTAACTATTCAAATCAGACTGCTAGCTGGAGGTCCTGTGGAAACACATTAGCAAATCACCATCATATTTTTGGGGGCTGTCCCTATGTGGCTCCATTCTGGAAAGATGTCCATGGGGTCCTGAAAGCTGTTTTTAAAAGGAAAATGTATCTGGGTGATTTGAATGGACTACAATATGCAAAGCAGGATAAATACCTGTTAAGAGTGTTATTAGTGGGATGTAAAAAGGCCTTGACCAGAATTTTGCTTAAGAAAGACAAACCAACAATAAATGAATGGATTGATGTAATCTATAATATACACATGATGGAGAGGATTACATTTAGACTAAGGAACCAAGCTGATATCTTTGAAGAAAACAAAGAAAATTGGTCAAAATAGCTCACCTATGTGTCAACTATAAGACCTGGTTTTGTATAATTGGTCTACCAATAATAAGGCCATACGCTCCAAATTTAAAATGATTTTCCCTTTCCCCAAATGCAGAATCTTTATACTTGGTTTAGACTTGTATGCCCATTTAAAAAAAAGATTTAGTATACAAAGTTGCATGCTGAATTAGTAGGAGTCGGTGTGGTGTGCATACATGTGAATATGTGTCTATAGGTAAGGATGTGGATATATGTCTATGTATGTATACTATATTTATGTTGATTTTGCTGCCTTATGTAACACTCCGATCCTCTCCTTGATATATGCTGTGTGCCCAGTTGGCGCATGTGTGTTGTTTTGTTTATTGAAAGAAAAATGAATAAAATGTAAATTACAAAAAAAAGGTAATAAATTGCAATATATTTTATTGCAAAACTCAGCATATCCCAACATATTTAAAATCCCAATAATACTGTATGGTGACCTGAGTATCGTGATAATACCGTATCATATTGTGGATCCTCTGTTGATTCCCACCCCTACTAGGTTTAAAGGGGGTCTCAGATTGTATGATATGCTTCATAAGCCTATTTCACAAGTCTAGTGTGAAGGGTTACACTCAAATTTTGATATTTACGCAAGTATTTAACTTAAAAAAAGACTTTTTCAATTTTGTCACTGACACAACTGAGCCTTGATGGGGATACATACTGTATATAGTATTTAACATGTAAATACATAAATAGCTGATAAACTTAATCTTACGAAAATAATAATAATAATAACAATAATAATAGTAATAATAATAATAATAATGAAGACACAGTGTAATTTTAGCACACTACTGACTAGTAAAAGATGATCAGCTGCATTGTGTCCATTTTGCCGACAGTTCCAGTCTCTGATCCTCCGTTTTCAGTGGTGAGCAGGCCTGATGAAAAAACATGCATACACACACAAACAAACACAGACACACACAAACACACACACACAGAGAAACACACACACAGACAGACACACGCACCATAGGTACAGTTTTATCTACGTTTGAAACCAGTGTACATATTCTGTGTTCATGTGTCACAAGATGTGTCAAAAGAAGATAAATACTGAGCCAGTTGACAAAAAGTTCATCACTAAAATTGTTGATACAGCCTAGGTATTTTTTATATAGCAATAAATGACCTTGGTTGTATCCACATGGTTAAATGCACTTATAGTCATGATCATAACAACAAAGCTACTTACAATATTTTCTTCTGGTCATTGTTAAAGGAGAGCTATTATGCTTTGTCTCTTTTCTGACCTATAAATGTTGTTACAATGTCGGATACTTGTGTTAAACAATGTGAAAACATCAAATAATGAGGTTTATGCATTTGGAAGTGAGCCCTGCAAGCTGTTTTGGATGGCTCTGCACGCTGTGTTTTACAGTCTTTTTTCAACAGTGTCCCATTGACCCATTGACGTCCCATTGACGTTAATGCATGCCGCACTTACTTATATGGGCATGCCCAGGTATATGCTCTGGGCCATTGAAGTCCCATTGACGTTAATGCATGCCGGACTTACTTATATGGGCATGCCCAGGTATATGCTCTGGGCCTGCCCCCTCCCCCGCTTTGCTTCGGAAGTTATATCGCTGTGCGCTGCTCTGCTGTCTACAATGATTTCACAGTGTTAGCACGTTGAGCAATGACTCCCAGAAAATGTTTGTTCAGGTGTGAGGAAAAGTTACCTTTGTTTAGCTTTCCTAAAGACAGGCAGAAGTGGATAGAGTTGCTTTATCCCGGCCAGCAAAAGAAAAATACCTCCGTGTTTGTCTGTCCACGGCACTTCACATGGGACTGTTTTGTCAACACGGGCCAGTACGAAGCTGGATTAGCTGGTAAACTGCTGCTGAAGGACAATGCCTTTCCGACGTTACTTGGTCGTGTTGAAGAGTCAGAAGAGCAAGCTGTACGTCACAATTTATCAGTGTCCTAACTGTGTTTATTTTGTGTAAGCAATCGGACAAAAGTGGTTGTCTGTGTAACATTATAGAGTGTGCATACAGGGAGCTAATGTAAAGTTTTTAATCAAGCTGTGTTAGGCTTACCACATAAATTTTAACGTATAGAGAAATTCTGATGGTTTCGTAAAGTTCGCTGTTTACTCTCAACTCCCGCACTGGCAAAATGAGGAGGTGGGGCTCGGCAGCTCTCACCAGCCCTTCGGAAGTCCTCACGAGTGTGACCAATCATAGCGGAGTGGGCTCGACGGGAGTCGTACATGGAGGAGGGCCGGGGGGTGGAGTAAATTACACAGACCATTTTCGCGGGATGCAGGAAATACAAGGAAGCGATGCAGCGAGAGGCACAGCATCCCGAAGAGCTACAAAGCTTTCTGTGAGGGTAATCGTGTGTAGTTGCTCTATAGGAGTCCAAAAATCAAATACAAAGGCCTGGAAATGAGTATAATAGCTTTTCTTTAAGCATTCCTCTTCCCACATACTTCCAACTACAAACGTGGTTACAATTCTCAAATGTTCAGCATATTTAGAAGACTACTGTGTATTCCACTTGTTTTTTTTTTTTTTGGTTTTCTTCTTAATTAATATTGATTGTGTGTGTCGGTGAAGGTTCTCAGTCATCCAGGTCATGGTAATGCTAAGTGCTATATTGTAGCAACTGGACTTGCTTGCATTTCTTGAAGACGGTTCGCCTCTCATCCAAGAAGCTTCTTCAGTTCTAAGTGACTGGTATGGAGTTGCAGGCTTTTAAGCTCTGTGTGGGTGTGAACCCTGGCAGAGTCGTTAAGGTCACATGTGAGCTCTTAGTTTCAGAGTCGTTATGTTCACAATGGGAACCATGGATTGACGTGCTGACGTACTGCGGTAAGCGTGTTGTGTCATTTCCGGTGTTTCTGTGTTGGTGTCTCTCAGCTGCTGCAGCGATCTCTCACCAGCTACTTTTCAGCTTTTTCTCCTCACTTTAGCCGTTAAACATCCACTTCACTTCTTAAACCTCACTAGTTGTAGTGTTAATCACGCCGCTTCTTTAAACTACTGTCTTATTCATCTTTGCTTGCTCACACACTCTCAGCCTTGTTAGCTACCTTAGCTTAGCACCTAGCGATGGCTTCCCCTCCTGCACTCTCTTGCTCAGTGTGCCAGATGTTTAGTTACTCCTCTGCCTCCTTTAGCGATAATGGTACATGTGAGATATGTAGTTTATTTTCTGCGTTGGAGGCGAGGCTTAGTCAATTAGAAGCTCGGCTCCGCACCATGGAGAGTCAAACTGTAGCTGCGGTAGTTAGCCAGTCCCCTGTAGCTGGCGCGGAGCCACTTAGCATAGCCTTAGCTAGCGGTCCTCCGGTAACTCCTGTGCAGCCAGGAGACTGGGTGACTGTCCGAGGGAAGCGTAGTACCAGGCCGAAGCCCTCGGCTCACCACCAGCCCATTCACGTTTCTAACCGTTTTTCCCCACTCAGCGACACACCCGTTGAGGAGAAAACTCTGGTAATTGGCAGCTCTATTTTGAGAAATATGAAGTTAGCGACACCAGCGACCATAGTCAAATGTATCCCTGGGGCCAGAGCGGGCGACACTGAATCAAATTTGAAACTGCTGGCTAAGGCTAAACGTAGATTCAGTAAGATTGTTATTCACGTCGGCGTTAATGACACCCGGTTACGCCAATCGGAGGTCACAAAAATTAATGTTGCTTCGGTGTGTCACTATGCTAAAACTATGTCGGGCTCCGTAGTTTTCTCTGGACCCCTGCCAAATCTGACCACTGATGATATGTTTAGCCGCATGTCATCATTCAATCGCTGGCTGTCTAGGTGGTGTCCAGCAAACGATGTGGGCTTCGTTAATAATTGGAAAACCTTCTGGGGAAAACCTTCTGGGGAAAACCTGGTCTGATTAGGAGAGATGGCATTCATCCCACTTTGGATGGAGCCGCTCTCATATCTAGAAACCTGGACAAGTTTATTAGTGATCTAAAACCATGACAACCCAGAGTTGAGACCAGGAATCAGAGTCGCAGTGTAAAACGCTTCTCTGAGCTTCTAGAGCAGTCACCCCCCCATAGTGTCATACAAACGGTGTCTGTCCCCCGACCTCTTAAATTATTTAAATCTAATGTCAAACAAAGAGGAGTTGTACATAACAACCTGATAAAAATTAAAACCTCTTCTGTGACAGAAAGACAAAACAGGAGAATTAAATGTGGACTGTTAAATGTCAGATCTCTATCTTCCAAAGCAGTGTTAGTAAACGAATTAATATCAGATAATCATATTGATTTACTCAGCCTCACCGAAACCTGGCTGTGTCATGATGAATATGTTAGTCTAAATGAATCCACTCCCCCCAGTCATAATAATACCCACGTTCCTCGAGGCAGCGGCCGAGGAGGGGGAGTTGCAGCCATTTTTAACTCGAGTCTATTAATCAGCGCTAAACCTAAACTAGATTATAAATCCTTTGAAAGCCTTGTCCTTAGTCTTTTACATCCAACCTGGAAAACCTCGCAGCCTCTTCTATTTGTTATAGTGTACCGTACTCCTGGCCCGTATTCAGAATTCTTATCTGAATTCTCAGAGTTTATATCCAGTCTAGTCCTGAAATCAGATAAAGTTATTATTGTAGGCGATTTCAATATCCACGTGGACGTTGATAATGACTCCCTCGCTACTGCGTTTATCACATTATTAGACTCCATTGGCTTCACTCAAAGTGTACATAAGCCCACTCACCGTTTTAACCACACCCTCGATCTAGTTCTGGCGTATGGAATTGAGATTGATAACTTAATGGTCTTTCCAAAGAATCCCTCTCTATCAGATCATTACTTAATAACTTTTGATTTCTGTCTACTTGACTACGCGCCACTCAGTAACAGCTACTATACTAGGTGTTTATCAGATAGTGCGGTAGCAAAATTTAAGGAAGTGATTCCATCGGCGTTAAATTCAATATCCTCTGTAACTGAGGTTTCCCGTACTGACTTTAAAGTCTCCCAAATTGATCATCTCATCGATAGCGCTGCAGGCTCACTGCGAACAACTCTTGACTCTGTAGCACCTCTTAAAAAGAAGTTTGCAAAGCAAAGAAAGTTTGCTCCCTGGTATAACTCCCAAACCAGAAAATTAAAGCAAATGTCGCGAAAATTTGAAAGGAATTGGCGATTAACCAAACTGGAAGATTCTCGTTTAATCTGGTTAGATAGTCTAAAAACATATAGGAGAGCCCTCCGCAATGCCGGAGCAAACTATTACTCGTCATTAAAAAAAGAAAAGAAAATGAGAACAACCCCAGGTTTCTTTTCAGCACTGTAGCCAGGCTGACAGAGAGTCACAGCTCTATTGAGCCTTGTATTCCTTTAGCCCTTAGCAGTAATGATTTTATGAGCTTTTTTAATGACAAAATTGTAACTATTAGAGACAAAATTCATGACCTCCTGCTGTCTAACAGTATTAATCTGCTTTCAAACACAGCTATAAGTGCGGATACATATCTAGATTGCTTCTCCCTGATTTCTATTCAACAATTGACCTCAATGATTTCTTCATCCAAGTCATCGTGTCTCTTGGACCCCATCCCAACTAGGCTACTTAAGGAAGTCTTACCTTTAGTTAACACTTACATACTAGACATGATCAATATATCTTTATTAACAGGCTATGTACCACAGTCTTTTAAGGTAGCTGTAATTAAACCTCTGTTAAAAAAGCCCACATTGGATCCAGAGGTGTTAGCCAAATACAGACCTATATCCAACGTTCCCTTTCTCTCAAAGATCCTTGAGAAAGTAGTCACAGACCAGCTGTGTGAGTTTCTCCATGATAATAATTTATTTGACGAATTTCAGTCAGGATTTAGGGTGCATCATAGCACCGAGACAGCACTAGTTAAAATTACAAATGACCTTCTGATTGCTTCAGACCGAGGACTCGTCTCTGTACTTGTTTTACTAGATCTTAGTGCCGCATTTGACACAATTGACCATCAAATTCTGCTACAGAGACTGGAACATTCAATTGGCCTTAAAGGTTCTGCACTAAGCTGGTTTAAATCGTACTTATCCGATCGCTTTCAGTTTGTTCACGTTCATAATGAATCATCTTCACGTACTAAAGTTTGTTTTGGAGTACCTCAAGGTTCAGTGCTCGGACCAATTCTATTCACGCTATATATGCTTCCCTTAGGTAACATCATTAGAAATCACTCCATAAATTTCCATTGCTAGGCGGATGATACACAGTTGTATTTATCGATAAAACCAGAAGAAACGGATCAATTAACTAAACTTCAGAAATGCCTTAAAGATATAAAAACCTGGATGAGCACCAATTTCCTGATGTTAAATTCAGACAAAGCTGAAGTTATTGTTCTTGGCCCCAAACAGCTCAGAAACTCTTTATCTGAAGATATAGTTTCTCTGGGTGGCATTGCTCTGGCCTCTAGCATCACCGTAAGAAACCTCAGCGTAATATTTGATCAAGATTTGTCTTTTAACTCCCATTTAAAACAAACGTCTCGGACTGCATTTTTTCATCTGCGTAATATTGCGAAAATTAAGCCTATCCTGTCACTAAAAGATGCTGAAAAATTGGTCCATGCGTTTGTTACCTCGAGGCTGGATTACTGTAATTCTCTATTATCAGGTAGCTCTAATAAGTGCCTAAAAACTCTCCAGCTAATCCAGAACGCGGCGGCATGTGTACTGACAGGAACTAGGAAACGAGATCATATTTCTCCTGTTTTAGCTTCTCTGCACTGGCTCCCTGTAAAATCCAGAATTGAATTTAAAATCCTTCTCTTAACTTACAAAGCTCTAAATGATCAGGCTCCATCATATCTCAGAGAGCTCATAGTGCCCTATTATCCCACCAGAACACTGCGCTCTGAGAATGCAGGGTTACTCGTGGTCCCTAAAGTCTCCAAAAGTAGAACAGGAGCCATAGCCTTCAGCTATCAGGCTTCTCTTTTGTGGAATCAGCTTCCTGTTTCGGTCCGGGAGGCAGACACCGTCTCCACTTTCAAGATTAGACTTAAGACTTTCCTATTTGATAAAGCTTATAGTTAGGGCTGGCTCAGGTTTGTCTTGGACCAGCCCCTAGTTAGGCTGACATAGGCCTAGTCTGCCGGGGGACCTCCTATAATACACCGAGCCCCTTCTCTCCTTGTCACTCACTCTCTCTGTCTCCCTTGCTAGTACTCATGTCCTGTTAATGCATCTCTCTAACCCAGGCCTACTGCATGTTCTTAAGATTACCCATCCCCTGCAGCCCTCCGGCCCGGCCCTGGCCGCCCCACCCGCCCTCCCAACTTTTAATGCACCACATTACATTACACTTAGGACTTCACTTATACATGGTGTAGGGAGAACATTCGGGGGGTATCGGTGGGCACTTGGGGGGAGCTCTGGGTTGGCTCCAGGACTTCAGGTCGGGGTAGGCTGCAGAGTGTCCATCCCCCTCAGCCCTCCAGCCGGGCCCCTGGCCGCCTCTCTGCCCCCCCCTCCTGCCCCGTGCATCCTGGGCTGGTCCAGGGCACTGGGGGATGCCTCCTGGGGCACCCGCGTCCCGGGGTGGGGCGCTTGGCCAGTCTGGCCCTGCTGGGTCATTGTGGCTGCTCTGGGCTTCGGTGTCCATCGCACATGCATGTTCGTTCAGGGCTTGCCAGCTCCTGTCGAGTCCCACTGTTGAACGATGTGGGAACCCGCCAGAATGCACTGAGTCACTTTTCCGACTTATCACTTAAATCACGCCCTTTGTGCATTCCTCCCTCACTCATGTCCTCTGGCGGCCTACTCTTTACTATCAGGACTCCCACAATTCTGGTCTCCAATTCTGATTCTTTGTTTGCGGTTTTGGATGGGATATTGGTTGTTGAGTTCTTGCATCCTAATAGCACTGCTTATCTTGCCCCTCCCCCGTTTGTCTTATCTCACCCTGCCTGGCATTTGTTCCCCCCCTATTCACTGTGGTGCAGCACTGCCCCCTCTGGCACATATTAGGACAATCCAATAAAGAATGACAGTTTAGCTTCCAGGAGGGGCCGGTGATGGTCACAACACACACACAAAGTATCAATATATTTTGTTGCAAGGCTAAGAATATGCATCAATCTCATAAAAAGTTGACACCCCTTTTGTGGTGTTATACGATGAGAATAAATGCAGACAAAAAAGAAAAAAAAAAAAAAGAAAAAAAACAAAGTACAGAGAGCACATAGAGGCCAACTTCAGGGAGAACAACCCCCGCTCCATGTGGAAAGGCATACAGAATATAACTGACTACAAACAATACCACAACACCCCCCCCTCCACCGACACTTCTCTCCCAGACCAGCTTAACACCTTTTTCTCCCGCTTTGAAGAAGACAACAGACAGGCAGAGGACACACAGCTGACATCATCAGAGCATGACCAGCCCCCCACATTCCAACAACATCAGATACTGCGAGTCCTGTGTGGCATCGACACCAGGAAAGCACCAGGACCGGATGGAGTACCAGGTAGGGTGCTGAAATCATGTGCTCATCAGCTTGCTGCAGTATTCACTAACATCTTAAACCATTCACTGCAGCAAGCCACAGTCCCCACCTGCCTGAAAACTGCCAACATAATCCCTGTGCCCAAATCCTCTGCCATCACAGGGTTGAATGATTACCTGCCTGTGGCCCTGACACCGGTGATCATGAAATGTATGGAGAGACTGGTGTTACAGCATGTCAAGGCCCACATCCCACCTGGCTTTGATCAACATCAGTTCACCTACAGGTCCAACAGATCCACAGACAACACCATCTCCATCGCCCTCCACATCGCTCTCAGCCACATTGAAAGCCCCAACACATATATCAGGATGCTGTTTGTTGACTTCAGCTCGGCATTTAACTCCATCAGCCCCAGCAGACTCACAAACAAACTGCAGACACTACAACTTGGAACCTCCCTCTGTCTGTGGATCAAGGACTTCCTGACTAACAGACCCCAGCATGTCAGAATGGGCACCTCCACATCCTCCACCATCGTCCTCAATACTGGTGTTCCTCAGGGCTGTGTGCTGAGTCCAGTCTTGTACACATTGTACACTTATGACTGTGTCGCTACTCATGGCTCCGACATCCTCATCAAATTTGCGGATGATACAACCATTGTGGGGCTCATCAACAACGGTTATGAGACACCATACAGAGAGGAGGTCCAAGCACTGGCGGCCTGGTGCAGTGACAACCACTTCAACCTCAACACCAAGAAGACAAAAGAAGTCATTATTGACCACACTGCACTCAGGCCTGAGCATCAATGGGGAGGAAGTGGAACGGGTCACCAGCTTTAAGTTTCTTGGCCTTCACATCTCGGAGGACCTGGGCTGGACTGTGAACACCACCCACATCATCAAAAAGGCCCAGCAGCGTCTCTTCTTTCTGAGAACACTGAGGAGGAACAAACACTCTCCACCTCTGCTGAAAAACTTCTACCACTGCACAATAGAGAGTGTCCTCACCTATGGCTGTACGGTGTGGTACGCCAGCTGCACTGCATCTGAAAAGAAACAACTGCAGCGGGTCATTAAGACAGCTCAGTGGATTATCAGCTCCCCACTTCCACGCCTAGAGGAGATCTATTCCAGCCGTCTCCTCCGATGGGCCACAAAGATTTGGGATGACCCTCCCCACCCAGGACACTCTCTATTCACCAGCATTCCCTCTGGCAGACTCACAGTCATGAGAGCCCGCACCAACAGACACACTACTATCTCCCAGTCCAATAAATGGACTACTGACTGCCTTGCACTCTTGATACAGACTATTACAATCTGTATCTGGTGTAAATATTCCTTATTTATAGTATTTATTACGTTATATTTTATGACAATTATATTTTATGAGCTGCTACAAGAGATGTGCTGAACGGAATTTCATTGTACCCCTTGCAATGACAATAAAGCTTCTTAAAATTAAATTCTTAAATGGGAGAAAAATGCATTCAAAACAAACAAATAAATGAATGAAAATAAATATGCTTGTGTGTATGGTTAGGTGTATTGTGATATTTGGAGGATGGTTGTCATGGCGAGGACCTGTGGTCATGCATGTGATTTTTGTTTATTGGTAGGTACTTGGTAGGTACTGTTTGGGGTTGAGGTGAGTTACCAGCTGATACTCCCACCCCTCGCAGGTAGTGTGAAATAGTTCAGTCCATCTGACCTCTCAGAAATCACAAGTGCTGTTATTGCAAACATGTGAGGTGGACTGCAGCCTGACTAGCAATGTCAGAATGCCTCACTTAAAATCAGGGACCTCTAAAGGAAAATCCAGAATACAGAGAGAACAAGACAATGACATAAACAGAGAGGCTGCCACGGCCAAGGCTGGGACTACAGTTTTTTCCCTTGTGTTTGTATTTATTGTGGCAAGGCTGGTCTCTTCCTCATGTCCTGCCCCATCCTGCCAAAAGATTAGGCTCATCAGGAACTGGAGGGGTCCTGATGAGCCACACCTCCACCTCTCCATCAGCCCCTCACTCCCATATACAGTTTAATTCCTCCCTTGTGTGCCATGGGGAATCAATTCCTCTTCTTGCTCTGGTGGATTCCGGGGCAGATGATAACTTTATTGACTTCTCCCTCATAACTCAAGCTGAAATCCCTGTTGAAGTCCTTCCTGCCCCAAAGGATGTCATCACCTTGGATGGAAGACTCCTGACCCGCCTAACTCATCGTACAGTTTCCCTGAACCTCATCCTATCAGGTAACCATCATGATTCCATAAAACTGCTAGTTATTTCCTCACCTCATGCTCCTGCAGTCTTAGGTCAGCCCTGGCTTAAACTCCACAACCCCCATATTGATTGGTCCACTGTGTCTATTGTTAGTTGGAGCACCTTTTGTCACTCTCATTGCCTCCAGTCAGCCCTAGCTCCCACTCAGTTAACTGCTGCTCCCATTGTTGAGCCTCCTGACCTCTCATGACCTTTCCATGGCCTTAATGACATAACAGTTAAAAACAAGTATCCTCTCCCTCTCATTGATCCCTCTTTTGAGCCCCTGCACACGGCCACTGTATTCTCCAAACTGGACCTCCACAATGTCTACCACCTGATCCGATTCAGAGAAGGAGACGAATAGAAAACTGCCTTTAACACTCCCCTAGGCCATTTTGAGTACCAAGTCATGCCCTTTGGCCTCACCAATGCCCCTGCCATTTTTCAAGCCATGGTCAACGACGTGCTCCACCACATGCTGAACCACTTCATTTTTGTGTAACTGGATGACATTCTAATCTTCTCCCAGGACCTGGAGGAACACATTTAACATGTCAGGTTAGTGCTTCGTCGCCTCCTGGAGGACAAACTATTTGTAAAAGCTGAAAAGCATGAATTCCACGTAACCTCGGTGAGCTTTCTGGGTTTCATCATTGAGCAGGGGCAGGTGAAGACGGACCCAGCAAAGGTTCAGGCAGTGGTGTAGTGGCCAACACCCACTTCAAGGAAACTGTTGCAGCGGTTCCTTGGATTTGCCGATGTGGCTATATGATGAAGTGGCTCTCCATGCCACCGTATGGCACTGTGCCAGTTTCTAGTGCGCCGTTGCTGGGTGGCACCATGCGCACCTATATAAGCAGGTGCCTAACCACGCCTCTTCCTCTCTCTCCTTCCTGGGATCATTTCAGTGTGTGGCTGTGGCCTAGCGTGGCGGAGCAGTGTGTGCGTTTTGGCGTGACTGCGTGGCCGCCAACGTGCTTCACTGCTATCTAAAAGGTAATGCCGGGATTTATATCCTTCCCATTCAGGGGCGCAAATTGGCGCTGCGTGCGCACTCGTGACGCCGGTGTCTGTGTGTGTGTGTGTGTGTAGCTGGCTGTTGGTGCGGAGGGATTGCTTGCCCGCTCAGAGCCCGGCGTGGTCGCTTCTCGTTTCCCTTGGTGAGTTGGCATTGTCTGCCTGTTTTTTTAAAAACTGGCTCTTGGCTCTCAGCTGACTGACATTTTGGTCGCTTTTCCTGCAGCACATTAACGCCGCAGACCAACTTCACCCTCCTGTTGTCGGGGAGGCTGTGCCGGTGCCCGCTGGTAGGTAATCATGAATGAAACCCACCTTAAAATAGTAAATAGTTCACCAAATTGCTAATAAAAATCATTTGTGCCTTTTTTGTAGAGGCTGTAGAGGTGCGTGGCCTGTCACCGGCCACCGCCCCCTAGATACGGCTGCTGCTTTGGTTGCTGATTCAGTTGCGGCTGTTCAGTTACTGCTGCCCTGGCTGCGTATCCCGGATTCTGTTTTTAATGGGTTTTCTTATTCTGTGCATTTTGTTTTGTTATTCTCTTTAGTTATCTAGTTATTTTCAATCTTGATTTGTGTTGAAACTTAAATCAGTTTGGTTATTTCATATTTCATTATTTGGGAATTTTAATCTGGTGCCCATGTAATTTTGTTAGATTTTACTGTCACCACCAGGGTTTTTGAATTGTTTCGGATTATAGATATGTGTTAATTTTCTTTTCTTTTGTTGGACAGGTGCTGTGGGCCCAGGCAGCAGTCTGCTCCCTCGGCGGTGGGTTTCCTTCACACTCCCGATTTTGTTTGTAGGTTTGCTGTGTCACGGGTGGTTTTCTTTTGTCGTGAGCTTCCTTCCCCTGGTTTGATCCCTGCTGCCCTGGTAAGCCCCAGCCCTGTTTGCAACCTTCTTTTTGGTTTGCTTTATTGTGTTAATAGTTTTCAGTTTATGCCCTGGTGACTGACGTTTGCGGCTAATTACCTTTTCTTTTGTGTTTTCTTATTTTCATATTGTTTAATAAACTATTTTTAACGGAACACGCTCTCTGCCCAAGTGGAATTTATGATAGAACCTGTGTCTGGCATAATTGCTTGTTGTTCTACAATAGTAAACTATCAATTTAATCATTTCTGGGGGTGAAATTCCCCCAGTGGCGTTGTCGAGGCAACTTACGGCACCACTCTGCCACACCAACTTCTACAGGTGGTTCATTCAAGACTACAGCAGAGTGGCAGCCCCCCTCACAAAACTCAACTCCCCAGCCATCCCCTTCACTTGGACACCAGAGGTAGACTCAGCTTTTGCTACTTTGAAATGGTTATTCACCAGTGCCCCAGTTTTAACTCACCCTGATCCCTCTCTGCAGATTGTTGTTGAAGTGGATGCCTCTGACTGGGGGGGCTGTCCTCCCTCAGTGTTCTCCTAAGGATCACAAGCTGCACCCCTGTACCTTTTTCTCCTGGCGCCTTTCTCCTGCTGAGTGCAACTATGATGTGGGAAACGGTCCTAACACTTGAAGAATGGAGGCACTGGTTGGAAGGGTCTGAGCAGCCATTTATAGTGTGGACCGATCACAAGAACCTCTCCTACCTCCGCTCCACCAAACAGCTAAACTCATGCCAGGCCCGGTGGGCCCTGGTCCTGGGGAGGTTTAACTTCACTCTGACCTACCGTCCCGGCTCACATAACACCAAACCCGATGCTCTATCCCGCCAGTCTTCCCCAGAGAAATCCAGCACCGAGCCAGAAAACATTCCTCCCTCCTCCCTGTGTGGTGGCTACAGCTACATGGGAGATTGAGACCCGTGTCCCGGAAGCACAGCACTCTCATCCAGACCCAGGTGATGGTCCTCCGGGCTGTCTGTTTGTGCCGGATTCAGTGAGGTCTTACGTCCTACAGTGGGGTCACACTTCCAAACTCACCTGCCACCCCAGTTTCCACCTTACCCTTGCTTTCGTCAAACAGAGATTCTGGTGGCCATCCATGACCCGTGACACCCGAGCTTTTGTGTCTGCCTGTTCCATCTGTGCCCACAGCAAAGCCTCACATCAACCCGCAGCTGAGCTCCTGCGCCCGCTGCCTGTCCCCAGCCATCCCTGGTCCCACACTGCTATGGACTTTGTCACCAGCTTGCCCCCATCTGAAGGTAACATGATCATATTGACTATTATAGATCATTTTTCCAAGGCTGTGCATTTTGTCCCTGCATCTTGGAGCAGCCCTGCGTTGTGACACCTCTCGCCACCCATCCTCCTGAAGTAGATAGTTGCCCTGGGTCGAGTACGCTCATAACTCCCTCACCAGTGCCACCACAGGTATGACTCCCTTCATGGCCTCTCTAGGCTATCAACCACCACTTTTTTCAGTCCAGGAGGAAGCTGTGGCAGTGCCATCTGTCCAGGCCAACATTGGAAGGTGTCGACAGATCTGGAGGGAGGTCCGAGGGGTTCTCCTCTACTCCGCTGTCCGGAAGCAACACCCCGCCATCGAACCCCTGCACCTGCTTACTAACCCGGTCGGAAGGTGTGGCTTTCCTCCTGTGACTTACCCCTTCAAGTGGAGTCCCATAAGTTGGCACCCTGTTTCATTGGAGTTGATAAGATCATTAATCCCACTGCTGTAAAGTTAAAGCTGCCTGCATCTCTAAAAATTCACCCAACATTCCATGTTTTGCTGCTTAAGCCCGTGCCTTAACAGAGGCGATGGAGAAATGTCTCGCAAAAAAGAAGCAGCAGGTATGACAGACACAGCTGAAGATGAGAAGTGAGGCAGACTAATGTTACCAAATAAAACCTGCTGAGTCAGCTTCAGTTTTAAAGCTACAGTGAAGTCACAATATCGTATCAAACTAGACGACCTGTAGTATCCATTGGTACTGTGTTAAGCTATTTTGTCAGAAAGGCCAAATAACGCCTTAAAGTTACACTACATTTTGGCAAGGGAAATAGGAACATCTCTTTTTTTTCAAAATTGTGTATTTAAATATCTCTACATACCCTTAAAGGTCCTGTAATTGCATAAATTGAGTATGACTGGAAAACACAGTTGACAACCATATACTATCTCAGTTCAGCACACAGTTTAACCAATATATTATTAAAGTAGCCCTCAAGATTGAAGAAATAAATAAAAAATATAGTGCTATTTGTTGAACTTGATGATGATTAAATTCCTTGAAATAATTTCTTCAAACAATGTTTGATTTGACTTTTCAATCATTCATTGGAGGGCATTTTTCAGCATATGTGACTACCTTTCCTTTCAAATTATAAGGTCTTAACACAGAGTAGACGTGAAATTCATGTAGAAATATGATTAAAAGGATTATATTCACAGGGACTGTCAAATTTTGCATAATGGTATATATAGTGATTTTTGCCTTTGGACTGAGTGTTTCTCGGAAGGCTCTGAGTCAAGATATTGACTCTCCCAGTTGTTTCACCTGCCTGTTCATTCTTTGTTTATCAGAGTGGTACTAATTATAAACTGTCTTGTCTGTCAGTGGTGCTGCTTTTCCGCTGAGATTTCCAGGGTTTTTGGCATGGGGGCTTTTGGAGCAGACACAGGCCGAGTCCATGCCAAGGAGATCGAACTGTGGCTGAGGTACTTCCCAAGCAGTTGGGAATCGGTTGGTTCCACTTCCTCATCCTGTCCCAGCCAGTGCCCTTAAAGGTCATCTTCTGGGTACGGTGACTCATCGGACCACACCTGTCCACATGCTTCTGTCTGGCAACCACTATGAGACCATCCAGTTCCTTATCCTATGACCACCACACTTCCTTCTGATCCTGTGGTAGTGCTGGCTTCACCAACACAGTCCTCAGATTGACTGGGCCACCGGAGCCATCCTGTTGAATATGTTTTTTTTTTTTTGTCTACCTCAACAACATCCTGAATTTCTCCAAGAACTGAGAAGAGCATGTTCATCATGTCAAGATTGTCCTGCAGCGCCTCCTGGAGAACTCCCTTTTCCTGAAGACGGAGAAGTGTGAGTTTCACGCTTAGTCCATCCTCTTCCTTGGGTACATTGTGGCCCAGGCAAGCATGCAAATGGACCCTAAGATGGTGTCAGCTGTCACCTCCTGGCCTATTCCTGCTTCCTGGAAGTAGCTGCAACTACTCCAGGGCGTTGTCAATTTTTACTGGCGATTCATATACAGCTACAGCAGTGTGGCCACTCCCTTCACCAGGCTGACATCCTCTAAGGTGCCATTTCAGTGAAACTCAGCAGCCAACAGAGCCTTCCACGACCTGAGTACCCGCTTCACACCTGCTCCCAATCCTCCAAGTGCCAGATCCAGAGTACCAATTTGTGGTGGAGTTCAACGCCTCTGATGTTGGGGTGGGGGCTGTCCTGTCTCAGCAAACAGCCGCCAACCACAAGCTTCTGCCCTGCGCCTTGTTCTCTCAGTAGCTGTCTCTGGCTGAGCACAACCACTGGCTGGAGGGCACCAAGCAGTCTTTCTTGGTGCGGACTGATCATAAGAATCTTGAGTATATCTGGACTGACAAGAGGCTGAACTCTCAACAGGCTTTGTGGTCCCTCCTCCTTACCCATTTAAACTTTATTTTGCACTACCAGCCAGGGTCCCACAATGTCAAGCTGAGATTTTATGGCAGATATAAAACATGATATAAACATTTTAAATGGGCAATACAGTTGCCATAGCTTTCTGACAAACTATCTGATTTTCTTGACTCAAATGATTTCTTAAAATACATCTTGTTTTCATAAACAATGCATCGCATCCAGACACTCGTACACAGCAGCAGTTATGCCTGGGGATACAGGTTGGGGATCAAGTGCATTGTGCAGCACAGCACCAACACAGCTTGGTTCCTGCGGGTGCATCTTTGTAATGCCAGGCCCGATGCAGCGCAGAGATCCAGCAGCACTGCACGCAACAGTTGGAACCGGCTCATAAGCCGCTCATCATTGTTGGCCAGTAGATCTTGCCTGTCCCTGAATATTTGCTCCCTCCAGAGTCTCCCATTCACCACATCCTCTAACATTGCCAAGTAATGCATCATGTGTCTTTATGCGCTGTGATTGCTGCTTTTTATATCCACCTCTCAATTGATTGATTGCATGTGAAAAGGAATAAGGAGATAAATATTCATAAGGATGATCATACCCGTTATTTGTTTACACTTTTTCTAACAGTGACACTGCACTTTACAGTGACATACAACACATTTAACACGCAGTGATAAAAAGAATTAAAAGCCATAAAACACTTTAATAAAACACTTTATAAGATAAAATATATTGGCTCATAGAGGACAACAGTGACACTCTGCACTTGTAGCAGCCCAGCTAAGGAAACCAAAACAGCAGCAGTGTACACCTGATTTATCTAACGTTTCGCATCATTTTTTCACAGACTAAAGTTGATCAGATTATGTAATGATTATAAAATATACCTGAGGAGTTCTTTTAATATAAAGATATAGTCTATAGATTTTGTCTCCTAACTCGTGTTTTTTTATGTGTGCACACCAGGGACTGTCAGTCAAAGACATGTTTGTTCTTTGTTCATGTTTATCTATTTTTGCAGGTGCACTCTTCATATATAAAAACTTCAGAGATCATATCTATATTTTACACAATGATATCAAATTCACAACATTTCTTTCTTTTGAATCTTTGTCGGTGGGCAGGAACCATCTCATTGTGGTTGACATACACTCGACACATAGTGTCAAGTTTCGGTGGCCTTGTTCGGCAGGGTGAGTGTCAAGGACATATGTACATATGCATTGTGGTCTATGCCCTGCCTGTCTATTGCTTATCTTTTGATCCTCAAGGTCAGGCCACAGCTCCACCCATTTGAGTTGCTTACCACCTTGGTTGGCTGGGGCCCCCTACTTCTCTGCATGGGTGGCCTAGGATATAAATAAGTCAGCGGGATACAGTGACTAACCTTTAGCTGGTCAGGATCAGTGTGGCTGGGTCAATGTTATGTTGTGACAGGGCAGTCATTGATTAGGCTCCACCCACTGTTCACAATGACTCCATTAGTGGGCTGAGCCTGTGTAAAAATAGAACAAAGGTTACAATATTGTAATCCTAGTTCTATTAGAACAGGCAAAGCCCTCTAACTAGGGGCCCTGTTGTTTCTACGCCCCTCGCTGAAGAGGATGTAGGATGACAGGAATCCGCCTGTTTGTATACTGTGGTTTCCGTAAGCATTTGGATAGGCACATCTTGATTGGCCTGTTACATTTATGCTTTTCTCAGTGTGAAAATGCGCACTTGTGATTAGAGGAGTATTACCCAAAGGGTCCCATAGAGGGTTCCACCTGTGCTTTAGAATTTACGGTAACAATATCATAACCTTCAATCCTGATTACTTGCTGAGTAGCCTATGACCCATTTCATCCTGAGCACCCCCAAACGCACTAGATAAAAGGCAGATGGAGTATTTTCACTTTCAGTGTTAGAACTAAACATATTTGGACAATGTGTAAATATAAAAATAAAGGAAAGTTTTATTTTGTTCTGTTCAGTTCCATAAGTAGTCTGTGTCTTGTGTTTTACCCTGTCCCTCCTGGTCATTCTCCATGACCTCAGCCTGAGTAATCCATTCCATGTAGCCCTTGAGGTCTTCATCCAGCTGCTGGGTTTCCCTCAGCTTCTGAAACTCTCCACGGGACTTCGCCTTCTCTCGCTCTTTTGTGAACTCCCTAGATGGAAAACAAGACAATGAGTCTGAATTAAAAAGACAAAACACACTAAGAGATAATGTGAAGAGCAGACAGAAAAGATTGTAGGGTGAAATGGACAAAGCAAAGAGTAAAGCATGATTATGCAAAAGATGGAAGGGTAGTAGTTATGGAAGGGTGGTAGTTATATTAAGGGTATTCCTACCCACTAAGCACACCCAAAACCAGGTTGAGCACGAAGAAGGAGCCAACCAGGATAAGTGTGGTAAAATAGATCCATGGCCATTCCATTCCTATAGCATCATTTACCTGTCAGACAAAGCACACATTTTTGTTTTTATCAAAGAACTAAAAATATATAACTTACATTTTGCAATAACCATTAATTAAATGCCACATTTGCCTCAAAAAGTGGACTTACATGGCAAATACACTTTTATTGCGTTACTCTGTACATAGAGTAAAGCAGTGCAGTGTGTTGAAACTCTAATGAAACACTAGTTAAACCATTGCTGATGACGACAGAGTTGTTGTAAGTTTGACTGTTTACTGTCACATGTCCTCATTAACATTCTAGTAAAAATTGTAAATAAAAACAATACAAAAATATTCACTATGTGTTCTTAACTAAACATCAAGGTTTACATAGCATTAAAAAATGAATTGCTCTCTTACACTGTAGGTAGCACTTATCAATTAATCAATCATCATTTATTTGTCTCATGGAAATAATACATGGTACACCTCCAGTGAAACAGGATCCCATCAGCTCCTTTAACTTGTGCACTGTGATTTAGTGCTTTTTAAAGTCTTCTTACATTGTTGGCTGATGCCTTGTAATTGTAAATTATTCCGCATGATTCTGGTAATCCATGGTTTCTGGTTGTGTGTAATTTTTATTGAGCCACATTTTTTGTCTACCATTCACTATTCATCACACAAAAGATATTTAAGCCTGAGACTCGCCTGTGGGCCCTGGTATGGTTTATTAAATTATTATAATATGTTATGATAGGTAAACAACTGCTGTGTTGAAGTGGTTTACTTATACAACCTGTCATTAGAAAGCTACGCTTTTTGTAGTTTAAATGATGCAAACAATTTCAAGATGCAACCACCACAGCAGGTTCAATAAATGCTTCTGCCAGACAAACAACAAACAAATGGATATAACTCACCTATTATGCTTCATCGTAACACTGATAAAATAATATTCCAGCAAAAATGGTTCTCATACATTCACAAAGGTCCAGATGATCTACATCCAGTGAAATATTTTCTCCAAACACATTGTTACATACATAGATATCAACAGAATGTCATTGCATCATTTCTCCTCTTACTGTCTGCATAACTCCAGATTGTATGCAAATATACTGACATCGCCATATCAAAATTTCGGCTGAACTCCAAACTTTTGACTGACACCTCACTTGAGCCAACATGAGCTTCTATGTCCTCTCCACAGCCTACAATAACCAATGAGAAACTGTGTTGAAAGGAAGGGCCTACCTCACTTCTCAGGTTACAGAGGCAATTAATAGCCAGCAGTTGGCCTGCTGGCTTATGATTCTTGTAGTCAATGATACTCCTGACCTCGACTGCTGTTTTTTAACTCATTCTTGGCATCATTGACTGTTCGAAATGTACACCAATGATGAACAAATGGCTCCTCTGTTGTCTTAAGGGGAAAAAACAGTCTTTTTTTTATCAATCTGGGTTTTCTAGAAGTGTTCTGAAATCGACATTTCTGTTTTTGTTGATTTGTTTTTCTTTCATAATCACAATATCATGGACATGCAGAGCTCGAGAGCCACAGCTTTAATGTGTGCATGAGCAAGTTCCAGAGCCACCGTTGTAGGCATATGCATGTGCAAACTTGAGAGGGTATCTGTCAGTCTTTTTTTAAATTTGGCCCAACAGAGGCTCACAATCCCACGTCAGTCAAAAATGTATCAATTTTTGAAGCCAATCACTTCACAGTAGTGGGACTAGTCAAAATTTAATTTATCAACTCCCTAATTACCAGGGAATATAGTAACTTAAGCCACTGCTCATTTCAGGAGACCACAAGAAAGTATGTTTTATCATTGGGCAGTTAAGGCAATGGATCATAGTTGTATGTTTCTGGCTGTCAGCATTAGCTAGCTAACTAATTCAGTTAGCTGAAAAGTTGTTTATTTCTACTTCAAAATGCTGATTAAAAATGTTGCTGTCAGTTGATGCTTTGTCAAGGGTTAATGCTAGAATGGGTGGTCCATACGGACAATCCCCCTGTTTGGAGGGCAGAGCCACTAAACCCTTGGGAACAACTTTCTGACTGACGTCTTCATAATCAAAATGTAAGTATTAAAGACAAATTATTTTACACTCACTGTTGTCACTGCTCTGTCTGCTTAGTTTAGTTTAGTCCATGTGTGTGTCTTCCATAGAAAACATAATCCAAACAGTCAACAAACTACTGGTATGCACATACCATGGTCCCTTTTAAAAGCTTCATCCTCCACTCCTTCATGGTGGCATACCTGCCAACTACTTTGTATCAATATTTATGTCTTACTCCACACACAGCAAAGTGAAGTTTTTCAGTCTGGCCTCATCCATGCACAAGCACAAAGAGCTCTTAGCCTCAGACAGCTGAAACTTTGCTTGGCACTGGTGCTGCAGATTGGAATGGATCTGTAAATCCTGTGGAGAATGGTCAGATTTGGATATGCTCAATCCATGTGGTTGGCAATGAGAAACGGCAGGACTGCATCGGTGTTAAGATCTATGTCTAACTCAGAATACAATGCACAAAAAGCACAAAACTCATCCACAGTGTCCTCTGGCTTGGATATGTCTTCTGAGTAGCTCAAGACTTTTCTCCTTAGAATCAGGATGCTCAAAGCACTTTGGGTATTGTTAAGAGTTTAACCATTTCCCTGAATTTTGAAAACTGAGTCTCTAAGTCCCCCACAAAAACACTGAGGTAAAAATAAACCTCTGTTTTTAAGTGTTCTCTGCTGTCCTGGATTGTCTCCTCCTCTTGCGGACCCTCTCCTCTGTGAAGTCAGTGCTTGCGTCACTTTCTCTAGCTGTATTTGTAAGCCTTATTCCTTAGTCCAGACATTGTCCTTGGACCATCATATGCTTGCCCACACATATGATTAACATTGAGACCAAGGTCCTCTCTGAGCACATTAATCAGGAGATCATAGAAGGATTCAGCACTGCCATCAGGCAACTCCTCAAATTTCATAAAGAACTCAATGCTGTTGCCTGTTTTGGTGACATATCTTAGTGAAAGAAAAAAATGGATCTATTCTTGTTATGGTGATGGTGGAGTCTACAATAACAGAGAAAAAATTTGCTGGCTTCACTTATCTATGTATTATGGTGCACAATGTCTCTTTGGTAAGAGCTGCAATGAGCCCATTTTGTGATTGGTGGCTGAGATATGTCACACGGCTCACCAAGTTAGTCAGGTGCTGCTCAAGAGGGAGTCGTAGTGTGCCAGTAACTTCAGGAACTCCAGAAAGTTCCCCCTGTTTGAGTCAGGGTTGTCCAGCCCAGCATATTCCCTGTGCCTTGAAGAAGCTTAGTGGTCAATTTATGTTGACTCTGTCAGAGATTTGTTAATTCAACTGTACTTTTATCGATGTCATGAGTTAAAGTGATGAGTTAAAGTTTTGCAGTGGACTGCATAAAATTTTATTGTGTCACTAAAATTCTAAAGAAGAAGGTCCTGGGGATCTGCATGGGCCACACAGAGGACACAAAGCCCTGATAATGAGTGTTTTGTCATTTGTCATTGCTGTAGCATTTGTAAAGGTGAGCAAAGTGTTTCTTCACTGTCTGTGGGGTGGCTGTGGCTCAGAGGTAGAGCGGGTTGTCTTCTAATTGGAAGGTCGGCAGTTTGATCCCCAGCTCCTCCAGTCCACAAGTCAAAGTATCCTTGGGCTCTGCGAGCTTTAATGTGACACAGCAGCAGCAAGTCATGTTCTTCCTTTAGCAGAAAATGAACATAGTTCTGTTGAGATCTGAATTAATCAGTAGACAATTCGATAAGTCTGATCTGGTCCATTGGGAGGCCACTGTGGAAATGCATTTGTTCATGACATGGTGCAACTTAGGTGGGCTCCGCTGGCTTCCTACCCATTTCAGGATTGATTTTAAGGCCTGGTGCCACCTTATCTAGCACAACTATTGTATTGTATACAATACAATTTGTATTTTGTTATCCCTTCTAAATTCATTTATGCAATGCTTGGACTTCTGCCTTTTGGGGTGTCAGGGAAGGCTAGAGGTGAAAGGGGTGCGGGGCAAAAGTCTAAGGGGTCAGTGGAAGGTCAAGGACAAAGGTTGTAACACACAAAGGGCATTTTTTTCTAGTTAGTTTAATCTTTGTGCTATAGGTCAGTGACATGTTTTGCCAAGCATACCACTCTGCCAGCTAATTACCATGGCAAGAAGTTCAAAACGGCATGTTGTTATGATGTTATTGGGGTGATATCAGTTAGGGTTTGAAAATTAAAATTTCAAACAGAAATGTGAAATTTGTCAGATGTTGTCTTACAGGCAGGGAGGGTCTAACAAAAGATACTATTGTGATGGCTTGTAAAAGTGTAAAATCCAGCATTTTTTGAAGCTCCACTCATAATAGGAGCAAAAAATCAGGAACCTCTGCCTCTCCTTCATTAATTTTGACCACTACTATTTTTATCTGATTACAACTTTATGGATGTTAAAGACGAGATTGCTTTAATTGCATTTGCACCTTTGATTTGACAGTGTATACCAACTGAATTATATTGGCAAAATAACAGGACATTTATTGACCACAACAGCCTATACTAGACTAGAAAGTCAGCTAAGCTCTGTGCTTTATTTATTCTGACAGTTGTCTAGAATTCGTATAAGCATATTTACTTACATAATTCTCCTTTTACACTTGTAACATTGAAACGTGCGCTTCGGTCATACAAACGCACCTTCCTTTTTAGAAAATGACATGGAAAGCAGACTCCAGCATAGAACTACTACTTCTCTCTTTGATGTGCTCTTAGTCTCTTAGTGTGTTATCAAATTAGTGCTCTAAACTCTCCGTATTTGATTTCTGTTCTTGAATGTTGGGTGGGTGACCAGGAAGCCAGGGAAATTCTGGAGGACAGTCATACGGATGACAAGATGGGCTGAGCACCTCTGTTGGACAGCAAAAGAGACAAGACCCCACTGAAAAACAGCCACAGACACAGACCCCTACTGGAACTCAGAGATGGGACCCTACTGTAAAATCCAGAATTGGATTTAAAACCCTACTCCCAACGTACAAAGCTCTAAATGATCAGGCTCCATCTGGGGGACCTCCTATAATACACTCAGCCCATTCTCTCCTTCTCTCTTTCTCCTTTGCTGACATTCTTGTCCTGTTACTGCATCTCCCTAACTCGGCTTCTTCTCCGGAGCCTTTGTGCTCCACTGTCTCGCAGGTTAACTCGTATCACAGCTGTGCCTGGATGATGTGTCGTGGTTGTGTTGCTGCCATGGTCCTGCCTGATGCCTCCTACTGCTGCCATTACTATTAGTCGTACTTGTACAGTTATTATACACTTGTGATTATTGTCACACTATCATATATCAATATATACTTGCAACATATTGTACCACAATTACCGTAATTATGACTATAATATTACTTAAATGAATGTCATTGTAAGCTATTGTCATTGCTGTCTGCCCTGCATCTCTCTCTGGCTCTGTCTCAATTTCTCTCTCTGTCTCTCCCTCTCTCTTTATGTATCATTTTGTCATATGGATTACTGTTAATTTATTATGTTGATCTGTTCTGTACGACATCTATTGCATGTCTGTCCATCCTGGAAGAGGGATCCCTCCTCAGTTGCTCTTCCTGAGGTTTCTACCATTTTTTTCTCCGTTAAAGGGTTTTTTTAGGGGAGTTTTTCCTTATCTGCTCTGAGGGTCCAAAGGACAGAGGGATGTTGCCTGCCGTAAAGCCCTCTGAGGCAAATTGTGATTTGTGATATTGGGCTTTGTAAATAAAATTGATTGATTGATTGATTGATTGATTGATTGATTAATACGGCCACATGAAGACAGGACACATCTTGAAGACAGCTTAGGGGTTTGGAGAGATCAGGAAAGGCAGCCGGTAACTGATGACATGGCTGAAGATTGGACCCATGAAGGTCTGAGCAGGAGGCTAGCAAATAAGCAGTAGGACAGGTGGCCAGTGACAGAGTTGCAGGACTGGAGGCTGGTGGCTGTTGGACTATTGGGAGACCTGTCAGCTAGGGAAGCAGAAGGTTGCTAAAACACTGCCACAGGAGACTGCAGCCCAGGCCAGCCCAGGCAGGTCAGACTAAGTGGATCGCTGCAGCAGAAGAACAGGAGAATGTTGCAGCTCAGCAGGAATAGGTGTTGGCTATAGCACTGACTGGGAAGCAAAAGTCGGTGTAGGACAACCACCTGGGGACTAGAAGCAGGTGTGGATCAGGCTGCTGACTCGAAACCAGGAACAAGTCACAGGCTGACCACCCAATAGCAACCAAAAAGAGGTGCAGGCAGGGCTGCCAATTGGGAGGCAGGAACACATATCAGGCACACCACCAACTGGGAACTAAAAATATGTGATGGCTGGCCCACCAACTAAAAAAATCAGGGACAGGTGTTGGCCAGGCCACCAACTGGGAACCAGGAACAGATGTCAGCTGGCTGCCAACTGCAAACAAGGAATATTTGTCAGCTGGACTCCCAACGGGGAAAGACGTTTTGACTGGGCCACTGACAGGGGTTAACGTCAGATTCAGATTCAGATTCAGATTCAGGAACAGGCTTAACATTAGCTGGGACCTCTGATTTAAGAGCAGCAAGGATGTTGGCTGGGACCCTTTAAGTAGGAGAAAGATAGACCATCGGGTTGGACCCCCAGCACAGGAACAGATAGGACATCAGCCAGGACTCTCAGTGCAGGAGCAGATAAGATGTCGACCTGGACCCTCAATAAAGGAAGAGACAGGATGTTGTGCTTTTACTTGAGTAAAATTTTAAATGCAGAACTTTTACATATGACACAATATTTTTCCACTGCAGGATTGCCACTTTTACTTGAGTAACACATTGGAGTACTTTATCCACCAATAATCCTCTCTGTGCTTATCCCTTTGCATATGCGATTTAACAGCCCTGATCCCTATTATGCCAGTTTGAAACAGCTTTAACAAACAACACAGTTTACTTTGTTTTCCAGGCACCAGCATTAACCACCTCGGGTAATTGTTATTCACAAGTCATTTGATGTTAAACTTGCAATTTCATATTTCTATAAAGTAATGAGAAGGCTGGCTAGCAACGCCATAGTGCAGACTCACTGCTTTATTTAAATGCGTAGTGGAGGCAAAAATTAAGGGCATTGCACACATACAGGTGTTGAGTGTTTCCCCATCAAATAATGTTTCCCTTCTGTTAAAATGCCTAACAGAATAGAATAGAATAGAATAGAATACCTTTGTTGTCATTGTATAACAATATACAAAGAGATTAGGAACAATATACACTGAGATTAGGAATGCCACCCTCTCCATTGTTTGGTTAGGGTTTAGGTAACGTTTACTTTAGGGGGAAACATATTGAGGGGGAATATCTCACACACAACACCTGAATATTTCCTGGTGATGTGGGAAAAAAAAGCAGTAAAGACCCATCCAATCTGAATTTGACAATGTAATTCGTGTAATGCCTTTCATTAGTAAATATGTATAAGACATTTAAACATTTTATGACTACTTTTTAAGGTCCCACAGTCACCTTGGTATTTGTGTGTTTATCTTTGTACATATGTGTGTGTGTGTGTGTGTGTGTGTGTGTGTGTGTGTGTGTGTGTGTGGGTGTGTGTGTGTGTGCATGTGTGCATGTGTGCGTGTGTTTGAACGTGACGCTGCCCTGTACTTTGTGGTCTGAAGTGCAAGGCAATAGCCTAGATTTTTTTCAAGATAATCTCTGAGGAGGCATATAAATTGTGGTTGAAGGAGACACTATAGACTGAGACCAGTGTCAATTGATAATATAATGAAGTGACTGTGCATATGTTTTACTAGCTCCGCAAAAGTGAATTTGATGTTAAGTTAGTGTGATGAAAAGGCCCAGCACACCCACATTGGTGACCTCTACTCTGCTTAATGTTCTGTGGGGCTATGCTGGGAATTAAGTGAGGTCACCAAACTGCATGCACCTATAAAAATGGCAACAAAACAAAATAAGAACATAAGAACATAACAGAATGGTGAAGGAGGTGTCAGTCATGCACATTCTGTACATGTCGACACTTTCCTATGAAGATGTATAATCAGGTACACTGTGAAACACGTGTGAGTGGACCAATGGTATATAGGGGTGTAAATTCAAATAAAATAAAAAAATAAGAAGAAAACATAGATTCAGCGATGTAGAAAATAATACCAAAAGATAAATTTAAAAACAAATGGAATAGAATAATCTAAAACTAGAATCACCACTTCATGATATTATGCCTCTATCAGCAGATTTCATCCATATCTGTACAGACTTAATTAATATATATGTAGTGACAAGTTTGAAGGAGTTCAATAAAAGTTAGGCTATTACATGTGTCCCATGTATTTTTGGTAAAATAGAAGTTATCACTATACTGACAGTGTAATGTCATGAGAGGTCACCAGGGCAAGCTAGGTTGAGGCAGGGCAATTGAACAGGGAAGACAGGCAAAATATCAGTTTCAAACAAGATGAAATTTTATTTTCCAACATGCAGATTATTAGCAGGTAACTCAGGTAAGTTCTTCAAATCAAAATCAATGTCCACTTAAAACTTCCCATTGGAGAGAAGGTTATTTTAGACTAAACAGAATGTCTGAAAAAGTCCAACAAAGTGTCCACTTTTTCTTTAAAGGGGAGTTCTTTTAAAAGTACTTTCCTGTGTGTCTACAGTCTCTTCAAAGTCTGGTTGTCCTGCTCCTTCCAACCATGTGCGCTATGTCCCCCTGCTCTCTTTGTTCTGCTCCTCCTCAGAGTTTTCAGTCCTGCTTTAATTAGGTGGCTTAAGTACCTACACCTATCCAAGTGGTGACGCATTCTGGGGGTACAAGTGTGTGTCGCAGTGGCCATTATGTGATGTGCCAGCTGCTCCTGTATGAGAATGTAGTGTCATTCTATTATATGTTCTCTTGTGGTGCCAAAACATACATAATTCCACTGAATCATTTCCAGTGAGAAGCATGTTGTCTTCACTTAAAGAATATTTTCACAGAGGACAGCAGAGGACTGATAGAGAGCTTGATCACAATGGCAGTCACCTGAAGCCAGGGGTGTAGTGGATGCGGGGTATGTAGGATACATGTACCCGCACTTTTCCATACTCTAAATGGCGTTGGACGGCCGTTTAATTCATTTTTACAAGTCAGAACTTGTTTCCAAGTTGCCCTAAACGCACCATAAGTAGGTGGGCAAGGTGCATACTTGCTACTCCTTTTGTTGCAGCATGTTGTTGCACGGACAATGCATTACGCTGTGGATATGTGACATGAAAATAGAATATAGAGGACATGATTTAATAGTGCTGAGTGCAAAATGATGGAAGAGAGAGACAATAGTGAGGGGCGAGGACAAGAGACAGACAAAATTTGGATAATTTCAAGCTAAAACAAAATGAAAACTTTAGACCTACCTGAACAGTCTGCCCCCCTCATTTGTGAAATGATGGCTACGCCCCTGCCTGAAGCTCAATATCAACAATACTAAAGAGGTCATGGTGGACTACCAGAAGAACAGGAGCTATGACAGTAGACAAAGCTTCAAATATGGATGTTACTGCAAAGAAGCCACAAATTCTTAAAAGTGAATGCATACACACATTTTCAACCTGGCAACACAAAGTATCTATACAGTCAGCACAGTTTTAAGATTAGTGCCACCAATTCAGTATCCGACCAAATTCTGAGTTATCCCAGCCAGCATTTGCATGTGTAGATGGGTTGCAAAAATGGGCCCCATATGGGGTTGTCCATGGGTTCCATATCGGCCCCATGCCATTTGCCCGCATGTGTGGATTTACCCAAGATATTTTGGGCCCATATTCACTTGGTACCCAGGTAGCCCTAGCATAACCATGTCGGGCCCACTTGGGTAAAGCCAACAGGCATGGGGCCGATATGGAACCCATGGACAATCCCATATGGGGCCCATTTTTGCAACCCATCTACTTCCCACATGGGCCCCACATACAAATGCTGGCTGGGATGGTAGAAAAGATTATAATGTCACAGTGGAGTTAACCTTTGGCCTTCTGGATGTAAAATGGCATCACTTAATCATTTTATTCGAGATGGTTTGGGGTGAGCTGGACCGCAGAGTGAAGACAAAGGGGCCAACAAGTGCTAAACACCTCTGGGAACTCCTTCAAGACTGTTGGAAAACCATTTCAGGTGACTACCTCTTGAAGCTCATCGAGAGAATGCCAAGAGTGTGCAAAGCAGTAATCAGAGCAAAGGGTGGCTATTTTGAAGAAACTAGAATATAAAACGTGTTTTCAGTTATTTCACCTTTTTTTGTTAAGCACATAACTCCACATGTGTTCATTCATAGTTTTGATGCCTTCAGTGAGAATCTACAATGTAAATAGTCATGAAAATAAAGAAAACGCATTGAATGAGAAGGTGTGTCCAAACTTTTGGCCTGTACTGTATATATATATATATATATATATATATATATATATATATATATATATATATACATACACATATATATACACTGTAAGTGCAAAGTTCAAACCAGTTTGCTGTTAGATTAGACCAATACGTTACCCAGTAGAGGATGTCAGTCCACCCCTGCGTGGTGATACACTGGTAGACAGTCAGCATGGAAAAGCCTAGGTTGTCAAAATGGCTGATTCCATGGTTTGGACCCGGCCAGCCAGCTCGACACTCTGTGCCATTGATGGTACAACGCCGACCATTCCCTGCTTGAGCACATGGAGCTGGCTTCTCATTCTCCACTGTAGCAATGATGTCTGAAGGCCAGAGGAGGGTATCGAAGGTTAGGTTAATGTAACCCTAGTTAGCACAGATGGAGCTCTGTACTGTATACTATAAGTAATAGTCTCCTTCAATCACAAGCAGGTATTTGCACACTGAGATTTGAATAAACACAGATAGCCAATCAGGACATGCATCTGTGAATACTTGCAAAACCCAAGGTATGTAAGTCAGTACACAATGCTGTTCACCATCATATACCCCCTTTACCAAGTGGCATAGGACCCCTAGGCAAAGGGCTCCGCCTCTGCTAATAGAACAAGGGGTACAATATCATAACCTTTGCTCCATCTCACACAGGCTCTGCGCTCTAATGGACTGTATGGGTGGAGCATGATGCATGAACGCCCTGTCGCAACATTACATCGACCCAGCCACACTGGTCCTGACCAGCTAATGGTTAGTCACTGTATCCTGCCTACTTTTTTATAAGCTAGGCCACCAGACCTTGAAAAAGTACCCAACATGTCTAAGAGATTGAACTGTAAGAACTGGCAGGGCGAAGACCATACATGTGTCCTCGGCACTCATCCCTTTGAACAAGGCCACCAACTTTGCCACACTGCATGTAGAGTGTGCCCAGATTACAGTGGGACAGTCCCTGCCCACCTGCCTGTAGGCTTGGGAGATGCACTCACAAAGCCATCTTACAAGGCATTTCTAGGATAGACACTTAGCATCCATACCATCATCTATGTAAACGAATAGTTGCTTCATGAGTCTGATGGGGGCTGTGCATTCAAGATAACATGCCAGATGCAGTTTTACCTCATTGTCCCCCTCATGCAGTGTAATACAAAAAAAACATCTAACTGTATCTCAACCTTAACAAACTTTAAGTTCTTGGGAACAAAGGAAGAATTTGGTCTGACACTAGCCACACTGTCATCACCACAAAGCAGCAAACTACTGGGGTGCACCCACAGGGCGATTAGTTTCCACACTCTCATCACTGAGGTCAACACAGGCAGCAAAGTAGTCTTGAATGACAATGCCTTCCGAGAGAAGCCCTCCAGAGGCTCAAAGGGATCCTTTTGCATGGCCTCGCTTCAAGCACACAAGAACGCATTTAAAGCTGCCCCCTACTCACACCTTGGCTCCTCAGACCACCTCTCTGTAATGCTAATCCCTGCATACAAGCCCCTGCTGACCAGAGAAAGGCCCTCTGTTAAGCAGGTAAGGGTTGGCATGCTATGGAGGCACTACGGGACTGTTTTGAACGCACAGACTGGGACATATTTAGGGCAGCTGCAACAGACAATCAGCACACCGGCATGGATTAATATGCCATGTCTGTGTCGGCATATATACAAAAGTGCACAGAGGGTGTCTGTACTATAAGAAACATTATGGGCCAACCAGAAATCCTGGATGACCAGTGAGCTACGTGACATGCTGAAAGCATGAAATGCTGCATTTAAATCAGGTGACATGGTGACTGAACAGCCAGAGCCAACCTGAACCATGCCATATGAAAAGCAGAACAGAGAATCCAGGAGTTTTTTCGTGTGCCCATGAACCAAGATGGTGCCCTGCCAGGCGGCAGCCTTTTGCAGTGGCTCTTGTCTCATGTCTTGATTTTTCGTCTTTTTCGTCAACTTTTGTCTTGTTTGTGTCCTCTCCTGTCATATACTAGGACAGTACCTGAGGGGAAATGGCTTCATTTAGTTTCATAACTTTACTCTCGGCCCTTCTGTTACTTTTACTACTCTTTTAAATAGAGAGCCATGCTGAGGGAGGTGAAAGTATTGACTACACACAAGAACAGCTGATCTCACTGTGTAAACCTGTGCTGCTGCCGGGAGCAAGGCCTGAAATCCCGGAGTAGCTGCGGAGAAGACGCTGGGGTTGCAAAGCTAGAGCCAAACAGAGAGAGAAAAGGAAGAAATACTGTATAGACCAGCCGTCCCAGCGACCATCCTGGGGAACATGAGGCCTTTGGGAAATAAGACAAACAAGCTTGCTGCACTGATTAAAGACCCAGAGGGCATACCATGAGTGCAGCATCTTGTGTTTTACAGAGACATGGCTGCACCCGCACATCCTGGACTACAGCGTGGTGGTACCCGGCTTCAGGACTGTGTGGGCGGACAGAGATGTCTCACGGAGCGGTAAGTGGAAGGGAGGAGGGATTGCACTGATGTGAGTGAGGGGTGGTGTAATCTGGGACATGTTCATGTGAAAGAACATTTCTGTAGCCACGACATTGTACTGCTAGCTGTGGGAATGCGTCCGGACTATCTGCCAAGGGAGTTCACATTCGCCATTGTTACTGCTGTTTACATTCCTCCATCAGCTAATCTAGCAGTAGCAAGTGACATCATTCACCCAACCGTCGCAAGGCTTCAAACTCAGCAACCAAATGCTTTTGTGGTTATTACTGGGGATTTCAATCATGCCACACTGCCAACATTTTATCAGTATGTTGACTGCCCCACTAGAGACAATAGCACACTGGACCTCCTGTATGCAAATGCTAAGGATGCATACAGTGCCACAGCCCTCCTCCCTTTAGGCAGGTCTGATCACAACCTGGTCCAGCTGACACCAAAGTATGTTCCCCTCGGTCAGCGGCAGCCTGTATCCACAAGGACAGCAAGGAGATGGACTCAGGAAGCTAATGCAGTGCTGCAGGACTGCTTTGAGTCCACAGACTGGGACATGCTTTGTGAGTCACATGAGGAGGACATTAACAGCATGACTGACTGCATCACAGAATACATCAAACTCTGTGCGCTGCTTTCCAAACAATGAGCCGTGGATCACAAGCGATCTGAAAGTACTTCTTGATAAGGAGAAGACAGTCTTCAGGTCTGAGGATAGAGAAGAACTGAGGAGGGTACAGCATTATCTGAGGGGGAAGCTGAGAAAGAGCAAGGATTCCTACAGGAAGAAGCTGGAGGCCAAGCTCCAACAAAACAATGTAAGGGATGTGTGGACTGGAATGAAGGAGATCATTGAGTTCAAGGTGAAAGACAGACAAATAGCAGGCAACGCTGAGAGGGCTAACGAGCTGAACTGTTTCTTCAATAGGTTTAGTTCACAGCCCTCTGGTGTTTCTTCCACCACCCACATAGACCCAGACCTCCACACACCCTCTCTCAGAGAGCACTCAGAGCGCTCTACAGTCTGTCCTAGATAGCTTAATAGTTGCGTTTCAACCATTTGTTTGCACTGCTGGTCATAATTAATTGCACACTTGTCAGCTATTTTGTTAGCTATTTGCACATTTTTTACAACCTCTACCTTTTTTTCTCCTGAAATGTTGATATTTTTTATTTTGTTCCTGTATATTTCTCTTGCATATTTTAAATTCTAGTACTACTTGGGGCGGCAGTAGCTCAGTCCATAGGGACTTGGCTTGGGAACCGGAGGGTCGCCGGTTCAAGTCCCAGCCCGGACCAAAAATAAGGAGTGTGGACTGGTAGCTGGAGAGGTGCCAGTTCACCTCTTGGGCACTGCCGAGGCTGCCCTTGAGCAAGGCACCGAACCCCCCCAGCCGCTCGGGGCGCCTGTCCATGGGCAGCCCCCTCACTCTGACATCTCTCCATTTAATGCATGTATAGGTCCCGTTTGTGCATGTGTGTGTGTATTTCGGACCTGTGTGTATATGTAAAAAACAACAACAGAGTGTAAACATTGAATTTCCCCTTGAGGGATTAATAAAGTATATAAAATTAAAAAATAAAATTAAAATTAAAAAAAAAAAATTAAGGGGGCGTGGCCAGCGAGCTATGGGGTAGCTGTGTTCCTGAGAGGCTCTGCTCGACTTTTATTTAAAACATAAATTTCCCACGCTAATTACACTTGAAATCTTGCTAAAGTACAGCATAAAGAGATGACGAAGAGGAAGAACAACAAAGGAGGGGAAAAAGATGACAAAATGACCGACGAGCTCAGTGGAACTGACCACGCTGTCGGGAAATTAGCTACCGAGCTAACCGAAGCTAGCTCGTGCGCTGCCTCCTCATGCACGGAGTCGAATCCATCTACAGCAGACCTCATGACAGCCATCACCGCTTTGAGCAAAAACGTGGACACCAAATTCACGACCATCTCAGACGCCATGGGCGCCATGCAAACAACCCTGGCTACTGTGTCGGGGAAGGTACGTGACATGGAGGAGGCTGTGAACGAGCATGAGGACAAGTTAACCTCACTGGAGAATTTATGCAAAAGCCTGCAGGAAAGTTTGAGTGACCAACGGAACAAATTAGCGGACCTGGAATCTCGTTCAAGACGCCAGAACATCAGAATCATCGGTATCCCCGAAGGCGCAGAGAAGGGAAAACCAGTGGAGTTTATCACCAAGCTGATTCCAGCTCTGCTCGGAGCGGAACACTTCACAAATCCAGCGGTGCTCGTGGACCGGGCGCATCGCTCCTTGGGTCCAAAGCCAGCGGACGGGGCTCGCCCACGGCCGTTCATTATCAGACTCCACTACTACCAGACCAACCAACGCAGAGCATTTAAGTCCGCAAGATGTGCAGAGCTGCCGGATTCCGCTACGGATTCCTTCACCCGGCGCGATTCCGTGTGACCGTGGAGGACGTTACCAGGATCTTTAACAACCCAGATGAAGCAGAAGTTTTCCTCTGTGATAAGATCTCCGTCTCCTCCTCTTAAAACAGACGGCCATCGGCGAATATTATGGACTCTTCCAGCTGGGACTATAAACATATCTGACCATAGGATGAGCTGTTCTTTTTTTGGGGCATTTTCTTGTTTGTTCGGTTTTTTTTTCCTCTCTCTCTTTTTACATAAGGGATTACAATGTACTTTCGACTTAACGTTATTCGAGCGGGCCTGGGAGTGATAGGAGCGATGCTTACGCACCAGTGGACATTGGGTGAGTTTGATACGGGCATCAGTTGGGGATGCCCGTCAAATTTAAAGGGGTGGGGGGGTAAGTTGTTCGGGGTGTTTAAGTTGTTCATGTTTTATGTTGGTGGCATAACAGACATGTGTAATGTTAAGATGTTCACAGAGAGAAAGCATATTGATCAGGTTGTGAATGGCACATAATATTAGTAGCAGCTCACACAATGGCACAGTGAATATACTAAGCTGGAATGTAAAAGGCCTAGGCAACCCAGTGAAGAGGGCTAAGGTTCTTACTCATCTTAAATCTTTAAATCCTGATGTTATTTTTTTACAAGAGACTCATGCCAAACGTTCTGTTCAGATGGTGCTACGAGCCAATTGGCTTGGTCAGATGTATCAAGCTAATTTTGGAGCCAAGGCTAGGGGAGTGGCTATTTTGTTTAGAAAAAACACACCTTTTATTCAGAGTAAAACAATAGCAGACCCCAACGGTCGATTTCTAATAGTATCTGGCTGTCTTTGTTCCACCCCAGTGACCTTTGTGAATATATATGGCCCAAATTTTGACTGTCCTGAATTCTTTAGAGAAGTATTCAACACGATTCCAAATATAGACCAAACTAATGTCATTGTTGGGGGGGATATGAATTGCGTTCTGGATGCAAGACTAGATAAAAAATTTTCAAGATCTTCACAACAGTCAAAATCAGGGCAGTTTTTAAATACAGTTCTTGAAAATTTAAATATTGTAGATATATGGAGGTTGTTGCAGTGAGTTTTCTTACTTCTCTCCAGTGCATAAGTCTTATTCTCGCATCGATTATTTTTTCCTTGATTCTAAACTTATCCCAGCAGTGATTGACATCACCTATCATCCCATATTAATTTCAGATCATAGCACTTTATCCTTAACTTTAAAAATTGCAGACTTGAGCACAAGAGGTTGCAAAAACTGGCGTTTTGATGCTGCCCTACTAAAAGATGAAGTCTTTTACAAAAGTATGGAAGAACACATTTCATTTTTTCTTGAGTCTAATGATAGGGGTGATGTTGATGATTCGGTTTTATGGGAAAGTATAAAAGTAGTCATGAGAGGTCATATTATTTCATATAAATCATGGAAGAGTAAATATCAGGTAGCAGCTTTAAAAGACATGGAGTCTGAATTACGTCGACTAGAACAATCCTATCAGGCTACTCCTACAACAGACACCTTGGGTAAGATCACCAAGCTTAAATGTGAGTACAACACCATGCTCTCTAAACATGTCTGTTCTCAAATGGTTAATTCCAGACAAAAACTGTTTGAGTTAGGGGACAAGCCACACAGGTTGCTGGCGAGACAACTTAGGCACTCTCAGGCATCACAGGCTATACTCCAAATAAAGAACAAAAAAGGACAGATTGTTACAGATCAGCAGGGAATAAATAAATGTTTTGAGGGTTTTTATCGTGATCTATACAGCTCAAACAATACTGCCAGTCAGGATGAGATTAATGAGTTCCTGGAAAGGTGTGATTTACCTAAACTTGACGATGATGCTGTAGCTGAACTGGATGCTGAGATCACTCTGGATGAAGTAAAAGCAGCAATGGCCCAGTTCCCAAATAACAAGGCTCCTGGGCCTGATGGGTTTGGGGCAGAATTTTATAAGGCATACAGCTCATTGCTGGCACCTTTAATCTTGCGTATGCTTAATCACTCTAGGGAAGCGGGCTCACTAACTAACTCACTCTATCAAGGCAATATTGCTCTATTTCTGAAAAAAGATCGGGACCCCACGAATGTCTCCTCCTATAGACCTGTAGCTTTGCTTCCATTCGAAACTAAATTAATTAGCAAAATCTTAGCCAACCGTCTTAATAGTCATATTGCCAAAATCATTCACCCAGATCAGACAGGGTTTATCCCCAATCGTCACATATACTTTAACATGAGAAGACTCTTTAACATATTATATAGCCCTCTACGTGATACGGAAGACTCGATCATCATAGCTCTCGACGCTGAAAAAGCTTTTGATCAGGTCGAATGGCCATATATGCTGTCTGTATTAGCTAGATTTGGATTCGGCAACTCCTTCATTAATTGGATAAAGTTACTTTACAAGGAACCTATGGCCTCTGTAGTCACAAACCACGCCAGGGGGACCCTCTATCTCCATTTATTTTTGCTATGGCTCTGGAGCCATTAGCCTCCTACATACGCTCTAGCCCTGAAATACACCCTATAACACATCTGGATACTAAACATAAGATCTCGGCATACGCTGATGACGTTATATTATTTATTTCAGATCCTAAAACCTCTATACCTCCACTGCTGCAATTAATAAAGAAATTCGGGTCATTCTCAGGGTACAAGATAAATTGGGAGAAAAGTGAAATAATGCCGCTGTCAAACTCTGTAGATATGGTATTCCTCAAGACAACCTCACTTAGAATAGTTTCTGACAAGTTCACAAGTCTGGGAATTACAGTTACCAGAAAACTGAGCCAATTATTACGACATAATTGGGATGAGAAAATTGTTCAGTTGGAGAGGAATATACAGTTTTGGAATACCCTACCTATATCATTGGTGGGACGTATTAACGCCATTAAAATGGTGGTCTTGCCAAGGTTTCTCTATATATTTCAAACTATCCCAGTATGCATCCCTCAGACGTACTTTAGAAAGCTGGATTCAATTATATCATCGTTTATTTGGTCTGGTAAAATACCAAGGATCTCCAAAAAACATCTTATTAAAAGCCGGCTCGAGGGAGGTTTTGGCCTCCCTCAATTTAAGTTCTATTATTTAGCTGCACACTTGAATATTTTTTCGTTCTGGTTTCGGTGTTTACCAGACTATAACCTGGAAGAGATGCCTGCATGGTTACAAATTGAACGCCTCTCCTGTAAGGGCACCTCTTTACCAGCACTTATTAATAGCCCAGTAAAGATTAAGAAACATCTATATAACAGTAACCCGATAGTTAATAATGCTATAAAGATCTGGAAGCAGGTAGTAACAACTTTGAAAGCACCTAAAGTATACCTGGACTCTCCTATTTGCTATTACCATGCATTCAAACCTGCACTGGATGATGTAGTCTTTTCAAACTGGAGAGAGAAAGGTATCCTCACTCTCAGAAATATTTATATTGAGGGTCACCTGGCCTCCTTTCAACAGTTACAAGAGGCATTTCAGCTTCCAGCTAGCCATTTTTTCCGTTTCCTACAGTTGAGACATTTTTTGAGAGCTCACATTCCACAATATGAACACAAACCTCAGCATGTGGCATTGGACAGTCTCTCTCAAATTAAACCATATACAAGAGGTGCAATATCTAAATTTTACAGAATCTTGCAGAATGTGAATAGCGCATCATCAGCTCCATTTAAAGAGGCGTGGGGGAGAGAACTGGAGAGGGAAATCTCAGATGAGATGTGGGAGAACTGTATTAAGAACATCCACGATAGCTCAATTAATGCAAGACACAATTTAATACAGTTCAAGTTAGTACATAGATTACATTATTCTCCCTCCAGATTGCAGAAAATATTTCCGCAGATATCGTCCCAATGTATTAAGTGTCAGTGTGAAGAAGGTACACTATCTCACCAGTTTTTATTATGTCATAAGATACAATCATTCTGGGGCTCTGTATTTGATTTTTTCACTAAGGTCTTTAAACACCCATGCAAACCAGCTCCTTTCACCATATTATTTGGGGTGGCCAATCCCGATGAAGTGAGAAGTAGTCACGAGGCTAGGGCTCTTTCCCTATCTACATTATTAGCCAGGAAGCTAATTCTACAGTCCTGGAAATCCAAAAGTTCTCCGACATTTGATATGTGGTTGAGAGAGCTGGGTAACGTCTTGCACCTGGAAAAAATCAGGTACATGATGTCTGCTGAAGAGGATACCTTTTTCAAAATCTGGCAACCCGTTCTTGACTTACTGTCTTAAGGTTGTTTGATGACGATCCTGATGCTGTGTCATTATTTATGTATTTTATACTTTATTTCATGTCATAATATCTGTCAAAGTTCTGTACTGTTCTATGTAACACCGTAACACCACCAACAGTTGTTAATATGTTTTCTTTGCTATGAAAACAATAAAAAAAAATAAAAAAAAAAAATTAAAAAATATTTTTGTATATATTTTTTATTTCTGTATTCTCATATATTTTTATTGTGATCTGTTTTTGTCTTCTCATATTTAAATGTACATTACTGTCCACATGCTGTTTGATTGCTTGCTGCTGTAACACAATAATTTCCCAGTTTGGGATCTATCCATCCATCTGTCTATCTATCTATCTATCTATCTACCTATCTACCTACCTATGGCAGGTCCCCTTGCTGGAAGGAGGCACACATCACATTGTCTCCTGACCCCCACCCCCCTGCAAGTGCTGCTTCACAAGACCAGAGTCCAAAAATGGTCTGCCACCAAAACCCTCATGTCTGCTGTGCAGACTTTAATGGTGGCATGTGACTACCCTCTATCCACCAAACACTGCAAAAAAGGAAAAAATAGAGCCAGCTGCATGAAAGGTGATCTATCCTCCTTTCCTTGCACCAGCATTGAAACCCCAACCATTTTGCCTTGTAATCCAATCCAGCCCTCCTCAGCCTGTACTGATCATCCCAACGGAATGTTGATAGGCTAGCAGAAGTAGAAGAAGATATATAATATTTATATTTTTTGGGTAAAGATTTAAATCTGCTACTTAATCAGTAATATTTATCTGTCAGGTAGTAGAACAGTGTTTTCCTCTGAAGTCGAAGTATACAGTTGCGTTTTATAAAGAAGTGCTTTTGGGGTACAGTGAGTCAGAATAGTAACATAATTCAATATTTTTCATACCGTAACATCAAAATAGATCTATCCCTATTTGGCCCTTGTAGTCGGGCACCTAATTGTCAAGTCCACCCCTGATTGCTATGATCATTCTTTCACTTTCTCATACATCCTAAATGAGAGGTGCAGGTTTGATCTAGGGTCTCTTCCTCAACTAAAAGTTGAATTTCCCTTTGGGGATGAATTAAGTTCTTTCTACTCTACTCTAAAATGGCCCTTTCACATTTTGAGAAGCAAACGTCACCCTCTCTCTGAGGTGTGCATTAAAATAATCTCTGATTTCAGATAATGTAGGCTAGGTTACAAATTTCTAATTTAAACGTTGATTGATTCACTATTCATTCCTTTATAACATGATACATACACCAGCCTGTGATGCTATTGAGAATGCCTACCACTATTGTGGGACCATTTCATTCACCCAAACAGTTTGTACTTTGCTGCAGTTTTAAGTCTTTGAACATGGCCTTGTGGGTATTGAGAATAGCTACCCTTAAGTTAAACGTAGTTTAAAACCTGATTTAGGTGACCTAAAACCTATTGTGATACGTTCTTGTTTAACCTTGAAAATGGCATAGTAGCCTGCAATCTATTATCATATCAGGCTACATGATTTTCTAAATATAGTTTCAAACATGAAATAGCCATTCTTCAAAAATAATTTCCTGTCCTGATCCACCCAATTATACTGTTCTTGATGCATTCTTTGTTTTCATAACAACCTCACTCTCAGTAATTTAGACTAGTGCAGGTGGTGTAGAAATGCATATGATTTGTTTTGAATTACAATTTTTTTTTTACTCTAAGGACAGATTGCTCCCCCATTTTAAAACATAATCAGGCTGCCATAAGCACCAACATATAACGATGTTGCAGCCATGCACCTCTGCAATGACGGGAGCATTAAGGGGGTCTGCACCAAGGCACTGATTAGGTTCTCCATGCATGGGGAAAGCTGTTCAATGGGCAAATCACCATCATTTTTAAAAGAAAAAGGATGATGGACAGTGCCTTACTACCTTATATACAGTCCACACCTATCTGGGTAGGTAGGTCCTGACTGGCCACCTACTTTTTTGCAAATCTCAGGTAGCTCATGATTGGAGGAGGGTACTACCCATAGAGTGCAGTAGAGGGCGGAGACTGTGTGAGATAGAACAGTCATGGTTAGGTTGACCAGGGTGTGTGCATGTGCATATATTGTACACATGGTAGCCTCTTTCTCATTTTTTCCCTCTGAGTGCCAACTCCACCTAAATTCAGTCCTGGTAAACATATACCTAGTATAAACCCCATGCCTTTGCTCTTTGCTTCTCTAATGGAAATGCATAAATCTCATTGTAATATAAGTGAATGGGATCACTTCTTTGTGTTTAAGGTAACATCAAGCTTACTTCTTAACCTCAAGAAAATATGCCCACATTCTCTTTAGGATGGTACCCACTGTCTACAATATTTACTGTATGTAATTGCATTACTACAATCTATCAACCTTAGCTATTTTTTTCATTACCATATCCTGAACTTATGGCAGACACATCATCAGTACAACTTTTCTACTTGTAAATTTCATTTACAACCTCCTACACACACAGTTCCAGATATAGTATTAACAGTGTTGTGTACAAATACAGACCTCACAAACAGCACTATGCTGCAGTGAGCAACTATGATTATAAACAGCATGTCCCCTTTATGTCAACAGGAGAGCTAAAGGGTGAGTACAAAGTTTCTGTATCTCTTCATCTAACCATGTCACTTGTGTGTGGCATCTTTTCCCTTATAAAGGAAAACTAACTTTATAAAGTACAGTACATAGCCCAGTGTTGTGTTAAAAAAAAAAAAACTCTTGGCCAATCCATTGTCAATATCTTCACATAATTTAAGATTAAAGATTAGTGCTGTGTCAGACATGTGAAGAAATCTATTGAGTAAATGCAATGTAAATAAAATTTATGTCAAAGAAATGTTACTGACAGCACAGACACCAAGTTAAAGGAAAACAAGACTATTTTGTGTCAGTACATGATAAATAAGTTCATTATTGGCCCATTCCATAAATCATATCGGTGCACCTCTAGTACTACTGTTTTATGTAACCATGTAGCTTACTTGTGCCAATGTAGTAGCAGGTCTTGTGCATTTTGCACTTGAAAAGCTCCAATCCCATGATCGAGTAAATGGTGACCATGAAAAGGACCAGTAGGGTGATGTGAAAAAGAGGCAGCATGGATTTTAGAATGGAGTTCATCACCACTTGCAGGCCTAAGGGAGAAAACAGGAATATATCAAACCACTGTTCCTAAAAATAATCTGCCAACACAATGTGCTGTCTGTCAAAGCAAGCAATCATTCCCCTACAGTTAATAGCTGTTAGTGAAAGAAGCTAATGCCCCTAATGCTACCACACAACTGTAGTACACTGACATAAACCTACATTCCTACTAATAATAAATATTACTACTTAGAATAACAATAATATTAAGATCAACTTTATTGATATGGCATGAGCAAATTCTGTCATTTAGTTGTACAAAGTTATCTGATTTAATGGCAGACCAGTTACTCACTGGGGACTCCCGAGACCAGTCGAAGTGGTCGGAGGACTCTGAATGCCCGTAGAGCTTTCATGTCAAAGCCACCACCTTTTTCTCCTACTGGAGCCTCCACCCCACTGATGTGATTAATGGCATCCACAACCACTGTGAACAGGCTAGAAAGATAAAAACAGAAAATATGTTTTCTCTCATATGAGATTGTTGCCAAAATGGTTATTTAGAACATTCCAATTTCTAGAAATACACTGTAAGAAACAGTGAGCATCTTCCCTCACTATGCTCATTGACTGGTGCTTCTCCTCTGGCCAAACTCAGTTCCCTAATTGCATCCACATTTACCTCACTTGCATATTTTCTTTAAACCTATGTACTATCTACTAAGGATGTGAGTGATAGATGCAGGGAAAAAGCTAAAAGCACGAGATTAAGGAAACACATTCATAGTAAAATAGCATGTTCTTTTATCTCAGGCATAATCTAAAGTCCATCCATCCATCCATTTTCTAACCGCTTATCCTCTTGAAGTAGACATCTTTTTAAGCGAGATGGACTTTCCCTAAATAGATCAGGAGTCAGACTGTTTGCTTCCAACCTATCTTTCTCCCTGCGTCACCAATCTGCTCCCTCCACCAAGGACAACAGACAAGAAGAACCAAAACAGACGGGAGATAAAACTCAACACAAAGAAGAGCCAGCACAGCCCCCAGCTGAAGTGAGCTCTAATCAAGAGGGACATCAGAGCGAACAGGAAGAAGATACTGTACCGCCAACACCAGAAAGTGCCTGCAAGGATCCATTTTATTCACCCCCCCAAACCCCCCCCCCACCCAGGTCACCATCCACCATGGGTACGTTGTTCCCCTCCTCCCCTCTCTGGGAGTTCACTGACCAGATAAACAAGCTGGTCACCGCTGGGACTCAACTTACCCCCCGCCCTACCCTAAGTTTTTCTCTCCCCTCATTCCCCCGTGACCCCCTCGGCCATCTCCAAAATCAAAACGGCCACCACCCCCACCCCTTCCACGTCATCATCTGACTCATTCTCAGCCTCTCCAAGCTGATAAGAGCTCAGCACACTCAGTTGTTTCTGTCCCCAACTGATGTGTTCTGGGTCCAGGCTCCTAAGATGTCACTCCTGACTGTTCCCAGGAAAAGTCGGGGCTCAGTGTACTGGAAGCCTCTTCAGTTCATGTCATGATGGGTAATAGAAAAAGAATGTTTAAATTGCCAAGAAACAGGGTAAATTCAACATTCATTCCATGTCAGCTGCAGTCAGTTTACAGTTGTAAAGATAATGCTTTAAACACATCAAATTTAGCATTTTTAAGTGTCAGGTCATTAGCAGGGAAATCATATTTAATCAATGATTTTATCATCAAGCACAACCTTGACTTTATGTTTTTAACTGAAACTTGGTTAGGCCAAGATAACAGTGCAGCAGTTCTTACTGAATCAACACCTCCCAACTTTAGTTTCGTGAGTGAAGCTAGAGTGGATAGGAAAGGAGGTGGAGTCGCCATTGTGTTTGAAATGTGAATGCAATGTTCCAATGCAAGAAAATTTTGTATGGAAATTTTAACTCTTTTGAATATGTTGCTGTTCAGTCGAGATCCTCCTGTCGAGCAATACTATTACAAGCAATACACACAGTTTTTTGATGAGTTTTCCAAACTGCTCTCTATTATCTGCATTGATTTTGACTGTGTTGTTGTAGTGGGTGACTTTAATATTTGTGTTGATAATGTGAAAGATGGCTGTGCAAAAGAACTCATGAATATTCTGGATAACTTTGGACTTTCTCAACATGTAATAGATTCAACACATAATAATAAGGGGCATATATTAGATCTAATTATTTCCAAAGGTCTAAACATTTCTGATGTTGTGGTGAATGATGTTGCTCTTTCTGATCACTACTGTGTTGTGTTTAAGATGACCATCCCTGCTAGCATTAGCAAAGGTGAAGCAGAGGTGATAAGAAAGCGGTGTATTAACGACACCACCAGTACATTATTCACTCAGGCTTTTATACCATCACCAACTCTGCCCTCATCCTCTGTCAATGACCTTGTAAATAGTTTCAGTTCCAATGTTATGACTGTTATGGATGCCGTTGCCCCGATTAAGACCAAAGTTATCTCTGGAAGGAAAAAGTCACCATGGAGGAACGCCACACTGGTCAAAGCTCAAAAAAGAGAGTGTAGGCAGGCTGAACGCAGATGGCGAAAAACCAAACTTCAGGTTCATTATGACATCTATAAAGAGAATCTTCACAACTATAACCAAGAATGGAAAAGGGCAAGGCAGTCCTTTTTCTCTTATTATCAATAAAAACACCATCAATGCCCACACCTTATTCACTGTCGTCGACAGACTGACAAACCCCTCACCATCTGTTCCTCCTGAACTGCTGTCCAACAAGTCATGCAATGACTTTGCAGCTTTTTTCACTGATAAAATTCAGAGGATAAGACAAATAGTAGGTGGCTCTACCTCAGGAAACATGGTTATGTCACCTGTTCCTCCTTACTGTCAAATAAATCTAGAACATTTTCAACTCTCAGATCATGCATCTCTGACAGAAACTGTTCAGCACTTAAAGTCCACAACCTGCTGCCTTGACATGCTGCCTACAAGCTTTTTAAAAAAATGTTTTTAATTGTGTTGCACCAGAAGTATTGCAGATAGTAAATACTTCTCTTCCCTCAGGGCATTTTCCCGAGGCCTTGAAAGCTGCAGTAATTAAACCTCTTTTAAAAAAACCTAATCTGGATTCCTCAGTAATAAGTAACTACAGGCCCATTTTTGGCAAAGATCATTGAAAGGGTTGTTTATCAACAGATTCACTCCTTCTTGATCCAAAACAATCTCTTTAGTGTCTTCCAGTCGGGATTTCGACGACACCACAGCACTGAGACTGCACTTATTAAAGTTTTAAATGACATACATCAGTGATGCATCGAAAACTTCAGTTTTGGTATTACTGGATCTCAGTGCTGCATTTGACACGGTTGATCAGTGGGTCGGACTTTCTGGTACTGTGCTTACCTAAAAGATCGGGACTACTTTGTCTCATTAGGTAATTATGAATCTGAGCGAACACATGTGGGGTTCCTCAAGGCTCCATTCTTGGACCAGTTTTGTTCAATATCTATGTGCTCCCCCTCGCTCAGATTATGGAGTACCATAACATCTCTTACCACACTTATGCTGATGACACACAACTCTACATTACAGTGTCACTCCATGACTACAGTCCCTTATACAGTCGCTGAGTGAGTGTATACAACAAATCGATCAGTGGATGGGCCAGAATTTCCTTCAGCTCAATACAGAAAAGACAGAAGTCATTGCGTTTGGTCCAAAAAATGCAAGGCTTGAGGTCAATGATCAGCTTGCCTCAATGACAGTAAAAACTACAGACCAAGCCAGAAATCTCAGTGTGGTTATGGACTCAGGCCTGAATTTTAACAGCCACATAAAGACTATTGCTAAATCAGCCTGTTACCATCTTAAAAACATAGCACGAATTAAGGAATTTCTGTCTAAACAAGACACTGAAAAACTTGTTAATGCATTTATTTTCAGTAGGTTAGATTATTGTAATGGTGTCTTTACAGGTCTCAGTAAAAAATCAATTAGGCAGCTGCAGCTCATCCAGAATGCTGTTGCCAGGGTCCTGACCAACACCAGGAAAATGGACCATATCACACCTGTCCTTAAATCACTGCACTGGCTCCCTGTGTGTAAAAGGATAGATTTTAAAATCCTGTTACTGGTCTACAAGTCACTGAATGGTCTTGGGCCTAAATACATCTCAGAGCTTCTTGTTGGGTATGAGGCATCCAGACCCCTCAGGTCATCAGGGACAGGTTTACTCAGTGTTCCCAGGGTCAGAACCAAGCAGGGTGAAGTAGCATTTAGCTTCTATGTTCCTCACCTGTGGAACAAACTCCCTGAACACCTGAGGTGTGCACAAACTGTCGGCTCATTTAAATCAGGGCTGAAAACATTATCGTTCATTGCAGCTTTCCCGTAATTTAATCGCTATAACTTTTAGCTATTTTATCTGCTTGTTTTATTGTTTTTAAATTAGACTTTTACTGTTTCTTTTCTATTTTAATTCCAATGTTTTTAATGTAATGTATAAATTTTAATGTTTTTGTTTGTAATGTATTTCTCTGCTTCTGTAAAGCGCTCTGAATTGCCTTGTGTACGAATGGTGCTATACAAATAAACTTGCTTTGCCTTGCCTTGCCTTGAGGGTCGTGGGGGGGCTGGAGCCTATCCCAGCTAACTTTGGGCAAGAGGCAGGGTACACCCTGGACAGGTCTCCAGACTGTTGCAGAGCTGACATATATATTATATATTTATATTAATATATTTATAATCTAAAGTGATATGCTTAAGTGTGTGTCCATGGAAACAGGTCTTGTGTATCCTCACTCATTTCTCCTCAGAGATCCCCCTCACAGCAGAAAAAAGAGTCCTTAATGATCAAAGGCACACTGATTTTCAAGGTTCTCAAGGACCAAGAAATGATCAAATAAGGGGACTGGGATGTACCCCATCTCTACGTATTTATACGGTCAGCAAATTGTGTACTGGTAGATTATGAGGTGGGTTTACAAGGTAGATAAGTAGGATGGAATAGGTATGCTCTATGTCAGTGGTTCCCAACTGGTCCAGCCACGAGGTCCAGATTTCTCCTTACTGATTAGTTCAAGGTCCACATTTTGTTTTTTTTTTCCCCCCAAAAAAGTTTTGAATCAGTAGGCGGCCAACAGAGAAAACTAAACCACAGCTGCTTAATCCTAATTCTACAAGTACTTCGCAGATATTATTACCATGACAATTATCTTTACACTAAGGAGGCAGTGAGCAATTTGCATTTAGCTTTGAGCCTTTCAAGTGGCTTTCTGAGTTTTCTGTGTTCTGTTGGGGTTTTTATAAAAACAAGTTTTATTGCTGCTGCAAAGAAGGGCAAGTTTGATTATTTTAGATAGATGATAAAGGACAACTTAAATTTCAAATGACAGCTCACATGAAGCCCCAAATTCTGTTCGTAGAAAAGATGCTCATAGTATCAAAACTTTGCTGTCTAAAGAAAACTGTTGTTTGATTTTAGATTGAACGACATGTTATACAGTGGCAAGTATGTAGGGGTGTGACACATGAGTAATTACTTTTTTAGATATTGTATATAGACAGATGTATGTATACGTATATAAGAAAAAATACTATCATTTTACTTGTCATTAAAATTCCAAGATTTATATTTTAATAAAAAAAAAAAAAAAACCCTAACCCTGGGGTTAGGGACTATTTAAACAGCACGTGGCAAGTACTATCAACTATAACTATAACTATAATTATTAAGAGCACCATAAACATAAAAACAAACAGAAATACATACACACACATCCATTTTAAATATTTATACATTAATTATATATTTATACAATGACAAGCCTTAGTAATACGTAGCAAGTAAGTGTTGGGAACAACACCAATAGGCTCATCAAGGAGCACCAGAAATGTTGTAAAGTACAAATATGTTAGGCCTTATAATACTAGGTCTCACCAAGGGACACCTAATATGTAGTGGTTCTACAAATAGTATTATAAAAAGCTGGGATACTACTTGTTGAAAATCTAGTAGGTCTCACATGGTGGCACCAAAAGTTAGGATCTATGCCTCATGAGGGCCTGACCTTGTAACAGATCCCCAGTTTAAGTACCAAATTGGCTATCAGAAATAATTAATAATTATTAATAATAATTATTATTAATTATGTTAAATAATGTGACTTAATTACATCAAATCGCCTCATGGGGCACCATTACCATAAAGGGAAAAATGATAGCCAGTTAATGATATCAGTCTCATAAAGTTCACTAAACTATTACTTTGGGATTTTGATGAATAATAAAATTAGTGACTATAACCAAAACTAATAATAAAGCCTGAAGGATGTCAGAGTTCTTGATGTAGCAGAGATTGACTATTCATTCACCCTTGTACAACATTAAACAGACAGCACGTATGATTCCAAAAATAGAGAGAGAGAGAGAGAGAGAGAGAGAGACACATAGATACAGAAAAACACTCAGAACTGAAAAAGAACAGCATGTGAGGCATCAATTACAAATAATTGAAGAGTCCATTGACTCCAGTGATTTCTGGAAGAAATGGCACTCTTTCAGCAAACCACAAAAAGAAGAATTGGCTATTCAAAATGGTGACATCTGGAAAAATCACTTTGAAAATCTGTATACTGCTGTTCCCTTGAATTCAGCCCAAAACAATCTCCTCAATAAATTACAAATTTTAGAATCAGTCATTAAAGACAACCAGAACCCCCTAGACTACCAAATTACTGAAGCAGAGCTACTGGCTAAAATCCAGGCGCTGCAGCCAAGGAAAGACTGTGGTCCTGATGGCATTTTAAATGAAATGCTAAAATTTGATGACCATAAATTTAACATTGCCACATTAAAATTATTTAACCTTACTCTGGGTGTCGGACATTTCCCTGACCTCTGTGGTGAAGGAATCATCACACCAATCTTTAAAAGTGGAAACGTCGACCCAAACAATTACCGAGGCATCTGTGTTAGCAGCAACCTGGGGAAGTTGTTCTGCAGCATCCTAAACAGCCGACTGCAAGACCAAAATTATGATATTCCAGAAATGACCCAGGGATCGGGGAAACCAAACACGGCTTTTCCTGGGCTGTCATGAGGTGGAACACACACACGACTACACATACTTAGGACTACACATCACATCCACAGGAAACTTTAACCTGACTGTTGATGATCTCAGAGAGAAGGGAAGAAGGGCTTTCTATGCTATAAAGAAATCTTCAAACATTAATATACCCATTAGAATCTGGCTCAAAATATTCAAATCAATAATTGAACCAATTATTCTGTATGGTAGTGAGGTGTGGGGTCCCCTTGCAAATCAAGATTTTGAAAAATGGGACAAACACCCCATCAAAATCCTGCACACAGAGATTAGCAAGAGCATCCTCAGAGTGAACAGGAACACCCCCAACAACGGATGCCGAGCTGAGCTAGGCCAATTAGAATTTTAAAAATAGCCATCAGATTTTATAAACACCTTAAAAACAAGTGGCCCCAACTCCTACCACTACGAAGGTGCGTGATGCCAAGAGGAGAACATGGAGAAGAGCCCCCTGAGCCAGCTAATCCTGAGGCTCAGCTCCTCTAACAGCACAAGACCTCAGGACAGCCCTCACACAATCTGGACCCACCAAATTATAGAAAAACAAAAAGAACATCACATTAACTATTGGACATCTACCACAAAAACGCAAAGCAAACTTCAGTGTTATTTGGCCCTAAACAGACAGTACATGGTGGCAGAATATCTGAGCACTGTGACTGATGAGAAACTGAGAAAGACTTTGACCATGTACAGACTCAGTGACCACAGGTTGGTCATAAAGACGGGCAGACACAGGCAGACCTGGCTGCCCAGAGAGGACAGGCTGTGTCAGCTCTGTCCACACAGACAAGTGGAGACAGAGACACACTTCCTGATGCACTGCAGCAAATATTAACACGTCAGAGCCAAGTTCCACATTGACTTTGATTCATTGACTCCGCTGCCTGGGGGTCGGCTGTGGGGGCCGGGTGTCCTCTCTTCTGGGGGGGCTCCGGCTCGTCCTCACGCAGGCTCCTGCCCATGCCTGTGCACCGCCACCAGAGATTGAAAACTGCTGGCTCATATCCCGGATATTACTTATTTTTTTTCTTTTTTTCCGTTTGGGCTGGATGGATCCAGATCGGCATTGTGTCCCCCCATCCTCCCTCCTACTTGCCCCTCCTGCTCCACCATTTTAATGCTGCACACACACTCACACCTTGGGGGGAGGACTGGGGTGGTTCAGGGTCCTTAGGTCGGAGTAGGCTGCAGAGTACCGTTCCCCTGCAGCCCTCCGGCCAGGCCCCTGGCCGCCTCACCGCCCCCCCCCCCCAACTTTTAATGCACCACATTTCACTCAGGGTAGCACTTAAACACAGTACAGGGAGAACATTTCCTCATCAGGGAATGAGGAAATGTAGTAATAGGGGGGTAACGGTGGGTACTTGGGTTTACCTCATCGATGGGGCCTGTGCCCCTTGACATGGCCGTGTTTGTCTCCGTTTGGTGGGAGTCTGTTTTTATGTGCACCATTGTTGTCGCATGTCTTGATGAGTCACGGTGGGGGTGCCGATGGGTGGGTGATGGATGGGGCCCGTGGGCCTCAGATGGTGGGGTTCTGGGCCGGGGTGGGTGTGGTTTTGGGTGTTGATGTCTGTTTGCGGAGTGTGGGCTGGGGCGCGCCGACAGCTGCTCACTGCAGTGCTGTCTGTGCTGCTGCGGTGGGCTTTGTGTCTGCCGGATGGTGGGATGTCGCGTGATTTGGTTGTGAGCGCTCAGTGGCGTCCTATGCTTGGGCGTGGGGCCCGGGCCGATTGTTCGTCGCTGCTTCTGCATAGTTGCGCTTGGTCGTGGTCTGTCTGGCCTTGGTTGTCTGTCACTGATTTGTCTTATTTTTTAATTATTATTTTTCTTTTCTTTATTTTTCTTTTCTTTTCTTTTCTGTTATTTTATTTTATTTAGTGGGGGCTGGGTGTTGGGTGGCGGGTGTGCCCTCCTGCCCCGTGCCTCCTAGGCTGGTCCGGGGCGCTCTGGGGTCGTCGGTTGCTGCCCCCTCTTGGCCTCTGGGTCTATGTGTCTGTCCGTGGGCCTTGTGGCTCTCAGGGGGATGCCTCCTGGGGCTCCTGCGTCCCGTGGTAGGGTGCTTGGTCAGCCTGGCCCTGCTGGGTCATTGTGGCTGCTCTGGGCTTCGGTGTCCATCACACATGCATGTTAGTTCAGGGCTTGCCAGCTCCTGTCGAGTCCCACTGTTGAGCAATGTGGGAACCCACCAGAATGCGCTGAGTCACTTTCCCGACTTATCACTTAAATCACGCCCTCTATGCATTCCTCCTTCACTCATGTCCTCTGGCAGCCTACTCTTTACTATTAGGACTCCCACAATTCTGGTCTTCAATTCCGATTCTTTGTTCGTGGTTTTAGATGGGATATTAGTTGTTGAGTACAACACAGCAGCCTACACTCTTGCATCCTTATAGCACTGCTTGTCTTTCCCCTCTCCCGTTTGTCTTATCTCACCCTGCCTGTCATTTGTTTTTCCCTCCTATTCACTGAGGTGCAGCACTGCCCCCTCTGGCACATATTAGGACAATCCAATAAAGAATGACAGCTTAGCTTCCGGGGGGGGGCGGTGATGGTCACACACATGCACAAAGTATAAATATATTTTGTTGCAAAACTAAAATATGCATCAATCTCATAGAAAGTTGACACCCCTTTTGTGGTGTTATACGATGAGACTAAATGCAGACAAAAAAAAAAAAAAGACTTTGATTCTCTGCCTGGTCAAACTAAAATGCAACACATCCTTGGAGAGAACAGTCAGCAGCTTAGCAGCAGCAAAATATATCAGATTATACCACAGCCTAAGGGACAACCATCACAACACCTGACACACCTGTCCATATTTACAGTCCTTGTAAATCGCAGTCTGCTCTTTTTCTTTATTCATTTTTTTTTTGTTCTTTTACTCAATTCATGTGCCGCACAAAAACATGAATATAAAATCTACTAGATATTTATTTTTCAGTTTTATTGATGTTGTTGTTGTTGATGTGTATTATATGTTTAAATTATCTATCTATCTATCTATCTATCTATCTATCTATCTATCTATATATACAGTACAGGCCAAAAGTTTGGACACACCTTCTCATTCAATGCGTTTTCTTTATTTTCATGACTATTTACACTGTAGATTCTCACTGAAGGCATCAAAACCATGAATGAACACATGTGGAGTTATGTACTTAACAATAAAAGGTGAAATAACTGAAAACATGTTTTATATTCCAGTTTCTTCAAAATAGCCACCCTTTGCTCTGATTACTGCTTTGCACACTCTTGGCATTCTCTCGATGAGCTTCAAGAGGTACTCACCTGAAATGGTTTTCCAACAGCCTTGAAGGAGTTCCCAGAGGTGTTTAGCACTTGTTGGCCCCTTTGCCTTCACTCTGTGGTCCAGCTCACCCCAAACCATCTCGATTGGGTTCAGGTCCGGTGACTGTGGAGGCCAGGTCATCTGCCGCAGCACTCCATCACTCTTCTTCTTGGTCAAATAGCCCTTACACAGCCTGGAGGTGTGTTTGGGGTCATTGTCCTGTTGAAAAATAAATGATCGTCCAACTAAACGCAAACCGGATGGGATGGCATGTCGCTGCAGGATGCTGTGGCAGCCATGCTGGTTCAGTGTGCCTTCAATTTTGAATAAATCCCCAACAGTGTCACCAGCAAAACACCCCCACACCATCACACCTCCTCCTCCATGCTTCACAGTGGGAACCAGGCATGTGGAATCCATCCGTTCACCTTTTCTGCGTCTCACAAAGACACGGCGGTTGGAACCAAAGATCTCAAATTTGGACTCATCAGACCTAAAGCACAGATTTCCACTGGTCTAATGTCCATTCCTTGTGTTTCTTGGCCCAAACAAATCTCTTCTGCTTGTTGCCTCTCCTTAGCAGTGGTTTCCTAGCAGCTATTTGACCATGAAGGCCTGATTCGCGCAGTCTCCTGTTAACAGTTGTTCTAGAGATGGGTCTGCTGCTAGAACTCTGTGTGGCATTTATCTGGTCTCTGATCTGAGCTGCTGTTAACTTGCGATTTCTGAGGCTGGTGACTCGGATGAACTTATCCTCAGAAGCAGAGGTGACTCTTGGTCTTCCTTTCCTGGGTCGGTCCTCATGTGTGCCAGTTTCGTTGTAGCGCTTGATGGTTTTTGCGACTCCACTTGGGGACACATTTAAAGTTTTTGCAATTTTCCGGACTGACTGACCTTCATTTCTTAAAGTAATGATGGCCACTTGTTTTTCTTTAGTTAGCTGATTGGTTCTTGCCATAATATGAATTTTAACAGTTGTCCAATAGGGCTGTCGTCTGTGCATTAACCCGACTTCTGCACAACACAACTGATGGTCCCAACCCCATTGATAAAGCAAGAAATTCCACCAAATAACCCTGATAAGGCACACCTGTGAAGTGAAAATCATTTCAGGTGACTACCTCTTGAAGCTCATCGAGAGAATGCCAAGAGTGTGCAAAGCAGTAATCAGAGCAAAGGGTGGCTATTTTGAAGAAACTAGAATATAAAACATGTTTTCAGTCATTTCACCTTTTTTTGTTAAGTACATAACTCCACATGTGTTCATTCATAGTTTTGATGCCTTCAGTGAGAATCTACAATGTAAATAGTCATGAAAATAAAGAAAACGCATTGAATGAGAAGGTGTGTCCAAACTTTTGGCCTGTACTGTATATATATATATATATTTTTTTTTTTAATCCCATACTTTTCTGACTTACTTTTATTATTGTACCTGATTTGTAAATTTGTAAAGGCTTTGGCAATATTGTTCATCTACAGTCATGCCAATAAAGCTTAATAAATTGAAATTGAAATTGAGAGACAGACAAAGGCCAGTGTGGTAATCAAAGGGCTGTTTGGCCTACAAAACTAAATGGCTGACAACAGAGGACTATAAGATGGCTGAATCAAAACTGGCTTCAGATTGGGGGAGGTGTTTGTCTGATCGTGTGGTCAGGACAAAGACAAAGGAAACAAAGCGGGAACTTTGAGTTGCCTCTTTGGGTGTAGCTCTGTTGAAAGCCTACTTGTAAATGAGTTTATGTGAGTGTGATTTGTGTTGCAAAGGGCCTGGATTAGTGCAGAGGATTTTTAGTATTAGCAAACTAAACATGACTTAACTTTGGCAAAACCAACTAATCAATAACCTAATTGCAGACAAACACAACAATAACTCAGTGTTAAAGATACACAAGTTAAACAGTCTTGCTTAGCCTGCACAGCTGTGATAAGGCTATGCCCAGTTGTTACATTACAGATCCTTGAATGAATGGAGGGGAGAGCTGGTTTGAGGTGTGCTGCTTTTGTAAACCGATGAAGAAGGCTGGAAAGAGATCTAGAAGCAGTCTTTGCTGTGTCCTTGTCCTGAAGTTGCAGATCCGAGGAAGCTGGTCACTCGGTGTCTTTGCAGCGTTAGATGTTGGGATGCTAACTCAACTTGGTTCTCTTGTTGCTGGAAGGTTAACCTTGTGTTTGGCACGCTACCTTCTCTTGTTACAGGCTGTGCTTCTGCTTTGAGCAAGGGCACAAGAGTTTTAGGAGAAAATGAGCAAAAGTCTGTAGAGCAATTGCCCTTCCTTTAGTGGTTCGGGGCAAGGGCCTCTGGGCTGGTCAGAGCCCAGGAGGAAGAGACCATTTCTGGGCTGGTCGAGGCCCAGAAGGGAAGAGGAGCAAGAGAGGAAGACTGTAGTGAAGAGAGCAGAACTTCTACAGTAGCTTGAGTCACATGACATTGTAAAAGTACTGACCAATCAAGTTTTGAAAACTTCTTTCACTGAGGTGTAAGGTGGGGTCCTGTAGAGATAGGTGTCAAATAACTGCCCTTTGTTGAAGAACAAAGAACATGAGGTCTCTTATTCTCAGGAGGAAAAGCCTTGCACATGTCCAGTTTAGATTTTAACAAATGACAAAGCATTTGTCACTGCATGAAAAGAGGAATTTCCGTCAGTATGCGGCACTGTAGATTGCTGTGGAATTTCAGGTTTACGGCTGCGCGCGGCAATTTACAGGCAACACAGAAAACTGCCGGAAACTGTCGTAAATTGTCGTGGGCCTTGCTTGGCAGTTGTCCCCCCTTCCCCTAATTCTAGGGGAGGCTTTAACATGTAAATGAACATGCTGTGAGCTATAGAAATGCAAACCAGGGGAGCAGGGGGAGTTTCACTCCCCACACAGAGGTGACATTTTTCTAAAAGGTATTAACTTCATTCATCTCTGGTATAAATAGATGAGGCTTAGTATAGCCTAATTATAGACTCTTAAATTTTAGCTTGAATTGATTTATTTCATGAAAGTATGCTAGATTAATTACTGTGTATGGTCATTAGCAATGGTCAATGTTCAATAAAAAAGATACACAAAACAATTTATTTCAACAATTAGTTTTAATCAGGCTTTGCCACAAAGGTCAAATGTGCATTCCATGCAAAAACGTCACAATCTCCTAGAGCTCAACCACTGTGCGTAGTGGCATGACTGCAGTGACCTCTTCCGTAAACAATGATCATGTGATTGGAGGAGCCCGACGGGCCGTCGTAGCCCTCATCCAATCACGTGCGAGCTCGGCATGATTCAAACGGAAGACCTCGCAAGACGAGCATATCAACAATCATGTTTTTACTCCTGTATATTCAGACAGTCTCCTCTGTTTCGTGTGTTTTTCGCTGCTTTGCTGTTTCGTGAACTACAATGTCTGGACAGGTCTCTCCTTCAACACTCCTTCAAGACCCGGAAACTCCTCAGCATGGATGAAGACACTGCTGAACGCTATCAGTGGGCTGTCTGCCAGTTTGCTGCTGATATGACTCAGCAGTTCACCGCAGTAAACTTGTGTGGAGGAGACTAACTAACAAGAGAAGATGGGTGCACAATCCCCGAACGGCGGTAAGAATATATTCAGTGATTGCTAGCTAAGCTAAAAGTAAAAGAACAAATGAAGAAGCAGAACCAGTCTAAGTTTGGTTATTAAAGTGTATTTTTTTGGTCTTGTAATTTACAGGAAGCAGTACGCCGTCTACACAACTCGGAGACAAATTGTTTGCACTACGAACCGGAGCGAGGGTAAGTTTAAAGAATATGCTTTCATTCTGCTGTATGAGGAAACGTTCAGATACGTTCTTGACCAATCTTAACCGTACATTTTGTTTTTCACAGACTGACCTCGCCTCATAACGAGGCCGTGACCTCCTATTTACTAAGAGCTCTGTCTGCAAGTCCGGATTTACTTGATGCAGATAATGACGCCATTGTGTGTAAGTGACTTTTACTGTTTTCCTTTTTTACTTTTTATTGTGACTTTTAGATCAGATTCGTTGTTGGTCAGTGTGACTATTTTACAGGTGCATTAATAGATGTGTTGTGTCAATATGCAGTGCACTGCGCAGTACTTATTGTCTTTACTGATTGTTTTTACAGCAGCTGGAAGCGAGACAGAGTGTCCTGGCAGAGGACGAGGCAGACCTATGGAAGTCCGCCACCGTAGACATGATGTCTGATGAGGAAGATGGCACACTTAACGGGGTGTCTGGGTGGGTTGTGCGACCTCCGTCGTTCCGCAGCAGGAGCTGACTGAACTCTGTGCCACGCTGCAGTCAGATTGGAGGCAAACCCAAACTACAGGGCAGCACCACAGACGTCTGCAAGATGCAGCACATGCAGACAGATCACCGTCAGACGCCTACAGCTCCGAGGCGGCGAATAATAGACAGTTGATGGCGCTGTAGGATTTCGATTTGTTGTTGAAATCTCCTGCTTGTACATAGTTGTGTGTTATAAATAAAGCTCTTTCTTTGAATAAACATGTTCCTCGCAAATGTTCCTTTCCTCAATAAATTCATTCATGTCCTTGATGGTAACAATAGTGTAGCCCACAGGATAACAATGACATGAATATACAACATAATAATAATTTTATTTTCATTTGTAATAATAATTACCACCCACATCATCAAAAAGGCCCAGCAGCGTCTCTTCTTTCTGAGAATACTGAGGAGGAACAAACTCCCCCCACCTCTGCTGAAAAACTTCTACCACTGCACAATAGAGAGTGTCCTCACCTATGGCTGTACGGTGTGGTACGCCAGCTGCACTGCATTTGAAAAGAAACAACTGCAGCGGGTCATCAAGATGGCTCAGTGGATCATCGGCTCCCCACTTCCACGCCTAGAGGAGATCTATTCCAGCCGTCTCCTCCGACGGGCCACAAAGATTCGGAATGACCCCGCCCACCAAGGACACTCTCTATTCACCAGCCTTCTCTCTGACAGACTCAGTCATGAGAGCCCGCACCAACAGACTGAAACACAGCTTCTTCCCCATGGCTGTGAAGAGACTGCTACAAGAACCATGACTCCCCCCCCCCAGTTTATTTTATGACAAGGACATTGTAGCTGCTACAAGAGAGCACCAAACGAAATTTCACTGTATTTATTGCAGTGACAATAAAGCTTCTTCTTATACATTTATAATTATTATTATATTATAAGTATTATTATAATTTTTTAAAATATTTTATTATTGTAGGGGAGGGGTTTACATTTATAATGACCCAGGGTGACCAATAGCGACAGATCAGCCAACCAATCATGAATGATTTTTCTTGTTTCAAGTAGTGGTTTCATCCAATCCTGGAGTGAGGAATTTCAAGCCAGAAGTGGCTTGGCTGCTATTCATATGCTAATTAGAGCCATTACAGGGTTTATGCAGAAATTATTGACTTGAATTTAATACTTTTTAATACCTTTTTTAATACCATCCCAATATTTTTTAATACTAACTCGACTTTGTGGAAACCTTTCGAACTTCAGTGTTTGAGGTAACTAATTATAAAGTACTTCTGAGTGATATAGTGTAACACTTCCTAATTAAAATCTAAAACGCAATATTACAATTACAAGATACTTTGTTACTTTTTGGCCTAAATAAAAGCACTGACCTATGGCATTTCTATTCTTTTTTAACCCTAATCCGTGACAAAAAGCTAATGTTTAAGAGGGGTGGGCAAACTGTTTTTGTTCCAACCAGGCAGCTGCACACCAGACTTGACTAAGTTAATCAACTGATCTCAGTCTTTAGGAGCTGTTTGGTCAAACTGTGTGCTCTTACTTAGTTGGAGCAAAAACCTGCAGTCACACAGCCCCTTGAAGGTTAGTTTGCCCACACCCAGGAGGAGCACATACCACTTCTCCAGCCATGCACTCTTTCAGCATCATCTCATCTCAATTAAGACAGAAGAAGAAAATGAGAAAAGGTTAAAGGCAGATGTTTAATTAAATGATTTCCAGAATACTTGAACAGTTCAGTTAGAAACACTGTCAAACATCACATGAATTCAAAACCAAAAGAGAGGGACAGCCCCCAAAAAACAATAAATGCAACATATCTCAGCTGACTACACTGAAAAATAAACAATAATATGCTGGGATCTGGGAATGTGGTGACAAATTAGAGCACACAGCAAATTAGAGAACACAAACAGATTCAATTAGAGAACACAAACAGATTCATGCATGTCACTGTTTACCTCCTGCTTCGTTCTTCCGTGTGTGTGTGTGTGTGTGTGTGTGTGTGTGTGTGTGTGTGTGTTTGTGTGTTACAAATGCCTTAACTGCGTGGTCTTTTCCTCAAGGACTTTGTCCATTTCTAGCAGTTCAGTCTTTTTTTCCCTGTGGACGTGGAGCAGAGAGCCTGCTGTCTGAAGGTGCCACCGCTGGCAGGGGCTTGAGGTGGAGCGGCAGGTGGTTGCAGGAGAGCGGAGGTTTGTGGTGATGAAGCCGATGTCGAGGTAGTATTGCAAAACATTGAAATTGGCAATTGCTCACTGCGTCTGTGAATCCTGGACTGGTGGCCACTGGATGCCATGTGGGAGAGGAGAGCATTCACTCCCATCCAGGTGATATTTATGGTTTTTTTGCAAACATTGCAATACGCCGCTCTGGTGTTAGCAGTAACTGGTCGTAACCAGTCTCTAAATCTAGCGTCCTGTAACCACAGTTCAGAAAAATTACATTTCCCCATCTCGGCTGCAATCTGCAAGGGAGCATCCGCTGAGCGCGGGTTTTGCTCTTTCACTGAAACAGACCGCCGGCGGGAGGCGCACACTAATTGACGTCGTCTTCTTCTTCTTCTTGTGGGATTCCGACAGGCTAGATGCCTTGCGGCACATTACTGCCTCTCGCAGGTCGGGGTGAGATTGCAGTTCACACCATTCCTAACTGACTGACGTCACCGCACACAGGTCCTACTCGTACATAATAAAATCACAGGATTTTTTACGATATAGGCTTTCACTTAACGCAAATGAAAAGAAGAGAATTGGATAGTAGTTAGAAAATTTAATACCTCCTCAGATGACAAATATTACTTTTTAATACTTTTTAATGGCCTTAATTTTGGTCAATTTAATTTACTACCTTTTAATACCTTTTACAACCCCGCGGACACCCTGCATTAGCAACTCCCGGGAGGTCTCCACATACGTCATGGGTCCGTATTCGACAATTTGTGGCACCCGTAAACGCAACGTTCGCGGCCTGTATATTGTCGGAAACTGCCAAAAACAAGTGAGATTTCCGGGCGTTTACGGGGACGAAAATCCCACTTTTCATGTAGTGTGTGGTCCAGTGAATCCTAACATAAGTGATGAACACAGATTTGTCTAAACAAAGTGGGTTGTACATCCAGCATAGTCCTGCAGAGAACAGACAAATAGCACAAACGGCACTCAATATTTGAACTTGGAGAAATACACCCATATAGATTTTGTAATACAACATGTCAAGCTGCTGTGTCATTGCATGGATCATGTCCTCATCCCTGTGGATTCTGTGTTTATGTGAGTTACAGTGACACCACTCCAGCCTGCTAATAACAAACCGGAAATTGAAACTGCCATTAATATTTAAGTGTGGCCTGACCTCTGACTGGTGTTAGGTGCTTAACCTCAGCAACAGAGTCCATATCACAGCATTTCACTTCCACTAGTCCAAATACATCACATGCCTCCCTAAATACCTTTGACTGTCATATCTCGACCCACAAGGGGCTGTCAGACTGTTGCCTGGTCTAAGCCTTTATGGCAGCAGAGAGTTCATGAGACACTTTTAGGCTCAAGGTGGTAATGCTGCTTGTAGTCCAGTGTAAACTCCACTTAGCTAGAAACCTGTGGCCTTCAACTAGGCAGCTGAGGGAACCCTGGGGCATTTGGGTGTTCCATAGTTTCCCTAGTAGCCTCGAGGGGACACTGGTATGACAAAATAGATCCAAAGGGCACAGAACAAAATTTGGACTCCAACTATGGTGACTTCCTCAAGTCCATGAAGAATCTCATGTAATGATTCAATACAAAACTGGGACTCAGTTGCAGGGAATCTCCACTCCTTCAAATGCCCATCCAACCTCATCAGCAATGCCTAACAGCTCCAATGACACAAGAGGATGGCAGGTGAGTGAGGGGTGACCTTAGGCTCGGGAAGGGGCATCTGGCTTGGTTTTCCTGGAGCCAGGGTGATAGGACAGGGCAAAATCAAATTTATTGAAAAAAAATGCCCACTTGGCTTGCCAAGAGTTAAGTCACTTAGCTGTACTAACATATTCCAGGTTTTTGTGATCAGTCCACACCAGGAATGGCTGCTTAGCCCTGGCCAGCCAATGCCTCCATTCCTGAAGAGGCAGTTTGATGGCCAGCAGTTTTAAGTTGCCCACATCGTAGTTTCTCTCAGCAGGGGAAAGAATCTTGTTATCACTGGCAGAACATTGGGAGAGGTCTGCCCTCACACCCACATCAGAGGCATCAAAGAACCACTGGCTTAGTGTCTGGAAGCCTTCTCAGCTTAAGGACTCCACGCAAACTTGGTTCCCGGGGATGTGAGTGCATGGAGAGGGGATGCAACAGAGCTATAGTTTTTGACATGTCTGAAGAAAATGGATGACCCCTGAAGCAGTTCAAAATCTGAAGAAATGAGTGGAAGACCTGTTCTTGACTGTAAGCCCTTTTGCCTTTCTATTCTATTCATAGGTGAAGGGACCCTGCACCAGCGGGACAGGAGGAAGATCGGATGATATCAGCTGTCAAGGAACTCTGAATGTAATTTTTCATGACCTCCCTCTCCGGGGCAGACAGGGAGCAGAGGCATTCCTTAGGAGGAGAGGCCCCAGTGAGGAAGTCAATGGCAAAGCAAGGAGGGTACCTGGGACTGGGAAGACCCCCTTTAAGTCCAGGTAGACAGGGGGAATACCAGATAGGTCAGGATAATCTGGGGAGTCAAAGTTCCTCGGAGAAATACTGGGTGAAGTACACACAAGGCAGGATGAGAGCCAAAAATCAGGCCAACCCCATATTAGCCTAGTAGCCCAGTATATATTTGGACTGTGTCTCCTTGGCCAGGGGCGACCCAAAATAAGTGGCACATCAGGTGAATCAATGAACCACTCAGAGTGGTTACCTGATATAGTGAACCTCAGAGCTGGAGTGTAGTGGGTGATGCAGCAGAGCAGGCGGCCATCCAGAGCATTGGCCTCCCAAGGATATGAGGTTTCAGGATCAGCTAGAACTGTTTAGCTCACCCATGGTCCATAAAGTTCTTAATAGCTTCCAAATCCACAACACAGCCAGTTCCAGGGGGACATTGGAGAGATCAGACCAGCACGAGTTAGAGGTCTGGAGAGATTTAGAGAAACAGAGATTCAGCTCACCAATAACCTAAGGTCTCCTTAGTGATGAGCCCAGTCTTTTATTGGACATGAAACCAAGAAATGACCCAGCTGCCCATGGTAGATGCACCTCCCTTCCTTCAGGCTTGCTGTCATTCCTCTGGAGAGAGGCGGGTGCATCCCAGCTGCATGGGTTCCTCTCGTCTACTGGGAGGCACTGTGGTGCTGTTGCCAAATTTTGCTGGACCAGAAGGAAGAACCGGAAATGATGATAGTGGCTGCTCCCAGTGGCCTGTTGATCTCCTGGAGCCGAGTGCACCAGCTGGGCGTAAAAAAGAAGGTCTTAACTCTTACGCCAGACTTAACTACATCTGACGTTGTGACTGGAATTTACACCGAGTGCACCAGGCCTCTTCAACGACGGTCGTAGCTGCACCTGGTCTTACAATGCGCCACATGAATACACGCGAATCGATGATTGTTGCCAAGCAACACACTTCTATTCAAAGCACTCTCAAACTTGTCCCAACAAACAAGCTGGAAGAAGAAGAAATATGGAGAACACTAATCAAAAAAAAGGAAGGTCAGTTTTACAGATGGAGAAATTAGGAAGCTAATAGAATTATATTCAGAGCATAAGGACATCCTCACGGCAAGACTAAATAACACCAACAGGCACAAACTGTCAGCGTGGAAATCAATCACTGCGTCCATAAATAATGATTGTGATGGAGGACAGCGGACAGTGGAAGAGGTCAGGAAAAAGTGGAAAGATCTTTTGTCAAGAGCCAAAAAAGACTCGTCCGGTCTTAAAAACCCGCCGACCGGGGGAGGAGACCCCCCCCCCACAGAACGGCGTTGACAGTTCAGAAATGTCAGCAGCAGCCGTTGCTTTGAGTGAGTCGGACCGTTGCAGCGCAGACTTTGGTGTGACAGCTGTCAGCTGCTGTCAGAGTGGTAGGTTATTAACAAAGCCCAACAGTGTGCCTCACCACACACACACAGACGCAGGAGGGATCACAACATCAGTCTGCTGCCCCCCTCCCAAAACGGAGCTAGAAGGATTTAGCGAGCTGCAGTGCATCCCTGTTGAAAAGGAGATCCTTCGTGTGGAGGCCGAGACCGCCAAAGCAGAACATGAAAAGTTGGAACTTGAAAAAACAAAACTCAGACTATCTTGATCCGAGTAGTTGTGTCTATTCTCCTGTCTCTGCAGTAATTTAATTTTCAGTCTGTCATTTACCATTCTCTAATGAGATACTATTTATTGATTGATTGATTGATTGATTGATTGGCATGTTCTATCTATTTTTCTATTTATTTATTTATTTGTTTATTTTCCATGTTTCCAGTTTCATAGTTCACCAAATCCTTGTAATGATAAAATGACTTATGTGATATGACCAATTTATAGCCATAATTTATATTTATATTACTCAGAGCCTAATTACTTGTTTGTTTGTTTATTTATTTATTTAAAATAGGCTATAGAGATTCTGACTTTTTATTTAATGCATAAAAAAGATAAAGAAGATTACGATAGAAACAAATCATTTGAAACAACAGTGTCTGATTATAAAAATTCAGTTAAATAGGATCAAGTTAATTCAGCTGAAACATCAATGTCTGATTAGGCTATAAAAGTTCATTTTACAAATACAGTGGCACTAATTTACAATATTTACATCATTCTCTCACTCCATACTGTACAACAAGTTATCAGTCCTACAAGTTATTGATTATATGGTTGCGGGCAAGTCGTCCGCCGATATCTTCAGGGATTGCAGGGGCAACAGGGTTCTCATCCACCTCTGGCACCATATCTTCTTGCCTCGGAAGAGGGATCCTCTTTTTAATGCAAATGTTGTGTAGCACCGTGATAGCAGCAATGACAACACAGGCATGTTCAGGATGCATTCTCATTTCACCGTGGAGGCAGTGAAACCTATAAGCAACGAAATATATCCATATATATTGGGGCAAAAATAATAAACATCATCACTACATAGATTATACACATTGCATGTGCCAAACTATGATTTCTGTGTATGTTGGGGGTGTTTATTCCCATAAACTAAATACTGACCTCCGTTTGAGCACCCCGATGCATCGCTCCACAATATTTCTTATTGATGCGTGTTTCCTATTGTAGTTGTGCTCTTGTGCTGTTCTCGGTGCGATGAGAGGGGTCATTAACCACCACTTCAGTGGGTATCCACTGTCTCCGAGGAGAAGACCATTCACTCTCCCTGCATCAAGGTCCTGATACAGCGCACTTTCTCTCAGGATGCGGGCATCATGGGTCGACCCAGGCCACCTTGCCACGAGGTTGATGATGGTCATGTCAGAGTTACATACAAGCTGAACATTTAAAGAGTGGTAACCCTTCCGATTTACGTATAAATATTCATGATCAGAAGGAGCTTGTATACGAACATGAGTGCCATCAATGCAGCTGACAATACCGGGTATGCCTGATTTTAAATAGAAGTCTTGCAGCCTCTTCTTGCATGGGTAGGTGGATGTAATTCCTTACAAACCGTTGGAGGGCCAGGGACACTCTTCTAATAGCCCAGCAGGCTGTTGTCCGGTGTACATTGGTCATGTCTCCCATTGTATTTTGAAAGGCCCTGTTGGCGTAAAACCTGAGCGCAATCAGCACCTGCAGGGCGGGGGACAGCGCAGAGTTTCTGTCAGACAGATGCTGCAGTTGAGGGGAGAGCTCCTCAATTAATTCAAAGAGCGCTTGTCTGCCAAAATGAAATCTTTCTATCAGCTCACTCTCTGTATACACATCGAGCGGGTTTGTGCTGTCACAGACGAGTCTTTCCCGTCTAAATACTCTCTCGTTAAGCATCCGGTAAACAAGACGCCCTGCCATCCTCCTTTCTCTTTTCCGGCCGTGTGATTCTGTTAAAATTACCATGGCTACAAGTCCGAGATTCAAACTTATGCCTGCTCCACACTCCGCATAAAAGTTACACCCAGGCGGAACACACACAGGGCTTAAGTCTAACTGGTGCACTCGTCTTAACCTTAAACTGGTCGGACATAACGATACATCCAGGCGTACGCCCAGCTGGTGCACTCGGCTCCAGATGACTCAAGCTCTCTCCATCTTCTTCTCATATTGATTATCAATCCTTATAGCTAGGGCCACCACAGAATCAAATTAAATTTTTATTCTACTCGCTCTCTGCTGCCAGATTGCGTAAGTGCATGATCAGCCATTCAGCTGCTTCTTTGCCCTGCCTCAAGGCCAACAGCCCCCTGGCTGCCTCTCTGCCTGAGGACCAGAGAAGTTTTGCACAGGCCCTCTGGCCTGTGACAGATTGCTTGTCCCACTCTGCTGCTACCTACTCTCAAGCTCTTCTGTTAGGTGGGTTATGTCACATGGGAGCTCTCAGATGGTATGAGTGAGGTGGCGGTTCAAAAGTCATAGAAAACAGTGACAATAAGGAGCAGCAAGTAGAAGGATCCTAAGGAGATGGGGCTCAGTGTGAAGAGAGGGTTGAGCCTCCCTTGGCTGAGGAGAAGGCTGCGCAGATGGGGCCATTGCTGAGGCATTCAGGAGAGCAAGACTCTACTGCATCTGGGTGGATAGTTCTTGAAACTGGTCCATCATGCTGGTTTTGAAATTGTCCTCTCAGCTCCTGCACACCCACCACAGAAGTCAGCTGCTGCTCATGATAATAAGGTTTCTCCCAAGAACACAATGAGCTAAGCAAAGATCATATTGCTCTGCTGAGTCTGTAATGGCTAGACTCAGTAGAGAATAACACCAAACACCAAAAACAGTTTATCAGATCCAAATCTTTACTCGGGAAATCAGGAGTCACATATGTGAAGGCAGTCAGCAAAGGCAAAAAAATCCTGGAAAAGCAGGGAAATAAACTCAGGTGAAACACATGAGGTAATCAACAAAGGCAGGAAAACTCAGGAAGTAAAAGAAAAACTAAACACAATGAGAACACATTTCAAATACAAATACACTGGAATACACTGGAGGGAGGCTTTAAAATGTATTTGGTGGGTTATCTACAGTAAACAGTGACTTCTTCCATCTATGGTTGAATTAAAACATTGCTGTCAGCATGCCATATCTGTTAGACTGCTACTTATACCACCGAGAACACCCTGGGGAGATCTTGTCTTATACCTGCTTCATAACCTTGTTATTTTAAATCAAATAGCCTATATTTTGGGGGCTGGGCTTCTTTAGAGGACAGGCAAAACCTGAGCACTTGCAAAGAAACTATAGGGATGAGGGGATAACATGCAAAATCCACAAGAGAATGGACCAGGGCCAAACATCTAACCCTGAACCCTCTTGGCATGAACCGATATGCGAAGAGGGTATGCCTCTTGACCACTATCTTGATCACTATTTTGCAAAGCGATGAGACAACAAAAACACTGCTTATAATAATATGGCTAGAACATTAAATGACTAAGTAGACTCAACACAATCTTATCAACTTACCCAACAGATACACAAACAAAGTCCAGAATGTTCCAGCAGTTTCTTAAGTAGGCATCCGCATGAAAAAGAAATCCATAGGCAACAATCTTCAGGAAACACTCTACAGAGAAGATGATGAGGAAGATGTACTCCAGGCTCTCCTGTAAAACAACAGCAGTTGTTACTTGCACATACAAGTTAGTCTCAAATGTTTTTATCAGCATTGTTTTATGCAAGGTTTTGGTTTTAATATATTGAAAACAATGTGATATGTATTTACAAAACATAGTAAACCTTAGTTCTTTAGTTTTATATTAGTTTTACTTAACTTTTTTGTGTTTGTTTTGTGTGTGTGTGTGTGTGTGTGTGTGTGTGTGTGTGTGTGTGTGCGTGTATGTGTGTATGTGTGTTTTATTCAACATGAGGCTTGTTGTCTTTTTCTTTTTTCACTTGAGGCTTATGTTGTTGGTTGAGGAGTGAAATTATCTCCTCTACTGATCTTTCTTTATGAGAGTTTAATGTTACATGTTACACTAATCTACTCATGTCTATTCATGTCACTTAAAAACTCACACACCATTGGAATGTTTTATGCCCTCCCCCTTTTCAGCAGAGGCATGCAGTGAATGTCCGTTTTAAATGCACACAGCACAGACTGCACCTCTCAGGACTGTTAAAGTGATATATAAGCCTAATATTGTCCTTGAGCCCTTGTCCTTGAATACAATCTAATTAAAATTATTACATTTATTGAAATTAACTGATGAATTACCACAAGCCATAGATAAACAAAAAAGAAACACACATGACTTATGAGGCAATAACCACAACTTAATATGACGACATGTTTTATGCTGGAAAATAGGATGCCCCGTGGATCTTTTTTGTAAATTAATTAGAGCTATCTTTTAATTTAGCATTTATATCCTTTATGTCTTAAAAATGCATTGAGTGTGTTTCCTCCTCATCAAACAATTGCAAAACTGATCATTTGTGATTTGTTGTTGTGATTATGCTGTATTCCTACCTGAGCCTGATAGTGGGGCCAGTTTTGGGACCATTATTGGTAGGTTCTAACCCTGTAAACATGAGAGCTGTACTTAGACCATCTTTCCCTGTCATCAAAGCATCTATGACATTATTGCTATAGCGTTGTTCTCCCTTCTATTTTAGGCCTCTGTGATCTCCTTCTCCGGTATTTCCATCAGCTTATGGCAGTGACCATAGAGTCTTCTCATAAACTGATTTTTATCCAGTTTTATTATACTGCATGATGCACTTTTTGGGCTTGGAAATTTTAACTATAACTTTTAAATGGATAAGGATTTCAGTCACTGAACATTTTGATTTTAAAATATCAAAGAAACAAGCTATCACTTATGGGCGACCTTCCACCTTGCCTAAGGCTTGCCAGATACAACACATTCCTGCCTTGGTTCACCAAGCTGATGCAGCTCTGGCTCATCCTGACCTGCAGACACTGTGGCTTTACTACCATTGGTGGCTATTAGTGTTCAAATGGTTTGCCAGTCCATTGTGAAGCCAAATCAACAGCTCTTAGCTCATCTACTGATGTTCTCTTCCCATTGTAGGATCCTGAAAGAGGCCGTGATCTGACACTTTGGAAACCTTTCTTGCTTTGAGCTGTCAGAGATATCCTTTTCTCTCCTTTCCCCTTTTGCCCTTCCCTGCCCCCAACACCTTTACCAGTTCTTTGCCACATCTTAAATGATACCATGCATGTACAGATACTAAGTACAGAACAGGAACAACTTTCAATTTACTTGCTTTGGATAGGCATTTATGAGGAATAATACAGGATTAATAACAGTTTAACTGACACGTAGCCCATGCATTCTGTCTATTCAAAATACATTTCTGTTTTCACAGAAAATGTATAGTTTCTACTTGTTACACACATACAGTCTTGATTGATTGACGTTTGGGTCAATGTGTTATGTGTATAAACAAGAAGAAGAAAACAGGACTCAAGATATGAGACGGGAATCTTTGTCAGCAACAGGAGAATAGCTCAGCTCACAGGGTCTACTTTCCTCACAATGAGAAAGCGCAGAAGCACAGCATAATGAAGTTTGTGACCAAAACATTTATAGAGCAACAGACACAGACTGACATGACACCCGATGACGATGACTTGGAAGTGCAGAATGGGACTAGCAAGACCAGGCAAAATACTGGTGGGAGTGCAGGATGTGTTCAGGAATGATGTGGAATGATCTCCCAAGTGTTACCCTTTATTTGAGAATAAGGTCATTCATATTGACCTTGTAGTTACAGAGAACTATTCTTTTAATCATGGGACTGCAATTTTCAAGCAGAGGCCATTGTAGGTCTACAGCCATCTTCCACAGCTGCAGAGAGATCATCTTTAGTTGCAAAGGAAAGAGTCTTAATACCACAACTTGAAACTACAATGTTCTTGTTCTTGTTTTCTTTTCTTCATCCATCTCCATCTTACTAATTCTTTGGTGAGTAACAATTTTATTTGATTCATAAATTGGTGCAAAGTCTATCAATGATGTGTTCAGTTTGTTTGAATAAGCCTACTAAATATGTGCATGTTGTGATAGAAGGATTAAGTAGGTAGCTTGAATTTCAAAGATGACTGCCTATTGACAACACAAGGAGCTCATTTTAATTTGCATATATCTAATTTAATGTGTGGACACGTGTATTTTGTCAGTGAATTCATAGAGCATATTGGTAGTCCTGACAGCATAAACCTTCAACTTTAACTGTACTTTGGAAGTTACTCCAACTGCTGTACTAACATTAGGACTGGTTATTTTGGGAGTTATTCAGGAGTGTCTAGTGTTTTCTGTCTGAGGCAGGAAATCAAGAGCACTTCTCATGGTGACTTAGTTGTGTGAGCATCAAAATCAGTTCTTCTTTCTGCCACGAGCCAAACAAGATACACAAATTTATATCACTGTGACAATTTAAACTTCACTTGTCTGCATATAACTGTGCTACTAGTGCTACTGAGGGCAGTTGAAATGAGAGGAAATACCTGTTAGTAAAATACTGATTTAGGGTGATGTAGAAAGAGATGGGCAGAACATTCATAATGGATAAAAAAAAAAAAAAAAAAGCTCTCTCAGCCAGTACCCTACTGCTTATGGTACTCTTCAACACAATTTATTTCAAACATTGACTAAAAACCCATAAATTTGACTGGGGAAATTTCTCATAATTTTCAGGTAAAAAAGCAGGAAGCTGGATTCAGTGCTGGATGGTCAGCCCTCTGGCCCACATCATGTGTGAGGGGATCCAGACTCAAAAGAAGACAGTGTGCACACTCAAATGTATCCAAAGGTTACAAAATATTCGTGAAACATGTATTTTTCTATCTTTTACAGACAGTTTAGCTCTGTTCTTCACTCAAAAAGAATAAATATTCTTTATATTTTGTGCATATACCCAGCTTTGGACAGAGATTTTAGGAAGAGACAATCAGTCTATTATAACCTTTTTCCAAACAAAAGTGCCTTTAATTGTTTAAAGTGTGACTATTACTATGTGTTTAACCTGCTAAGTCAGTATTCATTTTGGTGAAAATAACAGGTTTATTGAAGGTACGTAAAAAAAAAAAAAAAAAAACTAAATAGTGCACTGAAACAGTTCAGAAATACAGTAAAAGAAAAAATGTTTATTGCTTCCAGGTTTACTTCTGCGGTCTGCGGCCCACTGATTTTACTCTATAATGTTTCTCCTGCTGGTCAGCTTGATGACTTTACATTGCAATAACCCCACAGATTTTTTAAATCGCTCAGCCCCAGGAACGTTTTACAAATATAAAACATGCATGGATCAAAACTTCATAATAGAATAAACCATAGCTCACCTTGCTTCTAGTTCAAGATGTCCTGTCAACAGTTTTACAGTCGTCTTTTACAATGATGGTCAATGCTTTTTGGGCTGCAGGGGATTTTTCTCTGCAATACCACAAGTGGCCACTGGGAAAAATAATTAAAGTAAGACTGGGCTGTGTTCCTTAGGGCATGTTTCCAATTGGCCTCCATGCAACAAACATTGTTTCATTACAACGAGCTGAGGGTAAGTGAATGAGGGGAAGTGGAACTACAATTGAAACACAGTGCAGACTGTACTTCTGAATTTTCCTGACCATCACTGATCATTTGTCTTTGCAGTGGCAGCCAGCCAGCCAGTTGTGGCTGGCAGGGGTAACAACGGAGCTTGAGATTCTATCAAAGTATCAAAGTACCATTTAGCATAGAATACTCAGTGGAGGAGTATAGTTTGGCAGTAGGAGAGGTTGTTGGATGTGAAAGTTTGAAGGCATTGTTCAGGATGAACAGTGCAGTTATAATGTTTCTGGATTTGAATGATAAAGTCAATTCTGTTGTTGAACGTTGGATAGTTCTGAGACACAGGAATGTAACAGTTCCCCCCCTAGCGAATCCAGCAAAAAATAAAAAATAAATAATAATAATAACTAGAAAACTTTGCAATTTCTGAAGAAATTGCGTGTGGGAGCTGCAAACTGTCAGCTACTGTTGCTACTGCTACTGCCACTGCAAGCTGCTGCTTCAACAGGATTTTTTTTCCAAATGTTATAACACATATAATGAAATGCATATTTGTCACATCCCGTCAATGGCCACAAGGTGGGGCTATTGGCACCATGTTTCACCATGTTGTGCACATTGACATGGAGAACTTGTGTACCAAGTTACACTTCACTGAAAATAACAGAACTGTAGAAATATCATGTTAAAATATTACAGTAGCGCCCCCTGTGGGTAGAATTGTATCAAATTTTACATAATGGTGCACTGTCATTATATGTACAAGATTCTTAAATTTGGTAACAATCCGAATCAGCATTGAAGAGTTATGGCTCATTCAATGCATCAGGCCATGCCTTCAAAAGTTTGGTAACCAATTACAGACAAACGGTAAGAGATACCAAAAAACGAGACATGAGCTGTGTTCGGGATCATCTAAATATGGTATGTATCAAGTTTGGTGAAGATTGGATGAAAAATGTGCCAAAAGTAGCAAAAAAATACATTTTTTAAAAAATTCAAAATGGCGGGAAAAATTTGAGACGCAAACGGGCGTGGCCTATATCAGTCTACTTGATACCATCCAAGAAATACACTGTGCAAAGATTGTTTGGATAGGCCTCACGGTTCATGAGTTATAAGCCAAAACATAAAACACGTAATAACTGACTACATGGTGGTGCTATATGTCGCATTTTAGAATATGTAAAGTAGTTCCACATGGCTCACCTGTCAATTAAGTTTGAACACTTTAGCACTTTTACTTTTTGAGATATGAGCTTTCAAACATTGCTCCCATTGACTTGCCATTAACATATTCCAATGATTTTATATAATTTTTTAAAGCATTAAAATTTATAGAGATGAGAAAAGTAATAGCACAAATCTCCTTATGGGGATGTACAATGTGACATTGAAATGAAGTTGATACGACAAATCGTGTAGGACTAGTTACACGACGAAAAATGGCAAAATAATAATAAATAAATAAATAAATAAAGAGCGAAGATAACAGAGTGTGGGAGCTGCAGCTCCCACACAATAATAATAATAATCTGTCTAACCTGCCACCCTTTATCAGTAACAAGGTGTTGGAGAGGGAGCTGCCATGTCATTGTCAGATTTTGTTTGTAATGATAATGCTTCCTTCGGGTTGTAAATCGGCCAAATTAAAGTATGTTGTCTCATTTACGAGACAAGTGTACATGATTCTAAGGAATGACAACAATGAGCTAAATGTGGTAATGAAATCTAAAATTTAAGGTTTTGACTACACAATTTTTGCGATGTCAGAAAGAATGAGGTGTTTTAGTAACGGGCAAGAAGAGCATGTAGTGCATAGTTAGCATAGCTCAGGAGGCAGGAGGCTGCTCAGAGTGCAGAGGGTAGGAGTCATGGACAAAGTGAAGGGGGGCAGAGGGGAGCAGCAACCAAGGAGCCTGGCACAGATGTGCAGCAGGAGAGGGAGTGTGCCATTACCTCTGCCGCAGTGTTTGGTGAGCTGAGTCAGACCATTGTGAAAGGTAAGCAGGATTAAATGAATGTTGATGAGTTACTAACTAATGGGGAGAGAAGAGAAAGGGATGATGAAACTGGCTTCAAGGTGAGAAACTCAAAGAGAAAACTGAGAAAATAATTAACAGGGAGAGAAGCAAAAAATGGCATAAAAGGAAAAGGTAAAAGTGCAAGAAAGTGAATCAGGTGACCTCTCTGACTCTGACAGTGAACGGGAGTCTTCTGATTTATCTATTGCTGATGGTCAGGGGAGTAATGGCAATAATCTTAAGCAAAGTCACAGCTTCCTGAAAGTAAGGAAAGAAGAAGGGATGTGTGTGGATGATCATTTTCCAGATCACTGTCTGTTGATTTGGTTTGGTGGTTAATGAGACAGAGAGGTGCTGATGCTGTGAACGACATTTATTGCCTTAGAAAGTTGGTGCAGAAGGTAAAGGCACGCATCAAGGAATTAATAAGCAGAAGGGAATATGTTTGACATATTTATCCTTTCTGATCACCTTATGTGTGGCCACGAGTAGTTAAAGAATTTCATCTCTAAATCTTAATGAAGCAAGAGATGTTAAAAAAGAAGAACTATATTTTTTGAACTTTTGAAAACAAAGTGCATTGACATTGCGTTTGCTCAAGAAACTCATAGCAATAGTGATAATGAGGTTGAATGGAAGAGAGAATGGGTCATAAGAGTGCAGTGAGTGCAGGAGTAGCACCTCTATTTTCAAATAATTGTTTGCCAGTGTCTTTTGAAGTTGAAGAGGTAATACAAGGAAGGTTAAAGTGATTGCCAGATATGAAAAAAAAAAACTTTAAAACTGTTAAATGTATATGCTCCAGTGAATCCAGGTGAACAATGCATTTTTCGAAAAATAAATAAATAAATACATCATGGTCACTTTAGAAGATGTTTCCTTTTTTTTTGGAAACAATGGAAGTCCAGAAAATCAATGGAAGTCCAGAAAATCTAAGCTTGGATTGCTTCAGCAATGGATGGATCCTGGAAAAATACAAATTCAACAGTTTTGTAATCACAATAACTTCAGTGTCACTAGAGAGACCACACAATCAAAAGATCTAGAGACCGATATAATGAAACTTCAGAATGTAAGTGGAGCCACATGAGATGAAGGCCATATTCAGGCACTCAATGTAAAAAAGCTAGTTTGACAGATTTGCTGGGGATTAGAGCACAGGGGGCATTAGTCTGTTTAAACTTTCAAAATATCACTGAAATGGATGTTCCTTCCAAAATGTTTCTTCAATTTGCAGAAAAAGAATGGGCAGATTTGACTGATTCATTGTATTCGATCGGCTGATGGAAGTTATCTCACAGAGTCAACTGGGTTAAGAAAAACAGCTGTGATTTTTTCAGAGCTCTATACCAGCGAGTATGGGGAGGATTTACTGATGTAAGAGCGTTTGTTTTGGTTTTTTTTGTTTTTTTTAACTTAATACAGGTATCGATGCAGGATAATGCAGACCTAGAGCATCCACTGAAACTGCAGGAACTGCAGGTGTTACTTATGCACATGGAAAATGGCAAAGCTCCAGGAATAGATAGTTTTCCTTTGAATTTTTACAAATCATTTTGGTCCACGTTGAGGATTTGCTGGAAGTGATAAGTCACAGTTTGTCTGGCAGAAGACAACCTCTCAGCTGCCAAAAAGCAGTCCTCACTCTTCTACCTAAAAAGGAAGAGCTGTGTGAAATCAAAAACTGGAGGCCAGTGAGTCCTCTTGAAACTGTTGGCAAACCAGTTGAGAAAAGTTATAGAGCAGTTTATAGATATTGATCAATCATATTGCATCCCTGGCAGATCAATCAGGAATAACATATCCCTGATTCAAGACTATTTAGAAGTCTGTAGTTCAGTGGGGCTAAAGTTTGGTCTGATTTCCCTCGGCCATGAAGAAGCATTTGATCGGTTGGAGCACCCATACCTATGGAATACTTTTGAGGCATTTGGTTTCTCCTCTGGTTTTGTTGCAATGACTAAAACTCCTTATTTTGACATTGAAAGCATATTGAAGGTTAATGGTGGTTTAAGTGCCCCTTTTACAATTAACAGGGGTATTTGGCAAGGTTGTGCAATGTCTGGCATGCTTTACTCTTAGCCATAAGTTATATCAGAAAAGACACTTCCACTTTACTTAGGCCTTTAGATTCCCATAGGCCATTGACAAAGCTCTTCCATCCTCTCCGGTCTTGGGTCCTCCGCTCCAGATGCCGCCATGACAGCCCTTCTTTCTTCATCTCCTGTTATGTGGTTCTTCTCCAGGTGGTTCTCGGTCTGCCTCCCTGTGGATTCCACGTCAGCGCTTGTTTGGTGATAGACCAAATTCTGAGTGTGTGTGCCCTATCCACTTCCATTTCCATTTCCATTTCCAGATTTGTATTTCTATTGGGTCTTGTTTGGTGAGTTCCCACAGGTTGGCATTAGAGATGGTGTTGGGCCAGTATATTCCCAGGAGGAGTCTGAGGTACCGGTCTGCAGCTTATTGAGTATGGTGGTGGTAATTCTCCAGGTTTCTGAGCCACAAAGTAAAGTGGTCTTTACATTTGAGTTGAAGATTTGCAGTTTGGTCTTGAGTGACAGGTTTTTTGCCTTCCAGATATTGTTTAGCATGTTGAATGCTGTCCTTGCTTTTCCGATCCTGGCTTGGACATCGTCCTCCGTGCCACCTTCCACTGAAATGATGCCACCAAGGTATGTGAAGCTGTTTACATCCTCTAGTGAGTTTTGGTCCATGATTATGGGTGTGTTGTTCTTGCTGTTGATGTGCACTACTTTAGTTTTTGGTGAGTTTATTTTGAGCCCAAGCAGAGCAGCAGTTTCCTCCAGTTGTCCTGATTTTTCCTGCATCTGTTGATGTGTGTGAGCCAGTCGTGCCAGGTCATCAATATAGATAGATAGATAGATAGATAGATTCTTTATTGTCTGTCTTGAGTAAAAACAGAAATTCATCTTTAAAACAGCTCAATGAAGCATTAAAACATGAAAACATAATTAAGAGCCACACCCAGGCACACTGACTGAAATACATTCAACAACAGTTTAAAAAAGTGCAGTCTATGTGTTCTTATTAAGTGCAGTTATTGCAGATGGGATGAGGGATTTTTTGTAAATGTTTTTCCAGGCCAGTGGGGTTCTGTAGCGTCTGCCTGATGCCAGTGATGAGGGTGGTTTTCCTCATGAGGGTGGTTTTCCTCATCACTGAGCACCTGTACAGTTCACAGAGAGGATGTTGAGATGTTTCAGTTATCTGGACTTAATGAAATCTAGATCTTCTAGCTGCTCGGTCAAGCTCCACTGTATGTCAGTTTGTCTATTGTTGGTTGTTTCTTTCATCACCCAGTCTATGAAGAGGAGGAATAGAAAGGTTAAGAGCAGGCACCCTTGCCGCACACCAGTCAGGACCTGGAATGCCTCTGATATACATCCTTCATGGAGGACTTGACATCTCGTCCCTTGGCAGGTGCTCCTTATGATGTTGATGATCTTTGCTGGGATCCCATAATGAGCCATCAGTTTCCACAGCATTTCCCTATCCACACTGTCAAAGGCTTTTTTAAAATCTATGAAGTTCACATAGACAGAAGAGTTCCATTCGATGGACTGTTCGATAATAATCCTAAGGGTGGCAATTTGGTCCCCACAGGATCTGTTGTTCCTGAAGCCAGCTGGTTTTCCCTCAGTTTCTCATCAGCCCCCTTCTGGAGCCACTCAAGCAGGACATGGTTGAGCACCTTCAGGTGTTGAAAGGAGCATTATTCCTCAGTAGTTTTTGCATTCCCAGAGATCTCCTTTCTTGGGGATTTTCATGATGTGGCCATCTTTCCAGTCAGATGGGACATTTTCTTCCTCCCAGATGGTTTTCATGAGGTGGTGGAGCATGTTGGTGGAGGTTTCAATGTCGGCCTTAAGAGCTTCTGCTGGAATTCCGTCTGGTCCCTCTGCTTTCCCTCCTTTCAAGGCCTTAATGGCTTTTCTGATTTCCATCTTGGTGGGTGGGTTGCAGTTTATCTCCAACAGGTTTGGGGCTGTTGGGATATGTGCTTGCAGTTGAGGAGGATGCCTGTTGAGCAGATCTCTGAAGGTCTTCCTTGGTTGTGAGGAGTACACCCTGCATGTTTTTAATGCGTGCCTGTGCGTGTCTGAATTTGCCTGTGAGCTTTCTTGTAGTTAGGTATAGGTCCTTCAGGTTGTTCTTTCGTGCTGCTTCTTCTGACTGTTGTGCTAAATTCTAAATAAATTTCCTCTTGTCTCTCCTTACACTTCTTTTCACTTCCTTGTTTGCTGTTGCATATTCTTTCTGTGCTGCCACCTTGGTCGCTCTTGTTTTACTTCTGTTCACTGCCTCTTTTTTGTTCCTCCTCTCACTCACTTTGCTGTCTCTATCTCTGGATAGCCACGGCTTGCTGTCTTCCTCCTCCCTACTACTTCTTTGCATGTGTCTTTCCACATGGTTTTCAGACCTTTCCATATCTCCTCCACTTTGCTTGGGGTTTCTATTTCTAGAGCTTGGTAACGGTTGTGTAGTGCCACTTGGTAGAGTTCTGATGTACCTATATCCTGAAATTTCTCTGTGTTGAATTTGACCCTTCCTCTCCTGTGCTTCATGCATTTTAATTTCAGCTGGATCTTTGCTGTCAGGAGGTGGTGGTCAGATCCTGTATCTGCTCCTCTTCTGTCTCTGACATCCAGCAGAGAGTGTCTAAACTTCTGGCTTATGCAGATGTGGTCCATCTGATTTTCTGTGGTTGTTATTTCCCCCTATCTTTGCATTCATGTCTCCCATCAAGATCATGACGTCCTTCCCTTTCCTGGCCTGGAGAATGGTATATAGTTGGTTGTAGAATTGGTCCTGGGTTTCATCCTCAGTGTCGTTGGTGGGAGCGTAGCATTGTACCACTTGGAGGTTTATTTTCTTGTGGGTGGTTTGGAATTTGGCAGTGATGATCCATGAGTTGATGGGTTCCCAGCTGATAAGGGCCCTCTGTGTTTCTTTGGACAGCATGAACGCTACTCCCTCTGTGTGTGGTGCAGAGTCATCTGGATGTCCTGAGTAGAGTATGGTCTCTCCACTCGCCAGCTTGACCTGCCCTGACTGGAGCCACCTGGTTTCTCCCAGACCAAGGAGGGATGTCCCGTACCGCCTCATCTCTTCCGCTATCACTGCTGCCTTTCCACCAGCTTACATGGTCTTCACATTCCATGTCACTATGGTGGTGGGTCGCCTTGAGGTCAGAAGCAGCTTTGAACACACAGTCTCCTTGCGGTTTTCCATGCACGTTGTCATAGTCTCTTTAGCTTGGGTCGCTGCAGAGACTTCCTTCCCAAGGCTTGAGGATTTTCTGATTTTCTTCAATGTTTCCGTAGCTGAAGGCTTTTTACGGGGTGGAGTAGCTGGTCCCACGCCCAACCTCCATCTTTGGGGGAGTGTTTTGCAGTTGGCTTGTTAGTCCTCTTCCCACCCCTATTGTCTTACAGGTGATGGATTACAGCCTCATACCACGTGAGGCCAGACAGACTCTGGGTCGTGTACAGGCTGTCTTGGCACGTCAAGCCCAACCAACTGCTGCTACTGTGTATTGAAAGCTGCACTGGGCAAGCTAACCCTACCAGCAGCACGAGACAGTCAGAAAAGACAGAAGGGATAAAAATTAGGCAGTGTTTCACCATTTTGTCTGTGCATATGCGGATGACATTATAAGCAAAACCCGGTGGGACAACTTCATTAAGATGGGAGAAGTCATTTGGCTGTTGGCAGGTCTCAGTGAGGCATAAGAGCTTTTTGTCCATGATGAGTTCAGAAACCAGCAGGGCCTTACTAGTGAGAAATCATGTACTGAAGAGAGCCAGTTTGAAACAGACAAGTGGCACATAGGTGGCTGCCTTGGGGATAACACACTGTGATTGACTGTGCAGGTACAGGTGTGAGGAAGGCGGGGCTGAGTGGACCAGAGAGAGGGAAAATTGCTTTTGTTGGTGTATTGTGTATAATGAAACTTCCAACCAGATCCATGATGGACTGGTTGTCTAAGAATGTCACGATGGCCAAGCAGATCTGGAGGGGTACTAGAGTAGGACCGGAGACGCAGCAGCTCCGTTGCAGAGTACTGCAGGCGGCAGATTAGCCGGCAGGAAAGTGGCCTGCCGTGGCAGCTTCACATGTTGGCAATAATCCACGATAGTGACTTAGTACCCAGGGAGAGGCGGCATTGTAGCAGCAGATGTTCATGACCTAGCTTGCAAAACGGGCTCACCAGAATCGAGGATCCAGCCAAAGCGAACACAGCGGAGATGATCACATAGGGTGGGCACACCAGTCACACGCCAACGGGTCCGAGCAGCAGGTTACCTGGCAGGCTGGCGCTGGGCACTGGGTGGGGTGGCCTCTGCATTAATGATCCACAGAGACGGGGAGGTGCCAGGGAGAGGAGGCAGAGTAACAGCAGATTGTCCCGAGCAAGCGTGTGTAGCAAAGCACACCAAAACAGAGAGTCCAGATACTACAAGCACAGTGGAGACCCGACAGTCCCAGGGCCACCCGTGAGGGTTAGCTTCCAGGCTACCAAGTGACAGCAACAGTAGCAACAGGCAAGCAGAGACAGCTGGATTGTAAAACTGCTGTTTGGGCATCTCAGAAAGTTATGTCAGACTTAGGGCCAGATCCACAAAGAATGGATTGCTCCTGCTAATAGTGCCATTATTTGCGCAGAATTAGCTCACGCAATCTGCCCTGTTTTAGTGCCTTATCCTCAAAAGAATTTGCTCTAATCATATGCCGGCGCTAACACGCCCACAAAGTTTGGCAGCTGAGCGCAAGTGATACTCTCCTCCGATAAATCCTTTCTTGTGCGCGCTTGCCATTACGATGCCTTCGCCTGGCTACAATCACTGCTCCCATGATTATCGGAGAGTCATGGCATGACAGCCCTTATATAGGCTATACTCCACAGTTACCACCAACTGAGTGCAATTTGCAATCATTTTGTGTGAGAGAGAGAGTGAGAGAGGGAGAAAGAGAAATTGCGCGGATTTAATACACGGGTCTCACTGGCGTTAAATAGCACCGCTTTACTGCCCGTGGCAATTAGCGCTGGTCTTTGTGGATTAGGTGGTATTTGCAATAAGGCTTATTTGCATAGGAAGGGGGCAATTTCGCGCTGAATTTATGAATATTCCCTAATTTACATGCATGCAAATTGGACTGGCGCAGCTAGGAGTGGCAGTGCAGTTTGTGTGCATTTCACCCTTTGCGTGTGCTTTTGTGGATTGCACGCTATTTTTTTCTCTCATTTGCACAGGTTTAGCGGTCGCAAAAGCAGTACAATCCTTTTGAGGATTTGGCCCTTAAAGTAGTAACCAACACATGAAGCACAGTCTGACTGTACAGACAACATACAGGGTTCAGTGGCATAAAACCAAACAAAAAAACAGTGGAGGAGGCGTGGCAGCAGCTTGTGTCAGCAGTGTCACAGTTCTGCATTCATGATGACCTGCTCTTTTCTGTATGCCCAGTCATCCAGCTCCCAGTCAGTCACTTTTCTTTCACCCTGGTTTTCCCCCCTCATCACTTGTCACATCCACCTCATCAAGGCAACAAAGATCACCTTTTCCTCATTACTCACAACCTGTATATATAGCCCAGCCTGTTTCTATAGACACTTGTTGCTAGATTGTTCCTCACCACTCATGCAAAAGTCTTGAGCACTTTATTCCAGACTATTCCTATTGCTGCCTCTGCCTGCCTCTGACCTCCGTGCCTCATCTGATTTTTGGTAAATGCAGCAGCCTTCTGTCCCCAACCTCAAGTTTTTTTATTTTTTAAATTTTATTTATTTATTTATTTTTTATGCGTCTATGGTTCCAGGTTGCCTGTGGTTGCTTGGCATTACCGTCCCACAATAATGCTACAGTGTAAGTGTTCCTATCTGTTTACCTGTGGTTTCCTGTGGTCCAGAGACTTTCACCATGTCTGGTCCTGTCATTGTGTGTGCATTCTGCGACAACACACCTACTGGCCTCTTAATCCTCTGCCTGGCTTCAACCTACCTTCTACCTGTCCCCCACTAGTTCTTCTGCTTGGGCTTTGTACTTACCTGGTTCTGCACTACATCTTCCAATTTATACAAAATTTTGATCATTAAAAGCATCATATCTAAGTGCGTTTTGAAGATACTGGCCAATGCACTTTAGAGGGGGTTTGGCTCAGCACATAAATAGACCTAATGCCATAAACACTGAGCAATTCATCACAAAACTTGCAGGAAATGTCTACATGGCAATAAACCGTAAAAATATTTATTCAAATAGATGACTAGGGGGCACCACAAATGCAATATACAAGCGTAGTATCGCATATTACACGATACATTTTTTGAAAATGTATGACCAAACATTACAAAACTTTGCAGATGTGTTCTATAGTAATGTTGGGCCAAATGTTTAAAATTATTTTGAAATCAGTCAACAGGGGGTGCTGCAACCCAGTTTCGACAAACACAAGCATACTGACGCACCAGGTTGCTGTTGGTGTTGTTGCTGTCTTCCTCAGGCATGGGCAAGTACACAGCCAGGGCCACACAGTTGGCAAAAATGGCCAGTAGGATTATGATTTCAAAAGGTCTGAAATTGATTTATAGGAAGCCAACATGCCAGCCATAATAGTTTAGATATAGATGTTCCCACATCGCACAAATAAATTACAAACACCCTGACACACACACACACACACACACACACACACACACACACACAAAACTGTACTACATAAAGAACACCAAATGTATAACATTTAACTGTTATTGAAAATAAATATTGTCTGCGGTAGCAGCAATCACATAAAATGTTAACCTATGTTTGATCCAACCATCCCTCTGCCCTATAGGTCCCTTTACTACAGCAAGGATACTTCCACTCCACAATACTGATGCATGCCTTACGGAAGGGATTCTTCAGTGTTAAGAAGAGGAGAGACCGTGCAGGCCTCGGGTTGCCTCCTGTAGCCATCAGCTTCTTTAGCTTCTCTTTTTGTTTTCTCTTCAGAGTTTCTTCATCCATGATGTAGGATGACAATGGGGGACTACTGCCATCTGCCATTGCAGCTTCAAAAGGGTATTTGTACCAAGTTTAGTTTGAATTACAAGTGGTATTCCAAGAGGGTCTGTCGAAGACTTTTTCAAAATGCAGTAATTGTGTTGGCTACGTCTGTCCACTCTTTCGTAACCCTTATGACTGGTTTGACTGAGCTCCCTCTCTTTCTCTGTCTCTATCCATGAAATGGCAGCTGCTCCCTCTTCTTGTAAGGGATTGGTTTACTGAGCAGCTGTTGGGTCAAGAGAATAAATATAGACAATGAGCATGGCTGTTGTAGTATGGAGTGACAAAAGAGGACATTTACAGAGGTACAGTCAGAGCATATGCATTTTTTTAAGAAATGAGTGTGCTGAAAATATAAAGGGGTAGAAGTTAAAAAAAAAATTACAAATGGGATAACATGGTATTACAACACAATATGGCCTTAGGTTGCTGAGTAGTATGTAGTATTTACTAATTCCATTTGACAAATAATATATTTTACTAAAGGTTTTATGTCCCACTAAGACACTTCTGGTGGCAGGGGCCTACTGGACACGGGGTACATGTTTAGAATGCCTTTATTGCCATTACACACAGTGCAAAGAAAATAGAGTGCCACATCTGATCAGTGCAAAATAGCATACCCATACCCACACACACACTTAAGAAGCAATATATAAAAACATAAAATCACAGATCTACTTAATAAATAATTGGAGTTATAAAAAAATGTGTTGGCCAAGGGCACTGTGGTAAAATATTGCATCTATTAGCTTATGTGAGGTGGTTCAGCTTAGCAGCATTCACAGTTCTAATAGCCCAGTGGAAGAGGCTTGTTTTTTGAGTCTGTTAGCATGGCTTATAAAACTTGCATAGCGCCTTTCCAGAGGGCAGCAGTGCAAAGAGTTTATTACCAGGACGGAAACTGTCCTTGATGATCCTCCTGGCTCTGCTGTGGCAATGAAAGCTGGAGATGTCCTCCAGAGAGGGCAGGGGACAGCCAATTACCTTCTCTGTTGTCCTGATTTCGAACAAGATGGCGGCGCGTGTAGATGCAGCGACCCGGTGCTCTTCTTCAGTCAGCAGCAACACACTGAGGCCATGTCCACACGAAGACGCATCTTTTTGAAACCGCTAAAGAAAATGATCGGATTGCAATAGTGTTCCGTAAACACGGAGCCGGCTTCGAAAATGCAGGCATAAAGATGAAGCCGTTTCAAGCCACTGAAACCGCATAAAAAGGCTGCAATATGTACGCCATCCAGGAGATGGCGCGCCATTAAAAACCGGAGCATACAGCTCTGAACCAGAGAAGAAGACGCGGAGCATGCAAAAAAGCCTGGGCGGTGTATACAAACAGAAGTAGAAGAACCAGCACAAGCACAACAAGAATATGGCCAAAACAAATTCCAACACGCGAGGAAAACGGAGACTTTGGTTTGGACTGACGACAAAGTCAAGCTGCTGCTCTGACTCACGCTGGATTACAAAGCTAGTAAACTTCAACAACACGTTGATTGGGAGCCATGTCAGTTGAAGTAGGCCGGTATAATGGACTCGTTTCAGGCACAGTATGCAGAACAACCGACAGAGAAAGATTTCCCGCATGACGTTATCGGTAAATTAAAATCTCAGATCACCGCCAAATAAAAAAAAATATCCGCACAAAGTACAGACAAGCAATGGGCACTGGGCGATAGTGTGTGGCCAGGGACGATTGGTCACTTATCTGTCCTATGGACAGTCATTTGTTTGCGCATTTCCAGTAATTATAATAATAGTAATAAAATACTGCTTGAGAAGTTGTTGTCGTTGTTATGTTTATTTTCACTAGACACACAATTCACACACTTTCAAACTAGCAGTGTACTTTACAGGTCACATCTGGAGAATGCACAAAGCTTTTAAGACAAGCTGGTGTTTTGGTCAGTCGTGATGGCCAGTCTTTAGTTAAGGGTCAAGATACTCTGTAAGCACTCTCCTCACTCACTGCATTAGAAAATAAACTCAGCAACACACTGTGAAATATGTATTTAGTCATTAGGGCTGAGAATGTGTTACTGATTTACCCTACTTCCTTTAAATCAAATCAAATCAAGTTTATTTATATAGCACATTTAAAAACAACCACAGTTGACCAAAGTGCTGTACAAAATAGAACAGAATAGTGTTTATATATCATATAAACACATGAATGTCGTTTCCTCCTACTTTATATGACTATGACTGAAGTCTGCTGCTAAATTCAGCTTCATGTTTCACTCAACAGTTTTTAATAAATCACAAGTCATAAAAACGTGTAAACTGCGTGGTTAACGCAGACGAGCAGAGGATTAGCTGGGAAACATCCCATTTATTCACTTTACATGGAGCTACAGTTAATACTGAATTATGTGTTAGTATCTCTTAATAAGTCATCAGAGATCATATATCATCTTTAGAAGGAGCAGATGTTTACCTTAAGCTAGGTCGGGACATGTTAAAGTTAACTATATTTTAATGGAGCAAGGCCAGCTAATTGTTAGCGTGCTGGGTTGCTTTGAGATGGATGTCAGAGATGGCAGAGGTATGATCACATGATCCTGTTTGAGCTGTAACAGGTGGTGTGTTCCACCTTTTATTTCCTTACTGAAGAATAGAGTGCTGTAAACAAACTGTAACGTAAATAGTTGTCTTTTGCTGTCTGTAATCTGCCACTGTTGTTGTTGTGATGGGACGGCTTCCTGTCGGGGTAAAGTCAGAGGTTAGAGAGGTGGGGCTATGACATCATCGCCAGCCAAAAGTTGCATATTGGCCGTACACACGGAGACGCTAAGGCTGCGTCTTCAGATTTATCCACTCTGGAACCCGGTTTCAAAAAGATGCGGTTCCACACCCCTTAAACACCGGCTTCGTGTGGATGGAAGGCTGAACTGCATAAAAACTTTAGCGTATTCATCCTGAAACGGCTTCATGTGGACGGGCCCTGAGAAGGACTTACACCCGAACTTAACTTTTAAGCCTGAAACAACACTGGACCGGCTGGACCCCCCCAGAAGGGTTCGACTCGTTCCCGGAGAGGATACGCCGGCGAGAGCGGACAGAAAGGAGGCGACGGCGGTGCTGCGAAAGACGCCGGAAATGAGGCAAACGAGCCGGCATCAGAGCTAGGCTAACAGCGGCTCCGCACAAACCAGCGGTTCCAAGCGTCTTTCTCACCAACGTCCGCTCCCTGGTTAACAAGATGGACGAGATGAAACTACGTTAACAACCGGATAGACAGCTGTATCATGGTGATAACAGAGACCTGGCTGCATGAAAACATCCTGGACCCAGCCGTGGAGCTAGCAGGACATACAATCTTCCGGGCGGATTGCACATCGGACTCCGGTAAGAGGAGAGGAGGAGGTGTGTGCGTCTATATTAACAACAGTTGGCGCACGGACGCTGCCGTTGTTGAGAAACACTGCTGTCCAGACCTGGAGTTTCTAATGTTGAAGTGCAGACCTTTTTATTTGCCCAGGGAAATAACCCAAGTGTTTGTAACTGCCGTGTATATCCACCCGCCAGCTAATGCTAACGTAGCTATGAGCAGGCTGCATGACAGCATCACCAGGCAACAAAACAAACACCCAGAGGGCTTCTTCATCGTGGCTGGAGACTTTAATCACACCAACTTAAAGACTGTGCTCCCCAGATTTGGGTTGACATTGACATGTTGACATTGACATGTTGACATTCAAACAAGGAAGGGCAGAACACTAGACCAGGTCTACACCAACATCTCTGGAGCCTACAGAGCCCGCCACTCCCCCCACCTCGGACACTCAGACCATCTTTCCCTGTTCCTGACACCAGCTTACAAGCCCCTCATCTGCAGGTCTAAGCCACAGTACAAGTCAGTGCAGTGCTGGACTGAGGAGGCCACACTATCCTTGCAGGACTGTTTTGAGGACACCATATGGGAGCTCTTTGAAGACCCAGACATTGAACTCCACACCTCCTCTGTACTATCATACATCAGTTTCTGCATGGATAATGTAACATCAAGGAAACAGGTGAAAACATTTCCCAACCAAAAACCCTGGTTTAACGCCAATATCAGAGCACTACTCCAGGCCAGGGATTCAGCACTGAGGTCAAGTGACAGGGAAGCCTACAGCTAGAGCAGACCTGAACAGAGGCATCAAGGCTGCTAAAACAAAGTACAGAGAGCAGATAGAGGCCAACTTCAGGGAGAACAACCCCCGCTCCATGTGGAAAGGCATACAGAATATAACTGACTACAAACAATGCCACAACACCTCCCCCCTCCACCGACACTTCTCTCCCAGACCAGCTTAACACCTTTTTCTCCCGCTTTGAAGAAGACAACAGACAGGCAGAGGACACACAGCTGACATCATCGGAGCACGACCAGCCCCCCACCATCCAACAACATCAGGTACTGCGAGTCCTGCGTGGCATCGACACCAGGAAAGCACCAGGACCGGATGGAGTACCAGGGAGGGTGCTGAAATCATGTGCTCACCAGCCTGCTGCAGTATTCACTAACATCTTCAACCGTTCACTGCAGCAAGCCACAGTCCCCACCTGCCTGAAAACTGCCACCATAATCCCTGTGCCCAAATCCTCTGCCATCACAGGGTTGAATGATTACCGGCCTGTGGCCCTGACACCGGTGATCATGAAATGTATGGAGAGACTGGTGTTACAGCATGTCAAGGCCCACATCCCACCTGGCTTTGATCAACATCAATTTGCCTACAGGTCCAACAGATCCACAGACGACGCCATCTCCATCGCCCTCCACACCGCTCTCAGCCACATTGAAAGCCCCAACACATATATCAGGATGCTGTTTGTTGACTTCAGCTCGGCATTTAACTCCATCAGCCCCAGCAGACTCATCAACAAACTGCAGACACTACAACTTGGAACCTCCCTCTGTCTGTGGATCAAGAACTTCCTGACTAACAGACTAGCATCCTCCACCATCGTCCTCAATACTGGTGTTCCTCAGGGCTGTGTGCTGAGTCCAGTCTTGTACACACTGTACACTTATGACTGTGTCGCTACTCATGGCTCCAACACCCTCGTCAAATTTGTGGATGATACAACCATTGTGGGGCTCATCAACAACGGTTATGAGACACCATACAGAGAGGAGGTCCAAGCACTGGCGGCCTGGTGCTGTGACAATCACCTCAGCCTCAACACCAAGAAGACAAAAGAAGTCATTATTGACTTCCAGAAGTCGAGGATCACACTGCACTCAGGCCTGAGCATCAATGGGGAGGAAGTGGAACGGGTCACCAGCTTTAAGTTTCTTGGCCTGCACATCTCGGAGGACCTGGGCTGGACTGTGAACACCACCCACATCATCTTCTTTCTGAGAACACTGAGGAGGAGCAAACTCCCCCCACCTCTGCTGAAAAACTTCTACCACTGCACAATAGAGAGTGTCCTCACCTATGGCTGTACGGTGTGGTACACCAACTGCACTGCATCTGAAAAGAAACAACTGCAGCGGGTCATGAAGACGGCTGAGTGGATCATCGGCTCCCCACTTCCACGCCCAGAGGAGATCTATTCCAGCCGTCTCCTCCGACAGGCCACAAAGATTCGGAATGACCCCACCCACCCAGGACTTTCTCTATTCACCAGCCTTCCCTCTGGCAGACTCAGAGTCATGAGAGCCCGCACCAACAGACTGAAACACAGCTTCTTCCCCATTGCTGTGAAGAGACAGCTGCAAGAACCATTCTTGACCACTCCTGTGGTAGTCGCAGCCCAGGTAAGGTCCTGGGAGATGGAGATCCCCAGGAACCTAAAAGTGGAGACCTTCTCCACTTTGTCCCCGTATATAACAAGGGGTGGTGGATCTGCTCTGTGCCCACGAAAGTCTAACACCATCTCTTTTGTTTCTCCAGTGTTCAGCACCCGGTTCTTTGTGCAACACTTTGTGGTCCTCATCCACCTACACCTACAGTATATTCATCTCCGCCCGTTATGAGCCCCATAACAGTGGTGTCCTCTGTGAATTTGATGATGGTGTTGGTGGAGTGCCTGATCTAGGCCTGTGAATATTGGAAATGATTACATAGCCTATGCGCCGTGCACCTCAGTGATCTGCCGCTATCTGTCTAAACAGATTCATGGAAATGATATTTTATAATTCTTTATATTATAATCTAACGGAATTCGTTAAAGCAAGTCATTTGGTGCTTGTAAAGTCATGATATCAAGCTGAGACAGATGCCACTGCACCCCCATCAGGTCCGGGAACCTCTGTGCGACGTACGAGTGAACCTTTTCTTTTAGGCTCACGGGTAGTGCCATCTTCCCATTGGTGCCTGACCAATTTGCCCTCTTCACCCAGCTCTCATATGTATCAAATGGTGTGAGAGCCATGAAAAGACTGGTGGCATATATGTCGGGCCGATGCTCTCTGCGCACAAAGCAGTCCCTGTAGAAAATGTAGATCTTTTCTTTTTTAATTATTATTTTGATGTCCGGACTGTACAGCGCTCTGCCTGCCGCACACAGCAGGCTTCACCTCAGCGATCTGCCGCTATCTGTCTAAACAGATTCATGGAAATGATATTTCATAATTCTTTATATTATAATCTAACGGAATTCGTTAAAGCAAGTCATTTGGTGCTTGTAAAGTCATGATATCAAGCTGAGACAGATGCCACTGCACCCCCATCAGGTCCGGGAACCTCTGTGCGACGTACGAGTGAACCTTTTCTTTTAGGCTCACGGGTAGTGCCATCTTCCCGTTGGTGCCTGACCAATTTGCCCTCTTCACCCAGCTCTCATATGTATCAAATGGTGTGAGAGCCATGAAAAGACTGCTTTGTGTGGGGAGAGCATCGGCCCGACGTATATGCCACCAGTCCCCGTAGAAGATGTAGCCTAGATCTTTTCTTTTTTAATTACCTAAAACTATTAACTATATCATCCATATTGTCTTTTTTAATGTTGTTATCTACTCCTTTTTCTAACTTGTATAATGCTTTATTACTTTTTTTTCCTTTGTATATGAGGGTCAATTTTCTACTTTTAGTTTTTGTATACATGTTCGAAAATAAATAAAGAGTCATTCATTCATTCATTCATTCATAAAATATTGAGGGTAACATTGTCTAGAGCCATTTTTGATTATATTATTTAATATATCCCATATTCCTTTAATATTGTTTTTGTTACTATTTAATATTTCACGATAGTATTCCTTTCTGCTAACTTTTGTAATAATGGTTAACTTATTTTTATATTTCTTATATTTATTCTCTGCCTCTTTAGTTCCTTGTTTTATGAATTCTCTATAAAGTGTATTTTTCTTTTTACAGGCAATTTGTAACCCCTTTGTGATCAATGGTCGATCCGTATATTTATGTTTTCTACTATGTTGTTTTATTGGACAATTTTTGTCATATAGTGATGTGAATATCCTTAAAAATGTTTCATACGCATTGTCAATATTCTTTTCCTTGTATATAACATCCCAATTTTGTGCTAGCAGGTCATTTTTAAATGCATTCATAGTTTCATCTGTCCTCAATCGTCTGTATGTTAGACTTGCATCTGGGTGATTTCCTTTGAAGTTGCCATCATAAACTGTAAAAACTGGTAGGTGGTCACTAATGTCAATGATTAGTAATCCGCTCACAGTATTGTTTTCAATGTCATTAGTGAATATGTTGTCGATTAATGTGGAACTGTGGGGTGTGATTCTGCTAGGTCTGGTGATTTTTGTACATTGTATTAATGAATTCGTCAGTCATTTTGTTCTTATTTGGATTTAAAAGATCAATGTTAAGATCACCACAGATGAAAATATTCATACTTGAAAAAGATGCCTCGATCCAATCCTTGAATAATTCAATACTAGAACCTGGTGCCCTATATATACAGCTAATTATTACATTTTTGGTTTTTTTTCTTTACAAATTTCAATAGTTACACATTCTAACAGATTGTCAATTGCAGTTGACATATTTTGCAGTACCCTGTAATTCAAATTTTTGTCCACATATACAGCCACTCCTCCTCCGCTTTTGTTCTTTCTGTTTATATAGTTGAGTTCATATCCATCCATCTCAAAATCCATTCCCTTATCAGCGTTAATCCAAGTTTCTGATATGGCAATCATTTTGAATGGTTTTGTAAACTGACTTAAGTAGTCCTTGATGTTATTGAAGTTTGCGTACATGCTTATGCTGTTGAAATGGATTATGGATCATTTCTTGTCAGTTTTAATGGTCTGATTGTATTGTTTGTCCATGTAATAACAGCAGTTGTCATTAATGTTGAAAAAGAAATTGTTGTCTGGATCTATATTGTTTTCTATGTACAGTAAATTATGATCTGTGTATTTTTAGCTCCAATTTGACATGATCAGGAATCCCTTGAGTTGTGCCATCATTATCTCTGGTTGCAGGTGAATGAGTTATTTCCGACGGTGTTATGGTTGTGTGTTGTGGAATGAATCCGGTTTATGGTGATCATTGGTACCTGTCCAGCTCCTCCATGGTCCTGATGACCACAACTTTGGCTTGCTCTGGCGTTCCGTTAAGCTTAATGAATATTTTACAATTATTGGTCCATGTGCTTTGAATCTTTCCCTGTTTTTTTCAAGTTACGTGCTTTTCTTGTTATGTCAGAGTTTCTTTTTGTGAGATGCTCATTTATGAAGACGTTTGTTCCTTTCCTTTCCTTCCTTGTTTCAGCAGTGCGGTCTTGTATTTTCTCTTTACAAACCTCATGATTACAACTGGTGTATTGCTGTCGTTTCTCCGGGGCAGAGGGTGGCATGCCTCTACGTTGTTTAAATCCACTCCAATCCCCTTTGAGTGGAGGAAGGCAGCCACCTGTTGGCGTATGACCGAGGCTTGATGCAGAGCCCGGTAACAATCACGTAATTGATCCTGGAGTACTGCTCCAGCTCCGCCACTCTGTTCTCCAGTTCCACCAGACGCTGGTCTTTCTCAGCGTTCTGGATCCGGAGAGCCTTCACCTCCTCCACCAGCTCCAGGATGCCTTTCTGCTGCTGTTTAACCGCAGAAATCTCCTCAGCCAAAAACTCCAAGGTTTTCTTGAGTTCATCGCACTCCTCTGCTGTCATTGCCCTCTTCGGCGGCATGCTGTTGTTAGGTAACGCTGCCCAGCCTCGGTCAGCTGTTAGCCTAGCCACCGGCTAGCTAGTTTGCAAATTAGCCAACTTTCGTTGCAAGTCCGTGATCCAAAGTCCGCGACGTAAACCAGGCAGTGTCCAGAACCAAAGGTACTTACCTTGTGGGCCTACCCACTCTGCACCCTGCACAGGGATAGCAAAAGTGCTCAGAAAAAGTGGAGCCTCACCGACTCAGAGGAGCCTGCCAGGGGGCTCCTGAAAACTTTCAGGGGGAACAATTTTGCTCAGAACACTCATAGTTTCCATACTATGCCGTCCAATATCCCCTTTCATGGAGGGTCCGAGAAAAACGGCAGCCGGCCGGGCGGTCCCGTCTCTCTCTGAGACCTCCCCTCCCCCAGATACAGACACGTTGTGTTGGGACTTAGAATTTGGCTGTGAAAAACCACTATGCTCCCATGCATATGTGAGAAGGGCCATAGCGAAAACCCGTACCTCCAGGGGGACACGTCCTAGGGGCATGGGATCTGCACAGACCCCCCCCCTATTTCGGGGATGCCGGACTTGCCTGTCATGGTCGCATATCTCTCTGGCCTTCCCTTCCCAAGATACACATATTTTCAACAAAAGGAAGTGACGTTTCTCCGGAACAGAACCTCTTACAGACTTGGCAGTGGCAGCCTTGGAAAGCCCGTACTCGAATTAGTGGGGACACAGCTGGGTTTCAACTCCACGCAACCCAAACCACTCTGCCTTTCATGCCTGAACCTCAATCTACTCTGGCAAAAGGCCACAACATTTATAGAGAGAGGAGGACTCTTTTTCTTACTAGGACTTATTATTTATTCTTTTAAGTTATTTTTATTCTGCATTTTATTTCCTTACCTGTCAAATCTTTTTATTCTTTACTTTTTGTTGTTTTCATTTCAAATATTATTTCCTGACTTCATTGCTTCATTTTTCAACCTCTGCTATATTTTTATTACTTTATCATTTGCTTTATAACTACATTCATCTCCTAATAATAAGGACAACAATACGTCATGTCTAACAGAACTAGGCTGCTGTCAAACTGTGCTAGAATCTGCAGACTATGGAGTTCTAAAAAGATCACCGACACCCTCTTGTGGTAAATGGTAAATGGACCTGTATTTGTATAGTGCCCTTCTAGTTATCTGACCACTCAAAGTACTTTTTACACTACAAGTCACATTCACCCATTCACACACACATTCATACACTAGTGGCCAAGGCTACCGTAAAAGGTGACACCTGCTACTCAGTTTTTTAACACACTCACACACCGATGGAAGCACCATCGGGAGCAATTTGGGGATCGGTATCTTGCTCAAGGATACTTTGACATGCGGAATGGAGAAGCCAGGGGTCTGGCTTCCGATTGGTGGACGACCCGCTCTACTTCTGAGCCACAACCGCTGGTGGCCATCCCCCATGTATGCAAATGAGAGTCAAACTTCAGGGAGTCTTTTGCCATACTTACCCCTATACCTTGCCTGGTCGGCCCCAGCCCCAGCCCCTCTCCCTCTGACGTCCTCCTCTGGCCATCCTCCAGACTGCAGGGGCCAGTCCTTTGCCATTTTCAGCCTTATACCTCTTTTCATTGTATGTCATTATGACACCTACATGCCTAACAGAATCAGAATCAGAATCAGAAATACTTTATTGATCCCCAAGGGGAAATTATTGAGTTACAGGGGCTCCTTGTAAGTGTAGAAAGAATATATAGTGCAAAACAAGTGTAGAAAGAAGATAAAGTGCAAATACAAAATATATATGTATGTAGTAACTTAAACATCATTTACAAAATATATACAGGAACCCTAGATACAGATGGAATACAAGAAATTGGATTATGTACATTGTCTTTACAGAAAAATTACAGAAAAATTTGGATTATGTATATTGTCTTTACAATATGTAATAATTTATTTTGAGTAGGTGACAGTGGTGAAACAGTCCAAGGGCAAGGGATTTCCTGTGGCGCTCAGTGGTGCATTTTGGTGGTCTGAGTCTCCCACTGAAACCACTCTTATGCCCGACCAGCACATGGTGGAGTGGGTGTGAGACATTGTCCAAGATAGTTCGCAGCTTGGACAGCATCCTCATCTCTGACACCACCATCAGAGAGTCACACGCCATTCCCACAACGTCACTGGCCTTGCGGATCAGTTTATTGAGTCTGTTGGCATCCGCCACCCTCAGCCTGCTGCCCCAGCACACAACAGCATAGAGGATAGCACTGGCCACCACAGACTAATAAAAAATCTTGAGCATAGTCCAGCAGATGTTGAAGGACCTCAGTCGCCTCAGGAAATAGAGACGGCTCTGGCCCTTCCTATAGAGAGCATCAGTGTTCTTGGCCCAGTCCAGTTTATTGTCAGTGTGGACCCCCAGGTACTCATAGTCCTCCACAATGTCCACACTGACCCCCTGGATGGAAATCGGGGTCACCGGTGTCTTGGTCCTCCTCAGATCCACAACCAGTTCCTTTGTCTTTGCCACGTTGAGCTGCAGATGGTTCTGCTCACACCATGTGACAAAGTTATCCACAGCAACCCTGTACTCATCCTCATCACCCTTGCTGATACATCCAATTATGGCAGAGTCATCAGAAAACTTCTCAAGATGGCAGATATGCAATAGCTGAAGTCCGTGGCGTAGAGGGTAAAGAGGAAGGGAGAGAGGACAGTCCCCTGTGGGGCCCCGGTATTGCTGACCACTCTGTCTGACACACAGTGTTGCAAGTGCACGTACTGTGGTCTGCCAGTCAAGTAGTCTACAATCCAGGACACCAGAGGGGCATCCACCTGCATTGCTGTCAGCTTGTCACCCAGTAGAGCTGGACGGATGGTGTTGAACGCACTGGAGAAGTCAAAAAACATGACTCTCACAGTGCTCGCCGGCTTGTCCAGTTGGGCGTAGACACGGTTGAGCAGGTAGATGATGGCATCCTCCACTCCAAGTCGGGGCTGGTAGGCAAACTGGAGGGGGTCCAAGAGTGGCTTGACCATGGGCTGGAGCTGCTCCAGGACAAGTCTCTCCAGGGTCTTCATGATGTGGGAGGTCAATGCCACAGGTCTGTAGTCCTTAGAGCCACTGGGACGCGGCGTCTTTGGTACAGGAACGAGGCAGGATGTCTTCCACAGCATGGGGACCCTCTGGAGACTCAGGCTCATGTTGAAGACATGCTAAAGTACTCCACATAGCTGGGGGGCACAGGCTTTGAGCACCCTGGGGCTGACACCATCAGGGCCTGCAGCCTTACATGAGTGGAGTCTCATCAGCTGTCTTCTTACATGATCAGCAGTGAAGAACATTGTGGAGGTGTCAGGCGGAGGAGGGGTGTAGTCCTCACGATGGAGAGTGTGGTCAGTCTGGCTACTGGAGAAGGAGGTGTGAAGAGGGCTCACAATGGGGGGTGGAGGGGTGTAAGAAGGAGGAGTAGGGGAGGGTGGAGTGGCTGTTGGTTGTCCAAGACAGACAGCAGAAGAGTCAGGGGGGCGATGGGCAGGACCAGAAGTGTCAAATCTGTTAAAAAACAGATTCAGTTCATTGGCCCTGTCCACGCTGCCTTCAACTTCTCTATTGTCGTTGGTCCTGAAGCCAGTGATGGTCCTCATTCCACTCCAGACCTCCCTCATGTTGTTCTGCTGGAGTTTCCACTCCAGCTTCCTTCTGTACCTCTCCTTAGCCTCCCTCTATCGTTCTCACCTCCTTCCTTTTACCAGCTCTGAAGGCCCGCTTCTTAGCATTGAGGATGGTTTTGATGTCCTTTGTTACCCATGGTTTGTTATCTGGGTAACAATGGATGGTCCTGGCTGGGACAGTGGTGTCCACACAGAAACTGATATAGTCCGTGATGCACTCTGTGAGCCCATCAATGTCCTCCCCATGCAGCTCACAGAGTGCCTGCCAGTCTGTCACCTCAAAACAGCCCTGCAGTGTCTCATAAGCCTCCTCTGACCATCTCTGCACTGTCCTAACGGTCACAGGCCTGGCTCCTTACATAGCAGGGGTTGAGGTGCACCAGGTTGTGGTCTGACCTACCCAGAGGGGGGAGGGGGGAGCAGCTGTATGCGTCCTTGGTGTTTGCATACAGCAAGTCCAGGGTTCTCCCTCCTCTAGTGGGACAGCTCACATACTGAGTGAAGTTGGGTAATGTTGTTGCCATGGTGACGTGGTTGAAGTCACCCGAGATAGCTATGAAAGCACTCGGGTGTTGAGTCTGCAGACAGGCTACGGCGGAGTGAATGACGTCACATGCCAACGTCGGGTTGGCAGCGGGGGGGAAGTAGACGGTCACCATAATGACGTGTGAAAACTCCCTGGGCAAATAATACGGCCTGAGTCCAACAGCAAACAGTTCAATATCCGGGCAACAGATTTGTTCCTTGATAGTAATGTGGGCAGGACTGCACCACCGGTTGTTGACTAGCACAGCAAGCCCCCCTCCTTTGCGCTTACCACTCTCGGTGCAGTCCCAGTCGGCCCGAACAGTCTGAAAGCCGCTGATGGAGACGTTGTCGTTGGGTATGTCCTTGTATAGCCATGTCTCTGTAAAACACATCAGACTACACTCCCGGTACTCCCTCTGACTCCTGGTGACTGCTGTTAGCTCATCCATTTTATTTGCCAGTGACCTCACGTTGCCCATGATGAGAGAGGGGAGACCTGGCTTACATATCCTCTTCTCCATAAGCCTCCATTGTCTCACCCTTGCTCTTTTCCTCTGCTGTTTCAATCCTCCCTTGCATCCTCTGTGTGTTTTCCTCCACATTTCAGCCGGGATCGCTGATGTTTCGGCCGCCAAGCCGGCCAGCCTCAGCGCGATCAGCTGATCTCTGGAGTAAACAATGCCGCCATGAAGTTGTTGCGCAGTGGTGCAGGGTCCGAATGAAAGAAGTAATTTCAGGGTGAAGAAACAGACCAAAACTGTCTCAATCAACATGTTTGGAGAGGGCGCAGCTTCAGAATATCCGTCATAAAAATACAAAATACAAGTAGTGATATAAAACAAAACAAAAAAGTAGGAAACTAAGAAAACAAGCAGGAGCGACTGCAACAGGCTGCATGCGCGGTTGCCGCATGCGCACTACGGGATGATTTCAAGCCTCACCTCAACCATTTGGCCTTCTTGCCAAAACCCAACCCACTCCAGACATGTGGACACTATATCAATTGACTGTGGGCCTTCCTTTTCTTGCATACAACGGGTCTGGTGCTGGTGTTGCTGCAGCAGCCCTGGACCTATGTGAGGGATTTTCCTCACTTCAAATATATTTGCAACAATTGTTGTATTTCTTGCTTGTTACTGTATGTTGTAATTTATGCTAACTTTCTCCTGTAATAATTGTACTTATTTTTTTCCATCTACGTAAATCTAATTCACTGTGTTTGTATTTTCTTAAACTTTGGTTATTGCAATTACTTCAGACTTGAAAATGTGTCATCTTAATTGTATCAAAGATAAACTAATAAATATATACTACCAAGATTATTCCAGTAGTCCTATACTTTCATTATAGCATACTTTAACAGAACAGTATATGAAATCTTAAAACATCTTCTGTCATAACAACAACAACAACAACAACATTAATAACAACAACATTTGTAAAGAAAAGAAGGAGAAGAAGAAGAAGAAGAAAAACAAGTCAAGTTTATTTGTATAGCCCAAAATCACAATTTAGCATTGCCCCAATGGGCTTTTCAGTCTGTACAAAGTGTGACATACTCTTAGATCCAACAAGCCTGAAGTGGTATTGCATCTAGATTTTATTACTTTGAAATCACCATATCATCTTGACAGTTCAGGTTATTTTCATGAAAAACATTGATAATTTAATGAATCATATTTCTTAAAAGTCACACTCATTATTACTCAATTACACTTACAGGGAGGGAGGGAGAGACAGACAGAGAGAGAAAGAGAGAAAGAGAGAGATAGAATCCATGAGAACATGAGCATGAACATGAGCTCCTGAATATTTTTGCTTTTTTGGATGTTTTTGCTTTTTTTTGGATGTTTTAAAATGAAATAAACCACTATTTTTCTAAGAACTGGAAGAAAACAGAAGAGAAAACCATTGTCTGTAGAAAAAAAATTCCCAAGAAGGAAAAAAAGACAGTGATAGACTGGAAAACAACGGAACCAACTGCCAAACTGACAGTTAGCCTAACTGTCCAACCAGCAACAAAAAAAAGGTCAAGTAAAGAGGAGGAAAACAGCTGAAGACTCAAGCGAGTGAAACCATCAGAAAGAAAATATAATATTTAAAAAGAGGAAACAAATAATTACTGAACACTAAATAAACTTAAGCTAGCATAATACAGCTAGCTGTAAAAAATATCCTTAGCAACTGTTACCAAGGAATTTAAATAGCAGCAGTTCAACAGCAGCAGAACCTGATGGAATCCACCAAAGGCTGTACAGAGGCTGTTCCTCTCCTCTATCCTCCTGATGTAACCAATGAGACTGCCAGGAGGGCATTTAAACAAAAACTGTTAAAAGAAAGACCAGAAACACTGTTTTCTGATCTTTACAAGACCGGGGAGGTCAGCAACCTGATCTTCTTCACAGACCAGCCGCTAACATGGCACTCTGCCATCAGTGCCCACTACCCCTCTGTCAAAAAAGAGGGGATCTGTAACAGCTGGAAAATAAAAATAAAAAAAGCAAAGGATTCAGATACTTTGCAGATACTACTTAGGATTCAGATACTTTTGTACTTGTATGTTTATGCAATCGTGTCTATTTTTTAGAGCTCTCTGTTTTTATATGTTGGTGAGCCGAAGACAATTTTCCACCTCGGTGGACAATAAAGATTTATTCTATTCTATTCTATTCTATTCTATTCTATTCTATTCTATTCTATTCTATTCTATTACTATTCATGATGACAGTCAATTTATACAAGAATGGGACTATCATGGTGTAGGGGAACCTCAAACTGTTTGAGATAGACTTCCTCCTTATAAAGGAAAGAGCCCAGCAGGCGAGATCTAGCTCCACTGACAGTTCCCAAACCCTGCCAGACACTCCCAGCTGCCTAACTACTGAGCAGCCCCCCGAAGAGAAGGAGCCCACCAGCCCAGAGCAGGTCCAGGACCCCCAGCTGAACCGCACCATCACCGACCTGAAGATGAAATTCACAGACCTGGAGAGAGAGCTAGTACAACTGAGAGAGCTGATAAGCCAACAGCCATGCCAGCCCACCACAGCTCAGCCTGACCCCTGTACCATCAGCACAGAGCTGGGCATGCTGAGGCAGGACAGGGACAGCTGCAGGAGACAGCTGAGCCTGCTCAGGACTGAGATCAGAGAGCTGCATCAAGACAGAGGTCAGTCTGGCAGCACTGACAGCTCTGACAGAGGAGGTGAAGGAGCTCAGAGGAGAGAGAGAGAAGCACAGGAGAGAACTTACCTCTCTGTCAAAGGAGGTGGAGGAGCTCAGAGGAGAGAGAGAGGAGCACAGGAGAGCACTCACCACTCTGTCAGAACAGCTTCAGGAAAGAGGTGGAGCTACACAAGACCTGGATGAACAACTAGACTTACATCCAGACCACAACCAGGACCCTGTGAGCAGCCAGGACCCACCAATCCAAGAACCTACCTCCACCCCCAGCTCCACATCCAGCCCACAGACCAACACCACACCCACACCTCCACCCATCCCACAGACCAGCACCACCCCTCATTCCACCAGACCAGCACAACAGAGAGAGAAGACAGACATTGTCCTCCTCATCGGCTCCAATGGAAAATTCCTTAATGAAAAGAAACTTTTCCCCACCCACAAAGTGGCTAAAATCTGATGTCCAAACATTCACCAAGCCATAGACCTGCTGTCAGAGGAGTGGCTTGGATCTCCGAGTCACATCATCATCCACACTGGCACCAATGATCTGCGGAGCCAGCAGGAGAGGGTATCAGAGTCACTCAATAGAGTGATAGAGAAAGCCTCCACCACCTTCCCCAGCAGCTGACTGGTCATATCCACTCTGCTCCCAAGGAAAGACTTCCACCCTGACACTATCCACAGGATCAACAGCAGCCTGTCCAGAGACTGTGCACGGAGACCCAATGTTCACCTAGGACATCAGCTGTCTCTACGACCACGTCCATCTGTTTAAAAACACAGTCCCCATCTTTGCCCAAACACTGAAAAATGTCGCTCTCAACAGAGACCAATCCATGGCCCGCAGATAGAGCACATCAGCCCACAATGCCCACAGAACACCAAGACATCCTCAACCAACATCCAGACCAAGACAGTGGAGACAAGACCACCCTCAGCCCCACCCACATCATGTCCCAATAAGACCCCACCAAGGCAACCATGATCCCCCTCAAGCCAGACCACAGCCACTCCTGTCCCTAGGGGCCCTACCCCAACCACAGCGACAAGAGCCACACCCTGGCCCACTGAGTTATGCCCAGGTGGTGTGGAGAGCAGCAGAACCAACCTTAACCACCCCCCACACAATGAGTTGAGGGACACTCAGCAGATGCTCAGCCTGCTTTGCTCTCATCTGATTGGACAGGTATCACAATAGACACTGTATAAAGTAGTATTAGAGTATTTCTTGTTCTCATACAGTTTAAAAAAAAAGAATGACATTTTCATTGTACATACGTATTAATTATTGAATATACCAGTTATTGGATTGTTACCTTTTATAATATGTTATGTAGATACTCTTAAATTATTTTCTTTGACTTAGTGGTTTATCTCATTTTGATCACCAAATGCAGCCTTTTGAGTTTTAAATATAATGAAATCAAAATCTTTTACCATTTCTTATTTGAATGTTCAGGGTCTGAGATCTTCTGCTCTTGGCCTTAAGAGCAGGACCTCAGACTTTATTAGAGAGTTAGAAAATGAGACTTGGTGTGGAGGAGATGTCTCCACTGGTTGTTACTCAGGCTACATGGAGATAATGTCCTTGTCCACCAAACTAAAGGGAGTAACACGAGGAAGAGATTCAGGAGGAATGCTGATTTAGGCATAAGGCAAACCTCGCACAATACATTCAACACTCTACATTAAAATGACAGCAAACGACCCTCACACAGTAGAACCCTGCAATCTGACCTACAGAAAACAACCTTATAAATGGACAAACAAAAACAAAGACGAATACCAGACAGCAATCAAAAATCCAACCTTTCAATCCCATTTAGACTGTTTTCTTTCTACCTCGTATCGCCTCAATCAGGACAGCCTCAGACAGGCTGTACAGGACATCTACAACATATTTGACCATGTGACAGACTTATCCTGTCTGAAAAAGCCCCAGCACCACAGGCCAAAAGACCTGACCAATGACGGTTTGACACAGAATGCAGACAACTGAATAAAACTCTCAGAAATGTATCAAATCAAAAACATAGACAACCTGACAACCCTGAGCTCCGCCTCCAGTACTGGGAAACACTGAGAGTATGCAGAAAAACACTCAGAACTAAAAAAGAACAGAATGTGAGGCATCAATTACAAATAATTGAAGAGTCCATTGACTCCAATGATTTCTGGAAGAAATGGCACTCTTTCAGCAAACCACAAAAAGAAGAACTGGCTATTCAAAATGATGACATCTGGAAAAATCACCTTGAAAATCTGTATACTGCTGTTCCCTTGAATTCGGCCCAAAACAATCTCCTCAATAAATTACACATTTTAGAACTAGTCATTAAAGACAACCAGAACCCCCTAGACTACCAAATTACTGAAGCAGAGCTACTGGCTAAAATCTAGGCACTGCAGCCAAGGAAAGCCAGCGGTCCTAATGGCATTTTAAATGAAATGCTAAAATTTGATGACCATAAATTTAACATTGCCACATTAAAATTATTTAATCTTATTCTGGGAGTCAGACATTTCCCTGACTTCTGGAGTGAAGGAATCATCACACCGATCTTTAAAAGTGGAAACAAATTCGACCCAAACAATTACGGAGGCATCTGTGTCAGCAGCAACCTGGGGAAGTTGTTCTGCAGCATCCTAAACAGCCGACTGCAAGACTTCCTAAGAGAACATGATGTCCTGAACAAAAGCCAGATAGGATTCACACTGTTGGGATTCACTGAACCACAGATGATTTGTCATTTGTTAAAATCTAAACTGGACATGTGAAGGTTTTTCCTCCTGAGGTTGAAGACCTCATGTTCTTTGTTCTCAAACAAAGAAGTTACCTGACACCCATCTCAGCAGGATGGCCACCTTCACACCTCTGTGAGAGACAAGTCTCAAAAGTGATTGGTCATTACTGTTACAGTGCCATGTGACTCTGTGATGTCATCAGACACACTGTAGGAGTTGATTTCCATTCACTACAGTCTCTCTCGGCTCTTGGGTGGCAAGCCGCCCACACCTCTTCCCTTCTGGGCCCTGGACCAGCCCAGAGGTGCTCTTTGTCCCAAACCATCAAAAGGGTGGAACAACTGCTCCACAGAGTTTTGTTCCTTTTCTCCTAAGACTCTCATGCCCTCACTCAAGGAAGGTGCATAACTGGAACCACAGAGGTTAGAAGGGCAAACACAAGGTTTGCAACTAATTTTCCAGCAATAAGGAGAATCAAGTTGAGTTAGCACCCCAACGTCTAACTCTGCAAGGACCCCGAGCGACCGGCTTCCTCGGATCTGCACCTTTGGAACAAGGACACAACAAAGACTGCTTCTAGAGCCACAGCTCTTTCCAGCCTTCTTCATTGGCTAACAAGTAGAGCACGCATCAAACCAACTCTTCCCTCAATCCATTCAGGATTTGGTAACGTAACAACTGGGCATAGCTTTATCACAGCTGCACAGGCTAAGCAAGACTGTTTAACTTGTTGTATGTGATATAATGCTGCTAATTGAGTTATTGTTGTGATTGTCTGCAATTAGGTTATTGATTAGTTGGTCTTACCAAGCAAAGTCATGTTTAGTTTGCTAATGCTGTTCACAGACGTCTTGCATGTAACTAAACATCTTCTGCACTAATCCAGACCCTTTGCAACACAAATCGCATTCACATAGACTCACTCACGAATAGGCTTTAAACAGAGCTACACCCGAGCAGGCCGCTCAAGTCCCGCTTCTTTTCCTTTGTCTTTGTCCTGACCACACAGTCAGACAAACACCTCCCCCGATCTGAAGCCAGCTTTGATCTGACCATCTTGTAGTTTTTGTTGTCCGCCATTTTGTTTTGTAGGCCAAACGGCCCTTCGATCACCACACCCACCTTTGTCTTCCTCTCTCTCTTGCACACCCGCACAGACACACACCTACACACATATACACACACACACACAGGCTTGTATATAGTTAGTTAGGATTTGTGTGTTTTGGTTTTGCTTTGCTTTTCTTTATGAATAAATATATCCTTGGAATCGTACCTGCTGTCTGTTTAATGTTGTACAACAGTGAATGAATAGTCAACCTCTGCTGCGTCAAGAATTCCGAAATCCTTCAGGCTTTATTATTAATTTGGTTATGGTTATTAATTTAATTATTAATCAATTTCCCAAATTAATAGTTTAGTGAACTTTATGAGACTGATATCATTAACTGGCTATCATTTTCCCCTTTTCGGGAATGGTGCCCCATGAGGTGATTTAATGTTAATTAAGTCATATTATTTAACATAATTAATAATTATTACTAATAATTATTAATTATTTCTGATAGCCAATTTGAGCCTATTAATGTAGATTCCCTACATTAATGGTATCGCCATACTAAGCCTATAAATGTGGATTCCCAACATTTTGGTGCCCCTTGATAAGGCCTAGTATTATAATTTACAACAACACCCAAACATAGAACAACAGACCATATCTACACCCTTCACACCCTCATTAATAAACACATCCACCAAAACAAGATAAAAATCTTCCCTTGTTTTGTAGATCTCCAAAAAGCATTTGACTCAATTTGGCATGATGGTCTGTTCCTAAAATTAATTGAGAGGGGTGCAGGGGGGAAGGTCTATGACAGCATGGACACACATATGAAATGTGCTGTTAAAATTAACAAAATGGAAACAGATTTCTTCTCCCAGAATAGAGGAGTGAAACAGGGCTGCAGTCTCAGTCCCACCCTCTTCAACATTTATATCGATGAACCGACTGAATGACTAGAACTATCTGACATCCCAGGTCTCACTCTGTCTGACACACAGATTAAATGCCTACGTTTTGCAGATGATCTCATATTGCTGGCTTCATCAAAGGAAACACTACAACAGCAACTGGATCATCTGCAAACCTTCTGTCAGACCTGGGCCCTGACAGTTAATCTGGACAAAAGCAAAATTATGATAATCCAGAAACGACCCAGGGGTCAGGGAAACCAAACCAGGTTTTTCCTGGGCTCTCATGAGGTGGAACACACACACGACTACACATACTTAGGACTACATATCACGTCCACAGGAAACTTTAACCTGGTTGTTGATGATCTCAGAGAGAAGGGAAGAAGGACTTTCTATGCTATAAAGAAATCTTCAAACATTAATATACCCATTAGAATCTGGCTCAAAATATTCAAATCTATAATTGAACCAATTATTCTGTATGGTATGGGGTCCTCTTGGAAATCAAGATTTTGAAAAATGGGACAAACACCCCATCGAAATCCTGCACACAGAGATTAGCAAGAGCATCCTCAGAGTGCACAGGAACACCCACAACAACGGATGCCGAGCTGAGCTAGGCCAATTCCCCCTTTTAATTGGAATTCAAATAAGAGCCATCAAATTTTATAAACACCTTAAAAGAAGTGACCCCAACTCCTACAACTACGAAGCTCTGCAATGCCAAGAGGAGAACATGGAGAAGAGCCCCCTCAGCCAGCTATTCCTGAGGCTCAGCTCGTCTAACAGCCCTCACACAATCTGGACCCACCAAATTATAGAAAAACAAAAAGAACATTACATTAACTATTAGACATCTACCACAAAAATGCAGAGCAAACTTTTGTTTTTGTTTTGTACTGTTATTTGGCTCTAAACAGACAGTACATGGTGGCAGAATATCTGAGCACTGTGACTAATGAGGAACTGAGAAAGACTTTGACCATGTACAGACTCAGAGACCACAGCTTGGCCATAGAGACGGGCAGACACAGGCAGACCTGGGGGGTATTCCATCAAAGTCGCTAATGATAGCGGCGTTTAAGTGATTAAGCTTCCACCTCAGGCTGAAGCCGTTCCACTAACACATTTCAGCCGCGCCTCATCAGCGTTAACTTCAGCCAGGCTTATCAAGTCTTTCATTAGGCGCGTGCACGGGGTGCATGAGAAGCCCAGAATATATGACTGTCGAAAACGCGATCATGTCAAGAAAAGACAGGAAAACTAGGGCTGATTTCTTCAACAGCGTGGAGCAAAAGCTCCTTGTGGAGCTTTACGAAGAGTATAGAAATGCAATTACCAGAAGAGGAAATACTGTTGCTATTGTCAAGGCAAGAGATATGGCGTGGCAGAAGATTGCCGACCACTTAAATGCATAAGTTAACTTTTACATCGATGTTTAATATTTTATGTTTAGACTGTGTTGATTAAAGACAGCATGTCTTGTCAGTAGCGGAGAGGAATTGCCACCGTCATTAACGTGGGGGACCCGTGTTTGAGGCTCAATACCTGCACAGTATTACTTAATGGAAATTAAATTCTGCAAGGAAATGTTATTTGGTTTACAATTTTTTTTTAAATATGTAGTGTACTTTGCACCAACTAATGTGCCAAATTGTGTTATCTCTGCACAGGAGTGGTGTCAACAATGTTAAACACACGGCTGTGCAGGTGTTACTCCAATCATATGGACAAGTGTTAATGTTAGGCCTAGCTGATGTTAAAAGTTCTGTAGGCTACAAAGTTATGATGAATAATTGTCGGCTAAATGGCATTTACATTTCACATACGTGTAATGTGTGACAAATGTAAGCTATAGGCTGTTGGTGAAAACATCAAAATAATGCTGCAACAGAGTCTCCATAATTTGATGTAGTGAATGATGCCATAATATGGATTTGAACCCCAGATGCCTGCATGATAGTTAGGGGACGAGACCACTCTGCTACCAGTAATTTTGCTCACACTAAAGAAGAATTTTAATATTTCAAGATATCACCATGACAACGATACTTTTTTAAAATTTATTTTAATCCTTGGGAATTCGACGAAACTAACCAAAAATGTGCGGTGAATTCATTTTTGCTGAAGTCGTTAACACCGTTTTCGGACAACACGGATAACCAAGCGAAAAATGTGAGGAACTGTTTGTCTGAGACTCTGTGTACTACAGGTACATATTCTTTGTAACACCGGTTCATTAAGCCTGATAGTTAACCTGCCACGGAGCAGGTTAGTTCAGGAGCATATGTTAGCCCAGTAACTCAGCGAGGTTCCTGTTAGCGAGAGTCATGGAACCGAACTCTCTCTAAAACTAGGGCGGCTTATCGAAGTTAGCCAGGATTTGCGATTAGCTGGTTTGATGGAATACCCCCCTGGCTGCCCAGAGAGGACAGGTTGTGTCAGCTCTGTCCACACAGACAAGTGGAGACAGAGACAAACTTCCTGATGCACTGCAGCAAATATGAACACGTCAGAGCCAAGTTCCTCTCAAAAGTAAAACATAAAGTCATTGACTTTGATTCTCTGCCTGATGAAAATAAAATGCAATTTATTTTATTTTTCAGTTTTATTGATGTTGTTGTTGTTGATGTTGTTGTGTATTATATGTTTAAATTATCTGTTATATATTTTTTTAAATACTTTTCTGACTTACTTTTATTATTGTGCCTTATTTGTATGGAGAACAAAAAATGACATAAGTATAAATAAATAAATAAATGTATAAATAAATAATTAAATACACGAATAAATGAAAAACCAAGGACATTTTGGTAATAAAAAAGGCTATTTCTGTATTTTTACATTTATTTATTTATACATATATTTATTTATTATTTTATTTCTACATTTATTTATTTATTTCTACATTTATTTATTTATTTCCACATTTATTTATTTATACATTTATTTATTTCCACATTTATTTATTTAATATGCTAATAAGGTAGGCAGGCCTACGTTAGTAAAGCCCGATTGGTCAACTGGGCAAACCAGACAGAAGCAAACGATTTCAAATCCCATGATCGTCTCAGTTGCTGCCTTCTCGTACTGTGGGAAATTAAAAACACATCTACAACACAGAGGAAAGACAGCAAATTGGGCAGTTGCCTAGATGTCTAGAGCAGAGGCGATTTCTTTAGGACTGCAAGTGAAGCTCAGCTTCCCCTAAAATGTCAAAAATTAAATGGTCAAATATGTACGGTTGTGTTAACATTTCATTGACTACAGATGCGTTAAAATACGTTCATCTCGACGACGAGTTTGTTCAGAATCAGCTACTTATCGATGTTGTTAACTTCTCATACATTCCTGTAGCACAGTTTTCTCATACGGTCTATGGCATTTGCCCGTAGAAGCTGAGCGTCCATGCACTTCAATGGGACTGCAAGGAACAGTTTTTTTCATTGCCTCGAAACTCAACGGTCATTGGATAAATGCCACGATTTTGTCCCGGCCCCGGACGCTCAGTGTCTCTGGGGGTGAATGGAGCTGTGGGCGGGGCTCGGCCGGGCTGGACGCTGAGCTTCCGCATGATGATTGGAGGATCAGTCGAAAGGCTGAATCCCGTTTTGATTGACAGCTATTTGGAGATATACACCGTCACTTGACAGCTCAGCTCAGTCCCATCGCGGATTTTGCAAGCGGAGTCTTCTGAGTCACAGCTGTCAAGTCTCCCGTTTTGGCCGGGAAACTACCGTATTTTTCCCCTCTTTCCCGCCGTCCTCCCGTATTAGTATTCTCCCGTAAATCTCCCGTATTATAATAGAAAAACATTCCTCTGCCCCTCCAAACTGAACTGTCACTAGCCTCGCGAGAGCTGCCACCTGCAGTAGCCGGGGTGGCAGTTGTCGCGAGGTTAGTGCCGACAGTGGGAACAAACCCGGAACAACAACAGAGAGTGATGGATGGATGTGACGAAGGAGAAGGCATTCCTGCCAAAACAACAAAGAAGTCCTGTAAATATCTCGAAAAATGGGACAGCGAATTTACTTTCCTACAGAGGAGCAGGATGGGGCACATTATGAACTGAAAATATGTTTAAGCAATAAGCCCCGAGAAGCCGTGGGTTACAGTGATTTTACAACTATTCATTCTTCCACCAAGCAAGATCGAGTGGACAGAATGGTTGCCAAGCAACACAGACGCTGCGGTCTACTAGTGGGTTACACTGATTTTACAACGGCATGGAACGTGGCTCAGCCAATCACATTTAAGGATGGGAAGCACCCGTTTTATAAACCATAAATAAATGTGCTTCATATACCCTTTGTGTTTTCATTTAGACTGTATTATAACGTAGGAATGTTCACAGCATTTCAGTGTCAACAAAGGTTGACCTATCAGATTCTGATCACCTAATTGTAGTTAGTAAGCGGTTGACAAGTTGTTTTTAGATATCTTGTACACCTGTCTTAAAATGTAAGTGATACTGGAGCTTGGTTGGGGTGGTGGGACGGCTCGCAGCGAGCGCCAGAAAATTTCCCTTATTTTCAAATCCAAAACTTGACAGGTATGGTTCTATGGCATGAGTGTGGTTGAAAAACGGCTTCAATTAAATGTTCCTTTTATAAGTTACTGCCTCGCTAAAATATGACAAATTTTATGATGTAAATTTAAAGTGAGCTTCCCCTGTTTGAAAGACCAGCAGCCGCCACTGAATTGAAGCTCATCTGCTTTTGGGACACACCGTTGGAGACATTGCACAGTTGTTCGGCGTGTGTGAGAGAACATTTCATCGGAGGATGGCACAGTATGGGATAAGGTAATGTGTGTAACGTTATGTCAACCTATTAAAATTCCGTCTAGTCTGTCTTATTTACATTCAGGGTGCTTTTGCCAGTGGTGGAAAGAGTACTGAAAATCTGTACTCAAGTACAAGTACTGTTACATTGCTAAAATATTACTCAATTACAAGTAAAAGTACTGGTGTTAGAAAAATACTCAAGTAAAAGTACAGAGTATTCGCCAAAAAAACTACTCAGAGTATTAGTTACTTTTAACCGTTGATGTCACAGTCACCTCTTCAGTTAAAATGCATTTTAACTATTGGTAAAGCAAAACACACAAAGTTTAGAGCCCTAGTCTGCAAAAGACTAGTAAAGCAAAAGTTAAAATGCATTTTAACACCAGTACTTTTACTTGTAATTGATTAATATTTTAGCAATGTAACAGTACTTGTACTTGAGTACAGATTTTCAGTACTCTTTCCACCACTGGCAAAAGCACCCTGAATGTAAATAAGACAGACTAGACGGAATTTTAATAGGTTGACATAACGTTACACACATTACCTTATCCCATACTGTGCCATCCTCCGATGAAATGTTCTCTCACACACGCCGAACAACTGTGCAATGTCTCCAATGGTGTGTCCCAAAAGCAGGTGAGCTTCAATTACATCAGGAGGTAAAATATATTGTGGACGTCCAAACGTCGCTCCCTCTTCCTCTTTCGCCGAGCGGTTTTGAAGTTCGTGGGCAGCTTCTTGGAGACCATCTAGCACCACGTCAACTTCTATGTCCCTATCAGCTGAGAGTTTAGCTAAATCTTCGAGTAATCTCTCGAAACGAAACTGAAGATAGTCGGTAGGTTCGCTGTTATCGAAACTGTCCGCTAATGCTCTTAAATTAGCAGCAATAGCCCGCACAAAACTATCCATTGCTAATAGCAAGCTAAAGGCTAACGTGAGAGCCAGCCAAATCAAGGCAGCACTAGTAGATCCGATCCAATCACATCGACTGACGTAGGCCTGCCCACCCAATTAGCATATTTACATTTCTGTGTGACACTGACACAGAAATAAATAAATGTATAAATAAATAAATGTGGAAATAAATAAATGTAGAAATAAATGTGGAAATAAATAAATAAATGTAGAAATAAATAAATAAATGTAGAAATAAAAGAATAAATAAATATATGTATAAATAAATAAATGTGAAAATACAGAAATAGCCTTTTTTATTACCAAAATGTCCTTGGTTTTTCATTTATTCCTGTATTTAATTATTTATTTATACATTTATTTATTTATTTATTTATACTTATGTCATTTTTTGTTCTCCATATATTTGTAAATTTGTAATGGCTTTGGCAATATTGTTAATCTACTGTCATGCCAAAAAAGCTTATTAAATTGAAATTGAAATGAGAGAGAGAGAGAGAGAGAGAGATGCTCATTCTTTTGGCCTATTCTGCTTTGTGAATGACGCTGTAGTTTGGACTGTTGACCTTAGACAGATGCTACGTCTTGGCAGCTGGGAGAGAGTCAGCACTGTACTCCTGTAGGTCCAGCTTATAAGAGGTTTATGAATGATAGAAATCAGGTAAAACAAACTTGATTAACCAGCTGTATATGCCGTGACAGACAAAGAGACCTGCCATTTTACCTCTTTATTTTATTTCCTTACCTGTCAAATGTTTTTTACTTTTTGTTGTTTTCATTTGAGATATTATTACCTTGCTTCATTGCCTCATTTTTCAACCTCTGCTATTATTTTTATTACTTTATTATCATTTGCTTTATAATTACAGTCATCTCCTAATAATAATAAGGACAACAATATGCCATGTCTAACAGAACCAGGCTGCTGTCAGACTCTGCTAGAATCTGCAGACTATGGCGAGTTCTGACAGGAGCACCGACGCCCTCTGGTGGCCATCCCCTGTGTATGTAAATGAGAGTTTACATACATACACAGAGTTTACTTCTGGGAGTCTTTTGCCATAGTTACCCTTATACCTAATAAACCACAACCCTGATTTGGCCCCTAAACCTAACCACACCCTGGACCTGGCCCTTAAACCTAACCACAACCTTCATCTGGCCCCTAAGCCTGGCCACAACATTTGGGATGGGATGGCATTTTTTTGTGTGTGGGGGATGATTTTCTATTCCCCTTGGTCTCATTTTCTGGATGACACTCCATTCCTTGTCACATCCTAATCTAATCTGGTCGCTCAAGCCCAATTTTAATCTATTTTGACCCCAATTTCATCACAACTTTGATCTGGCCTCTAAAATCTAACCAAAACCTTGGGGAGGGATGATGGACTGTGCGTTTCTGTCTCATTGTCTGGGCTTTTCCTTCCCTAACGCTTGGGAACAAATTTCATAGCCAGAAATATGTGTTTTGGGGTCTTCTAAAGGTGCCAGGCAGTTTGCATTGTTTTCTTTAAGTGATTAGTTGGAAAACAGCATGAAGTGAGTTTTAAGCTGTTTTCAACGAGAGAAGCATTTTAAAGCATGTTTAGCTGGGGCTCTCCAGAAGAATGACTTGGGAACAAATTTCATAGCCAAAAATATGTGTTTTAGGGTCTTCTAAGGGTGCCAGGCAGTTTTCTTTATTTTCTCAAAGTGGTTGGTGTGAAAACTGCATTATGTCAGTTTTAAACTGTTTACAGTGAGAGAAGCATTTTAAAGCATGTTTACCTGGGGCTCTCCAGAAGAATGACTTGGGAACAAATTTCATAGCCATAAACCAAGGACGGTTTTTGCTATGGGAAATGTGGGCGACCGCCCAGGGCGCAATCTATGTGAGGGCGCAAAAAAAAAAAAAGTTTTCTAGACTTCCGCTTATTTCCACGTCAAGTTAGTGGAGTGGGCGCTGGGGTGCCCCTATCATGTCGACTTGCTGCTGAGAGTCATACATCCAGTTGTGTGTGTCTCTGTCAGAAGAAGAGGCAGGAAGGAGGGGCGGGCCGGGGAACGCGACTGCAGAGGTTGTGTGTGAGTGAGCCTCGGAGGTAGAGCAAGGGGGAGGGGGGGCGATATATACTGACCTCTGGATGATGGATCTCCGTTTATATTATACCCATAGCTGTCAAGTCTCCCGTTTTGGCCGGGAAACTACCGTATTTTACCCCTCTTTTCCGCCGTCCTCCCGTTTTAGTATTCTCCTGTAAATCTCCCGTATTATAATTAAAAAAAAACATTCCTCTGCCTCTCCAAACTGAACTCTGTCACTAGCCTCGCGAGAACTGCCACCTGCGGTAGCCTGGGTGGCAGTTGTCGCGAGGTTAGTGCCAACAACGGGAACAAACCCGGAACAACAAAAGAGAGAGTTGGATGGATATGACGAAGGAGAAGGCATTCCTGCCAAAAAAACAAAGAAGTTCCTGTAAATATCTCAAAAAAAAAAATGGGACAGCGAATTTACTTTGCTAAAGAGGAGCAGGATGGGGCACATTATGAACTGAAAATATGTTTAAGCAATAAGCCCCGAGAAGCCGTGGGTTACAGTGATTTTACAACGGCTGAGGGGCGTTCTAGTGCCCCTCCGCCGTTGTAAAATCACTGTAACTCTTGTTACAGTGATTGTTGCTTTTATAAAACGGTTACCCTACATATAGCCCATAAAATAAACACACATGAAAAAAAAATCATCAATTTATTGGTAATAATGCAACAATAAAATTAAGAACTATTCATTCTTCCACCAAGCAAGATCGAGTGGACAGAATGGTTGCCAAGCAACACAGACGCTGTGGTCTACCAGTGGGTTACACTGATTTTACAACGGCATGGAACGCGGCTCAGCCAATCACATTTAAGGATGGGAAGCACCCGTTTTATAAAAAATAAATAAATGTGCTTCATATACCCTTTTGTGTTTTCATTTAGGCTGTATTATAACCAGGGGCGAATATCCCATTTCATTTTGGGGGGGGGGGGACAATAAACAGTAAAATTTCAGAGAGTAATTCCAGGGGGGGACATGAAAAAAATGCTCTCTCCCTCTCTCTCTCCTGCTCCTTTGGAACTTGCCTCATCGCCGCTGCCGCTATTCTACATACTCGTTTGAGCCTGTTAGCCATCATAAGCTAGGCTATTTGCTTACTGGCGTGCTGATTAAAAAAACAAAAACAAAAAGAGAGAGGCTGATTTCGGACCAAGCAGAGAAATGTCACTTTCATGTTACAACCTTGAGCTTGTTAAACAAGCAGTGTGATAAATGACTTACTGGCTTTTACACATCAGTATAGTCTGCCATCGTGTATGAGACGATCGCTTGCTCGCTGACACACGGAGCTGCCGGTAGCCCCGCCCGCTAGAAACGGCATGTGGACTAAACCACTTTGAGAAATAGGGGGGTCATAATCTTTCAACAATTAAAAAAAAATGTATTATTATTTCCGTCTGTTTTTTAATACAGTACAACAACAAACATAGGTTTGCACAGGGCCTCTAATGGGAGTTTTCCATGGTTTCACATACTGGTTGCTGTGAAAACAGTCATTTTCAGTATGAGAAAATCGCTTTGAGAGCATGATAGAAATTAAGCTGTGGCTCTCCACTGGAATAACTTGGGAACAAATTTCGTAGCCAGAAATATGTGCTGTGGGGTCGTCTAAGGGTGCCAGGCAGTTTTCTTTATTTTCTCAAAGTGGTTGGTGTGAAAACTGCATTATGTGAGTTTTAAGCTGTTTACAGTGAGAGAAGCATTTTAAAGCATGTTTACCTGGGGCTCTACAGTGGAATGACTTGGGAACAAATTTCATCGCCAGAAATATGTGTTTTGTGGTCTTCTAAGGGTGCCAGGCAGTTTTCTTCATTTTCTCTAAGTGGTTGGTGTGAAAACTACATTATGTGAGTTTTAAGCTGTTTACGGTGCACTCTAAAATGTGACAAGTTGAGCTTACTTAAAAGAATCTAGGAAACTGATTGCACTAAAAAGGGTAAGTAAATATAACTAATAGTCTTAAGTTAAGTTTACTTCATATCTACTTGTTAAGTTTACTTTAAATCTAATTGTATTTACTTAATTTTGTGAAGTTATTTAAACTGAACAGTTGTGTTTACTCAGTAGAATCTAGGTAACCGATTGCACTAAAAAAATCAAGTAAGCAGAACAAAGAATGATAAGTTTGCAGGCTTTTATTATTTGAACAAAATGTAATTCTGTGCATCTTAAGCCAAGGCCACTGTTTGTGGAAACAAATGAAATTTCACCATAAAAACAAATACGTAAGCCTTGTAAATAATCTTTTATAAGCAAATCTTTCTAAACAAATGTAGAAACTTTCTCTGACATTACTTAAGACTTCAACAAGGCTCCTTTTATCACAATACCAATGTTCAATTAAGCTTCATGTTAAATGAAACACAAACAATGCATATGCTTTGAACTGCAATAAACAAAACAAAATGCAAAAATAGGTGGATTTATACAGGCAATCTGGGTATTTGAATTTCCCAAAGCTTAACACCTTGCAGTAGAAGTATCCCTAAAGATTTTGCGGTCACTATCCAGTATTTAAAACTAGATGTATTAATGCTGGTATGGTCTGAGTTATCTAGAATGCAAGATAATTTAAGCAACTCCAACCAATTCAACAAATAAATTCAATAATTTTTCACAAGGACAGAAAATTGGTGCATCTATAGTTCAACTTAACTGGTAGTTAAGGCTCACTGCCATCAAATCTTTCTGTAACATCTTTAGCATTTAGGGGTGGTGTGTCCCAGCATTTTAAAACAAACATTTGGATAAGTACACAAAGAGGCTCCTTGCAATCATCACTGGATGAAAAGTGGGATTTTCGTCCCCGTAAACGCCCGGAAATCTCACTCATTTTCGGCAGTTTCCGACAATTTACAGGCTGCGAACGCGGCGTTTACGGGTGCCACAAATTGTCGAAAACGGACCCATGACATATGTGGAGACCACCCGGGAGGTACTAATGGCTCTAATTAGCATATGAATAGCAGCGCAGCCGCGTCTGGCTTGAAATTCCTCACTCCAGGATTGGATGAAACCACTACTTTGAAACAAGAAATATCACTCGTGATTGGTCGGCAGATCTGTCGCTATTGGTCACTCTGGGTCATTATAAACGTAAACCCCTCCCCTACAATAATAAAATATAAAAATAATTTGAAAAAAATAATAATTATTATAATATAATAATTATAATAAGTGTATAATTATTATTAAACATTTAAATAAAATTATTATTATGTTGTATATTCATGTCATTGTTATCCTATGGGCTACACTATTATTACCATCAAGGACATGGATGAATTTATTGAGTAAAGGAACATTAGCGAGGAACATGTTTATTCAGAGAAAGAGCTTTATTTATAACACACAACTATGTACAAGTACAAGTAGGAGATTTCAACAACAAATCAAAATCACACAGCGCCATCAACTGTCTATTATTTGCCGCCTCGGAGCTGTACGGCATCTGACGGCGATCTGTCTACATGTGCTCCATCTTGCAGACGTCTGTGGTGCTGCCCTGTAGTTCGGGTTCACGTCCAATCTGACTGCAGCGTTGCACAGAGTTCAGTCAGCTCCTGCTGCGGAACCACGGAGGTCACACAATCCACCCAGACACCCCGTAAAGTATGTCGTCTTCCTCATCAGACATCATGTCTATGGTGGCGCACATCCATAGGTCCACCTCGTCTTCTTCTCGTCGCTTCCAGCAGCTGTAAAAACAATCAGTAAAGACAATAAGTACTGCACAGTGCACTGCATATTGACACAACACATCTATTAATGCACCTGAATAATAGTCACACTGACCAACAACGAGTCTGATCTAAAAGTCACAGTAAAAAGTAAAAAATAAACAGTAAAAGTCACTTACACACAATGGCGTCATTATCCCCATCAAGTGAATCCGGACTTGCAGACAGAGCTCTCAGTAAATAGAAGGTCACGGCCTCGTTATGAGGAGAGGTCAGTCTGTGAAAAACAAAATGGACGGTTAAGATCGGTCAATAACGTGTCTGAACGTTTCCTCATACAGCGGAATGAAAGCATGTTCTTTAAACTTACCCTCGCTCCGGTTCGTAGTGCATACAATTTGTCTCCAAGTTGTGGAAATGGTGTACTGCTTCCTGTAAATTACAAGACCAAAAAATACACTTTACTAACCAAACTTAGACTGGTTCTGCTTCTTCATTTGTTCTTTTACTTTTAGCTTAGCTAGCAGTCACTGAATATATTCTTACCGCCGTTTGGGGATTGTGCACCGTCTTCTCTTGTTAGTTAGTCTCCTCCACACGAGTTTACTGCGGTGAACTGCTGAGTCATATCGGCAGCAAACACAGCAAGCTGGCAGACAGCCCACTGATAGCGTTCAGCTGTGTCTTCGTCCATGCTGAGGAGTTTCCGGGTGTTGAAGGAGAGACGCTGTCCAGACATTGTAGTTCACGAAACAGCAAAGCAGCGAAAAACACGCGACATGGAGGAGACTGTCTGAATATACAGGAGTAAAAACAGGACTGTTGATATGTTCGTCTTGCGAGGTCTTCTGTTTGAATCATGCCGAGCTCGCACGTGATTGGACGAGGGCTAGACGGCTCGTCGGGCTCCTCCAATCACATGATCATTGTTTACGGAAGAGGTCACTGTAGTCATGCCACTACGCACAGTGGTTGAGCTCTAGCAGACTGATGTTTTTTGCATGGAGTGCACATTTGACCTTTGTGACAAAGCCTGGTTAAAACTAATTGTTGAAATAAACTGTTTTGTGTATCTTTTTTATTGAACATTGACCATTGCTAATGATCATACACAGTAATTAATCTAGCATACTTTCATGAAATAAATCAATTCAAGCTAAAATTTAAGAGCCTATAATTAGGCTATACTAAGCCTCATCTATTTATACCAGAGATGAATGAAGTTAATACCTTTTAGAGAAATGTCACCTCTGTGTGGGGAGTGAAACTCACCCTGCTCCCCTGGTTTGCATTTCTATAGCTCACAGCATGTTCATTTACATGTTAAAGCATCCCCTAGAATTAGGGGAAGGGGGGACAACTGCCAAGCAAGACCCACGACAATTTACGACAGTTTCCGGCAGTTTTCTGTGTTGCCTGTAAATTGCCGCGCGCAGCCATAAACCTGAAATTCCACGGCAATTTACAGTGCCGCATACTGACGGAAATCCCTCTTTTCATGCAGTGCATCTGACTCATTCCCTGAGTCTGACTTCTCAAAATGACTCTGCTCTTCAAAAGACTGCTAATGCCACTTACATTCCATCAAGCTTTTATTTACTAAACTTCACAAACTAGTTTAGATTAATCAAGATGGGATTAAACCTCCAACCGATATCCCACAGACTGGGACACTATAGAAACTTAAGTATAACAAGTAACCAAAATCATCCATCTGTGACTAACTATAACTTACTAAGAACTTTGCAGAGGTTAGTTGCAAATATATGAGTTTAACACTCAAATCAAGTATCTATGCTTCAGGATCCCTTGCTATTTTAAGGATCTGCCAGCAGTACACCCACCTACTGCAAAAGAGCATTTTTCAAGCTCTGAAGTTTTGGTCTCAGGTTACCTACACCCAGGTTGAGCATCACCCTCTGAATGAAGTCAAAGGTGTCCTTTAGTCTTTTTGGATAATCCAAATGAAGAGCGTATATTAGTCCAAATGTAACACAAAAAGCTTGTGCGTGGCTTCCAATGTCATCCATGACGATATTACCTTCCAGTATGATAGCAGTGCTGGAGGGTTCAAGGTGCAGGGCATGTGGACCTGGCTGTTGTCTGTCTTCAGGTATAACTGTCAATACCCCAACAGGAACTTGTGTGACATCTGCGATGGTATCAGTGTCCTGCAGATATAAAGGAAGGTTAAAAACTTATTTGAAAATTTTGACTTCATAGTGCAAAACCTTCAACATACCAAATTATGCAAATTATGTGTGGCACCCTGGACTTTTCAGTGGTATTTTTTTATGTTATTAACTGGGCCACCCCTCTTAATTTTTCTGATTACTTATTGCTTGTGTAGACCCGCCTGATTTCAAACTGGACTAAGGTAGTTGCTGCTGGCTATTTATCTGTCTGCCATCATGGTTCCTGCTTTTGTGGGCATTAAATGTAGTGTAGACGCAGGTTTCAAAATTACAATCCTTGTAAGGGCACTGTACTTTTTGGTGCATCCGGATATATGTCCGTAAGTGTGAAAAAAAATCTTTTTCGACACATGGCTCATTGAAGTCACAAAGCTGACATCGGAACACATTTTTTGTGGCATCGCAATGATCATCAATCTGGGAGTGTGCTCTTGATAGATGTACCTTAAGAGCATTAAAGGACTTGAATGTGCAGGGGCACTCTTTATGAACACATGGTAATGGTGATGTTCTTGTGTAACCACCATGTTTCAATCTATAATGTTTAAGTAATTGCCCTCTCTTTTCACATGTGAAGTTGCAAAACTTACATGTCCACTGCATCAGTGTTCGTTGTCTGTTGTCAAGCTGTAAAAAAAATAATAATAATAATAAGGTCACAAAAATGGCATCAAAAATGGCTCAAATACTTTAAGTGAAGACATTTGAGGTCAATGAATTTGGGCAGAGCAAGCAGGGCATCTCTTATTGGCATTTTTGCTCATTCTAAGATCCAGAATGACCACAGCTAAACAGTTCTGAGCAATACATATGTAAATCAGGTTGTTGCTCAGTTGGTTCTGGCTGTGGTCATTCTGCCCTGCATGCTCTGCCTAAATTCATTTACCAAATTTGTAAATGCTACTTTGAAGCAGAATAACAAAATGAAAGAGTTATGGTAGGGGTAATCAATTATGATTTGCAGCATCATCATGTTTAAGCAATATTATAATTTAATTGTACATTACAATTCATATATTAGCACAAGCCATGGCACATTGACTCACTTTCGCCGCTTTTCTCTCGCTCTTATCTTCTCACTCCTTTACATTTCTCTTTCCATGTCACTGTTGCTGTTACAAGAGTACCAGCTGTTTTCAATGCCTCTATTAAGTGAAGGCCCGCCCTACTCTGCCTGTGATTGGCTGACAGCCCAACCTACTCTGCCTGTGATTGGCTGACAGCCCGACTACTCCGCCTGTAATTGGCTGACTTCCTTGTCAGAAAAGAGTCGTCGGTCAAACTGTAGTTTCCGCGGTCCTGGTGTGCCACAGGTCAGCGGGACCGAGACGCCCAGTCTGTCAGTCCTTCGCCCTTCCTGATCGCCCCGGGCTGCAAAAACCCTGCAGGTGAAGCGAAAAAAAAAAAAACAGAATGGCGGAGCGGCGTGTGTGTGAGAGGAGAGGAGAGAAGAGAGTGTGTGTGAGAGAAGAGGAGAGGAAAGAAGAGTGTGTGTGAATGGAGAGGAGAGGAGAGGAGAGGAGAGGAGAGGAGAGGAGAGGAGAGGAGAGAGTGTGTGAGACAGGAGAGGAGAGACTGGGCTGGAGCATAAACCAGCCACTCCGCTTTCACCCGCGGGGTGTTTGCAGCTCGGGCCGGTCAAGAAGAGACCGGTCGGTCAGCCAGCCTGCCTGCCTGGTCTTCAGGTCTCGAGAAACACAGTGTCATGCTACTGCCGCCAAATAACCATAACCTCTTTTATTTTGTAATTTTGCTTCAAATTAGCATTTGCATCATGATCACATCATGATATAGCACATTTATGTGCTATAGATAACTATTAATTATCGTGTGAATGACATGATAATGGCGGTTTTAGTTAGCTGCCTTGGCTAATGTTAGCTAACAATAGCATTAGCCTAGTTATCTCCAGAGATGTTTGTAATACCTAGGTTCAGAAAAGAATGTCCTGCCAAAAATTTTGTTGTAAGTAATGAAATTATAGCTGCTCTACTGCGCAAGTGCACTGTTGAGCCTCTGTGTTCATTCCAGGAACAGAATGTTACAAGTCCAGTTTACTCAAATGAACTTAGTTATAAACGTCCTTAAGGAAAAATGAGTACATACTTACATTCCATGAGCTAAATCAACAGGATAGGGACAGATAAGTAAAGTACACTATTATGATATAAGGAAGCATAACTATTACCTTTTAGAGTGTGAGAGAAGCATTTTAAAGCATGTTTAGCTGGGGCTCTCCAGAAGAATGACTTGGGAAAAAATTTCATAGCCAAAAATATGTGTTTTGGGGTCCTCTAATGGGGACAGGGAGTTTGCCATGGTCTCACATACTGGTTGCTGTGAAAACAGTCATTTTCAGTATGAGAAAATCGCTTTGAGAGCATGTTAGAACTTAAGGTGTGGCTCTCCAGTTGAATGACTTGAGAACAAATTTCATAGCCAATAATATGTGTTTTGGGGTCTTGTAAGGGTTCCAGGCATTTTTCTTTGTTTTCTCAAAGTGGTTGTTGTGAAAACTGCATTATGTGGGTTTTAAGCTTTTCACAGCGAGAGAAGCATTTTAAAGCATGTTTAGCTGGGGCTCTCCAGCAGGATGAATTGTTAACACATTTCATACTCAGAAATATGTGTTTTGTGGTCTTCTCAGGGTGCCAGGCAGTTTTATTTGTTTTCTCAAAATGTTTGGTGTGAAAAAAGTATTTTTCAGTAAGAGAAAATCGCTATGATTGCATGATAGAAAATAAGCTCTGGCTCTCCATTGGAATGACTTGGGACCAAATTTCATAGGCAGAAATATGTGTTTTGGGGTCTTCTAAGGGTTCCAGTCAGATTTCTTAGTTTTCTCAAAGTGGTAGCTGTGTAAACTGCATTATGTGAGTTTTAAGCTTTTCACAGCGAGAGAAGTATTTTAAAGCATGTTTAGCTGGGGCTCTGCAGCAGGATGAATTGTTAAGACATTTCATTGCCAGAAATATGTGTTTTGTGGTCTTCTCAGGATGCCAGGCAGTTTTCTTTGTTTTCTCAAAGTGGTTGGTGTGCAAAAAGTCATTTTCAGTAAGAGAAAATCCCTTTGACAGCATGATAGAAAATAAGCTGTGGCTCTCCATTGGAATGACTTTGGAACAAATTTCATAGCCAGAAATATGTGTTTTGTGGTCTTGTAAGGATTCCACGCAGTTATCTTTGTTTTCTCAAAGTGGTTGTTGTGAAACCTGCATTATGTGAGTTTTAAGCTTTTGACAGCGAGAGAAGCATTTTAAAACATGTTTAGCTGGGGCTCTCCAGCAGGATGAATTGTTAACACATTTTATAGCCAGAAATATGTGTTTTGTGGTCTTCTCAGAGTGCCAGTAAGTTTTATTTGTTTTCTCAAAGTGGTTGTTTGGACAACAGTCATTTTCAGAAAGAGAAAATCGCTCTGAGAGCATGATAGAAAATAAGCTGTGGTTTTCCAGTGGAATGACTGGGGACCAAATTTCATTGCCAGAAATATGGGTTTTGGGATCTTCTAAGGGTTCCAGGCAGTTTTCTTTGTTTTCTCAAAGTGGTTGTTGTGAAAACTGCATTATGTGAGTTTGAAGCTTTTCACAGCGAAAGAAGCATTTTAAAGCATGGTTAGCTGTGCCTATCCAGCAGGATGAATTGTTAACACATTTCATTGCCAGAAATATGTGTTTTTGGGATCTTCTAAGGGTTCCAGGCAGTTTTCTTTGTTTTCTGAAAGTGGTTGTTGTGAAAAATGCATTATGTGAGTTTTAAGCTTTTCAGAGCGAGAGAAGCATTTTAAAGGATGTTTAGCTGTGCCTATCCAGCAGGATGAATTGTTAACACATTTCATTGCCAGAAATATTTGTTTTTGGGATCTTCTAAGGGTTCCAGGCAGTTTTCTTAGTTTTCTCAACGTGGTTGGTGTGAGAACAGTCATTTTCAGTAAGAGAAAATCGCTCTGAGAGCATGATAGAAAATAAGATGTGGCTTTCCAGTGGAATGACTGGGGACCAAATTTCATTGCCAGAAATATGGGTTTTGGGATCTTCTAAGGGTTCCAGACAGTTTTCTTAGTTCTCTCAAAGTGGTTGTTGTGAAAACTGCATTATGTGAGTTTTAAGCTTTTCACAGTGAAAGAAGCATTTTAAATCAAGTTTAGCTGGGGCTCTCCAGCAGGATGAATTGATAACACATTTCATAGCCAGAAATATGTGTTTTGTGGTATTCTCAGGGTGCCAGTCAGTTTTCTTTGTTTTCTCAAAGTGGTTGGTGTGAGAACAGTCATTTTCAGTAAGAGAAAATCGCTCTGAGAGCATGATAGAAAATAAGCTGTGGCTTTCCAGTGGAATGACTGGGGACCAAATTTCATTGCCAGAAATATGGGTTTTGGGATCTTCTAAGGGTTCCAGACAGTTTTCTTAGTTCTCTCAAAGTGGTTGTTCTGAAAACTGCATTATGTGAGTTTTAAGCTTTTCATAGCGAGAGAAGCATTTTAAAGCATGTTTAGCTGAGGCTATAAAGCAGGATGAATTGTTAACACATTTCATTGCCAGAAATATGTGTTTTGCGATCTTCTAAGGGTTCCAGGCAGTTTTCTTTGTTTTCTCAAAGTGGTTGTTGTGAAAAATGCATTATGTGAGTTTTAAGTTTTTTACAGCGAGAGAAGGATTTTAAAGGATGTTTAGCTGTGCCTATCCAGCAGGATGAATTGTTAACACATTTCATTGCCAGAAATATGTGTTTTTGGGATCTTCTTAGGGTTCCAGGCAGTTTTCTTTGTTTTCTCAACGTGGTTGCTGTGAGAACAGTCATTTTCAGTAAGAGAAAATCGCTCTGAGAGCATGATAGAAAATAAGCTGTGGCTCTCCAGTGGAATGACTGTGGACCAAATTTCATTGCCAGAAATATGTGTTTTGTGGTCTTCTTAGGGTTCCAAGCAGTTTTCTTTGTTTTCTCAAAGTGGTTGGTGTGAGAACAGTCATTTTCAGTGACAGAAAATCGCTCTGAGAGCATGATAGAAAATAAGCTGTGGCTCTCCAGTGGAATTACTGGGGACCAAATTTCATTGCCAGAAATATGTATTTTGGGATCTTCTAAGGGATCCAGCAGTTTTCTTAGTTCTCTCAAAGTGGTTGTTGTGAAAACTGCATTATGTGAGTTTTAAGCTTTTCACAGCGAGAGAAGCATTTTAAAGCATGGTTAGCTGTGCCTATCCAGCAGGATGAATTGTTAACACATTTCTTAGCCAGAAATATGTGTTTTTTTGGTCTTCTAAGGGTTCCAGGCAGTTTTCTTTGTTTTCTCAAAGTGGTTGTTGTGAAAACTGCATTATGTGAGTTTTAAGCTTTTCACAGCGAGAGAAGCATTTTAAAGCATGTTTAGCTGGGGCTATCCAGCAGGATGAATTGTTAAGACATTTCATTGCCAGAAATATGTGTTTTTGGGATCTTCTAAGGGTTCCAGGCAGTTTTCTTTCTTTTCTCAACGTGGTTGGTTTGAGAACAGTCATTTTCAGTAAGAGAAAATCGCTCTGAGAGCATGATGGAAAATAAGCTGTGGCTTTCCAGTGGAATGACTGGGGACCAAATTTCATTGCCAGAAATATGGGTTTTGGGATCTTCTAAGGGTTCCAGACAGTTTTCTTAGTTCTCTCAAAGTGGTTGTTCTGAAAACTGCATTATGTGAGTTTTAAGCTTTTCATAACGAGAGAAGCATTTTAAAGCATGTTTAGCTGAGGCTATAAAGCAGGATGAATTGTTAACACATTTCATTGCCAGAAATATGTGTTTTGCGATCTTCTAAGGGTTCCAGGCAGTTTTCTTTGTTTTCTCAAAGTGGTTGTTGTGAAAAATGCATTATGTGAGTTTTAAGTTTTTTACAGCGAGAGAAGGATTTTAAAGGATGTTTAGCTGTGCCTATCCAGCAGGATGAATTGTTAACACATTTCATTGCCAGAAATATGTGTTTTTGGGATCTTCTTAGGGTTCCAGGCAGTTTTCTTTGTTTTCTCAACGTGGTTGCTGTGAGAACAGTCATTTTCAGTAAGAGAAAATCGCTCTGAGAGCATGATAGAAAATAAGCTGTGGCTCTCCAGTGGAATGACTGTGGACCAAATTTCATTGCCAGAAATATGTGTTTTGTGGTCTTCTTAGGGTTCCAAGCAGTTTTCTTTGTTTTCTCAAAGTGGTTGGTGTGAGAACAGTCATTTTCAGTGACAGAAAATCGCTCTGAGAGCATGATAGAAAATAAGCTGTGGCTCTCCAGTGGAATTACTGGGGACCAAATTTCATTGCCAGAAATATGTATTTTGGGATCTTCTAAGGGATCCAGCAGTTTTCTTAGTTCTCTCAAAGTGGTTGTTGTGAAAACTGCATTATGTGAGTTTTAAGCTTTTCACAGCGAGAGAAGCATTTTAAAGGATGTTTAGCTGTGCCTATCCAGCAGGATGAATTGTTAACACATTTCTTAGCCAGAAATATGTGTTTTTTTGGTCTTCTAAGGGTTCCAGGCAGTTTTCTTTGTTTTCTCAAAGTGGTTGTTGTGAAAACTGCATTATGTGAGTTTTAAGCTTTTCACAGCGAGAGAAGCATTTTAAAGCATGTTTAGCTGGGGCTATCCAGCAGGATGAATTGTTAAGACATTTCATTGCCAGAAATATGTGTTTTTGGGATCTTCTAAGGGTTCCAGGCAGTTTTCTTTCTTTTCTCAACGTGGTTGGTTTGAGAACAGTCATTTTCAGTAAGAGAAAATCGCTCTGAGAGCATGATGGAAAATAAGCTGTGGCTTTCCAGTGGAATGACTGGGGACCAAATTTCATTGCCAGAAATATGGGTTTTGGGATCTTCTAAGGGTTCCAGACAGTTTTCTTAGTTCTCTCAAAGTGGTTGTTCTGAAAACTGCATTATGTGAGTTTTAAGCTTTTCATAGCGAGAGAAGCATTTTAAAGCATGTTTAGCTGAGGCTATAAAGCAGGATGAATTGTTAACACATTTCATTGCCAGAAATATGTGTTTTGCGATCTTCTAAGGGTTCCAGGCAGTTTTCTTTGTTTTCTCAAAGTGGTTGTTGTGAAAAATGCATTATGTGAGTTTTAAGTTTTTTACAGCGAGAGAAGGATTTTAAAGGATGTTTAGCTGTGCCTATCCAGCAGGATGAATTGTTAACACATTTCATTGCCAGAAATATGTGTTTTTGGGATCTTCTTAGGGTTCCAGGCAGTTTTCTTTGTTTTCTCAACGTGGTTGCTGTGAGAACAGTCATTTTCAGTAAGAGAAAATCGCTCTGAGAGCATGATAGAAAATAAGCTGTGGCTCTCCAGTGGAATGACTGTGGACCAAATTTCATTGCCAGAAATATGTGTTTTGTGGTCTTCTTAGGGTTCCAAGCAGTTTTCTTTGTTTTCTCAAAGTGGTTGGTGTGAGAACAGTCATTTTCAGTGACAGAAAATCGCTCTGAGAGCATGATAGAAAATAAGCTGTGGCTCTCCAGTGGAATTACTGGGGACCAAATTTCATTGCCAGAAATATGTATTTTGGGATCTTCTAAGGGATCCAGCAGTTTTCTTAGTTCTCTCAAAGTGGTTGTTGTGAAAACTGCATTATGTGAGTTTTAAGCTTTTCACAGCGAGAGAAGCATTTTAAAGGATGTTTAGCTGTGCCTATCCAGCAGGATGAATTGTTAACACATTTCTTAGCCAGAAATATGTGTTTATTTGGTCTTCTAAGGGTTCCAGGCAGTTTTCTTTCTTTTCTCAACGTGGTTGGTTTGAGAACAGTCATTTTCAGTAAGAGAAAATCGCTCTGAGAGCATGATGGAAAATAAGCTGTGGCTTTCCAGTGGAATGACTGGGGACCAAATTTCATTGCCAGAAATATGGGTTTTGGGGTCTTCTAAGGGTTCCAGACAGTTTTCTTAGTTCTCTCAAAGTGGTTGTTGTGAAAACTGCATTATGTGAGTTTTAGGCTTTTCACAGCGAAAGAAGCATTTTAAAGCAAGTTTAGCTGGGGCTCTCCAGCAGGATGAATTGATAACACATTTCATAGCCAGAAATATGTGTTTTGTGCTATTCTCAGGGTGCCAGGCAGTTTTCTTTGTTTTCTCAAAGTGGTTGGTGTGAGAACAGTCATTTTCAGTAAGAGAAAATCGCTCTGAGAGCATGATAGAAAATAAGCTGTGGCTCTCCAGTGGAATGACTGTTGACCAAATTTCATTCCCAGAAATATGTGTTTTGGGATTCTCTAAGGGTTCCAGGCAGTTTTCTTTGTTTTTTCAAAGTGGTTGTTGTGAAAACTGCATTATGTGAGTTTTTTCAGCTTTTCACAGCGAGAGAAGCATTTTAAAGCATGTTTAGCTGGGGCTATCCAGCAGGATGAATTGTTAACACATTTCTTTGCCAGAAATATGTGTTTTGGGATCTTCTAAGGGTTCCAGGCAGTTTTCTTGGTTTTCTCAACGTGGTTGGTGTGAGAACAGTCATTTTCAGTAAGAGAAAATCGCTTTGAGAGCATGATAGAAAATAAGCTGTGGCTTTCCAGTGGAATGACTGGGGACCAAATTTCATTTCCAGAAATATGGGTTTTGGGATCTTCTAAGGGTTCCAGACAGTTTTCTTAGTTCTCTCAAAGTGGTTGTTGTGAAAACTGCATTATGTGATTTTTAAGCTTTTCACAGCGAGAGAAGCATTTTAAAGCAAGTTTAGCTGGGGCTATCCAGCAGGATGAATTGTTAACACATTTCATTGCCAGAAATATGTGTTTTAGGGATCTTCTAAGGGTTCCCGGCAGTTTTCTTTGTTTTCTCAAAGTGGTTGGTGTGAGAACAGTCATTTTCAGTGACAGAAAATCGCTCTGAGAGCATGATAGAAAATAAGCTGTGGCTCTCCAGTGGAATGACTGGGGACCAAATTTCATATTCAGAAATATGTATTTTGGGATCTTCGAAGGGTTCCAGGCAGTTTTGTTTGTTTTCTCAAAGTGGTTGTTGTGAAAACTGCATTATGTGAGTTTTAAGCTTTTCACAGCGAGAGAAGCATTTTAAAGCATGTTTAGCTGGGGCTATCCAGCAGGATGAATTGTTAACACATTTCATAGCCAGAAATATGTGTTTTTGGGATCTTGTAATAGTTCCAGGCAGTTTTCTTTGTTTTCTCAAAGTCGTTGTTGTGAGAACTGTCATTTTCAGTGACAGAAAATCGCTCTGAGAGCATGATAGAAAATAAGCTGTGGCTCTCCAGTTGAATGACTTGGGACCAAATTTCATATTCAGAAATATGTGTTTTGGGGTCTTCTAAGGGTTCCAGACAGTTTTCTTAGTTCTCTCAAAGTGGTTGTTGTGAAAACTGCATTATGTGAGTTTTAGGCTTGTGACAGCGAAAGAAGCATTTTAAAGCAAGTTTAGCCGGGGCTCTCCAGCAGGATGAATTAATAACACATTTCATAGCCAGAAATATGTGTTTTGTGCTATTCTTAGGGTTCCAGGCAGTTTTCTTTGTTTTCTCAACGTGGTTGGTGTGAGAACAGTCATTTTCAGTAAGAGAAAATCGCTCTGAGAGCATGATACAAAATAAGCTGTGGCTCTCCAGTGGAATGACTGGGGACCAAATTTCATTGCCAGAAATATGGATTTTGGGATCTTCTAAGGGTTCCAGGCAGTTTTGTTTGTTTTCTCAAAGTGGTTGTTGTGAAAACTGCATTATGTGAGTTTTAAGCTTTTCACAGCGAGAGAAGCATTTTAAAGCATGTTTAGCCTGGGCTATCCAGCAGGATGAATTGTTAACACATTTCATAGCCAGAAATATGTGTTTTGGGATCTTCTAAGGGTTCCAGGCAGTTTTCTTTGTTTTCTCAACGTGGTTGGTGTGAGAACAGTCATTTTCAGTAAGAGAAAATCGCTCTGAGAGCATGATGGAAAATAAGCTGTGGCTTTCCAGTGGAATGACTGGGGACCAAATTTCATTCCCAGAAATATGTGTTTTGGGGTCTTCTAAGGGTTCCAGACAGAGTTCTTAGTTCTCTCAATGTGGTTGTTGTGAAAACTGCATTATGTGAGTTTTAAGCTTTTCACAGCGAAAGATGCATTTTAAAGCAAGTTTAGCTGGGGCTCTCCAGCAGGATGAATTGATAACACATTTCATAGCCAGAAATATGTGTTTTGTGGTCTTCTTAGGGTTCCAGGCAGTTTTCTTTGTTTTCTCAAAGTCGTTGGTGTGAGAACTGTCATTTTCAGTGACAGAAAATCGCTCTGAGAGCATGATAGAAAATAAGCTGTGGCTCTCCAGTTGAATGACTTGGGACCAAATTTCATATTCAGAAATATGTGTTTTGGGGTCTTCTAAGGGTTCCAGACAGTTTTCTTAGTTCTCTCAAATTGGTTGTTGTGAAAACTGCATTATGTGAGTTTTAAGCTTTTCACAGCGAGAGAAGCATTTTAAAGCATGTTTAGCCGGGGCTATCCAGCAGGATGAATTGTAACACATTTCATTGCCAGAAATATGTGTTTTTGTGATCTTGTAATGGTTCCAGGCAGTTTTCTTTGTTTTCTCAACGTGGTTGGTGTGAGAACAGTCATTTTCAGTAAGAGAAAATCGCTCTGAGAGCATGTTGGAAAATAAGCTGTGGCTTTCCAGTGGAACGAGTGGGGTCCAAATTTCATTGCCAAAAATATGTGTTTTGGGGTCTTCTAAGGGTTCCAGACAGTTTTCTTAGTTCTCTCAAAGTGGTTGTTGTGAAAACTGCATTATGTGAGTTTTAAGCTTTTCACAGCGAGAGAAGCATTTTAAAGCATGTTTAGCTGTGCCTATCCTGCAGGATGAATTGTTAACACATTTCATTGCCAGAAATATGTGTTTTAGGATCTTCTAAGGGTTCTAGGCAGTTTTCTTTGTTTTCTGAAAGTGGTTGTTGTGAAAAATGCATTATGTGAGTTTTAAGCTTTTCACAGCGAGAGAAGGATTTTAAAGCATGTTTAGCTGTGCCTATCCAGCAGGATGAATTGTTAACACATTTCATTGACAGAAATATTTGTTTTTGTGCTATTCTTAGGGTGCCAGGCAGTTTTCTTTGTTTTCTCAACGTGGTTGGTGTGAGAACAGTCATTTTCAGGAAGAGAAAATCGCTCTGAGAGCATGATAGAAAATAAGCTGTGGCTTTCCAGTGGAACGACTGGGGACCAAATTTCATTGCCAGAAATATGTGTTTTGGGATCTTCTAAGGGTTCCAGGCAGTTTTCTTTGTTGTCTCAAAGTGGTTGTTGTGAAAACTGCATTATGTGAGTTTTAAGCTTTTCACAGCGAGAGAAGCATTTTAAAGCATGTTTAGCTGGGGCTATCCAGCAGGATGAATTGTTAACACATTTCATTGCCAGAAATATGTGTTTTGGGGATCTTGTAATAGTTCCAGGCAGTTTTCTTTGTTTTCTCAACGTGGTTGGTATGAGAACAGTCATTTTCAGTAAGAGAAAATCGCTTTGAGAGCATGATAGAAAATAAGCTGTGGCTCTCCAGTGCAATGACTGGGGACCAAATTTCATTGCCAGAAATATGGGTTTTGGGATCTTCTAAGGGTTCCAGGCAGTTTTCTTTGTTTTCTCAAAGTGGTTGTTGTGAAAACTGCATTATGTGAGTTTTAAGCTTTTCACAGCGAGAGAAGCATTTTAAAGCAAGTTTAGCTGGGTCTCTCCAGCAGGATGAATTGATAACACATTTCATAGCCAGAAATATGTGTTTTGTGGTATTCTCAGGGTGCCAGGCAGTTTTCTTTGTTTTCTCAACGTGGTTGGTGTGAGAACAGTCATTTTCAGTGAGAGAAAATCGCTCTTAGAGCATGATAGAAAGTAAGCTGTGGCTCTCCAGTGGAATGACTGGGGACCAAATTTCACATTCAGAAATATGTGTTTTGGGATCTTCGAAGGGTTCCAGGCAGTTTTGTTTGTTTTCTCAAAGTGGTTGTTGTGAAAACTGCATTATGTGAGTTTTAAGCTTTTCACAGCGAGAGAAGCATTTTAAAGCATGTTTAGCTGGGGCTATCCAGCAGGATGAATTGTTAACACATTTCATTGCCAGAAATATGTGTTTTGGGATCTTCTAAGGGTTCCAGGCAGTTTTCTTTGTTTTTTCAAAGTGGTTGTTGTGAAAACTGCATCATGTGAGTTTTAAGCTTTTCACAGCGAGAGAAGCATTTTATAGCATGTTTAGCCGGGGCTATCCAGCAGGATGAATTGTTAACACATTTCATTGCCAGAAATATGTGTTTTTGTGATCTTGTAATGGTTCCAGGCAGTTTTCTTTGTTTTCTCAACGTGGTTGGTGTGAGAACAGTCATTTTCAGTAAGAGAAAATCGCTCTGAGAGCATGTTGGAAAATAAGCTGTGGCTTTCCAGTGGAACGAGTGGGGTCCAAATTTCATTGCCAAAAATATGTGTTTTGGGGTCTTCTAAGGGTTCCAGACAGTTTTCTTAGTTCTCTCAAAGTGGTTGTTGTGAAAACTGCATTATGTGAGTTTTAAGCTTTTCACAGCGAGAGAAGCATTTTAAAGCATGTTTAGCTGTGCCTATCCTGCAGGATGAATTGTTAACACATTTCATTGCCAGAAATATGTGTTTTGGGATCTTCTAAGGGTTCCAGGCAGTTTTCTTTGTTTTCTGAAAGTGGTTGTTGTGAAAAATGCATTATGTGAGTTTTAAGCTTTTCACAGCGAGAGAAGGATTTTAAAGCATGTTTAGCTGTGCCTATCCAGCAGGATGAATTGTGAACACATTTCATAGCCAGAAATATGTGTTTTTTGCTATTCTTAGGGTTCCAGGCAGTTTTCTTTGTTTTCTCAACGTGGTTGGTGTGAGAACAGTCATTTTCAGTAAGAGAAAATCGCTCTGAGAGCATATTGGAAAATAAGCTGTGGCTTTCCAGTGGAACGACTGGGGACCAAATTTCATTGCCAGAAATATGGATTTTGGGATCTTCTAAGGGTTCCAGGCAGTTTTCTTTGTTTTCTCAAAGTGGTTGTTGTGAAAACTGCATTATGTGAGTTTTAAGCTTTTCACAGCGAGAGAAGCATTTTAAAGCATGTTTAGCTGGGGCTATCCAGCAGGATGAATTGTTAACACATTTCATTGCCAGAAATATGTGTTTTGGGGATCTTGTAATAGTTCCAGGCAGTTTTCTTTGTTTTCTCAACGTGGTTGGTATGAGAACAGTCATTTTCAGTAAGAGAAAATCGCTTTGAGAGCATGATAGAAAATAAGCTGTGGCTCTCCAGTGCAATGACTGGGGACCAAATTTCATTGCCAGAAATATGGGTTTTGGGATCTTCTAAGGGTTCCAGGCAGTTTTCTTTGTTTTCTCAAAGTGGTTGTTGTGAAAACTGCATTATGTGAGTTTTAAGCTTTTCACAGCGAGAGAAGCATTTTAAAGCAAGTTTAGCTGGGTCTCTCCAGCAGGATGAATTGATAACACATTTCATAGCCAGAAATATGTGTTTTGTGGTATTCTCAGGGTGCCAGGCAGTTTTCTTTGTTTTCTCAACGTGGTTGGTGTGAGAACAGTCATTTTCAGTGAGAGAAAATCGCTCTTAGAGCATGATAGAAAGTAAGCTGTGGCTCTCCAGTGGAATGACTGGGGACCAAATTTCACATTCAGAAATATGTGTTTTGGGATCTTCGAAGGGTTCCAGGCAGTTTTGTTTGTTTTCTCAAAGTGGTTGTTGTGAAAACTGCATTATGTGAGTTTTAAGCTTTTCACAGCGAGAGAAGCATTTTAAAGCATGTTTAGCTGGGGCTATCCAGCAGGATGAATTGTTAACACATTTCATTGCCAGAAATATGTGTTTTGGGATCTTCTAAGGGTTCCAGGCAGTTTTCTTTGTTTTTTCAAAGTGGTTGTTGTGAAAACTGCATCATGTGAGTTTTAAGCTTTTCACAGCGAGAGAAGCATTTTATAGCATGTTTAGCCGGGGCTATCCAGCAGGATGAATTGTTAACACATTTCATTGCCAGAAATATGTGTTTTTGGGATCTTGTAATGGTTCCAGGCAGTTTTCTTTGTTTTCTCAACGTGGTTGGTGTAAGAACAGTCATTTTCAGTGACAGAAAATCGCTCTGAGAGCATGATAGAAAATAAGCTGTGGCTCTCCAGTGGAATGACTGGGGACCAAATTTCATTGCCAGAAATATGGGTTTTGGGATCTTCTAAAGGTTCCAGGCAGTTTTGTTTGTTTTCTCAAAGTGGTTGTTGTGAAAACTGCATTATGTGAGTTTTAAGCTTTTCACAGCGAGAGAAGCATTTTAAAGCATGTTTAGCCGGGGCTATCCAGCAGGATGAATTGTTAACACATTTCATTGCCAGAAATATGTGTTTTTTGGATCTTGTAATGGTTCCAGGCAGTTTTCTTTGTTTTCTCAACGTGGTTGGTGTGAGAACAGTCATTTTCAGTAAGAGAAAATCGCTCTGAGAGCATGTTGGAAAATAAGCTGTGGCTTTCCATTGGAACGAATGGGGACCAAATTTCATTGCCAGAAATATGTGTTTTGGGGTCTTCTAAGGGTTCCAGACAGTTTTCTTAGTTCTCACAAAGTGGTTGTTGTGAAAACTGCATTATGTGAGTTTTAAGCTTTTCAGAGCGAGAGAAGCATTTTAAAGCATGTTTAGCTGTGCCTATCCAGCAGGATAAATTGTTAACACATTTCATAGCCAGAAATATGTGTTTTGTGGTCTTCTAAGGGTTCCAGGCAGTTTTCTTTGTTTTCTCAACGTGGTTGGTGTGAGAACAGTCATTTTCAGTGAGAGAAAATCGCTCTTAGAGCATGATAGAAAGTAAGCTGTGGCTCTCCAGTGGAATGACTGGGGACCAAATTTCATTGCCACAAATATGTGTTTTGTGGTCTTCTTAGGGTTCCAGGCAGTTTTCTTTGTTTTCTCAAAGTCGATGGTGTGAGAACTGTCATTTTCAGTGACAGAAAATCGCTCTCAGAGCATGTTGGAAAATAAGCTGTGGCTCTCCAGTGGAACGACTGGGGACCAAATTTCATATTCAGAAATATGTGTTTTGGGGTCTTCTAAGGGTTCCAGACAGTTTTCTTAGTTCTCTCAAAGTGGTTGTTGTGAAAACTGCATTATGTGAGTTTTAAGCTTTTCACAGCGAAAGAAACATTTTAAAGCATGTTTAGCTGTGCCTATCCAGCAGGATGAATTGTTAACACATTTCATTGCCAGAAATATGTGTTTTGTGGTATTCTCAGGGTGCCAGGCAGTTTTCTTTGTTTTCTCAAAGTGGTTGGTGTGAGAACAGTCATTTTCAGTAAGAGAAAATCGCTCTGAGAGCATGATACAAATTAAGCTGTGGCTCTCCAGTGGAATGACTGGGGACCAAATTTCATATCCAGAAATATGGATTTTGGGATCTTCTAAGGGTTCCAGGCAGTTTTGTTTGTTTTCTCAAAGTGGTTGTTGTGAAAACTGCATTATGTGAGTTTGAAACTTTTCACAGCGAGAGAAGCATTTTAAAGCATGTTTAGCTGGGGCTCTCCAGCAGGATGAATTGATAACACATTTCATAGCCAGAAATATTTGTTTTGTGGTATTCTCAGGGTGCCAGGCAGTTTTCTTTGTTTTCTCAACGTGGTTGGTGTGAGAACAGTCATTTTCAGTAAGAGAAAATCGCTCTGAGAGCATGATAGAAAATAAGCTGTGGCTCTCCAGTGGAATTACAGGGGACCAAATTTCATTGCCAGAAATATGTATTTTGGGATCTTCTAAGGGTTCCAGCAGTTTTCTTTCTTTTCTGAAATTGGTTGTTGTGAAAACTGCATTATGTGAGTTTTAAGCTTTTCACAGCGAGAGAAGCATTTTAAAGGATGTTTAGCTGGGGCTATCCAGCAGGATGAATTGTTAACACATTTCATTGCCAGAAATATGTGTTTTTGGGATCTCCTAAGGGTTCCAGGCAGTTTTCTTTGTTTTCTCAACGTGGTTGGTGTGAGAACAGTCATTTTCAGTGAGAGAAAATCGCTCTTAGAGCATGATAGAAAGTAAGCTGTGGCTCTCCAGTGGAATGACTGGGGACCAAATTTCATTGCCACAAATATGTGTTTTGTGGTCTTCTTAGGGTTCCAGGCAGTTTTCTTTGTTTTCTCAAAGTCGATGGTGTGAGAACTGTCATTTTCAGTGACAGAAAATCGCTCTCAGAGCATGTTGGAAAATAAGCTGTGGCTCTCCAGTGGAACGACTGGGGACCAAATTTCATATTCAGAAATATGTGTTTTGGGGTCTTCTAAGGGTTCCAGACAGTTTTCTTAGTTCTCTCAAAGTGGTTGTTGTGAAAACTGCATTATGTGAGTTTTAAGCTTTTCACAGCGAAAGAAACATTTTAAAGCATGTTTAGCTGTGCCTATCCAGCAGGATGCATTGTTAACACATTTCATTGCCAGAAATATGTGTTTTGTGGTATTCTCAGGGTGCCAGGCAGTTTTCTTTGTTTTCTCAAAGTGGTTGGTGTGAGAACAGTCATTTTCAGTAAGAGAAAATCGCTCTGAGAGCATGATACAAATTAAGCTGTGGCTCTCCAGTGGAATGACTGGGGACCAAATTTCATATCCAGAAATATGTATTTTGGGATCTTCTAAGGGTTCCAGGCAGTTTTGTTTGTTTTCTCAAAGTGGTTGTTGTGAAAACTGCATTATGTGAGTTTTAAGCTTTTCACAGCGAGAGAAGCATTTTAAAGGATGTTTAGCTGTGGCTGTCCAGCAGGATGAATTGTTAACACATTTCATTGCCAGAAATATGTGTTTTGCGATCTTCTAAGGGTTCCAGGCAGTTTTCTTTGTTTTCTGAAAGTGGTTGTTGTGAAAAATGCATTATGTGAGTTTTAAGCTTTTCACAGCGAGAGAAGCATTTTAAAGCATGTTTTGCCGGGGCTATCCAGCAGGATGAATTGTTAACACATTTCATTGCCAGAAATATGTGTTTTTGGGATCTCCTAAGGGTTCCAGGCAGTTTCCTTTGTTTTCTCAACGTGGTTGGTGTGAGAACAGTCATTTTCAGTGAGAGAAAATCGCTCTTAGAGCATGATAGAAAGTAAGCTGTGGCTCTCCAGTGGAATGACTGGGGACCAAATTTCATTGCCAGAAATATGTGTTTTGTGGTCTTCTTAGGGTTCCAGGCAGTTTTCTTTGTTTTCTCAAAGTCGTTGGTGTGAGACCTGTCATTTTCAGAGACAGAAAATCGCTCTCAGAGCATGTTGGAAAATAAGCTGTGGCTCTCCAGTTGAATGACTTGGGACCAAATTTCATATTCAGAAATATGTGTTTTGGGTTCTTCTAAGGGTTCCAGACAGTTTTCTTAGTTCTCTCAAAGTGGTTGTTGTGAAAACTGCATTATGTGAGTTTTAGGCTTTTCACAGCGAAAGAAGCATTTTCAAGCAAGTTTAGCTGGGGCTCTCCAGCAGGATGAATTGATAACACATTTCATAGCCAGAAATATGTGTTTTGTGCTATTCTTAGGGTTCCAGGCAGTTTTCTTTGTTTTCTCAACGTGGTTGGTGTGAGAACAGTCATTTTCAGGAAGCGAAAATCGCTCTGAGAGCATGTTGGAAAATAAGCTGTGGCTTTCCAGTGGAACGACTGGGGACCAAATTTCATTCCCAGAAATATGTGTTTTGGGGTCTTCTAAGGGTTCCAGACAGTTTTCTTAGTTCTCTCAAAGTGGTTGTTGTGAAAACTGCATTATGTGAGTTTTAAGCTTTTCACAGCGAGAGAAGCATTTTAAAGCATGTTTAGCTGGGGCTATCCAGCAGGATGAATTGTTAACACATTTCATTGCCAGAAATATGTGTTTTGTGGTCTTCTAAGGGGTCCAGGCAGTTTTCTTTGTTTTCTCAAAGTGGTTGGTGTGAGAACAGTCATTTTCAGCAAGAGAAAATCGCTCTGAGAGCATGATACAAAATAAGCTGTGGCTCTCCAGTGGAATGACTGGGGACCAAATTTCATATCCAGAAATATGTATTATGGGATCTTCTAAGGGTTCCAGGCAGTTTTGTTTGTTTTCTCAAAGTGGTTGTTGTGAAAACTGCATTATGTGAGTTTTAAGCTTTTCACAGCGAGAGAAGCATTTTAAAGGATGTTTAGCTGTGGCTGTCCAGCAGGATGAATTGTTAACACATTTCATTGCCAGAAATATGTGTTTTGCGATCTTCTAAGGGTTCCAGGCAGTTTTCTTTGTTTTCTGAAAGTGGTTGTTGTGAAAAATGCATTATGTGAGTTTTAAGCTTTTCACAGCGAGAGAAGCATTTTAAAGCATGTTTTGCCGGGGCTATCCAGCAGGATGAATTGTTAACACATTTCATTGCCAGAAATATGTGTTTTTGGGATCTCCTAAGGGTTCCAGGCAGTTTCCTTTGTTTTCTCAACGTGGTTGGTGTGAGAACAGTCATTTTCAGTGAGAGAAAATCGCTCTTAGAGCATGATAGAAAGTAAGCTGTGGCTCTCCAGTGGAATGACTGGGGACCAAATTTCATTGCCAGAAATATGTGTTTTGTGGTCTTCTTAGGGTTCCAGGCAGTTTTCTTTGTTTTCTCAAAGTCGTTGGTGTGAGACCTGTCATTTTCAGAGACAGAAAATCGCTCTCAGAGCATGTTGGAAAATAAGCTGTGGCTCTCCAGTTGAATGACTTGGGACCAAATTTCATATTCAGAAATATGTGTTTTGGGTTCTTCTAAGGGTTCCAGACAGTTTTCTTAGTTCTCTCAAAGTGGTTGTTGTGAAAACTGCATTATGTGAGTTTTAGGCTTTTCACAGCGAAAGAAGCATTTTCAAGCAAGTTTAGCTGGGGCTCTCCAGCAGGATGAATTGATAACACATTTCATAGCCAGAAATATGTGTTTTGTGCTATTCTTAGGGTTCCAGGCAGTTTTCTTTGTTTTCTCAACGTGGTTGGTGTGAGAACAGTCATTTTCAGGAAGCGAAAATCGCTCTGAGAGCATGTTGGAAAATAAGCTGTGGCTTTCCAGTGGAACGACTGGGGACCAAATTTCATTCCCAGAAATATGTGTTTTGGGGTCTTCTAAGGGTTCCAGACAGTTTTCTTAGTTCTCTCAAAGTGGTTGTTGTGAAAACTGCATTATGTGAGTTTTAAGCTTTTCACAGCGAGAGAAGCATTTTAAAGCATGTTTAGCTGGGGCTATCCAGCAGGATGAATTGTTAACACATTTCATTGCCAGAAATATGTGTTTTGTGGTCTTCTAAGGGGTCCAGGCAGTTTTCTTTGTTTTCTCAAAGTGGTTGGTGTGAGAACAGTCATTTTCAGCAAGAGAAAATCGCTCTGAGAGCATGATACAAAATAAGCTGTGGCTCTCCAGTGGAATGACTGGGGACCAAATTTCCTTGCCAGAAATATGGGTTTTGGGATCTTCTAAAGGTTTCAGGCAGTTTTGTTTGTTTTCTCAAAGTGGTTGTTGTGAAAACTGCATTATGTGAGTTTTAAGCTTTTCAGAGCGAGAGAAGCATTTTAAAGCATGTTTAGCTGGGGCTATCCAGCAGGATGAATTGTTAACACATTTCATTGCCAGAAATATGTGTTTTGGGATCTTCTAAGGGTTCCAGGCAGTTTTCTTTGTTTTCTCAACGTGGTTGGTGTGAGAACAGTCATTTTCAGTAAGAGAAAATCGCTCTGAGAGCATGATGGAAAATAAGCTGTGGCTTTCCAGTGGAATGACTGGGGACCAAATTTCATTGTCAGAAATATGTGTTTTGGGGTCTTCTAAGGGTTCCAGACAGTTTTCTTTGTTTTCTGAAAGTGGTTGTTGTGAAAAATGCATTATGTGAGTTTTAAGCTTTTCACAGCGAGAGAAGCATTTTAAAGGATGTTTAGCCGGGGCTATCCAGCAGGATGAATTGTTAACACATTTCATTGCCAGAAATATGTGTTTTTGGGATCTCCTAAGGGTTCCAGGCAGTTTCCTTTGTTTTCTCAACGTGGTTGGTGTGAGAACAGTCATTTTCAGTGAGAGAAAATCGCTCTGAGAGCATGATAGAAAGTAAGCTGTGGCTCTCCAGTGGAATGACTGGGGACCAAATTTCATTGCCAGAAATATGTGTTTTGTGGTCTTCTTAGGGTTCCAGGCAGTTTTCTTTGTTTTCTCAAAGTCGTTGGTGTGAGACCTGTCATTTTCAGAGACAGAAAATCGCTCTGAGAGCATGATAGAAAATAAGCTGTGGCTCTCCAGTTGAATGACTTGGGACCAAATTTCATATTCAGAAATATGTGTTTTGGGGTCTTCTAAGGGTTCCAGACAGTTTTCTTAGTTCTCTCAAAGTGGTTGTTGTGAAAACTGCATTATGTGAGTTTTAGGCTTTTCACAGCGACAAAAGCATTTTCAAGCAAGTTTAGCTGGGGCTCTCCAGCAGGATGAATTGATAACACATTTCATAGCCAGAAATATGTGTTTTGTGGTATTCTCAGGGTGCCAGGCAGATTTCTTTGTATTCTCAACGTGGTTGGTGTGAGAACAGTCATTTTCAGAAAGAGAAAATCGCTCTGAGAGCATGATACAAATTAAGCTGTGGCTCTCCAGTGGAATTACTGGGGACCAAATTTCATATTCAGAAATATGTGTTTTAGGATCTTCTAAGGGTTCCAGACAGTTTTCTTAGTTCTCTCAAAGTGGTTGTTGTGAAAACTGCATTATGTGAGTTTTAAGCTTTTCACAGCGAGAGAAGCATTTTAAAGGATGTTTAGCTGGGGCTATCCAGCAGGATGAATTGTTAACACATTTCATTGCCAGAAATATGTGTTTTTGGGATCTTGTAATGTTTCCAGGCAGTTTTCTTTGTTTTCTCAACGTGGTTGGTGTGAGAACAGTCATTTTCAGTGAGAGAAAATCGCTCTTAGAGCATGATAGAAAGTAAGCTGTGGCTCTCCAGTGGAATGACTGGGGACCAAATTTCATTGCCAGAAATATGTGTTTTGTGGTCTTCTTAGGGTTCCAGGCAGTTTTCTTTGTTTTCTCAAAGTCGATGGTGTGAGAACTGTCATTTTCAGTGACAGAAAATCGCTCTGAGAGCATGTTGGAAAATAAGCTGTGGCTTTCCAGTGGAACGACTGGGGACCAAATTTCATATTCAGAAATATGTGTTTTGGGGTCTTCTAAGGGTTCCAGACAGTTTTCTTTGTTTTCTGAAAGTGGTTGTTGTGAAAACTGCATTATGTGAGTTTTAAGCTTTTCACAGCGAGAGAAGCATTTTAAAGCATGTTTAGCCGGGGCTATCCAGCAGGATGAATTGTTAACACATTTCATTGCCAGAAATATGTGTTTTTGGGATCTTGTAAAGGTTCCAGGCAGTTTTCTTTGTTTTCTCAACGTGGTTGGTGTAAGAACAGTCATTTTCAGTGACAGAAAATCGCTCTGAGAGCATGATAGAAAATAAGCTGTGGCTCTACAGTGGAATGACTGGGGACCAAATTTCATTGCCAGAAATATGGGTTTTGGGATATTCTAAGGGTTCCAGACAGTTTTCTTAGTTCTCTCAAAGTGGTTGTTGTGAAAACTGCATTATGTGAGTTTTAGGCTTTTCACAGCGAAAGAAGCATTTTCAAGCAAGTTTAGCTGGGGCTCTCCAGCAGGATGAATTGATAACACATTCCATAGCCAGAAATATGTGTTTTGTGCTATTTTTAGGGTTCCAGGCAGTTTTCTTTGTTTTCTCAACGTGGTTGGTGTGAGAACAGTCATTTTCAGTAAGAGAAAATCGCTCTGAGAGCATATTGTAAAATAAGCTGTGGCTTTCCAGTGCAATGACTGGGGACCAAATGTCATTGCCAGAAATATGGGTTTTGGGATCTTCTAAGGGTTCCAGGCAGTTTTCTTTGTTTTCTCAAAGTGGTTGTTGTGAAAACTGCATTATGTGAGTTTTAAGCTTTTCACAGCGAGAGAAGCATTTTAAAGCAAGTTTAGCTGGGGCTCTCCAGCAGGATGAATTGTTAACACATTTCATAGCCAGAAATATGTGTTTTGTGGTATTCTCAGGGTGCCAGGCAGTTTTCTTTGTTTTCTCAACGTGGTTGGTGTGAGAACAGTCATTTACAATGAGAGAAAATCGCTCTTAGAGCATGATAGAAAGTAAGCTGTGGCTCTCCAGTGGAATGACTGGGGACCAAATTTCATTGCCAGAAATATGTGTTTTGTGGTCTTCTTAGGGTTCCAGGCAGTTTTCTTTGTTTTCTCAAAGTCGATGGTGTGAGAACTGTCATTTTCAGTGACAGAAAATCGCTCTGAGAGCATGTTGGAAAATAAGCTGTGGCTTTCCAGTGCAATGACTGGGGACCAAATGTCATTGCCAGAAATATGGGTTTTGGGATCTTCTAAGGGTTCCAGGCAGTTTTCTTTGTTTTCTCAACGTGGTTGGTGTGAGAACAGTCATTTTCAGTAAGAGAAAATCGCTCTGAGAGCATATTGTAAAATAAGCTGTGGCTTTCCAGTGCAATGACTGGGGACCAAATGTCATTGCCAGAAATATGGGTTTTGGGATCTTCTAAGGGTTCCAGGCAGTTTTCTTTGTTTTCTCAAAGTGGTTGTTGTGAAAACTGCATTATGTGAGTTTTAGGCTTTTCACAGCGAAAGAAGCATTTTCAAGCAAGTTTAGTTGGGGCTCTCCAGCAGGATGAATTGTTAACACATTTCATTGCCAGAAATGTGTGTTTTAGGGATCTTCTAAGGGGTCCAGGCAGTTTTCTTTGTTTTCTCAAAGTGGTTTGTGTGAGAGCAGTCATTTTCAGTAAGAGAAAATCGCTCTGAGAGCATGTTGGAAAATAAGCTGTGGCTCTCCAGTGGAATGACTGGGGACCAAATTTCATTGCCAGAAATATGGGTTTTGTGATCTTCGAAAGGTTCCAGGCAGTTTTGTTTGTTTTCTCAAAGTGGTTGTTGTGAAAACTGCATTATGTGAGTTTTAAGCTTTTCACAGCGAGAGAAGCATTTTAAAGCATGTTTAGCTGGGGCTATCCAGAAGGATGAATTGTTAACACATTTCATTGCCAGAAATATGTGTTTTGGGATCTTCTAAGGGTTCCAGGCAGTTTTCTTTGTTTTCTGAAAGTGGTTGTTGTGAAAAATGCATTATGTGAGTTTTAAGCTTTTCACAGCGAGAGAAGGATTTTAAAGCATGTTTAGCTGTGCCTATCCAGCAGGATGAATTGTTAACACATTTCATAGCCAGAAATATGTGTTTTGTGGTATTCTCAGGGTGCCAGGCAGATTTCTTTGTATTCTCAACGTGGTTGGTGTGAGAACAGTCATTTTCAGTAAGAGAAAATCGCTCTGAGAGCATGATACAAAATAAGCTGTGGCTCTCCAGTGTAATTACTGGGGACCAAATTTCATTTTCAGAAATATGTGTTTTAGGATCTTCTAAGGGTTCCAGGCAGTTTTCTTTGTTTTCTGAAAGTGGTTGTTGTGAAAAATGCATTATGTGAGTTTTAAGCTTTTCACAGCGAGAGAAGGATTTTAAAGCATGTTTAGCTGTGCCTATCCAGCAGGATGAATTGTTAACACATTTCATTGCCAGAAATATTTCTTTTTGTGCTATTCTTAGGGTGCCAGGCAGTTTTCTTTGTTTTCTCAACGTGGTTGGTGTGAGAACAGTCATTTTCAGTAAGAGAAAATCGCTCTGAGAGCATGATACAAAATAAGCTGTGGCTTTCCAGTGGAACGACTGGGGACCAAATTTCATTCCCAGAAATATGTGTTTTGGGGTCTTCTAAGGGTTCCAGACAGTTTTCTTAGTTCTCTCAAAGTGGTTGTTGTGAAAACTGCATTATGTGAGTTTTAGGCTTTTCACAGCGAAAGAAGCATTTTCAAGCAAGTTTAGTTGGGGCTCTCCAGCAGGATGAATTGTTAACACATTTCATTGCCAGAAATGTGTGTTTTAGGGATCTTCTAAGGGGTCCAGGCAGTTTTCTTTGTTTTCTCAAAGTGGTTGGTGTGAGAACAGTCATTTTCAGTAAGAGAAAATCGCTCTGAGAGCATGTTGGAAAATAAGCTGTGGCTTTCCAGTGGAACGACTGGGGACCAAATTTCATTCCCAGAAATATGTGTTTTGGGGTCTTCTAAGGGTTCCAAACAGTTTTCTTAGTTCTCTCAAAGTGGTTGTTGTGAAAACTGCATTATGTGAGTTTTAAGCTTTTCACAGCGAGAGAAGCATTTTAAAGCATGTTTAGCTGGGGCTATCCAGCAGGATGAATTGTTAACACATTTCATTGCCAGAAATATGTGTTTTGGGATCTTCTCAGGGTTCCAGGCAGTTTTGTTTGTTTTCTCCAAGTGGTCGTTGTGAAAACTGCATTATGTGAGTTTTAAGCTTTTCACAGCGAGAGAAGCATTTTAAAGGATGTTTAGCTGGGGCTATCCAGCAGGATGAATTGTTAACACATTTCATTGCCAGAAATATGTGTTTTTGGGATCTTGTAATGGTTCCAGGCAGTTTTCTTTGTTTTCTCAACGTGGTTGGTGTGAGAACAGTCATTTTCAGTGACAGAAAATCGCTCTGAGAGCATGATAGAAAATAAGCTGTGGCTCTCCAGTGGAATGACTGGGGACCAAATTTCATTGCCAGAAATATGGGTTTTGTGATCTTCTAAAGGTTCCAGGCAGTTTTGTTTGTTTTCTCAAAGTGGTTGTTGTGAAAACTGCATTATGTGAGTTTTAAGTTTTTCACAGCGAGAGAAGCATTTTAAAGCATGTTTAGCTGGGGCTATCCAGCAGGATGAATTGTTAACACATTTCATTGCCAGAAATATGTGTTTTGGGATCTTCTAAGGGTTCCAGGCAGTTTTCTTTGTTTTCTGAAAGTGGTTGTTGTGAAAAATGCATTATGTGAGTTTTAAGCTTTTCACAGCGAGAGAAGGATTTTAAAGCATGTTTAGCTGTGCCTATCCAGCAGGATGAATTGTTAACACATTTCATAGCCAGAAATATGTGTTTTGTGGTATTCTCAGGGTGCCAGGCAGATTTCTTTGTATTCTCAACGTGGTTGGTGTGAGAACAGTCATTTTCAGTAAGAGAAAATCGCTCTGAGAGCATGATACAAAATAAGCTGTGGCTCTCCAGTGTAATTACTGGGGACCAAATTTCATATTCAGAAATATGTGTTTTAGAATCTTCTAAGGGTTCCAGGCAGTTTTCTTTGTTTTCTGAAAGTGGTTGTTGTGAAAAATGCATTATGTGAGTTTTAAGCTTTTCACAGCGAGAGAAGCATTTTAAAGGTTGTTTAGCTGGGGCTATCCAGCAGGATGAATTGTTAACACATTTCATTGCCAGAAATATTTGTTTTTGTGCTATTCTTAGGGTGCCAGGCAGTTTTCTTTGTTTCTTCAACGTGGTAGGTGTGAGAACAGTCATTTTCAGGAAGAGAAAATCGCTCTGAGAGCATGTTGGAAAATAAGCTGTGGCTTTCCAGTGGAACGACTGGGGACCAAATTTCATTCCCAGAAATATGTGTTTTGGGGTCTTCTAAGGGTTCCAGACAGTTTTGTTTGTTTTCTCAACGTGGTTGGTGTGAGAACACTCATTTTCAGTGACAGAAAATCGCTCTGAGAGCATGATACAAAATAAGCTGTGGCTCTCCAGTTGAATGACTTGGGACCAAATTTCATATTCAGAAATATGTGTTTTGGGGTCTTCTAAGGGTTCCAGACAGTTTTCTTAGTTCTCTCAAAGTGGTTGTTGCGAAAACTGCATTATGTGAGTTTTAAGCTTTTCACAGCGAGAGAAGCATTTTAAAGCATGTTTAGCCGGGGCTATCCAGCAGGATGAATTGTTAACACATTTCATAGCCAGAAATATGTGTTTTTGGGATCTTGTAATGGTTCCAGGCAGTTTTCTTTGTTTTCTCAACGTGGTTGGTGTGAGAACAGTCATTTTCAGTAAGAGAAAATCGCTCTGAGAGCATGATAGAAAATAAGCTGTGGCTCTTCAGTGGAATTTCAGGGGACCAAATTTCATTGCCAGAAATATGTATTTTGGGATCTTCTAAGGGTTCCAGCAGTTTTCTTTTTTTTCTGAAATTGGTTGTTGTGAAAACTGCATTATGTGAGTTTTAAGCTTTTCACAGCGAGAGAAGCATTTTAAAGCATGTTTAGCTGCGGCTATCTAGCAGGATGAATTGTTAACACATTTCATTGCCAGAAATATGTGTTTTGTGGTATTCTCAGGGTGCCAGGCAGTTTTCTTAGTTCTCTCAAATTGGTTGTTGTGAAAACTGCATTATGTGAGTTTTAAGCTTTTCACAGCGAGAGAAGCATTTTAAAGCATGTTTAGCCGGGGCTATCCAGCAGGATGAATTGTAACACATTTCATTGCCAGAAATATGTGTTTTTGTGATCTTGTAATGGTGCCAGGCAGTTTTCTTTGTTTTCTCAAAGTGGTTGGTGTGAGAACAGTCATTTTCAGTAAGAGAAAATCGCTCTGAGAGCATGATAGAAAATGAGCTGTGGCTCTTCAGTGGAATTACAGGGGACCAAATTTCATTGCCAGAAATATGTATTTTGGGATGTTCTAAGGGTTCCAGCAGTTTTCTTTCTTTTCTGAAATTGGTTGTTGTGAAAAACTGCATTATGTGAGTTTTAAGCTTTTCACAGCGAGAGAAGCATTTTAAAGGATGTTTAGCTGGGGCTATCCAGCAGGATGAATTGTTAACACATTTCATTGCCAGAAATATGTGTTTTTGGGATCTCCTAAGGGTTCCAGGCAGTTTTCTTTGTTTTCTCAAAGTCGTTGGTGTGAGAACTGTCATTTTCAGTGACAGAAAATCGCTCTGAGAGCATGATAGAAAATAAGCTGTGGCTTTCCAGTTGAATGACTTGGGACCAAATTTCATATTCAGAAATATGTGTTTTGGGGTCTTCTAAGGGTTCCAGACAGTTTTCTTAGTTCTCTCAAAGTGTTTGTTGTGAAAACTGCATTATGTGAGTTTTAGGCTTTTCACAGCGAAAGAAGCATTTTAAAGCATGTTTAGCTGTGCTTATCCAGCAGGATGAATTGTTAACACATTTCATAGCCAGAAATATGTGTTTTGTGGTCTTCTAAGGGTTCCAGGCAGTTTTCTTTGTTTTCTCAACGTGGTTCTTGTGTGAACAGTCATTTTCAGTAAGAGAAAATCGCTCTGAGAGCATGATACAAAATAAGCTGTGGTTCTCCAGTGGAATTACTGGGGACCAAATTTCATTGCCAGAAATATGTATTTTGGGATCTTCGAAGGGTTCCAGGCAGTTTTGTTTGTTTTCTCAACGTGGTTGGTGTGAGAACACTCATTTTCAGTGACAGAAAATCGCTCTGAGAGCATGATACAAAATAAGCTGTGGCTCTCCAGTTGAATGACTTGGGACCAAATTTCATATTCAGAAATATGTGTTTTGGGGTCTTCTAAGGGTTCCAGACAGTTTTCTTAGTTCTCTCAAAGTGGTTGTTGCGAAAACTGCATTATGTGAGTTTTAAGCTTTTCACAGCGAGAGAAGCATTTTAAAGCATGTTTAGCCGGGGCTATCCAGCAGCATGAATTGTTAACACATTTCATAGCCAGAAATATGTGTTTTTGGGATCTTGTAATGGTTCCAGGCAGTTTTCTTTGTTTTCTCAACGTGGTTGGTGTGAGAACAGTCATTTTCAGTAAGAGAAAATCGCTCTGAGAGCATGATACAAAATAAGCTGTGGCTCTCCAGTGGAATGACTGGGGACCAAATTTCATTGCCAGAAATATGTATTTTGGGATCTTCGAAGGGTTCCAGGCAGTTTTGTTTGTTTTCTCAAAGTGGTTGTTGTGAAAACTGCATTATGTGAGTTTTAAGCTTTTCACAGCGAGAGAAGTATTTTAAAGCATGTTTAGCTGCGGCTATCTAGCAGGATGAATTGTTAACACATTTCATTGCCAGAAATATGTGTTTTGTGGTATTCTCAGGGTGCCAGGCAGTTTTCTTTGCTTTCTCAAAGTGGTTGGTGTGAGAACAGTCATTTTCAGTAAGAGAAAATCGCTCTGAGAGCATGATAGAAAATAAGCTGTGGCTCTTCAGTGGAATTACAGGGGACCAAATTTCATTGCCAGAAATATGTATTTTGGGATCTTCTAAGGGTTCCAGCAGTTTTCTTTCTTTTCTGAAATTGGTTGTTGTGAAAACTGCATTATGTGAGTTTTAAGCTTTTCACAGCGAGAGAAGGATTTTAAAGCATGTTTAGCTGTGCCTATCAAGCAGGATGAATTGTTAACACATTTCATTGCCAGAAATATGTGTTTTGTGGTATTCTCAGGGTGCCAGGCAGTTTTCTTTGCTTTCTCAAAGTGGTTGGTGTGAGAACAGTCATTTTCAGTAAGAGAAAATCGCTCTTAGAGCATGATAGAAAATAAGCTGTGGCTCTTCAGTGGAATTACAGGGGACCAAATTTCATTGCCAGAAATATGTATTTTGGGATCTTCTAAGGGTTCCAGCAGTTTTCTTTCTTTTCTGAAATTGGTTGTTGCGAAAACTGCATTATGTGAGTTTTAAGCTTTTCACAGCGAGAGAATCATTTTAAAGGATGTTTAGCTGGGGCTATCCAGCAGGATGAATTGTTAACACATTTCATTGCCAGAAATATGTGTTTTGGGATCTTCTAAGGGTTCTAGGCAGTTTTCTTTGTTTTCTGAAAGTGGTTGTTATGAAAAATGCATTATGTGAGTTTTAAGCTTTTCACAGCGAGAGCAGCATTTTAAAGCATGTTTAGCTGGGGCTATCCAGCAGGATGAATTGTTAACACATTTCATTGCCAGAAATATTTGTTTTCGTGCTATTCTTAGGTTGCCAGTCAGTTTTCTTTGTTTTCTCAACGTTGTTGGTGTGAGAACAGTCATTTTCAGTGAGAGAAAATCGCTCTGAAAGCATGTTGGAAAATAAGCTGTGGCTTTCCAGTGGAATGACTGGGGACCAAATTTCATTCCCAGAAATATGTGTGTTGGGGTCTTCTAAGGGTTCCAGACAGTTTTCTTAGTTCCCTCAAAGTGGTTGTTGTGAAAACTGCATTATGTGAGTTTTATGCTTTTCACAGCGAGAGAAGCATTTTAAAGCATGTTTAGCTGGGGCTATCCAGGGGGATGAGTTGTTAACACATTTCATTGCCAGAAATATTTGTTTTTGTGTTATTCTTAGGGTGCCAGGCAGTTTTCTTTGTTTTCTCAACGTGGTTGGTGTCAGAACAGTCATTTTCAGTAAGAGAAAATCGCTCTGAGAGCATGTTGGAAAATAAGCTGTGGCATTCCAGTGGAACGACTCGGGACCAAATTTCATTCCCAGAAATATGTGTATTGGGGTCTTCTATGGGTTCCAGACAGTTTTCTTAGTTCTCTCAAAGTGGTTGTTCTGAAAACTGCATTATGTGAGTTTTAAGCTTTTCACAGCGAGAGAAGCATTTTAAAGCATGTTTAGCTGGGGCTATCCAGCAGGATGAATTGTTAACACATTTCATAGCCAGAAATATGTGTTTTGTGGTCTTCTAAGGGTTCCAGGCAGTTTTCTTTGTTTTCTCAACGTGGTTCTTTTGAGAACAGTCATTTTCAGTAAGAGAAAATCGCTCTGAGAGCATGATAGAAAATAAGCTGTGGCTTTCCAGTGGAATGACTGGGGACCAAATTTCATTGCCAGAAATATGGGTTTTGGGGTCTTCTAAGGGTTCCAGACAGTTTTCTTAGTTCTCTCAAACTGGTTGTTGTGAAAACTGCATTATGTGAGTTTTAAGCTTTTCACAGCGAAAGAAGCATTTTAAAGCAAGTTTAGCTGGGGCTCTCCAGCAGGATGAATTGATAACACATTTCATAGCCAGAAATATGTGTTTTGTGGTATTCTCAGGGTGCCAGGCAGTTTTCTTTGTTTTCTCAAAGTGGTTGGTGTGAGAACAGTCATTTTCAGTAAGAGAAAATCGCTCTGAGAGCATGATAGAAAATGAGCTGTGGCTCTTCAGTGGAATTACAGGGGACCAAATTTCATTGCCAGAAATATGTATTTTGGGATGTTCTAAGGGTTCCAGCAGTTTTCTTTCTTTTCTGAAATTGGTTGTTGTGAAAAACTGCATTATGTGAGTTTTAAGCTTTTCACAGCGAGAGAAGCATTTTAAAGGATGTTTAGCTGGGGCTATCCAGCAGGATGAATTGTTAACACATTTCATTGCCAGAAATATGTGTTTTTGGGATCTCCTAAGGGTTCCAGGCAGTTTTCTTTGTTTTCTCAAAGTCGTTGGTGTGAGAACTGTCATTTTCAGTGACAGAAAATCGCTCTGAGAGCATGATAGAAAATAAGCTGTGGCTTTCCAGTTGAATGACTGGGGACCAAATTTCATATTCAGAAATATGTGTTTTGGGGTCTTCTAAGGGTTCCAGACAGTTTTCTTAGTTCTCTCAAAGTGTTTGTTGTGAAAACTGCATTATGTGAGTTTTAGGCTTTTCACAGCGAAAGAAGCATTTTAAAGCATGTTTAGCTGTGCTTATCCAGCAGGATGAATTGTTAACACATTTCATTGCCAGAAATATTTGTTTTTGTGCTATTCTTAGGGTGCCAGGCAGTTTTCTTTGTTTCTTCAACGTGGTAGGTGTGAGAACAGTCATTTTCAGGAAGAGAAAATCGCTCTGAGAGCATGTTGGAAAATAAGCTGTGGCTTTCCAGTGGAACGACTGGGGACCAAATTTCATTCCCAGAAATATGTGTTTTGGGGTCTTCTAAGGGTTCCAGACAGTTTTCTTAGTTCTCTCAAAGTGGTTGTTGTGAAAAATGCATTATGTGAGTTTGAAGCTTTTCACAGCGAGAGAAGGATTTTAAAGCATGTTTAGCTGGGGCTATCCAGCAGGATGAATTGTTAACACATTTCATAGCCAGAAATATGTGTTTTGTGGTCTTCTAAGGGTTCCAGGCAGTTTTCTTTGTTTTCTCAAAGTGGTTCTTGTGAGAACAGTCATTTTCAGTAAGAGAAAATCGCTCTGAGAGCATGATACAAAATAAGCTGTGGTTCTCCAGTGGAATTACTGGGGACCAAATTTCATTGCCAGAAATATGTATTTTGGGATCTTCGAAGGGTTCCAGGCAGTTTTGTTTGTTTTCTCAACGTGGTTGGTGTGAGAACACTCATTTTCAGTGACAGAAAATCGCTCTGAGAGCATGATACAAAATAAGCTGTGGCTCTCCAGTTGAATGACTTGGGACCAAATTTCATATTCAGAAATATGTGTTTTGGGGTCTTCTAAGGGTTCCAGACAGTGTTCTTAGTTCTCTCAAAGTGGTTGTTGCGAAAACTGCATTATGTGAGTTTTAAGCTTTTCACAGCGAGAGAAGCATTTTAAAGCATGTTTAGCCGGGGCTATCCAGCAGGATGAATTGTTAACACATTTCATAGCCAGAAATATGTGTTTTTGGGATCTTGTAATGGTTCCAGGCAGTTTTCTTTGTTTTCTCAACGTGGTTGGTGTGAGAACAGTCATTTTCAGTAAGAGAAAATCGCTCTGAGAGCATGATACAAAATAAGCTGTGGCTCTCCAGTGGAATGACTGGGGACCAAATTTCATTGCCAGAAATATGTATTTTGGGATCTTCGAAGGGTTCCAGGCAGTTTTGTTTGTTTTCTCAAAGTG